>CM076583.1:276091669-276696312 GCA_034641835.2 Pinus albicaulis
TAGGTAATGGGTA
Organism: Pinus albicaulis; assembly: GCA_034641835.2. Lineage (NCBI taxonomy): Eukaryota > Viridiplantae > Streptophyta > Pinopsida > Pinales > Pinaceae > Pinus > Pinus albicaulis. The sequence goes on from CM076583.1 coordinate 276,091,683, forward strand.
GGCATGCATAAATTTTCATGAAAAATCAGAAAATACAAAGTTCTACCCAAGAGGAGCTCCCAATAATAAGCGCGCGCCAAGTGGCGCAACGCGCCGGGCAGGAAAATCTGTGTTTAGGCCAAAAAAAACAAAATTTTCAAAATGTGTCCCAAATTTCTTTAAATTTTGGCTAAGTGTCCTCCATCATGCACTATGCTGGGCCAAGGAAGCTTCGACAAAAATTTGAAGTCTATCTTGCCTTTTCCGACGCCTTAATGCCCTCTTCAACTTAGCCTTCAAGATCTTGATTCGTGACTTGCAAACATGATTTCTTGCCCAATAATGATTCTCCATGTGCCTCAACATGTTATTTTCTTTGTTATCTTTCTTCAATAGCTTTTGCTCTCCTTGGTTCATGCAATTCAGTTATAGAGTCACTGTCTCGGTCATAAGATGTATCGGTCTCCATGATTTCCAAAGTCTATGTTGTCTTGGATGAATATGAGGAGTTTGGTGTCTTTGGTTTTGTTGCCAAATATATGGTAACAAGTGAGGGACTATGGAGGGATAGAGTAGTGGAAGTGATGGACTATTATTAAGTGAAGTTTTCCATTTGAAATATTTGAATTGATAAGTTTAGGGACAGCCACTTAATCTCTTGGGATAGCCTTGGGGTTTGGGGAAATTTACAATTGGGATGGGACAATGGGAATTGGGATAGGAAATGAGTGATTTAGGGATATAAAGGGATAGGGAAATAGGCTGTTGTAATAAGATAAACAGTGATGAGGGGATACAAGGTGGGGAAAAGGAAGTGATTGACACAATACCAATTTCAAAACCCTAAGGAAACAATCCTTTGAAAAAGCAATATAGGGTTTGAATTTTTTGTATTTAAATCCTCATAAACAACACAAGACCATGTTCATTGGCAATGGAGAGGTTGCTTGACTTACTTGGACAAAGAGGGATTGAGTCGATTTGAAGATTTGGAAGAAATGGCAATGAATTTGTTTTCCATCCCTATGTGTCGTGCAACAAACTCAGTGCGTCACGCAGCTTCAATGCATCACATAGGAGCAATTTTGACATAGTGGGGGCCGACCCAATGCGTCATGCTTGCCCAATGCATCGCGACACCCAGCCAATGCGTCGCGCAGGGAAATTTGCAAAAATCGCCTTCAAACTGCTTCTTTTTCTCTTCACAAATTCTCCTTGGTTCACTCCTATCCTTTGCACACCACATATTTGAGCACATTTGGAAATTTTGGAGAAATTTATGGTGAAATTGGGCTTGCAGCTTTATGCGTCACACCACAAGCCCAACGCGTCGCGCCCTTTTGCAGGAGGATTTTGGAGACCTTTCTGGTGTCCAAATTGGGCATGGGATAGCTTTTTAGAAATATTGTTCATTTTAATTTCCAACCCAACTAGAATTTTTCAATTTGGAGTTCATTTTCCCTATCAAAAGTCAAATCTCCCAAGACTGGTCAAAATGTGCAAAATGAGGCTGCCTCAAGGCAGAGTGCTGTTGCAGTCAAATTTTTAAGGTCTTCCTCAACTCCAAATTGAGATCATGATAGCTCATTGGAAATCTCTTTGTGTATAGTTATCATTGCACTCATTAAGAAAGTCATTTAACCAACCAAGCTAGGAGAAATCTTGATTTTCCCAAGGTAACTTCAGAGGTGCATCAATTCTCCATAGGAAACGATATTTTTGACATTTCTCTGAAACCATGACACTTGTGTAAAAATTGAAGGAGTTTTTTCTTCCTTGGCCTATTTTGGACAAAAGCCTCTCTTAGGTTTCCCAAATTCATCTTTTCATGCTCAGAAACATCATATAAGTAAAACCTATCCCGATGTGTGGAACAAGGGATTTGTCGAAATGAAGCGAAATGAAGGGGATAAGTGGCTTCTAAATTCTTGAGAAAATTTTGGGAAGTAGGAAATGATGTTCGAGAGTAGGGGAAAGTGGAATTTCAAAGATTGAGTGAGGGGAAGGGGTCTAAAAGGGCAAAACACAGGCCTGGCCTAGAAAATTGCCAAGTTGTAGCAAGAAACTAGGGTTTTTGTAAGAATGAGGAATTTGGGGGATCTCAGTGATGGGAAGTGTTTAATAAGGTACATTAAGGATAGGGAAAGGTGTATGAACATTAGGATACAAGTTTTGCTAATTATTTGACCATCCAAGAGAAATTACCTTCAAAACCCTAAGAGAGGGAAATGAAACTTACCTAGGCACAACTGAAGCATGAACAAGGTGTAAAATGACCCATTGGAACCTGAAATGATGATGAAAACTCTCTTAATTATGGTACAATCAGCTGAACGGTGACATGGACTGACATTTGGACAATTTTGACAGGAGTAAAAGGAAACCCTAGACCTAATACCTAGTGACCAAATTTTGCTTGAAGACTCACTGAAATGACAAAATTTGACCTTGACACATTAAAATCACTTTGTAAGAGCATGTTTGATCACTGGAGGAAGGCTGCAAAGACTAACACTAAAAGGGAAAATCTATTTTTAGATTGTCAGTCTAAAAATAGATATGTCAAATATTATTAACTCTTAATAATATTTGGACTCTAAACATTATCTTATTCTCTTGGAGCACTTCAGTTAAGTGCACAGATGTGGCACAACAACTGACAGAAGCAATTATGCTATTCCTGAGGGTTTACTGGAGCTAATGCATGAGGACTTCAGTTAGAAATCATGTGACAGAGTTTGGTGGAGTTATAGAAGTAGTTGGTGGAGTTGTATTCAGTTTAACTCAGTTAGACTCAGTTGACCTAGTTCTATCTAGTCTAACTGATTGATACACTAGTGAGAGTGGTGTGAATTAATTAGCTAATTAATTCACTAAATAATAACTCATTAATCAACTAAATAATACATCAGTTAACTACAATGCATGGCAGTTTCAGTGGAGAACAGTGGAGAGATAGGTGAAAGAGTAAGTGTGACTATCAGTTGTGACTATAGTGATGCATTGATTGCATCCAACAGTCAATGGAGATGCCAATGAGGATTGCGCAATCAATATTGGAGGAATTTGAACTCATTCAGAGCCATTCTTAAGCAGGTATTGCATAGTAGAGGCAGGCTAGTAGGTGGCAAAGATCGGTGCATGGATTTGCAAGATCGGGCCTTATTAGTGTGTAGCGATTGTATTGTACTGAGAGCTTGATATGATCAACTTTGTATGAGGATTGTTACATGATATCTATGAAATATATTATATAAAGATAGTTGGGGTTTTCAACTTCAGGCTTTCCTGTTAAACAGTTGTGTTAATATGTGTGAATTTTTATTGTTTCATGTGTGCATTGCAATCTTGATTTAATTTCCACAGATGATCAATGGTGGAATAGATTCTGTATTTTGCATGAAGTTAAAATAGTGTGAGATTAGGAGAATCCTGAACATATAACACATAAGTTATATAATTTCTACATGGTATCGGAGCAGTTGATCATTGGAGCAGATTGCAATTATTGAAGCGGTTTAGTTTTGTGCTGGTGGAATTCGAATTTGCTACAGTATTTTCTTGGTGTTGAAGTTAGCATTCATTGAAATTTCTTTCAACAGATTGCGTTTGGAGTATGCCCTTGATGGCAGCTCGAATTATATTGCATGGAAGGACAGGATGGAGGCAGTTCTGGATGATAATGGGTTGGAGGAGTTCATAGATGTTGATATTCCGAAACCTGCTTCTAGCGATGCAGCCACACTTGACACATGGCAAAAGAAGACAACAAAGTGTCGAAGAATTCTGTTGGAAGGTGTGAAGGATCACATTGTGTCCAGCCTTCATGGTAAAGCTACTCCATTATTAATGTGTAAAGCTTTGACAGACTTGTTCCAAAGCAGAAGCGACCAGAGGAAGTTGGTGCTTAAAGACAAGCTCAAAAAAATAAAAATGGAGAAAGGCGACAGTATACCAAAATACCTCACCAAGTTCGTCCACTGCAAGGATGAGCTGGGAAGTGTGGGGGTTAATGTTGATGAAGAAGACTTGGTGAGCTTGGCTCTCCTTAGGCTTCCGAAGAGTTGGCATAGTTACGAAGACTCTGTCAATGGACGGGAGAAACTGCCAGGATGGGAGCGACTTTGGTCGGATCTTGTGTAGGAGGAGATAAGGCGGGGTACCAGGGATGGATCTTCATCGAAGAATGAATATGAAGAAAATTGTGCTTTGGCTGCCAAAGCTTGGAAAGGAAAAGGGAATAAATCTTCCAAATCCGAAGCGAAAGGCAAGAAGCAGGACTTGTCCAAGGTGAAGTGTTTTCACTATCACCAGCATGGGCATTTCGCCACTAACTGTCCACAAAAGAAGAAGAATAAGAAGGCTGCTAGATCTACAGCTGGAAAGGCCTTAGCCTTGCAGTTTGAGCTGTATTTTTCTTTTATCGCATGCTTGGTTTCAAGTGTGATGGGATCAATGTGGTTTATTGACAGTGGTGCGTCTTTCCATATGACCGGAGACAAATATTTGTTTAGTGATCTGGATGAAAATGATCTTGGAGTGCACATCGAGATGGGCGATGATGGTAGATACAGTGCGACTGGTATCGGGATCATTTAATTTGAGAGGGAGTCTAGTAAACCTTTCATCTTGAAGGATGTCATGCATGTTCCAGGATTGAAGAAGAATCTGATCTCTGTGGCGATGTTGGAAGACAAGGGTTATGATGTTGTTTTTAGCGAGGGAAAAGCCTTCCTACGCAGTGAAACAACTGGTCAAACCAGGAGGATAGGGATTCGAGTTAAGAATATTTATCAATTGTAGGTAGATGGCTGCACAGCAATGGCAGGCAAAGTAGAAGGAGTGGTGAGCCGAGATGAGGGTGAATTGTGGCACAGGAGATTGGGCCATCTTCACCATGGCGCTTTAAAAATTTTGCAGTAGATTTCTACCGGGCTTCCCAAGGGTACACTTTCGTAGTCAGATCAGTGCAAGAGATGTACTTTGGGAAAATTTGTGAAGACCACTTTTCATGAGAAGGATAGTCGTGCCACGACAATCCTTGAGAGAATTCACACAGACGTGTGTGGACCTTTCTCGGTTGCTTCAATAGCAAAGAAGAGGTATTATGTGATATTTGTTGATGACTTTTCTCGTAAGTGATCGATCTTCTTCATGCAGAAGAAGAGCGAGACATACTCAAAGTTCTATGAGTTCAAGGCACTGGTTGAGAAAGAGTCAGGGAAGCAGGTGAAAGCTCTAAGGAGCGATAATGGTGGTGAATACATCTCTGGCGAATTCAAAGAGTTTTGTAGCAAAGAAGGAATTCGAAGAGAACTCATAGTGCCTCATAACCTACAGCAGAATGGGGACATAGAGAGAAAGAATATAATGATCGTGGATGCTGCATGGGCGATGTTGCATGATCAGGGCCTTCCCATACACTTGCGGGCTGAGGCATGCAACACTGCGGTTTATGTGCAAAATCGTTGTCCTCAGAGAGTACTTGGCATGAGTACACCCGAAGAGGCGTTTTCTGGTAAAGCCTGGTATTTCTCATTTGAAGATTTTTGGCTCACCTGTTTACATTCATATGACGAAGGATGCCAGGAAGAAGCTGGAGTCGACTGCAAAGGTTGGGATATTTGTGGGGTACACAGAAATACCCCACAATTATCATGTGTATTTTCCAGACAGTCGGATGACTATTGTACGATGGGATATCAAATTTCATGAGGATAAAGCCATGAATTTGTCGCTTGAGAGGGAGCTACACTTGCATGCAGAGGAGGAGCTACTTGTTCCTAAATATGAGCCTCAAGATGTGGATCAGCCACAAGAGGAGCTTCATGGAGTGGAAGAAACCACTCATGTAGCGCCAAACATCAGAGGGTGGAAGCACACTACAGAAGCTGAGCAACTAAATATTGATGCAGCGCAGAATGTAGGAGCTCCTACATCACAGCGTAGACAAAGACAGTCACCTGACTGATTTAATGGATACATGGCTCTAATGAGCAAGTGTGTCATGACGGAGCCATCCTCTTTTGAGGAAGCTGTGGAGGATCTCGCATGGGTAGATGCCATGGTGGAAAAGTATGATTCGATTGTCAGAAACAGTGCATGGGAGATTGTCCTAAGGCCGGAAGGGAAATCAGTGGTAGGTTTGAGATGAATCTACAAAGTGAAGCAAGCTCCTGACGGGAGCATCGAGAATTATAAGGCAATATTACTTTCCCAGGGCTTCTCAAAAATCGAGGGGATTGACTATGAAGAAACCTTTTCACCTGTTGCAAGGTATTCTTCCATACAGACCATCATTGCTCTCTCAGCGCAGATAGGTTGGCACATTCATCAGATGGATGTGAAGACTGTGTTCCTCAATGGATTCATTGAGGAGGAGGTGTACATTAAGCAGCTTGAAGGATTCGAAATCTTCAGCAGCGAGTTGCATGTGTGCAGGCTCAAAAGAGCGATGTATGAGCTGAAACAAGCACCTCATGCTTGGTACATATGGATAGATAGTTATTTCACAGGACTTGGTTTCGCCAAGAGTGAGGCAGATCCTAACCTATACCAGATTGTGGTGGAGGGTAAGCTTTTGATCATTGTGCTTTATGTAGATGATTTAATACTAACGCGCAATGAACTGTTGATACACTCATGCAAGGCAGATCTTACAAAGGAGTTCGAGATGAAGGAATTGGGCCTCCTTCATTATTTCCTGGGATTGGAAATTTGGCAGCGGAAAGGTGGACTATTTGTGTCTCAAGGCAAGTATGCCTGGGAGATACTGGAGAAGTTTCACATGCAAGGCTGCAAGCCTATCAACACTCCTCTTCCTGGTGGTTGGAGGAAAGAGGATGCTACATCAGCAGAGGTAGTGGATGCCACTGTTTATCGACAGTTGGTTATTTTTCTCATGTATTTAGTCAATACACGACCAGACATATGCTATGCTGTGAACCAGCTTTCACAAGCGATGGTGAAGCCTACCAAGCTCTTTTGGAAGGTAGGCAAGCATGTCCTGAGGTATCTCAGGGGCAGATCTAGATATGGACTGTGGTACAGACAGTCGATTGAGGTGAAGCTGCATGGCTTCACGGATGCAAATTGGGCAGGAAGCCCAACGGATAGAAAGAGCACATCTGGAGGGATTTTCAGTATCGGATCTACAGTAGTTTCTTGGTATAGTAGGAAACAAAGATCCGTGGCACTCAGTTCAGCGGAGGCCGACTACATGGCAGAAATTTCTCCTACATGCGAGGCTATATGGATAAGGAAGATCCTGGTCGGGTTGTTCGGTTCTCATTTAGATCCTACTGTGATATATTGTGATAATCAGAGTTGCCTTAAACTCTCGGTTAATCCATTATTTCATGATAGATCTAAACATATTGACATCCGGTACCATCATATCAGAGATTGTGTGCAACGGAAGATCATGTTACTTTCTTACATTCCTACGGAGGATCAGGATGCATATATTCTGATGAAGGCACTCACCAGGAGCAAATTTGAATGCCATAGAGACAGGGTCGGGGTGGCACATAATCCCTATCTTGTTGAGAGGGAGTGTTGAGATTCAACAAGATGATGAGCTTAGTGAAAAGAGTCATCTTCACTAAGTGGGCCCATAGGCTATTTTTGGCGCAAAGTCTATTTTTACACGTGTCGATCATATTCTATGAGTTGCAGAATGCTATTTGTGGATGGTTGGTCAAGTTGGAAAAATAGATGTACTTCTATTTTTAGACATATTGGGCGGAATTTGTTTTTAGATTTCCAGTCTAAAAATAGATATGTCGAATATTATTAGCTCTTAATAATATTTGGACTCTAAACATTATCTTATTCTCTTGGAGCACTTCAGTTAAGTGCATAGATGTGGCACAAAAGTTGACAGAAGGAATTACGCTATTCCTGAGGGTTTACTGGATCTAATGCATGAGGACTTCAGTTAGAACTCATGTGACAGAGTTTGGTGAAGTTATATAAGTAGTTGGTGGAGTTATATTCAGTTTAACTCAGTTAGACTCAGTTGAGCTAGTTGTATCTAGTCTAACTGATTGATACACTAGTGAGAGTGGTGTGAATTAATTAGTTAACTAATTCACTAGATAATAGCTTATTAATCAACTAAAGAATACGTCAGTTAACTACAGTGCATGGCAGTTTCAGTGGAGACCAGTGGAGAGATAGGTGAAAGAGCAAGTGTGAATATCAGTTGTGACTATAGTGATGCATTTATTACATCCAACACTTAGTGGAGATGCCAATGAGGATTGCACATTCAATATTGGAGGAATTCAAACTCATTCAGAGCCATTCTTCAGTAGGGATTGCGAAGTAGAGGTAGGCTAGCAGGTAGCAAAGATCGGTGCATGGATTTGCAAGATCGGGCTTGATTAGTGTGTAGCGATCGTATTGTACTGAGAGCTTGATATGATCAGCTTTTTATGAGGATTGTTACATGATCTCTATGAATTATATTATATACAGATAGTTGGGGTTTTCAGCTTCAGGCTTTCCCGTTAAACAGTTGTGTTAATGTGTGTGAATTTTTATTGTTTCATGTGTGCACTGCAATCTTGATTTAATTTCTACGGATGATCAATGGTGGAATAGATTCTGTATTTTGCATGAAGTTCAAATAGTGTGAGATTAGGAGAATCTTAGACATATACCACATAAGTTATATAATTTATACAAGATAAAAGTCCGACAATGACAAAAAGATCAAAGGTAAATAATGAATAGAAAACCCTCCTATTTATGACAAAATATTGAGTTATCCTTTATAATGGTGCATAGTAAAATATTATTAACTAAGATCTAGATCTAACTACTTGGGAATATTTTATTATATTTTGTTGGAGGGAAAATCAATTAAATTGGCTAAATCCCTTTATTTAGAAATAATAAACCAATAAATGATTTATTTATCATTTCAAGAATTGGGTTAAGGAATAATTAAACAAATAATGATTTATTTAATTATTTCTAGGAGATTTAGTCAAATTTAACAAGGGATAATATTATTCCTAGACAATAATAGGATAAATAATGATTTATCTAATTATTTATCATTAATTGGGTTAAATATGACCAGGAATATTATTTAAACAGAGGTTTAATTAATTATTCCTAGAGGCAAATCAAATAAATAAGGGTTTATTTAATTTTTCCTCATAGGGTTTTCTATTTTGACGAGAAATAACTTATTAAACTATTGTTTATTAAATTATTTCTTATAGTGAAAGTAATTTTACTATAGTAAAATTGCTCTTACATGGTGTAATTCGATCCATCTAAATGTAAATAGTTACATGATTGAAAATTGGTGTAACAAGAACACTCAGTTTGACCCTCCCGATCTCTTGAAATGGATTCATCGCATCAAATACTTGCTATTCAGACTACACATTCCTTTTATCTATCATATTTTCTAGTAGCCGAATACTCGTGCTAACTCTCTTTCAAAGTTGGGTTTGGTTGAACCTTTCAGTTGGATCAAGTTGCAACACTTCATAGAACGCCGACTATTGGAGGAGAAATCTTTTCAACTTAACATCGCTTCCTCTGTTTTCTCCACCATCATTTTTTCTTCATGTTCTTGCCTTTGTATATATTTTTCTTTATGTTTTCACTCTAGTCTCGTTATTTTTATTTTTCGCTGCATCTATGTTATGTTTTTTGGTATATTGATCAAATGAATGGTTTTCGGGAACTCTGTAATTTCTGGAACATTGGGTATGCAGACTATTTTGAAAATATATTAGTGAAATGATGGGAAACTACTCATAATATGTACGGTTTTAGTATATATTAAAACAAAAAATATTTTTTTCTTTAAAAAGTTTCAAAATTTTGGATGCCATTAGTGTTTTTTTTCTTTTTTTTTTTCTTTTCGTTTTTCATAATCTTACAGTGTTGTATTTGAAACCCTAAAACAAGGGGTTTGGGTTCATTCTCCCTCCCCTGTTGTATCTTTTTTTCCCAGAAAAGCTAAATTTGGTTATACACACAGATGTGTGTTTAGTGATTGGATATTTTTTTTAGGTGAAGTCAAAAGGGACAACGAGTTTGGTTATATGAATGATTTTAGCAAATTTATGTATTTCTGCCGTTGTTGCACTTAAATATTGGTCAAAGTTGTTCAAATGAATTCCATGGTTATAGAAGTTAACAAAAAAAAATCGATGTGTTGCCTCATAGCGAGTAGAACGGAATTGAACAATTTTAATTTATTTTTTAATTTAAATGTATTTGTGTTTTTTTACGATTCCAATATATCCTGGTTTCTGATCAAAGTTTAGTGCTGGTGCAAGTGGATTACGGGTTCTTAAAAGCTAAATCATGACTAATCACGTTAACCACAAACTAAAAAATATCAGACCGAGTGAAATGGAGGTGAAGCATGTACGTTCCTTTTTAACAAATGGAGTGGTTCACAATTATATCTATATATATATATTCATTCATAATTTTTCATTTTATATATATAGTATGAATTACTATTTTAGGTATTTCTATCATTATTTTATCGTTATTCATTTATTCATAAATATAGATTTTTTTTTTAAATTATATATATATATATATATATATATATATATATATATAATTTAGCTAATTTTTTGTTATTTTTAATTTAAAAAATAAATAAAAATACAAATATATGAATATTCAAATATTGTATATTTATTTTTGGAAATTAAATTTATTATTTTATTATTATTTGTTTTTTATGCGGTTCTTTTATAAAAAAATTGATAATTTATTGACTTTCAAATGTTTCATGATAAAATTTTATTGATTATTTTTACTTTTAACACTTGGTCATTATAATTTATTTATTTATTTATTTCTCTACTTTATTTAATTGTCTTTTATGATCAGAGTTTCCATCTTAAAACAATATGAATCAGAAAGTCTAAATTCAGAAAATAATAAAATAATTTGTAAGTATAGTTAACAATAATGACGTAATCTAGGAAAGTAATGTAAGAGGTGGTTTATTTGAAAATGGAAAGTAAAGTAAAATGTGGTTTATTTGACAATAGAAAGTAATGTAAGATGTGATTTATTTGAAAAATGCTTATGATGACAATATTTTATGATATATTTAGACTAAGAATAAGTTATTGAATAAATTTAAGTTACTATTATATTTAAAATATTGATAAAAAAATTAGAGTTATTTATTTTTAATATAAAGCCTAATTTATTTAATAGTATTTATTATATATTAATTTAATATTTTATAATATAATTATGTGAAGAGTTAATTAAGGATGAAATTAATTTAATTTATTATTATGATTATTTGTTTTATTGAAATTTTTATTAAAAGTTATAGTTTTAATTGATTGATAAAAAAATTGATCTTAGAAAATATTAATTGAAATTTGAAAAAAAAAACATAAATTTATTTGATCAAAAAAATCATGGTATAAATTGTTGACTCTGTTCTTTTAATTTAATATATTGAGTTTATGCTTAAGTATTAGTTAAATGTATAAAATGTTTACTCTGTTTTTTTAATTTAATATATTGAGTTTAATTATAATGTGTTTTATGTATTGAGTTTAATTATAATGTGTTTTATGCTTTAGTATGAGGTAAATGTATTATTATTTTGAAAAACATATTTATTTTGGAATAGGATTTTAAAAATTTTGATAAGTATATTTATTTTCTAATAAAAAATTTAAAATTTTAATTTAATTATCAATAATTAATAAATGGATAATAAAAATTTGATATTTGTAAAATATATACTAATTATTTTTAATAATAATTAGAATTGAGGAATAATATTATTTAAAAGTAATTATATTATATTATATTATATATATATATATATATATATATATATATATATATATATATAGTTTATTTATTTGTTCTGAAATGAGATAGTTTTTTTGGACATATGGTATCAATAAGTTATGGTATTGGCTTATAATATTAGAGAAAAATCTCTTTCCAAGTTAAGAATCTCTATATTTATGAATTTTGTGAGATGTTTTTATAATAAAAATGATAATTTAAAATAAAGTTATAATTTATTGAATTTTCTTTATTTTTTTTCAATGTGAGATAATATAGATTATGAAGTGTTTTTATCTTATCATGATTTGATGTCTATAAATATTGCACAACTTCAACCATTTAATTTATATAAGTGCTAATTGTTGCTTGTTTTTAATATGTGGTTCAAGAACATTCGAGATAAATGGCCACTACTTCCATGAAAACTATGTGGACAAGTCCACCGAAAAGGATCACTTCTCATACATTCATTAGAAAAAACTAACTCCAAAATAAATAAATTTAAGGAAGAATATACTTATTAAAACTAGAGAGTACTTGTGCTCTAAATGTTAGAGAGGTTTACTTGTCATTTGGCTTCAATAACATGTCATAGGTTCATTATGTGAGTCACTTTATCCATTTTCTCTACTTCATAAGGAAATTGAAGTTGGACATTATGTATTTATGTGAGGAATTATTCAAAGGCTTGTAAGCATAGGAAGATTAAATCTAGCTTATGTTACTAAGTGTCTGCTTCTAAAGAGTGTTCTACTCATTACTTTCTATGTTATGTTTGGATATGTGCAATGTTGAGCATGATTTTTATATGATTGATTGTTTGTGGCATTGAACGATTCTTATATAAAAAGATCTTTATAGCTATTGTTTTCTCATTCTCACATTGTAGCAGTTTCAAGCGGTTATATATATATATATATATATATATTCAAACTAATTTTCTTTGCGTTGATACACATATATTATAATAATTTGGATTTTATTAATATTCTTTCAGTTATGTAATAATTTAGTATCATTGCTTAAGTGCTCTCTTATTAATGTTTTCAATATTGGACATTTTTGTTTGCATAAAAAATGGATTTTATTCATGGGTCAATATCCTTAACCAAAATCCTAAATGGATGTTGGGAAGGTAGAATTGAATATGATCCCTTAGAAGTTAACCCTCTTGGCTTCACATGTTTGAATTAGTGTGGTTTCAGGCCGCACCATTGGGTCAATCTCCTAGTTAGATATTGAAACAAACTTTAGAGCTAAAGTTGTGAGCCCCATAGTTCCCCAACACCTCATTTTGTTATTGATTAAGAAATTCCCTAAGTTGGACCTAGCTAATTGGATTTAGAACTAACAAGAGTAGTGGGAAGATGGTAGATGTGGCATTATTCGATTCATTCATGATCCACCATTTATCAGGTGGGGTTCCAACCTAGACAATTGTGAATCACCTCCAAATCATGGGCCCATTGTCACTACTTGAACTTGTGAATATAAATTAAACACTTTTCTTGCTTTTAATTTCTTTCTATATTTCTTCTTCTTCTCATAAAAGAATTGTAATTTTATTTGAAAAAAAAAAATTACATTCTTCACGAACACATCATTCCATCCAGCCTCATAAAGAATCTTGGATACATCATAGGAAGGACCACATGTCATCCTCAACATGAAATATAAAGTCTTATAACACACTATCCCATCTATATGGCCCTAAATAGAACATTAGTCCTTAATTTACAAAAGAAAAATAACATAATAATTGGTCTTGAATACATGTCAACTTCAACAAAATGTTGCACTCTATGAAAATTAAATTATAAAAAAATATACACACCCTCTAAACAAAAACACATTCGAAAATAAGTGAAGAGATTTAGAAAAGTTAGTTTATTCATGAAAAGGAGTGTGATAACAAACAATGCTTTTTAGGCTACAATATTAAAGAATATGCCAATTCCTCCAAGCCAACTAGGCCCCATATTTTGAAAGAGCATCAACAAAAAAAATTATTTCCCTCAAAGAATTACCAAAACCACAAACCTCTTCCGATAATGGAGAGAAAAACGAAATTGAGTAGTTTTGTTGCCCCTTCACCCACTAAAGTGCATTGAAAAGAATCACCAATGGTTTGGGCCTTTTTACCTCTTTTTTCACATACCAACAAAACAAGAATTTTTAGAGCCATGAGGTCAATATAATTGCTAGTACCTTTCATTAACTGAGCTTTGAAATTCAGTCAACGCACCAGGGCTTCACTAGGGGAGCAATGCCTTACCACATGTGTTCATATTGGGGGATATGTATTGAGGAAAAAGTGACATAATATATTAAGAATATAATAGGGAGTAAAGGGTTTTTGTATTGAAAGGTATAAAAAATGGAGCTCAAAGTTAATGAAAAAATATAGAGTGTAAAAAATGATAATGAAAAAATGGATACCTACAATATCTAGTGAAAGTAGGGGTTTTTTAAATTGGGAAGGTGTATTGGGTTTGTATTGGTGGGGGGTTAAATAATGTGAGTTTTAGAGGTATTTTCCATTCTATAGTCAAATTAGGGGTATTTTTTAGTAAGCCATAAATGCACGTGATATGTCATAGGTTCATTGAATGAAGCCCCTGAGAACTAATAGAAGTCAGTGAAAATTAGACTCCTATAGTTCTATAAATAGTGGGTTCATCATGGTATTCTCAATAAAAATAAGCTCAAGCCCCAATTTTATCCTCAAAAACATGCCTTGGATGTTTATCCATCCCCACTCAAAGGAAAGTCTCTAGAATTATCTAACCTTGAGAAGCACATGAAAGTCACGGAATGTGAAAATATTTAAACAAGTTAGTGTTATATATAACCAAATGCACCAATAAACAATTATATGAAAGTTTATAAGGTCCATTTCAACTTGTTAGCACACCATTTTATTAAAACCTCTTCAATTGATATTCCAACCGAAACCTTTCTTAGTCTTCCCATGCTTTTAATTTCTTTCTAAACTTTTAATGTTTATTTTCATTATTTCTATCAATGGGTCATATGATGTTGGTCTTGTTGTGCATTTATGGGTTAGAACCCATATTTTCTATAAGCCCCTTTGTGTCCCTTTAGCTACCAATTTTAACGAAAATTTGTTGTGTAACCAGCTCCAAAAAGAGAAGAAAAGAGATATAAACGCCTTAGAAATGAGCCACTTCGAGGGGGAAACCTCCAATACATTACATAAATGAACAATTCTTGGATGATAAAATTTACAAAACCTCCTTTCTATATATAGGAGTCCATGTGGCCATAATGTAATCCTAGTGGGCCACAATGTAATCCTAGCCGACCTAACAATAATAATTTAAGGGCACAATAATAACAAAATGGGGGTTACAAGGTACAATAATAACAATAAGGAGGTTACACTAATAACAATAAGGGACTATACTAGTAATATAGGGACCTAACATGCCCCTCTCCTTCAAAAAAGTGTTGTCCTCAATGCTTGAGTAGCTCTAGGTGCTTATGTATAAAATTCTCATCCTCCCATGTAGAATCTTCAGTGGGTAAGTTCTTCCACTCGATGAGATACTCTGAAATTGATCAATTCCATAGGTGTCGAGTTCTTGTTTCCATGACCGCTTCAGGTTCCAATATGATTTTTCCTTCCTCATCAAGTTCTGGAAATATTGTTTGAACTGGAAGATTTTCACCTATAACCTTCTTTAAGCATGAAACATCGAAAACTGGATGCACTCGTGAAGAAGCAAGAAGCTCCAATTTGTATGCCATAGTACCAATCTTTTGCAACACCTTGTAAGGACCATAGTACTTTGGCGATAATTTATTATCCTTCTTAGCTTGCTTGAGGGACATTTGTTTATATGGTTGTAGCCGTGAAAATACCCAATCTCCTATATCAAAACTTCTCTCGCTGCGATGTTGATCTTCCTGTTGTTTCATTCGATTTTGTGCCAAATTCAGGTTATCCTTTAAGAGTTGGAGAACTTCTTGCTGATGCTCGATGTGATCTTCCACTGCTTGAACCTTCGAATTTTCCCTTTAAGATGATGTGATGGATGGTGGATGATATCCATAAAGTGCCATAAATGGGGTCATTTTTGCTGCAGTATGGAAGGAAGTGTTATACCACCATTCAGCAAGAGGTAACCACTTGACCCATTATGTTTGTTTATCAGATACAAAACAAAGAAGATATCCTTCCAAACATTTATTTATGATCTCAGTTTGACCATCAGATTGAGGATGATAAGATGAGCTATGAGCTAATTGAGTACCCAAACAAGAAAATAACTCCGTCCAAAAATTTCCAGTAAAAATGGGATCTCTGTCGCTCACAATAACCCCTGGGCTTCCATGTAGCTTTTGAATTCTGTCCATAAATGTAGTAGCAACTGTACTTGCTTTAAATGGATGAGATAATGCACAAAAGTGTGCATACTTGGTAAGTCTATCAACTACCACCATGATGACACTCTTCCTTCGGACTTAGGTAAACCTGTGATAAAATCCATTGAAATCTCCTCCCAACGTTGACTTGGAATGGATAAAGGTTGTAGAAGTCCCGGGGTATTAATTGTTTCCACTTTATTCTGCTGGCAAACCAAACATTCCGCCACAAACTTTTGAATATCAGATTTAAGGCCATCCCAAAAAAATTCTTTCTTCACCCTGTGGTAAGTTTTAAAAAATCCCGAGTGTCCTCCTAAAGGAGAAGTGTGCAATTCCAGAAGAATATTTTGTTTTAGTTGGGAATTCTTACAAAGATATAAGCGATCTTTGTACCATAAGGAATCATTTTTCCAACTAAATGTATCAGATGTACTAGGATTTTGCTGCAACTTTTGAATGAGTGTCCACACATCTTTGTCCTTCTTCCATTCATCTCTTGCTTCGGTTATCCAATCTGGTTGGATAATAGAAATGGCACAAAGCAATGCTTCCACTTCTTCATTCTTTCTTGAGAGTGCATCTGCAACAACATTAAGCTTTCCTTTTTTGTAGATTATTTCAAAGTCATAACCCAACATCTTTGTGACCCATTTTTGCTGCTCTTTGATGATAGTCTTTGTTCCAAAAAGTGTTTAAGACTATCATGATCAGTTTTTACCTTGAAGTGTCTTCCCATTAGGTAAGTTCGCCATTTCTTTAGTGCATGCAGTATTGCTAACATTTCCTTCTCATAAACAGGTTTCTGTAAATACTTTCCTTTGATTGGACGACTTTCAAAAGCAATGGGTCTTCCTGCCTGCATTAAAACTGCACCAATTCCATTTCCTGAGGCATCACATTCCACAATAAAGGTTTTTGTGAAGTCTGGTGTAGCTAAGACCGGTGCTAGGCACATTGCCTCTTAAGACGTTCAAAGGCCTTAGTTGCTTCAGGAGTCCATGAAAATGCATCTTTCTTCAATAATGTTGTTAGAGGTGCTGCTATTCTCCCATAATTCTTAACAAACTTGCGATAATACCCTGTTAACCCGAGAAATCCTCGCAACTGCTTTATGGTTGTGGGAACTTCCCATTCCTTAATGGCTTTAATTTTGTTAGGGTCCACTTTAACACCCTCGTGAGATACAATATGACCCAGATATTCCACCTCTTGTACTCCAAAGAAACATTTGGACTTTTTTGCATATAATTGTTTCTCCCGCAATAGTTTGAGCACCCTGTCAACATGTTCAACATGATCCTTCCAAGACCTGCTGTAGATTAGTATATCATCAAAAAATACTAGCACAAATTTTCTAAGGAAGGGTTTGAAAATGGAATTCATCAACCCTTGAAATGTAGAAGGTGCATTGGTAAGGCCAAAAGGCATGACCAAAAATTCATAATGACCTCATGAGTTCGAAATGCTATTTTTAGAATATCTTCAGTCTTCATTCTAATTTGATGATATCCTGAATGAAGATCCAACTTGGTAAAATAAATTGCTCCATGTAATTCATCCAATAATTCATCAATCACAGGAATGGGAAATTTGTCTTTAATGATGAGCTTATTGAGCTCCCTATAATCCGGACACATTCGCCATGATCCATCCTTCTTGTGTACCAATACTACAGGAGCAGAGAAAGAACTTTGACTACGTTGAATTATACCCGCCTCTAACATTTCTGCAATCATACGTTCAATTTCGCTCTTTTGGAAGTAAGGATATCTATAAGGCCTGATGTTTGGACGAACACTTCTCGGAATCAAATGAATAGCATGATCATGATCACGAATAGGTGGGAGTCCTTTGGGAGTTTCAAACACCTTGGAATGATTGTCCAAGACTTGTTGGAGATCTGTAGAAATAGATGATTTTGATGTTGAAACTTCTAGTGAGCATAATTGTGCAATTACGCCTCGCTGTTCTTTCTTTAGAAGCTTTGTCATGACATTAGAGCTTATTATCCTTCCTGGCTTCCCCGCAATACCCCGTAATTCGACTTCCTTTCCTTCTGAAAAAAAATTCAAGAAAAGTTATTGAAAATTAAAAGCTACCGTCCCCAAAGATTGTAACCATTGTACTCCTAGTACAACATCAGCACCTCCCATAGGAATGGCAAGCATTGGACTAGTCAATACATATTCCCCCATGGTTAGCTTGATATTATGGCATTTTCCAGAGCAATTTATAGTTCCTCTATTTGCAACCATCACTTGACATTCTGGTGCTGGGTATAGGAAACAATTTAATTCCTTGGCTACCTTATAATGAATAAAATTATGGGTGCTACCCGAATCAATCAACACTATTACCCTTTTCTTCTTGATATGTCCTTCTATCTTGAGAGTTTGAGGAGTGGTAATTCCTGCCAGTGCATTACATGATATGGTCGGATTCATTTCTTCCTCTTCTAGGGCTGGTTCCTGGTGTATATCATCTTCTTGTTCATTTTCTTCTTCCTCTTCACAATCTATGTAAAATAATTTCTTCTCAGCACACTTATGACCTTTAGTGTATTTTCTATCACAACTGTAGCAAAGCCCTTTTGCTCCTTTTTCTTCCAATTTTTGTGGTGTCAACCTTGTAGGTTGTGGAAATCTAGGCGTAGCAACACTTACTTCTTTATAGAATTGAGTGGTAGGCTTCCTTGTCGCCATAATTTTACATTCAATTTTTCTTGCCAACCCGAATGCCTTCTCCAATGAATCAGGTTCCAAAACGCGAACTTCATGTTGGATGTTATCCTTTAAAGTGCCTATGAAGAGATCAATCCTGTGTTCCTCTGGAATATCAGTTACCTTTATATTCAATTTTTGGAAGTCCTCAATGTGCTGCCCCACTAAACCCTTTTGTTTGAGATTTATCAATTGGCTAAAGAAGGTGTTGCTCTTTGTATCCTCTTAATGTGCTATCATTTCCTCCGTAAAAATTGACCAAGTGACAATTTTTTTACGGGAGCAAAGCCATCGATACCATACAAATGTATTTTGTTCTAAATGTAAAGTTGCAATGCGTACCTTTTGTGTGTTTTTCACGTTATGGAGATCAAAATATTGCTCCATCTGTAGTATCCATGTTACAAGATCCTTTCCATCAAACTTCCTCATATCCATTTTTGGAATATGGTGGTTCTTCCCGCCAACATTCGAGTTTATGAAATCATGATTAACATTTATTTTGTTCTCATCATGAGGTTCTTCTACTATATTTCTGCCATTAGGAATCATTTCTTGTTTTAAGCTTGTCATCAAGCCTTCCATGTATGATTTTAGATCATTCTTCATGTTTTCCATGTTGTCTTTCATGTCATCCATCTTAGCTTCCATGCCCACTTCCATGCCATCCATCTTAGCTTCCATGCCATCCATCTTAGCTTCCACGCCATCCATCTTAGCTTCCATGCCTTTCTTCAAACTGTCCATCTTCACTTCCATGCCTTTCTTCAAAACTTCCATTTCATTTTTTGTTGCTCTTTGCGAGAGTGAAATCTGTTGCACTTGCTCTTGTAATTTTGATAGATCATGTTGCAATTATTCATCTTCATGAGTCATAGTAAATCCTTCTGAAGGCTTAATGGGTGTTGAATTCTTTTTGGGGCCATTTTAGAATCCAATATTAATATATATTCTACAAGATGCCCTTGGAATCAATTCAAATTGATTCTTCAAACAAGACTTATGCAATTCGGAAAAAAATACACACCTTTTACTTGCTTTGAGGAGCTCGATATTGAAATTAAATTATCTCTGTAATTGAAAATCTTCGATATCTGAAATTAAGCCCTGTAGTAGCCCTCTGAAGCTTCTTTCAAATGCCACAGGTCTGACCTGATTTGGATTCTCCAAGACAAAGTTGTGTCCAATCTCCCACAATGACCTAATTCTGGACTGGTTCAGTAGAGCAAACTTGTACGACTTGACACGTGTCACTGTTTTGTCTTTTGTCTCTAAAATTGATAGCCAAGAAACTACAGTCCGTTTACTTGCGACCAATTTTTACGGAAATCCAATCTGATCCCCAGAGAGAGAGTTATTGAACTTTTCCGATGATCACCTCTTTGAGATGAAATTCAGGAGCCTGAAAAATCACTACATTCCACAGATCATATTTCCATAAATGTTGCGAACCAAGCTCTGAAATTTTTTGATGAATTTCCTCAGGCATTTAGCTTCGCACCATATGCATTTCACATTCTTAACCTTCGTAGAAAAAAATTTATAGCGAAAATGCCACGATGACCTGTTTAGGATCCTGAAAAAAGACCTAACTTCCACAGATGATATCTCCAACAATATTGTGAACCAATCTCTGAAAGTTTTAGGAAATCTTCCTCATGATTTCGGCTTCATACCCTAAACATCTCAGCTTCTGAAACTTCGTAGAAAATAATTTATAGCGAAAATGCCATGATGACCTGTTTGGAGTAGCGAAACCCTAGAATCCAAAGCTCTGATACCAAATGTTGTGTAACCAGCTCCAAAAAGAGAAGAAAAGATATATAAATGCCTTAGAAATGAGCCACTTTGAGGGGGAGACCTCCAATACATTACATAAATGAACAATTCTTGGATGATCCAATTTACAAAACCTCCTTTCTATATATAGGAGTCCATGGGGCCATAATGTAATCCTAGTGGGCCACAATGTAATCCTAGCCGACCTAACAATAATAATTTAAGGGCACAATAATAATAAAATGGGGGTTACAAGGGTAAAAAAATAACAATAAGGGGGTTACACTAACAACAATAAGGGACTATACTAGTAATATAGGGACCTAACAAAATTTAAAGGGATCATTTTATTAAAAATAAATAAGTAAATAAACTCAATGTATACATCTACAATACTAAGTGTTATGTTGGATTTACAATTGCGGAAAAAAATATCTCCCATAGGTTTGATGGCCATCCTATAAAAAAAAAGATACAAGGTACCCAATGCTTTCCTTAAAGTAAATAGATTTTGGAATGAAGCCTACCTAGAATCCGTTGCATGCCTCATTCCCTCTTCAGCTTGAATGCTCCAATTCCGGCTTCAATTGCCAAAATTAGAACTTGCATAGTCAGATAACATAATCCAAGCAACTATGAGATCTATGCAGTATCATATAAGTACTCTATTCAATACATCAACATGGTTTTGAAATAAGTGAAATAAATACAATCACATATACAAAAACGTAGAACTCTTTGCATTAATATTAATTGAAGAAAATTACAACCACAAATAGGTGTTGATCTTGTAGAAGAGCTCCTCCAAGTTTTTAACTTGTCTTTTCCTTATCACAACATGGACCTCAAGTCACCCTAAATGCATGGAATGTTAACATTTCACCTCAGAAACATAATGGTATAATCACACTCCAAAATCCAACTCCTTGCATATGCTAGGTAGTAAATATATAAATGAGTGGGGTAAGTTGGGAGTTCTTATCCAATTACAAATCTATGGTTTTAGATCCACCTTTGATGGGAGGATGGGATCAAAGGATAATGGATGGAAACTCCAAAGAAGGATGAGAAAGGATATGAACTTTTAATTCAAGGTAAATGGTTGTAACAAATACTGGAAGCTTCTAGGAGATAAAGCTTTCAGAAGTTCTCTATTTTTACCGAACTTCTAGAACCAACGCAGGTACAAAGGGGAGAAACTTGTAGGTGATTAATGCTGGCCACAGTGATGTAACCTGTAGGTGAACACTCCCCAAAGGGAGGCTAGAAAGCATTGGTACTAAAAATGGCTCAAATGCAGTAATTTCAGGAAGAAATTATCGGAAATGAGCGAGGTTCACCTAGGGATTTGTGTAATGATGTTGACAAGGGGGGAAAAGATGTTGTTTGATCCCATTAGGAGGCCTAATGATTGGATGTGAAAAACTGGCCTATAACATAATTCCCTCTAAAGCGAAAAGTTTGAAATGATGGTTGATGACTGAAGGGATTTACCTTGTGACAACTCAGGATCAAGAACAATCAACGAGTTACATCTGTTACAATATATTTATATCATGAAATCTCTTTCCTCAGAGAGGCATACCCATACTCAGCACATAAGCTAGCATAACATGTATAATGATGATATTTTGAACATTTTTGTGGTGTGAGTTTTGAGGAGAGGTATTGAGGAGGGGTATTCGGAATCAAAAGACACGTCCATAGATGCAACTGGTGGACCCATGATTGGATGACTATCTAGATGATCCTAGCCATTATACATTGTGATCTTTGTATAACTCTTGAAAGCGTAGCCCGAATGGATGAAACTAGGTCTGCGGTTTTCTATATCATTGACACGATCAACCAAAGTACAAGTCTAACCATGTGAATCAATGATATGTTGTCCAATATGGCAGACAACATCTGATTACTAGCCGATGATGTAAGCCATTAATAGACGTGAGATAAAACACCATTAGCATTAGTCACTCTCAATTTAATATAATACAATCTGTATGGTGTGAGTAAATAAGTTGATGTCGAACACCACACAGAGACTTTCGGTTGAAGGCGAGTGATGTAAACCTATTGCTCAGAGCGAGGAAAATTTTCATTGATGTATGCAATCAGCAATGTACCAAACTAGTGTTTCTAAGTCAATTTCATTGATAATGTGTTAATGACGACAACAAGTGACCCATCACAGGAGGGCCTTGATGTATCCCCCAACAACAAAATGAAACAAGTATCGTGAGTGAGATAGAATGATGATGATACAGAACTGGATCATGAGAAAGAAAACATGGAATGAAGGCTTAATTGTATTGCAACGGATATCAACTAAAATGACTTCTCTTGAACACATAATGACACTTAATGGAGTTGGAAACATTGACCCAAAATTGAAATGGAGGCTCTGAAATGGTATGATGAACCGAATGAAAAGAAGATTTCCCAACCCAAAAACCATGGAGATGAACTGGAAGAGTGTCATGTTCAAGAGCGACTCACTACCATTAGAAAAATGGAGTACCCTATTTTTCCAATTTCTCTAACCATATTCATCAATACCTCTTTATTTTTTAACAAGCTTGAGGAGGATAACATATGCTTGATCTGTAAATTCACACTTTGGATGAATCACTCCAAGTATTTTTAACAAACACTGAGAAGAAGTGGCTCGGCCTTGTCATATTCGAAAATTCCATCAATTTTTTATGTTTTAATGAGTCCAATGAAGGTAAAACTTGACATATTTTTCATGTTTAGAGATTTTGAAAAAGAGGTGAAAAAGAAAACTCCACATGTTCATTTCTGTAGATAGTCTCTCGAGTCCGAAAAGGTAGAAAACAATACTCAAGAGAACTTCTTAGTTATGTTCGACTAAGGTATTCATTTTTCATAAGTAGTCCATCTCAGTCTAGAAAACGTTTAAACTGATACCAAGCGAACATCTTTTCATTTATTTTAACAATTTCGAAAAGACAAGTACTCAACAATATTTTCATGTTTTGGGAGTCTGAAAAGAGTTGAAAGAGGACTCCAAGGGATTTCTTTTTCATAGGTTTTAGAGCCTAAAAAAGAGATAAAATTATGCTCTCCATTAGGGGAATTTTGAGGTCTAAAATGGACCTCCTAAGGAAATTATAAAATAATAGTAGAATTAATAAAATAAGCTTTGTTGACGTCATCAAATTTTAGAGGGAAAAATGAAAAAACTACTTTTTCAACTCATATTTTCAACTTATCTCCCAAAGTTTTTACTCAAATTTTGAGCAGGAGTACTTGTTGGATGCAAAATTTAATTCCTCATCTAATCAGTACCATGTTGCATACTTTCGATGGGTCCTACTACACGCAAAAAGAGAAATACATTAAAAAAGTGATTGTAATCATGCTTTTTTATGTACTTCTCATTTTTCGTGTAGCAAGGTCCACCAAAAGTATGCAACATGGGTACTCCTTGGATGAGGAATTAAATTTTGCATCCAATGAGTACCCCCACTCGAAATTTGAGTAAAAAATTGGGAGATAAGTTGAAAATACGAGTTGAAAAAGTAGTTTTATTATTTTATTATTTTTAAATCTTTTTACCCTTTTACTTAAAAATGTGAATCATCCCTCATGTTTGAAATCATCATCTTGAATCCTATTGGTTCTTATAAATTTTATTTTTTTTGTACATTTTTCTTAGGAGGCTCATTTTAGACCTCAAAATTCCCCTAATGTGGTCAAAATAAGATGTTTAAAACATGACAAAACACCACTAATAGCTGACGACTTGCTCAAAGACCACAAAAAGGATTACACATCCTTGTTTCATAGTAAAAATGAAACATATATAGGTCAACACATTAAATTTTAATAAAATAATGCAATAAATGACTATAAATACTCAAATTGACTATTCATTTTTATGATCTCGCATTTACCTTCAACAGTGAGAGTTTTCGAATACTTTTTCCTTTGATCTTCTGCAGCTAATTGCATGCAATCCATTGGATCATTTCGAGTATCGTCACTTGCAGGTAGGAGATAAAGCCATTCTCTTTCATTTTATGGTCCATTTTGTCAATCTCCTAGTTAGAGAGTGAAACAAACTTTAGAGCTAATGTTTTGAGCCCCATAGTTCCCCAACACCCCATTTTGTTATTGATTAATAAATTCCCCAAGTTGGACCTAGCTATTTGGATTTAGAACTGGCAAGAGCGATGGGAAGATGGTAGATGTGGCATTATTTGATTCATTCATGATCCACCATTTATCAGGTGGGGTTCCAATCTAAACAATTGTGAATTACCTCCAAATGAGGTGCCCATTATCACTACTTGAATTTGTGAATATAAATTTTACACTTTTCTTGCTTTTAATTTCTTTCTATATTTCTTCTTCTTCTCATAAAATAATTGTAATTGTATTTGAATCATTCCATCCAGCCTCATAAAGAACCTTGGATACATCATAGGAAGGACCACATGTCATCCTCAGCATGAAATATAGTCTTATAACATACTAGCCCATCTATATGGCCCTAAATAGAACAGTAGTCTTTAATTTCCAAAAGAAAAGTAACATAATATTAGGTCTTAAATACATGTCAACTTCAAAAAAATGTTGCACTCTATGAAAATTAAATTATAAAATAATATATACCCCCTCTAAAAAAAACACATTAAAAAATAATTGAAGAGATTTAGAGAAGTTAATTTATTCATGAAAAGGAGGGTAATAATAACCAATGATTTTTAGGCTACCTATATTATAGAATATGCCAATTACTCCAAGCGCCCCATATTTTGAAAGAGCAGTCACAAAAAAAAGTCTTTCCCTCAAAGAATTACCAAAACCACAAACCTCTTCCAATAATGGAGAGAAAAGAAAATTTGAGTAGTTTTCTTCCCCCTTCCCCCACTAAAGTGCATTGAAAATAATCACCAATGGTTTGTGCCTTTTTAACTCTGTTTTCACATACCAACAAATGGGTAATTTTTAGAGCCATAAATTCAATATAGTTGCTAGTACCTTTCCTCGACCGAGCTTTGAACTTCAATTAATGCATGAGGGTGTCAGTAGGGGAGAAATACCATAACACATGTGTTCATATCGGGGGATATATATTCAGGATAAAATGACAGAATATACTGAGGATATAATAGGGAGTAAAGGGTTTTGTATTGACAGGTATAAAAAATGGGGCTCAAAATTAATGAAAAAATATAATGGGGTGTAAAAAATGTTAATGAAAAAATGGATACCTACAATATCTAGTGAAAGTAGGGGTTTTTTAAATTGCAAAGGTGTATTGGGTTTGTATTGGTGGGGGGTTATATAATGTGAGTTTTAGAGGTTTTTTACAATCTGTAGTCAAATTAGAGGTATTGTTTAGTAAGTCGTGAATGCACGAGATATGTCATAGGTTATTTGAGTGAACCCCCTGAGAACTCATAGAAGTCAGTGAAAATTAGACTCCTATAGTTCTACAAATAGTGGGTGCACCATGGTCTTCTGAATCAAAATAATCTCAAGCCCCAATGTAATCCACTACCTCCTCAACAACATGCCTTGGATGTTTATACATCCCCACGCAAAGAAAAGTATCTTGATCTGAAAGGAGTGTATTATTTTTTCGTGTTAAGTTTCCTTTTAGTATTAAAAGCATGTACAATTTGTCTCCATTTGTTTTCTTAAGGAATGGGTGTTTTAACCATGAAACATAGATCAATTTGTGAACTTTAATAATGAAAATAAACCTAAAAAACAATGAACAATAGTGTATAACAGAGAAATACAATAACACATAAGTTTTACACAATAGGCATGATGAAGCAACTCACCCCTCCTGGGCTACATCTGCTGGTCCAACTCCCATTGACATGTCCCTCTTTGTCATTATGCTCAAAATTGCAAATTACATGTGTTTATAGGCCTATAATGGCTTTTTTCTCTGCACCAATGGCTCTGAAACGCTCCAATTAGCCTAGGTTGACTCTTGTTTCACCCAAATTGGTCAAAAATTTACCTCTCGATGCATCTTTCCTAATGTCAGCTAGAAAACCCACCAGTGCGTAGAATTATGTAGATAAGTGTAGTTAATTTGGTAGTTATCCCTAAATTTCAGGTCAGTGCAAAAATTCCCACCAGTATTGATTGTTTGAATTGAATGCTAGTGGTTAGGGCGGGGTGGTCACAAGCTGACCCCCTGCCTAAAACCTCACGATTTAGGTTTAAAAATCCACATATAAATGAGGCACGGAACATTGATGGCATAGTTCCAAACTATTTGAATTAACCGTCGGCGCAGCCAACTTTTACGTCCACCATGTGACAGGTCGACCCGACCCGAATTCTACGGTTTCAAGTTCTGTAGACCGTGGCTACTTATGCCACCTAACCGCGCATGGGAATGCATATTCCACCGGATTTTATGGTAATTGGAAACCGTCTCTTTGTATTTTTATGTCACCACATGACATGTGACCATGCCCCTAGCCACCAGAGTATTCGTTTTAATACCGTTGAATACTTGTAAAAAATGTTGCGGTGATGTGAATTGTGGCATGTGACCGCATCGTGGGGATGTCGGCGGATTAGGACCGTTAGTGGTCCCCCCCTCAACCATGAAACATTTGCGCTTTAACATAATGCGGAAGATGTATAGGTTAAGAAACATTGCATAGGAGAGCTGGTCACGAGGTTTGTTGGCGGGCAGTAAGTCGTGGGTTTGACCCCCACTCTGCCACTATAGATAAAATAGCTCCTCCAAATTTAATTGAATCTAATGATTAGTGGGTTTCCAAATTTAGGATATATATATATATATATATATATATATATATATATATATATATATATATATATATATATATATCTGTGTGTGTGTGTGTGTGTGTGTGTACAATTTAATTCCACTAAAAACTTTATTCCATCAATAATTTGACCTTAATCCCAACTTCCTGCCATGGGGGGTATGTGGCATGCCACGTGGCCCTTCCCAGTTGGCCATAAAAAATGACATGCCCATCATTATTAAAATCAACTTAGACTTAGGAATTAAAAAAATTTCACTTCCTAGTCATCTTCAAAAAATCTAGTGATGCGACTTGGTGGGATGTCATTGCCTACTTCTAAAGAAGAATTCATGCATTTATGACTGGACCTGCCACATCAGCACTGTACCTTTTGTGCTCATTTTTTTTCATGTTTTGGAAAACAGACAAAACGTGATATCTCCCTCATATGACATCAGTTTTTCAAGCCGTTAGTGGTGTCGCAATCGCAACAACGAGACCTTTCTAGTCGCTCAGGTTTGGTATAGTTTCAAACACTATAATTTTTTATCATAACACATAATCTCCCGATCACACCTCCCCACTGGGAATATTTTGGACCCCAAAAGCTCTCTGGGAATATTTTGAAAAGACAAAATTTTCCTTGATTCCTTCGACCATTCCATTAGGGGAATTTTGAGGTCTAAAATGGGCCTCTTAAGGAAATAATAAAATAATAGCTAAACCAATAAAATAATATTTATGAATTTTCAATTCACTTTTTGCACCACAATCCATGTAACCATAGTTAAATTCAATTCAAAAGTTGTACCGGAATAAAATTAACAAAAAAATTGCATTTATGTGACTATAAATAAGAATGAGATTTTCAAGAAAAATTCATTATCATTGAACAACTAATGCATTTGTTCTTTGTACTTAAATAACTTAAATTAAAATATAAATATAAATTTATAAATTATTAATTATGTTATATGCTATTAATTACAATTTATATTATTTAAAT
Organism: Pinus albicaulis; assembly: GCA_034641835.2. Classification (NCBI taxonomy): domain Eukaryota; kingdom Viridiplantae; phylum Streptophyta; class Pinopsida; order Pinales; family Pinaceae; genus Pinus; species Pinus albicaulis. Next base: position 276,120,149 of record CM076583.1, read on the forward strand.
TGTATAATAACATGTAATTAATATACTATATAAAAATAATATAATATAATATAATATAATAAATGTATAGGGATATGCATTTTTTCTTTCAAGAAATATGAAAAGATATTTTTATTCAAAAAGTGTGAAATTACATTTATTATGAGTACTTTACTTTGACTTTAAAAGTACTTAGAGCACTACCATGGTTAACCATGAGTTTTTATCCACCATGGAGAATCTGACAAGTAAGTACTTTTAACTCAAGCAATGCCACCTCAACCATTAGGGATGATGTCATCCCCTAAAATGTGATTGGTTCTCATAAAGAGAATTTTGATTGTACATTTTCCTTAGGAGGCCCATTTTAGACCTCAAAATTCCCCTAATGATTGTTGTCTTTGACACTGTCATACTGCACATTTTATGAACTTTCAAAACAACAATCTCATTTTGTAGTAAACATCTTGTTTCTACATTGGTCTATAATCAAAGAAAAATTGGAATTTTTCTCACCTTGCACTCTGTCCTTATGGCGTTATTTTGCTGCTTTTTCCTTGATCTTGTGTCGACTCTTGACCATGTTTCTTCGCCATTACCATGTCTTTCAGAAACCAGTAATGAACATTTCTGAATTTTGTGCCTTCTTTGCCAAGTTACTTTTTCCTCTCTTTGACCTTTGCAACTTCTTGCACTGACACTTTGTATTTAGCACCATTCAACACCAATGTCGACTGTTGCAACTGCTTGTCATCTTCTTTCAAAGACAACCTGCTTTCAAATTGAAACAACTCATTACATACATCAACATTTGTTTGAAAAGGATGATGTAGAACATCCCTTTGTTTAATCATCATCAATGCCAAGTTTTGTCTTGCATTGACTAGCCTCTTCATTTGCCCTACATTAACCAAAGAAGTGTCTTGTTTCTTGCGATGAGCTCTCACAATATACTCCTTCGCATCTTTGAATAAATAGTATTTTTTCTCATGGCGATGGAATATTGTTTTCCTGTCATACAAGTAAGGATTCCCCGGCACCATACTCCTTATATCAAGAAGAACAACATCTAATTCAACTGTGTCAATGAAATGTGAAGTTATTGCAAAGCGCAACATTCACTTCTTTGAAACTTGTAAATTTTCATCCTTACAAATCCAACCAAGTGGATATGGTTTTGGATGTGGAATGGTCTCAATATTAAGTTTCTTTACCAAGTCTTTAGAGATTAAATTTTCTTGTGACCCACTGTCAAACAATGTGTCAACCTTGGTATGTTTGGAAATGACCCTCACATGAAACAATTCAATTCTCTCTTCTTCATTTGGAGCTTGTATGTGACAATTAGATATACTAGAACTAGGTTTAGTTTCATTCTATTTCCCCTTCATGTTCTTTAGTCCCATAGCTATGATTTTTGTTTCATCTCTTGAATCTGACCCTAAGTCTTGTTCAGCTATTGCAACAATTTTTCCTTTCTCCTTGGCTTTCTCTTTGGCTTTCCAAATTTCTAGTTTCAACTCTGGATGAAGTTTCCAACAATGGTCTTCATCATGGCTAGTTTTAGAATAGTTCTTGCAAAATAATTTTCCCTTCTCTTTTCTGATATTTTCATTTCTCTTTGTCTTCCATTTTCCTTTAAACTCATTTTCCTCATTCTCGTCTATGTTTTGTTTTCCCCTTGCCTCTAAGTGTGTGGCTTATACACAAATTTCATCTAGGCTTGTAGGGTTAAACATGAGGATAGTATGTCTTAGGTAGGTATGTAAGCCTCCTATATACTTGAGAAAAGTGTCTTGGCTCTGCAAATATACTCCTAATAAGAGATATCTTCTCCTAAATTCTTGAGCATAAACTTGTACATTTTGTCCTTTCAATTGTTTAAAAATTTTCCAGTTCATTATGGCTTTCTGCATGTGAGCTAATGGATAAAACTGTTGTTTTATTGTAGAAATGAAATCATTCCTTAATATAATAATCTTACCATTATTTTCAATCTCCTCCTTTTTCTTCGCTTCCCACCAAACAAGTGATGCACCTTCCATTCTCAATGAAGCTAGTTGGATTTTGGTATCATCATCATGAAAGTTTTGGATTCTCAAATAGACCTCCAATTGCCTAATCCAATTATCTAGCTTTTCTACCTTAACTTCACCATTAAAAATTGGCAATTCAAGCTTAACATCAAGTTTTAGAAAAGGAATTTTACCAGTGTTCTTTGAATTGTATGGATGATGTACTGAAGATGAAGTAGAGGATGATGAGGATGAAGATGAGGGTGATGATGGTGACTTTCCACTGTCTCCATTTCCTCCATTTCCCTTCTTTGATTTTTCTTCATCATTGTGGCCTCCTAATGATCCTTGTCCTTCCTTGTGAAGTTTGGACCTTTCTTCTTCTAGTTTCTCATTCCTTTCTTGATAAAGGACTCTAACCATCTCATTCAAGTCAAGAAATGATTTTCTGTACACTCTTTCTTCCTCTTGGGGATCCATCTCTTCATGGATTTCTCCTTCTCCATGAGGCATGATTAATGTTGCTTCTGCTTCTTTTGGAGGTGAGCTAGGTGGTGGAGAAAGTGGCAATCTTGCCCTCCTTTTTTGTGGTTCACTTTGAGAACGTTTTTCTTCCACCAATTTTCCTTCTCCTCTCTTAAGCTTGAGCCTAGTAAGCATGAAAACCCTTGCAAATCGTTAAACAAATATTTTCATACAAAAACACCAGAGAATAAACTCTAGCTCTGATACCAACCTAATCTGAAAGGAGCGTATTATTTTTCCATGCTAAGTGTCCTTTCAATATTAAAAACATGTACAATTTGTGTCAATTTGTTTGCTTAAGGAATGAGTGTTTTAACCATGAAACATAGATGAATTTGTGAACTTTAAGCATGAAAATAAGCCTAAATAACACTATACAGAAGTGTATAACAGAGAATAAACATCACACATAATTTTTACATAGTAGGAATGATGAAGCAATTCACCCCTCCTGGCTACTTCTACTATTCCAACTCCCAATGGCATGTCCCTATTTGTCATTATGGTCAAAATTGAAAATTACATGTGTTTTCATGCCTCTAATGGTTGTTTTCTCTTCACAAGTGGCTCCATAATGCTCAAATTAGTCTAGGTAGACTCTTTCTTCACCCAAATTTGTCGAAAATTGACCTCCCAATGTCAGCTAGAAAAACTCCACTAAAAGTGGAGAACTATAGTTAACTGTATTTAATTTGGCAGTTATCCATAAATTTAAGGTCGATGCCAAAATTCACACCAGTCTTGACCATTTGAATTGAATACGAGTGGTTAGGGCGGGGTGGTCACAAGTCGACCCCCCGCCTAAAACCATGTGGTTTTGGTTTAAAAATCCACATATAAATGAGGCGTGGAACATTGATGGCATAATTCCGAAATTGTTTGAATTAACCGTCGGCGCAACCAAATTTTACATCTGCCATGTGAAAGGACGACCCGGCCCGAATGCTACGGTTTGAAGTTCTATAGATCGTGGCTACTTATGCCACCTAACCGCGCATGTGAACGCATTTTGCCATATTTTATGCTAACTGGAAACTGTCTCTTTGCAATTTTATGTCACCGCGTGACATGTAACCATGCCCTCAATCGTTGGAGTATTGGTTTTAATACCGTTGAAGACTTGTAAAAAAAGTTGTGGTGATGTGAACTGTGGCATGTGACTGCATCGTGGAGTTTCCCGTGGGCTGGGACTGCCTGTGGTCCCCCCTCAACCATGAAACGTTTACGCTTTAACATAATGCGAGAGATGTATAGGTTAAGAAACATTGTACAACAGAGTTTTTCATGAGGTTTGTTCGTAGGCGGGAAGTCGTGGGTTTGACCCCCACTCCGCCATAATATTTTTGGTAAACATGTTAATGAGACTTCCGCCAACTTTGAGATTGACTCTAGTTTAAACCTCCGCCACTATAGATAGAAGAACTCCTCCAAATTTAATTGAATCCGCAAATTAGTGGGTTGCCAACATTAAGGGAATTTTGAGGTATAAAATGGGCCTCCTAAGGAAATTATAAAATAATAATGGAAATAATAAAATAAGATTTTATTACATCATCAAATTTTAGAGGGAAAAAAGAAAAAACTACTTTTTCAACTCATATTTTCAACATATCTCCCAAATTGTTTACTCACATTTCGAGCAGGAGTACTCATTGGATGAAAAATTTAATTCCCCATCCAAGGAGTACCCATGTTGCACACTTTTGATGGGTCCTGCTATACGAAATATGAGAAATACATGAAAAACGTGATTGTAATCATGTTTTTTATGTATTTCTGATTTTTCGTGTAGCAGGGTCCATCAAAAGTATGCAACATGGGTACACATTTTATTAGGAATTAAATTTTGCATCCAACAAGTACTCCCGCTCGAAATTGAGTAAAAAATTTGGGAGATAAGATGAAAATACGAGTTGAAAAAGTAGTTTTATTATTTTCTATTATTTTTACCCTTTTACTTAAAAAATGGTGAATAATCCCCCATGGTTGACATCATCATCTTGAATTCTATTGGTTCTTATAAAGTTTATTTTTTTTGTACATTTTTCTTAGGAGGCCCATTTCAGACCTCAAAATTCTCCTAATTCTTTAGGATATATATATATATATATATATATATATATATATATATATTATATGTCCAATTTAATTCCACTAAAAACCTTAGTCCATCAATAATTCGACCTTAATCCCAACTACCTGCCATGGGGGGTACGTGGCATGCCACATGGCCCTTCTCAATTAGCCATAAAAAATGGCATCCCCATCATTAATAAAATCAACTTAGACTTAGGAATTAAAAAAATTTGACTTCCTAGTCATCTTCAGCAAATCTGGCGATGCCACTTGGTGCGATGTCATTGGCTGCTTCTGGAGAATAATTCCTGTATTACTGACTGGACCTGCCACATCAGCACTTTACATGTTCTGCTCATTTTTTTGCCTGTTTTGCAAAATATATAGAATGCGATATCTCCCTCATACGACACTGGAATTGCAACAACGAGACCTTTCCGATCGCTCAGGTTCAATACAATTTCAAGCACTTTCATTTTTTAGCATAACACATGATCTCTTGATCATCTTTATAATTCTCTAACCTTGAGAAGCACATGAAATTCATGGAATATGACAATATCCAAACAAGTTAGCGTTATATATAATGATATGCACCAATATACGATTATCTGAATGGTTATAAGGTCCATTTCAACTTGTTACCACACCATTTTCTTAAAACCTTTTCAATTGATATTCCAACCGAAACATTTCTTAGTCTTCTCATGATTTTAATTTCTTTCTAGATTTTTAATGTTTATTTTCCTTATTTCTATGAATAGGCCATATGATTTTTGTCTTGTTGTGAATTTATGGGTCAGAACCCCTATTTTTTATAATCCCCTTGTGCCCCTTTAGCTACCAATTTTAACAAAATTTTAAAGGGATAATTTTATTAAAAATAAATAAATAAATAAACTCAATGTATACATCTGCAATACTAAATGTTATGTGGGATTTAAGATTGTGGACAAAAGTATCTCCCCTAGGTTTTTTGGCCAACCTAGAAAAACAAAGATACAAGGAACCCAACGATTTCCTTAAAGTAAATATATGGTGGAATGAAGCCTACCTGGAATCCATCGCACGCTTCATTCCCTCTTCATCTTGAATGCTCCAATTCCGGCTTCGATTGAAAAAATTAGAACATGCACAGTCAGATAACAGAATCCAAGAAACTATGAGATATATGTAGTATCATCTAAGTACCCTATTCAATAGATCAACATGGTTTTGAAATAAGTGAAATAATGACAATCACATATACGAAAACATAGAACTCTTTTCATTAATATAAATGGAAGGAGATTACAACCACAAATAGGTGTTGATCTTGTAGAAGAGCTCCCTCAAGCTATTAAATTTTCCTTTCCTTGTCACAACATGGACCTCCAATCACCCTAAATGAATGGAATGTTAACCTTTCACCTCAGCAAACATAAGGGTATAATCACACTCCAAAATCGAATCCTTTGCATATGCAAGGTAGTAAATATATAAATGAGTGGGGTAAGTCAGGAGTTCTTATCTAGTTACCAATATATGGTTTTAGATCCACCTTGGATGGGAGGATGGGATCAAAGGATAATGGATGGAAACTCCAAAGAAGGATGAGATAGGATATGAACTTTTAATTCAAGGTAAATGGTTGTAACAAATTTTGGAAGCTTCTAGAAGAGGAAGCTTTCGACAGTTCTCTCTTTTTCCCAAATTTCTAGAACCAATGCACGTACAAAGGGGAGCAACTTCTAGGTGATTAATGTTGGCAACAATGATGCAATATGTAGGTGAACACTACCAAAGGGAGGCCAGAAAGCATTGGTACTAAAAATGGCTTAGATGCGGTAGTTTCAAGAAGAAATTCTCTAAAATTAAGGAGGTTCACCTAGGGATTGGTGCAACTATGTTGATAAGGGGGAATAAGATGTTGGTTGTTCTCATTAGGAGGCCTAATGATTAGATGTGACAAAGTGGCCTATAACATAATACCCTCTAAAGCACAAACTTTGAAATTATGGTTGATGACTGAAGGGCTTTACCTTGTGAAAGTCGGGATCAATAACAATCGATGAGTTACATCTGTTACAATATATTTATATCATGAAATATATTTCCTCACAGAGGCATACCCATACTCAGCACATAAGCTAACATAACGTGTATAATGATCAAAATACATGTCCAAAAATGCAACTAGTGGACCCATGATTGGATGACCATCTAGATGATCATAGCCATTATACATTGTGATCTTTGTATAACTCCTGAAGTTGTAGCTCGAATGGATGAAACTATATCTACGGTATTATATATCATTCCCAAAACCAACCAAAGTAGGATTCTAAACATGTGAATCAATGATATGAGGTCGAACATGGTAGAGAACATCTTATTACTCGCCTATGATGTAATCCATTAACAGATGCGAGATAAAACACCATTGGCATTAATGGTTCTCAAGTTAATAAAATAAAATTTGTATGGTGTGAGTAAATAAATTGATGTCGAACACCACACAAAGACTTTCGGTTGAAGGCCAATGATGTAAAATTGTCGTTGAGAGCAAGGAAACTTTTCATTGATGTATGCAATCACCAAGGTACCAAACGGGTGTTGCTAAGTCAACTTCCTTGATAATGTGTTAATGTCGACAACAAGCAACCCATCATAGGAGGGCCTTTATGTATCCCCAATCAATGAAAAGAAACAAGTATCGTGTGTGAGATAAAATGATGGTGATACAGAATTGGATCAAGAGAAGGAAAACATGGAATGAAGGCTTAAGAGTATTACAACAGATATCAACTGAAATGACTTTTCTTGAACACGTAACAACACTGAATGGAGTTGGAAGCATTGACCCAAAAATGAAATGGAGGCTCTGAAAAGGTATGATGAATCGAATGACAAGAATATTTCCAAACCCAACAACCATGGAGATCAAGTGGAAGAGTGTCATGTTCAAGAGCGACCCACTGCCATTAGAAAAATAAAGTACCCTATTTTCCCAATTTCCCTAACCATACTGGTCAATACCTCTTTATTGTTTAACAAGATTGAGAAGGATAACATATGCTTGATCTGCAAGTTCACCCTTTGGATGAATCACTCCGAGTATTTTTAACAAACCTTGAGAAGGAGTGGCTCAGCTTTGTCATATTCGACAAGTCCATCAATGTTTTATGTTTTAATGAGTCCAGAAAAAGGTTAAACTTATACTGAGTGGACATCTTTTCATTTATCTTAACGAGTTCGAAAAGACAAGTACTCGACAATATTTTCATGTTTTGGGAGTCTAAAAAGAGTTGAAAGAGGACTCCATGGGGTTCCTTTTTCATATGTTTTTAGAGCCCAAAAAAAATGAAAAAATAATGCTCTCTGGTCAAATAAGATGCTTAAAACATGAAAAAACACCACTTATAGTTGGTGACCTACTCAAACACCAAAAAAGGATTACACATACATGTTTCATAGTAAAAATGAAACATATCTAGGTTAGAACATTAAATTTTAATAAAATAATGCAAGAAATTACCATGAATACTCAAATTGACTATTCATTTTTACGATCTCACATTTACCTTCAATAGTGAGAGTTTTGGAATAATTTTTCCCTTGATCTTCTGCAGCTAATTGCATACAATCCGTTGGATCATTTCGAGTACCATCACTTCTAGGTAGGAGATAAAACCATTATCTTTCATTTGATGGTCCATTTTGTGATTTCATGTCAATTTTTTGATGTTTTGAGGGCCCTAGGGTTACTAAAACATGCCCTAAGACCAATGCACCCCCTTGTGTCAAAAAATTTGTTGCACCTAGGAAGGCTATGACTTTTTGGAGAGGTGCAACAGTTTGGTTTGCACTACATGAGTGCGTTCGGTGAAAAATAATCAATATTTTATTATTTTTCCCTCAAATTTTGTGAGATTTTTTTCATGAAAAATAGCCTAATGAATCCTTTTTTGATGTTTCAAGTGTTCATTTGCACAAAACAGAACTCATTTGACAAGAAAGAGAACATGAAGAGAAATATTTGACTACAACAAACGATGCTTCCACTATCAAGGAACTGAAAAACTGTGAACTGTTGAAATTATTCTGACTACCTAGTTTGAGGCAACAAATGGATTTTTCAAAATATCTCATTCGTGAATGGGATGTTCAGGTACATGTGTTCAGGCTTGGGGATTATCTGCTCATGATAAAGGTGGATGATATCTACTTTCTTACAGGGTTATGCATGTGGGGTTCTCCCATCTCTATTCTAGGTTAAAGGAGCAGTGGGGATACCATGAAATACTATATCAACACCTATTGCATACCTCGAACCCAACCTACTAGGGATGGAAATATTAATATCAAAGACGTGACCCGGTTACCTTTGAGGAATATCCTATTTATCATTGAAATATTGGTAATAAACTCGACATTCCATGTAGCGAATTTATCGTACATGTATTATGGAATAGAATGTCTAGTGCCAACAATGTTCAACTGGAGTGAGGGTGTCTTGGTTAATATGAAGGAAAAAATGACCAAAGCGAAAGAGGGGAAGTTGAAAAACTTCGGTATGGTTCTATATTAGTCTCTTTTTCTTTAAAGAGGGTGCCATTACTTCAACCCTAGCAGGTTATACTTGATCCTATTGATTTGAGGATACCACAAATGAGGAGGTAGATAGATAATATGGCCTGACATGCAGGACCATCGGTGATCAGTTTTTCACCAGCCTTCATTGGATTTTTGCTCAGATAATTCATTGTGATCGAATTTGAGAAATTTTGAGGTCTGAAATGGGTATCCTAAGACAAATGTACAACTAAAATAAACATTATAAGAAATAATCGGATTTAAGATGATGATGTCAACCATGGGGGACAATTCACCATTTTTGGGGTGAAAATGTAAAATATTAATTTTTCAACCTGTATTTTCAACTTATCTCTGTAATTTTTTTCTCAAATTTCAAGAGGGGTCACTCGTTGGATGAAAAACTTAATTCCTCATCCAATGAGTACCCATATTGCATACTTTCGATGGACCCTGCTACACGAAAAACGAGAAATACATGAAAAAACATGATTGCAATCACGTTTTTCATGGATTGCTCATTTTTTTTGTAGCAGGGTCCAATGAAAGTATGCAATATGGGTGCTCCTTGGATGAGAAATCAAAATTTTCATCCAATGAGTATTCTCACTCAGAATTGGAGTAAACCTATAGGGAGATAAGTTCAAAATACGAGTTGAAAAAGTAGTTTTTTCTTTTTTTCCCTCTAAAATTTGATGATGTAATGTAATATTATTTTATTATTTCCACTATTATTTTATAATTTCTTTAGGAGGCCCATTTTATACCTCAAAATTCCCCTAACAGATGATTATCCTTACGTAGGGATGGATTTCCACGATGTTCCTGAGCTCATACTTCCTGAGGCTGAGAACTGGGATGCTTCAAATAAGAATATTTTGACCATTAAGTTTTTGAAAATTTACAATTTTTTTGTGTTTTGATGTTTTTGAGACTAAATTATTTTATGTTTCATGCAAATGTTGGACGAGTCACTAGTAAATTTGGCCCAATTTCCGACGGCCAATTCGTCGCTATTCCGACACATAGTCGTTGCAAGAGCGACAGTTCGAGGATGGGCAAAACATGGATTTCCATCCCGTCGCAATTCTGACGCAATTACAAAGTGTCGCACTACCGACACTTTTTCTGTTGCTTCCAAACAAGCGTCGCTCTTCTGACGTTTCCCAAACCATCGTGCTTCTGACGTTTGTAAATTGTCGCACTTCCGATGAAATGTGGTCCAACGTTTTGAATGTCGCTCTTCTGACGTTTGTAAACTGTTGCAACTCTCACGAAATGTGGTCCGACGTTTTGAACGTCGCTTTTCCTACGTTTGTAAACTATCGCAATTCCGAAGAAATGTGATCCGACGTTTTGGACTTCGCTCTTCTGACGTTTGTAAACTGTCACAATTCTTACGAAATCTGGTCCGATGTTTTGAACATCGCTCTTTCAACATTTGTAAACTATCGCAATTCCGACGAAATGTGGTCCAATGTTTTGAACGTCGCTCATTCGACGTTTTTATACTGTCGCTCTTCCGACGTTTTTAAGCTATCGCAATTTCAACGCTTACAAGGCGTCGGTATACCGACGACGGGTTCAATTTAAAAAAAAAAATGAAACTTTAAAACAAGAGAATAAATCTCCAATATTTGTTATGAATTATGCGCGTTCCAATGACCATGAAATATTAATATAATAAACCACCCCGCAGCGCTTCTACTATAAACAATCATATAAACATTGCTTTGTATTTCAAAAAACAGGTTTAAAATAGAAACAGGGCAACATTTTTTTTCCAATTGTTATGAACATAATTCGACTATGAAATATTAATATATTAAACCACCCCGCAGCGCTTCGACTATAAACAATCATTTTTTTTTCACAAGAGAAAAAACGTTGTTTTGAATATATTATATGAAGTAAAACAGTCCATGAAGTCATTACATTTTCACATCTGAAGATTGGAACCCAAATATCCATCCAGAAAAGTGGAAGTCCCACCCGAGACAGTGATAGAAAAATACCCCATGTCACATACAGGGACTTGATATAAAACCCAGTAACGGTCCACATGGAGATTATCGACAATTTGAGAAAGCATCCAAATATGCCCGAGGCATCTATAAGAAAGTGAAATAGCAGTATGTAGAATAGTAAAGCAACAGACAGAGTACCGACGTCCATTGTTCCAAATACAAATTAAAGTACCCAAAATCCTTGAACAGAGAAAAACGCTAATCATGTGAGGAGTGTGATATGTCCAAAATATAAAAATACCATGAGACCATATCAATAAACCAGCAACATAGACCAGCATAGCTAGTTTTGAAGGCATAGTGATAAACATTAATCATTTTTTTTTCACAAGAGAAAAAACGTTGTTTTGAATATATTATATGAAGTAAAACAGTCCATGAAGTCATTACATTTTCACATCTCAAGATTGGAACCCAAATATCCATCCAGAAAAGTGGAAGTCCCACCCCAGACAATGATAGAAAAATACCCCATGTCACATACAGGGACATGATATAAAACCCAATAATGGTCCACATGGAGATTATCGACAATCTGAGAAAGCATCCAAATATGCCCGAGGCATCTATAAGAAAGTGAAATAGTAGTATGTAGAATAGTAAAGCAACAGATAGAGTAATGACATCCATTGTTCTAAATAAAAATTAAAGTACCCAGAATCCTTGAATAGAGAAAAACGCTAATCATGTGAGGAGTGTGATATGTCCAAAATATAAAAAGACCATCAGACCATATCAATAAACCAGCAACATAGACCAGCATCGCTAATTTTGAAGGCAGAGTGATAAACATTAATCATTTTTTTTTCACAAGAGAAAAAACGTTGTTTTGAATATATTATATGAAGTAAAACAGTCCATAATTACATTTTCACATCTGAAGATTGGAATCCAAATATCCATCCAGAAAAGTGGAAGTCCCACCCCAGACAATGATAGAAAAATACCCCATGTCACATACAGGGACTTGATATAAAACCCAGTAACGGTCCACATGGAGATTATCGACAATCTGAGAAAGCATCCAAATATGCCCGAGGCATCTATAAGAAAGTGAAATAGCAGTATGTAGAATAGTAAAGCAACAGATAGAGTACCGACGTCCATTGTTCCAAATACAAATTAAATTACCCAAAATCCTTGAATAGAGAAAAACGCTAATCATGTGAGGAGTGTGATATGTCCAAAATATAAAAAGACCATCAGACCATATCAATAAACCAACATCGCTAGTTTTGAAGGCAGAGTGATAACCTATCAACACATAAAATAATATCATAAAGAGGATACAGGAAATGTGCAGAGACATGTACTGTTGATATACGCCTCACACAAAAAGCATCCATGATAGAGCAAAAATATGTATAAACCCAGGGTCGATTGTATGTTCTGGCTCGCTTGTTCCCGGAAATAAAAACCATTTGCAGAAACCCAGGCTCGCTTGTAAGATCAGGCTCGTTTGATTCCAAAATTGGTAACCATCTGTTACATCCGAGATGTAAGGTTCAGGCTTGCTTGTTTCCATTAGTAGCCTGCTACAGCATCCACCCTGTTCATATCAAAAAGGTTCCTGTAGATATACAAAGAAAGAGTATAATACGTAGACCATATAAACATGGCTCTGTATTTCAAAAAACATGTTTAAAATAGAAACGGGGAAACATTTTTTTTTCTCCAATTATTATGAACATATTCGATCGTGAAAGATTAATATAATAAACCACCCCACAACGCTTCGACTATAAACAATCATATAAACATGGCTCTGTATTTCAAAAAACAAGTTTAAAATAGAAATAGGGCAACATTTTTTTTCTAAGTAAAGTTAATCTATTAACAGTGGGAATAAAATTAAACCGAAGTCAAAAACATTACCTAGACTCATGGCAAATAAAAAAAATAAATAAAAAAAGAAGACTGCCCTCATACAGGGAAACTAGTCTTGAATGTTTAAAGAATTCAAAAATATTACAGAGGTCCAACACAGTAATATAATCTAAAAGCGGCCCACTTAAGTGGGCTGCGAAGCAAGAAAAACAAATTAACCAAAGTACTCCTCCGGTGGTTCCTCGATGATTTGGCACCATACTTCAGAAGGTCCAGGATTTCCAGGTTATATCTCCACATTCATGCCACCGCTCCCCTCCCGAAGGCCCGAATGTTGGCCGTCTTTTTCTGAGCTCAGACCCGCCGGATGGGTGCATTGTTCTTCCATTTGGGCCTCCTCACAGAAAACCATAGTAATTGAAGCTGTGATTCGTGGGCGGTTCAGAGAGCAATTAAAGGAAAAAAGTGTAGTGTGCATTGTGGGAGAAGGTGAAGTGGTGGGGAAATGAGGAGTAGGGGAGCCCATACGGTGGCCAGATTCTAGAACTCGACCCTGCCCACTTCTAGTATCTGGATAGTGACCTTCGTGATAATCACTGGATTGGGAAGACGACTCGGTTGAGGGGCTGGAGGGAGTGCACAGGGGTTGAACTCTAGTGCTCCCCCTGTGGCAATGCATCCTTTAACGTAGGTGAGGCATGGCTGTAGTCTCAGCAGTGGGCACAAGACGAGATGGAGAAGCAGAATTCCAAGAAACAGAGGAAGACAGACACAGACCAGACCGAGAGAAATGCAGATATGCACCAAGGTCTAAGCAGCAGTTCAGCTTGCCACTTCTCCTTCTCGTCATAGTGAGCAGGCAGTGTAACCCAGTAATCGTCTCGTCTGAAAAACCAGAGCGAAATGCCATTTTATCGACCCGACTGCAATGAAATCGAAGAACACCCGTCATAATTAATCTCTCATTAATGAGAGCCGAAGGCCAGACCATATTGGAGCATGCGGAATCGCTAACAAGAGTGGAGGTCCGATCTTGAACAGTGTTAAAACTTAATGCGATTTGATGTGAAAACCTTGGAACTTAAATATCGGCTAATTGAACAACGTTAAAACTTAATGCAATTGATATGAAATCGCCATATCCATGTCCCATCGCCTTAAATGCCATCGAATGCACCCGCATTCGGGAACCAGGACAACTTTTTATTGAGGACATGTGGCAGAAATTGATTGGAGCGGATCTTTGTTTGGGCCGCTCATGCAGTGGAAATTCGGACCCGAAAAATATTAGGGCGAATTTGAAAAGAAATTTGCGTCACAACTCTCCCTCCGTACACCAGCCCAACTTCGGACCCGAAAAAGATTAGGGAAGAATTCATTTGGTTTTCGCGTCACAAAATTGGCTGATGCCAGCAGGCTATTTTGGAATGCGAATATGTTTTGAATTATGGTTTATCGCCGTTTGAAGTCCGGCGAGCTCGAATTAAGAACAATTTTGTTTGATCCCATATTATAAAATTTGTGTTGGTTTTCTTTGATAATACACATATTTATAATAAATCATGGGAATACCACACTAAACATGTGGAAAATTTATATAAATTATTGAGAACAATAATTTTTATGTAAAAATATCCAAATGTGCTTTTGGGAAATAAGAATTCAAGTATTTGGTTCATATTTTTTTAAAGGAAGGAGTGAAGTTGGAGCCTCAAAAGATGCAAGCTATTACAAAATGACCTATTCCTAAGAAAATCAAGGTTCTTAGAAGATTTTTTAGACTTACATGATATTATTGATAATTTGTTAAGAATTATGCATGCATTTCAAGTCCACTCACATATCTCTTGAAGAAAATATCATTTATATCGAACGATGAGGCTACTTTGGCATTCTCTCTTTTAATGGATGCCAAGTCTTCTACACCAACATCAGTTGCACCTAATTTCGGTAAAACATTCATAGTAGAGTGTGAGGCACTAGGACAAGGAATTTATGTAACATTAACACAATAAGGGATATCATTGGCTTTTAAAAGCAAGGAATTGAAAGAAAATATTTGGTGAAATCTACGTATGAAAAATAAATGGAATCAATATTACACGCAATAAAAAATGGGGATAGTATATCATTGGGAGGTACTTTAAAGTCAAGATATACCATGATAGCATAAAGTATTTTTTGAAGCTATGATTTTCATTAGAAGATTAACAAAAATGAGGAAAAAAAATGCAATTTTTTAATTTTGAGATAATCTGCAAATAGGGTAAGGAAAATTTAGTACATGATGCTCTTTCTAAAATAGAAGAGGCCTCAAATTTATATCCAATTACATTTTCTATTCCTAGGTGGCTATAAGAAGCTTGCCATAATGGAAAAATTACAATAGTAATAAACAAAAACTAAAATTTATAAAGGATGGGATGAACTCTATGGAGCATTGGGAGTGAAAGAGAGATATACTTTGGTGCAAATGTAGAATATTTTTATGCACTCTCTCTGATGGTAGGACACAAGGTTCCTTAAAACATCTCAAAGGATCAAAAAATATATTTTTGGAAGGAATGAAGAAAGATATTCAAAATTTTGTAAGAGAAGGTCAAGTTTGCATAATAAATAAAAGAGAGATAGTAAAATCTCTAGGGTTACTTCAACCATTCCACATACATATTCAAAGACTATAAGATATATCAATAGACTTTATTACAAGGTTACTGAAATATAAAGGTAAGTATTACATTTTTGTGGTCATTTATATAGACAAATTTTGTAGATTTTTTTTGTAGAGCTCAAAGTACATAAACAACAAGCCAAGTGGCAGAAGTGTCCATGAAAGAAATTCATAGTCTTCATGGTTTTCCTAAAGTAATAGTAACAAGAAACTTTTGGAAATAATTATTTAATATGAGTGGAGAAACACTAGCCGCCATGAGTTCTACATATCAAACACAATCAAATGGTCAAACAAAAATAGTTAACAAATGTTTTTAAGGTTATCTACAATGTTACTCTTTAGAAAATCAATCTTAATGGATGAAGTGGGTTCGTCAAGGAAGAATGGTAATATGATACTACCTATCACACATCTACTAAATTTTCCCCATTTAAGGCCCTTTATGGATATCCAACTCCTAGTATCTTATACCTTTTGCAAGATAAGTCCAAAGTATAGGAAATAGAGTCACATATGGAAAATACTAAAGAAACTTTGAAAATTATTATGGAAAACCTTCAAATGACATGAAACATGATAAAACAACAAGGGGAACAACATTGAAGTGAAATATAATTTGAGGAGGGTAATTGGGCATTTTTTAGATTATAGCATTATAAGCAATCTTCATTCAAGAAAAAGAAGAATAAAGAATTAGCTCAAAAATGTTATGGCCCTAAATAATTATTCATAGGATTGCACAAGTGGTATAGAAGTTATATTTTCCTTCTTCTTGCATTCATAAGGTTTTTCATGTATCTTGCATAAAAAAGGTTTTGGGAAAAAATATTCCAATGTAAATAGAACTTCCAAAATTAGATGAAGAATGAAAGTTGATTCTTGAACCACAAAAAGTTATAGATAAACATTCTGTATCTCTTTGACATATAAACATTATGAAGTACCTAATCAAGTGGAAGAATATTCCTCTAGAATAAGGTACATGGTAAAATGATCAATTCGTGATGAAATACCCATGGCTAAAGGGTTCGTTTGAAGTTTTGACAAAGGTTTTGTTATATGTTTTATATAACGCACGGCGGAATAGTTTTATTGTTTGTTAAGGTCCCACACAGTGATCAAATTTGAAGGGCAGGTCTGAATTTCAATTAGAAGGGCATATTTCTATGTCGCCCTTCCATAATGAAAAGCTTTAAAAAAAAACTTTTCAATTTACCACAATAAATTATTTTTACATTTCATTTTCAGAAAGAAAAAACCATCGATCTTTATATTAATAAAAGACTATTACATATACAACAATGAAGAAGGCTCCATCTTTCATTTCTTAAATATCTCATTGGAAATGTCAACATAAGTCTTGAAGACACTATTATAAGAATTTGGATACATACCACCGGGATATAGGAGATTCTTATGTGTCAGATTGTGTAATGCAATTTTGACTTTGTCTCACGAGCAGCAGCATGGAGGTCTCGATTTTTCTTATAGAACCTTTTTATTATTATTTGAAACATTGTTTATAGATATGAAGACAAAAATGAAATTATGAGAATGGTGGACAATTAGTCAAGCTCATGATGCCAAACCATGATGATGTAAGTTTGGAATTTAACATTTTTACATGTTAAAGACAAATAGTCAAAATCACTGACAACTTAGTATGCCATAATTAATAATCATTCCCTGCTCACTTTTGTTAATAGGTTTATGTCACACGATGATCTCTCTTCTCTGGCATTTACTTGTATTGAAGATCACTATTCTAGGAATAAGGAGTTATTTTCTCCAAAAATAACCCTAGCCAAACATTTACAATGCATCAAGGATATATTTCTATGCTTCATAAGTACATATGTTCTACCTCTAAATCATGTCTTGGAAGTGGTTGTTTTGCTAGAAATTATTCACCAATTGGTTTCATACCAAAGTATTTTTCTCATTTTCAGCATCCAATACATGAAAAAGATAATGGTTTAAAACAACATAAATATTTGAAATTTTGCAAGAATTTTCTGGCACACTTTGAATATGAATTTTGAATTCAAGTGCATGATGCTGTATAGGATCAAGTGTTATTTTGAATACCAAATGTTTCACAAGAAACTTCTCAACATGCTACCCTGCAGTAAGGATTAAATGAAAATATTGCATCAACTATTTCCATAATAAAAGTGCACCTCGGCCATAAGACTAAACAACTACAAATGTTGTAGATCTAACAAGACCACACAATCAACTGTATTCCACAAGGCCAATACTGTATGAAAAATGAAAAGGAGTTTGCAACCAAAAATACCTTAGGCAACTAATTCAATTAGATACACCAAACCATCAGCAAAAAGGAAAACCAGCCTACTCAAAAGGCAAGCGTTTACCTCCTTTGACAAAATTTTTAGTTCCGAAACAAGGGCCTTTTGCAACCAAAAATACCTTAGGCAACTAATTCAATTAGATACACCAAACCATCAGCAAAAAGGAAAACCAGCCTACTCAAAAGGTAAGCGTTTACCTCCTTTGACAAAATTTTTAGTTCCGAAACAAGGGCCTTTATTGTCTTGTCAATGCCCCTAGTAATTTGAATGGGGTTTGCACCTGCTGCAACAACCTAAACAAAAAGGTTTCATTTCAAAATTATTTTCCAAAATTTTAAGATACAACCATTGTCAGTTTTGTATTTCCTAACAAGCTCATAAATTTTGAGAAAAGAACCAAATTTTTTTAATACCTGATAGCATAAGTTAATTACATAAACCCTTTTCATTCCAGCATAAGTTAATTACATAAACCTAATGTTTTTATACTTAGCGCTTTCATTTAATTTTCATATTAATTTCTAACTTTATTATTTAAATCCATATGAAAATCCACCTATTCCCGTATTATTTTAATAAAATTCCCAAATATTATATATCTTGCCACTTTGGTTGAAATATAATCTTAATATGGTGTTAATTGCGATTAATTAGTCAAATCTCTAATCAATCATGAGCCTACTTCCCCGCTGCTTTTAAAAGACGTTAATTAACCCTCATGGTTAGTTAATAACCCACCCCACCAATCAAATTGCCCCCGATGTAATTAAATTATGGGCCCGCTCTTTTATCTCTCTGTCATCTTTCCTTCCCAATCGCCATTCGATCAACCAATCCATAATCAATGGTTGTTATTCATATCGCTGCACCCCCACGTCCGAACAATAATGCGCGATGGCTGAGTGATTTTCTGAAGAGTACCTCGCCACGTGTCGTGTATTGTATGGAATTTCTCACCCTCTGCTGAAAGCCGCATGTCCCCAAAACCGGTGCCATGTATACCATTTACCGCTTACCTCCTATGACAAAACCACCGTACCTACTTGCGTCATCCACTTAAAAAATTAAAATCCCGCTAGCCTTTGAATTTGCAAATAAAACGCACCAACACGCGTCATTTCACTATTTTGCACAGTGACGAGTGTCCCATGCCAAAAAATTCAAAAACCAACTGTGAAGACCGTCAACCACCACCTTGATGAGAAATTTGCAGCTGAAGAATCCAGAATTCATACGCCGTTTCCTACACCTGTTTTCGTCACTGTTCATTTCCTAGAAAATAGGTATTTACCCAAATTCCCACTGAACTCTAAAAAATCTTGGTTTTTGTTTTAATTCCACAGAAAAAGACTGAAACAGAGTTCAAGTTGGTCTCTATTTTCATTCCTAGAATTCCCATATTTGCAATTATATTCCCAAACCTGTAATTATCCCTGTTTTTTCATCAAAACCCGAATTGCTTTCTGAATCCACAAGAACCAGAAATGGAAATTCTGGTAGCTTTGAATGTCGCACCTCTAAATGCCCCTCATAAATATTTTGACTATCTACCTCAAGCGGATATGGATTTTCAAATTAAAGACCTTGTCCTTAGTGAAAATCCTCTCAAATTTTTTTTTCAATGCAGAGATAGCCACCTGAACGACTGTGACATTTTTGGACTGTGAGAATCCAATCTTCCGATGTATCTTCTACCCTCAGTCCACATTTTTCCTGAAATAATCTATCACTGCCATGCTAATTATGATCCCAATCAACGAGCAGTCATGTCCCCGAGTCAAACTGTCCTTTTCCTAATAACTGCTCAATCTATCAACAAAATGTTACAGTTTTAGCCTGGTCAAGCCCTGACTCCCCTTTCCATGGGAGATTTACTTGAAAAATCGACTAATTTATCTCAAGAAGAGCTGAATCATCTCTACCAAACTTTCATGTTTCCAGAACATTAACCCAAAGGCCCACCTCCTTATGGATATACTTTTTTCACAAATATGGGCAGACTCATTTTGAATATGATATCCTCTGTAATGGGTTTCAACACTAGTGAATATGTTGACCAGTTAACCCTAGTGTTGTTATCAATTTTTACCCCTGGAAAGCCTCCTGCTGTCAAATATGATTTTTCTTCCTACATTGCTGATAAAATTCATGAGCAGTTCATGATATTAGAAGATGAAAGAGTTTTCAAATATTTCACTGTTATATACCATCTCATGCTTTACTATCAATCAAAGAGTTTCTCTTTTCATGTCATGAAACTTGATGCCAAAGGAAATCCTAGGTCTGTGATTTTTTGGTCTGCAATCTTCCATAATTCCTCTGATTCTTCTTATTCTTACAATGAGTTCATTGACCTATTTGTGCACCCTACAACCACTTTATTAACAGGAGTCTCTCCTCCTAGGGTCAATAATGACATTAAGAAAATTCTCCAACTCTCCAAGAAATACAAGATAGGTGATTGGTACCTATACAGGAATCATATAGAAATTAGAATATATGGCAGTGAGCTATGTCCTTTCAAGCTACCAAAGTATGTTCCAATGAGGCTCTTTGCCTTAGAATATTTCAGACAGATGATAAATTTAGACATAGTCCATTTTTGCAATGCAAATAAGAAAGCTCAGCTCAGAATTAAGAGTCAATTAGGTCCTTTTGTCTGCAATTCTAGGGATGCAAGAAAAGAAGCTGAAAGAATCCTAGAAGATTATATCAAATTGCAAAAAAATTTCTACTGGGTACCTTATGACCCAAACAACTTTATTTGTGATAGGAGAATGAAAAACAAATTGCCACGATACCTTCACCATAGAATTCCAGAGATTGAACAATTTTCCAATATGGATGAATGGATGGAAGGGACCTTAATAGAACAAAATAGTGAACAAGTCAATGTTGAAAATGCTATGAAATATCTTGATAAAATACTTGACCTAGATTATTTTGGATAGGTGCAAAGACCAGGAAATGGTTCTTCCTCTGCTGGAGCCTCTCAGCAAAATTTGCAGGAAATCAGTGCATTAGCCACAGTAGCATCCAAAGGGAAGGAAAAGGAGACTTATACATAGGTTTCAGAGAAATTCACAATGACAGAACAGCCTAAAACTTCCAAGGAACAGGCTCAAATACAGACTTCTCCTACTCAGATCAATGTGGTAGAAATTTCAATTTTGCAAACTCCTCTCAATGAAGAAAAGTGTAAGAAAAGAAATGTAGAAACAATTACCCCTATCAGTGAATATTCAAAACAACTTGATATCAAAAAACAAAGATTAAATCATCTTTCATAAGTATAATTTGTTCAAGAAATCCCTGATAGTCAGAGGAGAGAAGAATTAGATAGCCAGCAAACATGCACAATCAGTGGGACATCCACTAATTCACAGAGAAAAAAGCTACAAAGGTAGCAAAGTGCAGAAGTATCTTCCTTCAAACCACTAGTGAATTATTCTTGGGATATTAAGAAGACATTTATAAATATAAAGGCTAGAAATGATCCATTAAGACTTCAAGTTTATAATCAATATCTGAAGATGGCTCCTAAAAATAAACAGAGATTGATGTTAGCCTATGACATCCAGCAGGGTAAAATGTTTATGAGTCATTTTAAACCCAAAGTGCAGCAGCCTCAAGCAGTTGCAGATTATGTCAGAACCAATTTTGAAATCATAGCAAAGGATATTCATCCTTTGGATCCGATTGAGCTTCACAAACAAACTGTTGAAACGATTTACTCAACTTTGACTGATAAATCAATGGTAGCCCATAGATTGAAGAATTCCTTGGAGAATACTACTACTCAATTGCATCTTGAAAAAGCCTCTTCCCAGGCTAAGGATAACAGAATAAAGACTTCGGAATAAATAATTATTGGATTGGGTCATAATCCCAAAGATGTCAAAGGTATAGAAGCCTTGATCAAGAAGAAAGATGATAATATTGCATCCTTAAGGAAACAGCTGAAGTTGCCATCTTCAAGGCATCCAGAAACTGTAGAAATCATAAAGCAAAACTTTGAAGAAGAATTGATGGATTTTCTCTTGAAACTGAATGAACAACTAAATGAGACTGAAAAAGAACTTGAAAAGGCATTAAAGGACAAGCAGGCAAATATTCCAGCATCTACAGCAGAAGTAATTACAGGTACAACAACAACAGGTCAGCCAACAGAATTATCACAGGTCAACACTTCCAATTTAAGCATTGAAGAATTAATAAAATCAATGGGGGAATTGAAAGTCCAAGTGAAAGAGCTCCAGAAAACAAAGGTATAGTTTATTACCTTAGAACAAAAATATGATCTCTCAAAGATGAGTGTTGCAGAAAAGACAAGAGAGATCAACAGATTAGAAAAATTGGTGAGAGCATTAGAAAGGGATCTCACATTGGAGAAACCTTTGGGAGAAATCAAAGAAATTATTAGGACCAACATCATTCAGTCAATAAAATATGTCTGGCCATCAATCCAAATAATGTATGAGCAGAATGATTTAATTAAATTGGCTCTGGAAGAAATTCTAAAGGCAAGAGAAGAATTAGGAAACATGCCTGAGGAAGTCAATGAGCTTATACAATTTTTGAATACCAATAACAGATATGAACTTGAAGAACTAGGCATCCAAGACAGAACAGGAACAATTTTGGAGATTAAAAGAGTTTTTACTAAAAGAACTCTGATGCAGAATCTACAAAGAAGATGCTCTGATATGCAGGAAGAAATCAATGCCTTTACAAAAAGATTCAATATTTTGCAGAATAAAGGATTACCAAGTCCTTTAGTTTCAGAGGATAAACTTATGAGCTTGGAAAACTATGTTGAGAAATTGAATAAATATGCTGACAACTAGGACAGTTCATCGACCAGTTCATCAGTAACAAAAGCATTGCCTACAGGAAAGATTCTTCATGACAATCTGGAAAATTTGTTTTATCTCGAACATGAGGTAAAACACTTATTCCCAATTCAGCCTACTTTCTTCAGATATACAAAGACTGATGAAACTATGAGGAAGCTTCAAAGAACAAGAATACCAAAAACACAATGGTGGGAAGAGATGTTAGAATTTTTGTAAAAATTATCCTTGCATGAATTTTGATTATTCACCTACAGTAAGTCATGATAAAAAGGATAAATAGAGATTAAACAGGTCAAAGTGTATCAGTACAGGTAAAGAGTATCAGTAAAACAGAGTAGCCAGCACAGAGTTACTAAAGAGGACAATAGCAAGCAAAATCATAGGGCCTGCCTCCAACATATTCATTAAAAAAGGGAACATCACAACATTGGTTATCTTTTCTCTTATCCACGAGATCATCTGTCTCTAATAATTTTATTGTAAAATATTCATGAGTCATCCTAAATTATATCTCACTTTGTTATGAGATATTTCTTATAATATTTTGTATAAATACTCCCTCAATTGGAGTATTGAGGGGTGGATTCTTAGAATTTGCTGTAACATTGATTATTTTGGAATAAAGTGTTGTTGGATAAATTTCATATGGCTAGTTGGATAAGGAATTGATGCAAAATACTTTTCACAGGATTCTTGAGTTATAAAACGGATCAATAAGTCGGCCTAAATATATAGGACATGTGGCACTCCATGATAAAGACACATGGTGTGTGGATTTGAGTTTTTCAGGTGGTCAAGTGGGCCGAAAATAGGTGAAATGTGGCACCACTCAGAGATTGACATGTGCCAATTGGTACAAGTGGTAGACAATTGGCATGCTCAAACAACGAGGTGATGCAGGAATGACATGAGGGAGAAAATGTCAGAAAAGCCCCAAATCTGGAGAACTAAAGCTCATCACCAACCTGAGATTGACAACTTTACATGATGTAACCTATGAAATCGTAAATGGAGAAATCATAGTAACAATAAAGCAACCTATGTAACAATAAAGTCGGATTCATCCTGGGAGTGGTAATGGGAGAAATCATAGTGAACAACAGGAAACATGCAGAGTTGCTTACAATCAAATAGATGAGAAAACACATACAAAAAACCTAGATAATAATCATGAACAAGCTTAATATTGAATTATGAACTGTAAAGGAACTTACAAAATGTGACATTACGAACCTGGTCAAGCGCATAAGAAAAAATATCCTGGACATGACCCTGGTTGACAAGTTGTATTGCTCATGATGCAAGAGGATTTGTACCTGCACTGCCAAGTCAATCAAAATCCATCATTATCTATACAATAAATACAAGTAATTAATGTAGTATTTTTTACTCTAAGATGCATTCTTATGATAATGTTAGAACATATGTTGAAAATTTCAAAACATACCTGAATAAGCTCCTCTTCGTTTCAAGAAAAATTTATTGGAGTTGCATGAACTTGGAACAAGCCTCCCATGATCTGAAAGAGTAGCAACTAAGTCAACAGTGACTTTTTTGTTGCTACGCTGGATCGAGGGAGGTTTGCTCCAAGATTAAATTTCTCTAATAAATTATTCTCTATTAAACAAGGCCAACCACATGAAGGTGGAAGCTCTTATGGCCCCTCCCCCCCCCCTCACATCACTCTCAATTCCCCAATACCCAATCTATATTTCATTTTTTACTTTCATGAACATAGAAAAAAATATTCAATAACTAATTAAAAAAAAATCAACAAAAATTACGCAAGGAAACATTGCAATTAATGCTTGACATAAAAATAGTATGATAAATGAGTTTTTTATATAACGCAAAAAAAGTTCCAAGTATGGTAACATTTGTCTTATAATAATACAATATTTTACATTATCAAATTTTATTTTTCTTCTTCCTATTTCTAAAGCTCCTAATTACATCATCAATATCATCGTGCTCTGCTCCTGTTTCGTGCCTTTCGACCCGCACTGCTGACCTAGTTGCGTAGTCACGATGTCTGGTCTCATCCAGTGACGGGGCATCGCCTACAAAAGCAGATAATATTAAATTTTAATTGTCAGTTTTTAAATATCATTGAACTAGTTCGGTAATATTAATAAAAAAAATTGCAATGAGATTATTTACCTGGTGCACCAGTTGTCGCCGCTGACCTAGTTGTGTAGTCACGATGTCTGGTCTCATCCAATGATGGGGCATCGCCTACAAAAACAGATAATATTAAATTTTAATTGTCAGTTTTTAAATATCATTGAACTAGTTCGGTAATATTAATAAAAAAAATTGCAATGAGATTATTTACCTGGTGCACCAGTTGTCGCCGTTGGGACTGTTGCCCTGTCTTCCTCTCTGGTGGTAAGATCCTCGAGGGAAACATTCTCTGTCATTTAAACAAAAAACGTTATAAGGACAACCATCAAGGTATAATTAGAAAAAATTATAAGTGGAAATTAATTACCGTCACGGCCCTCACTGATAGTAGCATTGTCGGCATGGTCCCCACTACAATGATCAGGTTGCACGTGAGGATCATCTACATCTGGCTCTAAAACTGGGTTATTTTCCTCGTCGGTAGTGCTGCTCCCCTGATTTAAACAAAGTTGTTAGACATTAAATTTATGGACGAAAAAAAACATATTGAAAGGTTAATGTTTTACCTTATCAGGCATTCTGGATCTTGGGACCTGCCCCAAGCTTCTGCGACGTTCAACTACGGCTTGATAGCTGAAATGGAAAACGATATTTTTATCTTCCTCTGTAGTTTCTGTTCCGAAGTCATCACCCTACATTACATATGATTGTGTATTTTTAATCATATTTGATAGGATTACAAAAACGTTGGAAGGCGATACAATTAATTATAAGATGTTTAGCTACTTAATTACAATTATTGCAGCTAATTTCAAGTAGCTGCCCTGGCCTAGCTTGTGATGGCCATTTTTCTCAATCCTAGCTTTGGTTGCCTTTGAGGTGTCGGGCAACCTAGCATCAACAAAATTGAAGTCAGATATGACGTAGCACACTTTTATTTTAGACATAGAGAAAATTAAAGCTATTGAATTAAAGTTGTAATTTACCTTGCGGGTCCAGTTGGCATTTTTCCTTCTTTATTTGCCCTTTTCTCTTTTCCGTCATGGATGAGTGCTCTCCACTCACTCTCTGAAACTGCGAGAGGACGCTCATATCTAGGGTTAAATTGCAATTGCGTCCTATAGGTGTCCCTGGTATATTTCAAATATTTGCCGGCTACCTGAGCCACCGTTGTTCTGTCAAATGTGCCAACCCCAAAAAGGGCTTCTAGATAATCTAGAAGTTCTTTTTTCAGGTTGGAATTCTGGGAATTCCACCCTATGCGTATGGTTGGGCCAAAAATTACCAACGCATGGCTCTCCAGAAACCTGTAGAACTCATTGTTTCCTACACAGAAAAAAAAAGATATTATCATTAATTTAAAAATAAAAATCATGATAAATATGTTTTAGATAGAGTACATGAAATAGTTAAAATATTAAAATTTACCTGGGAGTTGTACGTGCTTTATAGGGACACCTTCATCGTTCACCAAAAACGTGCCATTAATGGTCCCTGTAGAGCTAACATGTGTAGCTCCAGGAAACGCAATAATGTAGTTGGCCATATCAGCCTCATCACTGCCAACACGTTCAGTGGTTGGCTGGGTGTCTGCTTGGTTAGGGTGTGTTTCTTGGCTGGCACCTAAAGGAGTAGAAGGTGTACGAGAGGTTTGCTGGGAAATCTCTTGCCCTTGTGTCCCACTACCACCAACATCGGGTTCAGCAAGTGCCAGAAAACGCTACATACAAAATAAATTTTTGTTAGTTTAGTCAATGTAAAAATTAAAAATCAAACTATCACAATTCATCTCATGCAGAACAAAAAAAATATCCTTTTGACTTTTTATTATTACCTGATATGTTTCTAGCTGGCTCATACTTTTTTTATCCTCTCTTCTGTTTCAGGTGTTTGAGGCGCGTCTATCAAAGTATTAAATTCTGACCTTGCATCTCGTGCCTTTTTTCGCAACAAGATCACTGGAGATAGTGATGAAGAAATCTCTTCCTCAAAGAGGGAATCATCAGGCGTACCATCGCTAGGTGTCTGCATATTTGAACAAAATTAATATTATTTCAATTATGTAAATAACTAAAATACCTTAATATAGAGAAATGTTGGCACTTTACATGTTCTTCCGCTGGCCTCTTTCCGCGATCATCCCGTCTCGGGGTTGTTCCTGTACTACCCTGATCAGTCTGCCACATTGCAATAAAATTATAAATGTAAAAACTTGAAAAAAATATCTAACTTGAAAACAAAAAATGAAAACTGAAATAATTTCTAATAAGACACTGGAAGACAGAGTTACAGTTTCAAATATGCCTTGCATTGAATTCAGTCCTGGAAACATGACATTGCACATTAAGGCACCCAAACAAGAGACGAGTTGACAATGAAGACCTTATTGAATATATTGTTGGAGAAAATTCTAGTAAACTTGTTGTGAAGACCTTGAGGACATTTTTGAAGCAACATTGTTGAAGCTGATGGTATAGCATTGTTGGAGACGATCTTGAAGGGCCTTGAAGTGAAGCTTTTGGAAAAACTATTGAAAAATCCTTAGATCATTTAAGTAAGGCACTTTCTATCTTCCATCACCTTTTTCCTTTCAATATCCTTTAAACGATTTTGTTGATATTTAATTTTTGAAATCACGTTATAATTCCTTGATTATATGTGTGTTAAGCCCCTATATCACTAGTATAGTCCCTTATTATTGTTAGTGTAACCCCCTTATTGTTATTATTGTACCCTTGTAATCCCCATTTTGTTATTATTGTGCCCTTAAATTATTATTGTTAGGTCGGCTAGGATTACATTGTGGCCCACTAGGATAACATTATGGCCCCATGGACTCCTATATATAGAAAGGAGGTTTTGTAAATTGTATCATCCAAGAATTGTTCATTTATGTAATGTATTGGAGGTTTCCCCCTCGAAGAGGCTCATTTCTAAGGCATTGATATCTCTTTTCTTCTCTTTTTGGAGCTGGTTACACAACATTTGGTATCGGAGCTTTGGATTCTAGGGTTTCGCTGCTCCAAACAGGCCATCGTGGCATTTGCGCTATAACTTTTTTTCTACGAAGTTTCAGAAGCTAAAATTTTTAGGGTGCGAACCCGAAATCCTGAGGAAGCTTGTCTAAAAATTTCAGAGCTTGGTTCGCAATATTTGAGGAGCTATCATCTGTGGAAGTTAGGTATTTTTTCAGGCTCCTAAACAGGTCATCGTGGCATTTGCGCTATAAATTTTTTTGTACGAAGTTTTAGAGTCTTAAATTCATATGGTGCGAAGCTGAAATCCTGAGGAAAGGTTTCAAAAAATTTCAGATCTTGGTGCGCAATATTTTTGGAGATATGATCTGTGGAAGGTAGTGCTTTTTCAGGCTCCTAAATTTCATCTCAAAGAAGTGATCATAGGAAAAGTTCAATAACTCTCTCTCTGGGCATCGGATTTGAGTTCCGTAAAAAGTGGTCACAAGTACACGGCCTGTAGTTTTGTGGCTATAAATTTCAGGGACAAAGAACAAAACAGTGACACGTGGCAAGTCGTACAAGTTCGCTCTACTGAACCAATCCAGAATTAGGTCATTGTGGGAGATTTGACACAACTTTGTCTTGGAGAATCCAAATCAGGTCAGACCTATTGCATTTGAAAGAAGCTTCAGAGGGATACTACAGGGCTGAATTTCAGATATTGAAGATTTTCAATTACAGAGATAATTCAATTTCAATAGCGAGCTCCTCAAAGCAAGTAAAAGGTGTGTATTTTTTTCCGAATTGCATAAGTCTTGTTTGAAGAATCAGTTTGAAGTGATTCCAAGGGCCTATTGAGCATATATTTCAGTATTGGGCTCTGAAATGCCTCCTAAAAATAATTCCATACCCATTAATCCCTCAAAAAGCTATACTATGACGCATGAAGAGGAAGAGTTGCAGTATGAGATATCAAAATTACGGTACCAAGTGCAACAAGTTTCGATATTACGAAGAGCAATTGAAGATGAAATAGATGGTTTAAAAGTAGAAATGGAGGCTAAGTTGGATGGTTTGAAGGATCAAATAATAGCAAATATGGATAATAAATTAGTGGAAGATCACATCGAGCATCAACAACAAGTTCTCCAACTCTCAAAGGATAACCCAACTTTGGTGCAGAATCTAATGAAACAACAGAAAGATCAACATGAAATCAAAAGAAGTTATGAAGCAGTCATAGAAACAAGAACTCGATAAGTACGATCAATTTCAGAGTATCTCAGCAAATGGAAGAACTTTCCTGTAGAAGATTTCACATGGGAGGATGAGAATTTTATACAGAAGCATCAAGAAATAATCAAGCATTGAGGACAACACTTGTTTGAAGGAGAGGGGCATGTTAGGTCCCTATATCACTAGTATAGTCCCTTATTATTGTTAGTTTAACCCCCTTATTGTTATCATTGAACCCTTGTAACCCCCATTTTGTTATTATTGTGCCCTTAAATTATTATTGTTAGGTCGGCTAGGATTACATTGTGGCCCACTAGGATTACATTATGGCCCCATGGACTCCTATATATAGAAAGGAGGTTTTGTAAATTGTATCATCCAAGAATTGTTCATTTATGTAATGTATTGGAGGTTTCCCCCTCGAAGAGGCTCATTTCTAAGGCGTTGATATCTCTTTTCTTCTCTTTTTGGAGCTGGTTACACAACAATGTGCTTGGGGACTTTCCCTTTGAAATTACCCAAAAATACCCTGGCAATTTTATCTTCAGGATGCATGTCTAACCCTATTGTTCAATATTTTGATTGATAGTAGTAAACATATAGAGTTATGGGGCTCTTGAATTGTTTTGGTTGGGCCATTAGAGCCCTAACATCTACTAGGGAGAACCCCCCTTGAGTTGGAGGAGAGCTAGCCTGAAGTGAAAAGAGGTTGGTGAGGTGACAATGGGGCTATTGAATTACACGTGGCATCACACTTTAGCTTTAGGACTTTATCTTGAGAATTGCGAGATTTTGCTATATCAATTCTCAAATTGTTTACAACACTATTGTTAAGAACTAATAAGAAGTGATGTTGAGGGGTTTTTGGGTATAAGAAACAATACCATTTAAAAACTAGGGTTCTCAGTCCTTGGCATTCCTTCACCTGGGCCTAGGGGCACACTAGAATAATTTCACACTAAACCATCCAAACTTAAAAGTAACTTAAGAGATCCATAAAGTAATAATAATCATAATTCCTAATTTCCTATTGTACGATATCATGCAAATTATTCAAACATGAAGCAATGAAGACATGCAATGTCTAAATTTCAAGATTGATGAACCAATACAAGAAGTTAGAAACTACAACTTTGATTCAATACTCTGTGTCCTAACTCCATGAAGGAATCTAGTTTGTAGTACAGAACATGCATCGTGTATTATCAATTCTTAATTGACAACAACTAAAGGTCATCTACCTCATCAATTCCTTCCCATTTGTGTTTTTATGTTATATTCCTTATAAAAGTGTCAAATTTCTCTCAAAGTAAGCAACCACTGAATAAAATAAAAAATAGTTGAGATATGATTGAGAAATGGTCATTTATTTATTGAAAGGATCTTCAGAATTTATTTGGTTGTTTTTCATCTCAAGAAACAAGAAATGACCTAAGAAACTATCGTGATGTAATATAAGAAACAACATGGTGCAATGGCCATTTTCAAAGCAAAATGATGTCCATTGAGGACATGGCCTTTATTTGGTTTCTGTTTCATAGGAGTTTCGGGTAGAAATGGAAATTTGTTGTACCATTTCCAGTAGTAAAAAGGGAAAACCTTCTTTTTCCATGGGAAATAATTTACCTTTCCTTTTTCAAGATAATCTAAATCACAAAAAATATGAACTATACCGCACACATTCTTGGATAATGTGAAAGTGGAAAAGGAATACCCTACACAAGTGATGCACACATGTACATTTGAACACTAATAGATTTTTGTAGTTGAAATGCAATGCTTGTTTTCATTTAAACGTAGGGTTTTTAAAGAAGGGAGAAATAATGGCTGCCAAATTAATAAGCGTTTCTTTGGGAAAAATTTAAATCTTGTATTGGGTGATGAAGATAATAGAGGGTATTGAATCTTGATTCTTGACATTGTGTTTAACTTGAATAACTCAAATGATTATAAATATTAGTGGATGAGTTATTTTTTTCAAGTATGTCACTCAAAACTCTTATGTCAAAGCATTGTATGATGGCTAGCATTTGCTTGTTTCCCTTTCTTCAGTTCAATGTAAAAAGTATATTAATATATTGGAGCATGAATGATAACTACAATTGTTTGCTCTCCAGTATATCCAGCCCCAAGATTATGAAAATTTTTCTCAAGTGGAGCTATTGGTTATTGATGAAGTAGCTGTAATTCCATTGCGTGTTGTAAAGGCTCTGCTCGGGCCATATTTAGTGTTTCTGTGCTCTACTGTAAATGGGTAATAATTATAAATGAGCCAACCACAATCAAAGATTTTGTAACCATTCGGTTTCCATGGATAGTGATGATGATATTAACCCTATATATCAGTGACCTATATCTATATGAAAATGATCTCAACATTGACCTTGATATGGTTGTATGGATGTGACCTTTGGTATGTCATCAAAAAATCCCCAAATCTGGAGAACTAAAGCTCATCACTTTCGATCTGGAGTACTACCCTTGTGATAAAGTTGATGACTTTCGATCTCCCATTCTCTACCACTTTGCACTTCACCTTCAATATAGATCAGACCAAGGGCAATTCGTTATTGGGTGTTGAGATGGATGAGTTTTTCGAAATAAAATCCATAGCTTAAAATTCATGAAACTGGTGGAGTCAAATTCATGCAAGCACAAACACATCTTACACATCCTCTTTGAAACTCATCCAAAAGAACATTGGAATACATTTAGAGAGAACCCTATAGCCTAACACAATCCAATGGAATTGACCAAAAAAACCCAAACAAAGTCAACCCAACTATAGGAGGAAGGGCCTGCAGTAAGAACTTACCATTTTGCAAGAGCTGAGGGTGAATGTTGTTCTGCAAGAGCTAAGGGCGAATGCTATTATGCAAGACCTGAGGGTGAACGCTGAGGGAAAATGCAGGGCGAATGCTGTTCTGCAAGAGCTCAAGGCGAATGCTGAGGGTGAATGCTGTTCTGCAAGAGCTCAGGGCGAATGCTGAGAGCGAATGCTGTTCTGCAAGAGCTGAGGGTGAATGATGAGGGCGAATGCTGTTCTGCAAGAGCTGACGGTGAATGCTGAGGGCGAATGTTGTTCTGCAAGAGCTGAGGGAAAATGCTGAGGATGAATGCTGTTCTGCAAGAGATGAGGGCGAATGCTGAGGGAAAATGCTGTTTTGCAAGAGCTGAGGGAAAATTCTAAGGGAAAATGCTGTTCTGTAAGAGCTGAGGGTGAATTCTAAGGTAAAATGTTGTTCTGCAAGAGCGGAGGGCGAATGCATGCGTGATATAAAACGTTCATGTATTTTTTAATAATTTTCGCATTTTTATGTAGCGCGCATATAAGTTTCATATTTTTATGTAGCGCGCATATAAGTGTCGTTATACCGACGGTGGACAAAGCGTCTCTATTGCGACGGATGCCTCCAACGTCACAATTGCAACACTTAGACATTGTGTCACACTTGCAACATTTGGAGGCAATCGTCGTAATAGCGACACTTTGGGGCATAGTGTCGCAATTGCGACGTCTTCCTCCAAACGTCGCAATTGCAAAAATTTGTCTAAGTGTCGGTATTGCAACACTTTTCTATAAACATCGATATATTAACGGTTTCAGGCGGGATTGAAAAAATTTGCGGAAATTTCCGACATTTGGTCAAAATCATCGGAACCAAGTGTCGGAATTTCCCCCAAATGTACTAGTGAGTTGGACTAGTGAGTGCATCATATCTTCATCGTGTAGGAGGAAAGCTACATGAGTAGGCAGTGGTACCAGTACATGTCGTTGTGGTAGGATGAGATGTGCTACGAGATCTTGAGGTAGTCAAGATCCTATCAGAGCTGGAGCGCTACATGGAGGGATTAACCCACGGGGTTGTTCAGACCGTAGTTGATTAGGTTCGACTGTGACTTTACCGATGCACTATTAGAGTGCCAAGCCGTATTGGTCGATATATATATATATATATATATATATATATATATATATATATATATATATATATATTTTCAGTGTTCCCTAGTTCCTATTAATTTTTCAATATTATGTGTTGTGAATTGAAAAACTATTTACATTCGTTGTAATGTCTATCTAAAGCATGATTAGCTAGGGAATATGCTAATATGTTTATATTTCTAGAAATGTGTTCATATTGTATGAAATCAAAATGTCTTCGAGAAGACTCACTCTCAAAACCATGCGAAGGATGGTGGTATTTCTATCCGAATAGACATTCGTAATTTGTAGTTCTACTATTTGGGAGTCGATTATGATGACTAAACGGAAAATACCTTGTGAAATAACATCAAATAGTAGCTCAACTACTCTATTATACTCAGCGATGTTATTAGTTGAGTGACCAATCCAAATCACTTGCATACTCACCAGCTCACCATTTGGAGCAAAGATATCCCATGTTGCAGAAGATTGGTTATGAGTACCACAACTAGCACCATAAGCATAACCAATATATGGTTTGAGAGAGGTCGACATCTCGAAACCAAATGTAAAAGGGATAAAAAAAAACTATGAGAAATGCCAAAAATACACACTACAAACACACCTATAGGCAGTATGTATAGAGTGTACTATGCATGAGATCAACCATAGTATTTTTTAAGGTACAATCCATTTCTAGGTTGCACCAGTGGAAATCCATTGAAATATACTAACTCATAGGCCCCTTTTGCAAGGACTCGCTTGAAAATGTATGGACCTAACCACACAGGTTAAAAATTTCCTTGACCTAACTTATCGACCTCTTGGTCATATAAGAGAACTAGGTCTCCTTCCGAGAAGACTCAAGGCTTGACACTTTTTTCGTATTACGCCTTCACACATATTTTATTAGATTTGTTGGCTAAAGAAACATTGCATCAGGTTTCATCCAAATGATTCAAATGTAAAAGACACTCATCCTCTATAAAAGTGCCATGAATAAGTTCGACACCTAGTTTCAATGATGGAATTTCACACTCAATGGGAAGGATTGCTTCTAGACCATAGAACAATTGAAAGGGTGTGAATCTGGTAGTAGTCCTAACTAAGGTTTAGTATGCCCACAAGGTTGCATAAAGAATCAGGTTCCATTTTGATTTATGGACCCATACCATACATTGAAGCATAGTTTTAAGAACTTTGTTGACAACCTCAACTTTTCCATTAGCCTGTGGATAGTGGGGAGTGGAAATTTCATGCAAAATTTCCAACTTGGAAACAAGTTTGGTCATGATTTTATTGTGGAAATTCTTTCCATGATGTGTAACTATGACTTGTGTTATGCCAAACGTAGCAATAACATGGTTGAAGAGAAAGTATGCAGTCATCTCTCTAGTGTTGTTGAATGTAGGCATCGCCTCGAGCCACTTATTAAAGTAGTCAACAGGGACAACAATATAACCAAGCCCACCGACCAAGTGAGGGTTACATGTCATAAATTCAATGCACCATTTTGCAAAAGGAAAAACCGTGACAACAAGATGGAAAGGATCAAGCGGAGCAAGGCTCTTGCAATCGTAGATCTGGCATGCATGATACTTCTGGACAACGACGATGCATTCACGAAAGAAAGTGGGCCAAATTAATCAGCACGTAGTATATTTTGCGTGTTAGTGTAAGCAAATAGATATTTTTCATATGCCCTTGAATGGAATTCATTGAGAAATTTCTTATCTTCCTCAAGGGTGAGGCACCTCCGTAAGATCGTATCAATACCACGATGATAAAGGGTGTCATCAAAAATGATGTAATTTTGGGATTGGTATCAAATACGTTGTTGCTCAGAGTGAGAGGTATTAGGCTTCAAAGTCTAGGTCTGGAGATAAATCAAGAAATCTCCATACCACAAGTCAGATGATGAAATCATAAAAATGACTCGTTGGTGATATAATCTTCAGATGTAGATTCAGGGTAAGGGGAAGGAATTTCACACATAAGCTCCATGAAAAATATGGATTTATTCGACTTGGATTTGATGAATTCTAGGTCAAAATATTGGAGAATAATGATCAAATTATAATACTTTCCCCCCAACAATTGACATGAGAGTATATATATCTTAGGTTTGCAATATGAAACGACCGTAGTTTTCCTAAGCAATATGTAATGATGAAACCTTTGGACGGCTTGAAGGACTGCAAAAGAAAACTTTTCTACATGAGTATATCTGATCTCAGTATCATTGAGGTTATGAATCAAATAATTAATGGGATTTTCAATCTAGATATAATCTTCTTAGACCAATACCATTGTTATACTAGAAATTGCAACAACTAGGTACAAGAAATAGTCGCTTTGATAATGAGGGGGGTATAAAAGAGATGCCTGAACCAGTACATATTTCAGGGCATCAAATTCTTTCTAAGTAGTGTCCTCCCAATGGAAGGGTACCCCTTTCTTCATTAAGTGAGTGAATCCTTTGGTCAGCTCAATGTAATTGGGGAAGAACCTCCATAGGAAGTTAGATTTCCCTTGGAGTCTTTGTAACTGAACGAGATATGAAGGTGCAGGTAAGTTAACGATTGATTTCACTTTTAGCCTGATCAGTAAAAATTCATTGATTTGAAATATAAAATGTAGGAGACGACAATAACCAACACATAACACACATTTGTGAAGGTTAAATCAAATTTTATAATTTCTGCAATCGAGAAAGATAGCCCAAAGTTGCATTGGGTGATCAATCTGATGTTTAGAAATAGCAATAAGATCTTACAAATATGGTTGTAAGATGTGTTTAATATCATGAAAATCTTAATCCATCACACATTGAAATGTGGCACCCATGTTCTTCAAGCCAAATGGGAACTTACGATAAGAAAAAGTACCCCGGGGAAAAATAAATGCAGTCTTAAGTTAATCCACCATGGGAATGTCAATTTGATTGTAGCTCGAGAATCCATCCATGAATGAATAGATCTCAGAGCCAGTGCAATAATAAAAAAAAAAAATCGGTAAAATGGGTCGGGTAGTTTTCCTTGGGACAAGCACAATTCACATCCCGATAATCGATCAATACTCGAATCATGCCCTGTTTCTTCATGACAGGGATGACACTTGATACCTAATCGGTTAAAGGAACGAGGCATATGAAACCATCCCAAATAATATTTTCAACGTCATCCTTGATCTCGACAACCTTCTTGGGATGAACGGGACAAAGGCACTTCCATACGGGTTTTGCATTAGGATACATCTTAATCTCATGTACTACTATATTTGGATCGATGCCTGAAATTTCTTCATAAGTCTAGGAAAAGACATCTTGAAACTCATGAAATAGGGCTCTATAAATATCAATCTTAGATGGAGAAAATGATGCTCCAATATACAATTTTTTTACAATACCTGGCTTGATAGAAATGTCAAGAGGTATCGTCTCTTCGATATTATAGAGTTTCTTTTCAAAGGCGATCTCATGAATAGAGAAATGATTCGTAAATGATTCGATAGAATTGGGTAAATAGACAACACTTACATTATCCTCAATGGAATCTGTTAAGGAGGAATGATGGTGATGTTTGTCCCATGACGCATCATCTGGCATCATGATCTCCATGATGCTTTCATCAGTAGCGAATACACAAGAGAAAGGTTCGGAAGACGTTCCATAATCCAGCGATCAATATACCCTATTGACCAAAGTGAAGGTATAAGCCACGTAAGATGAAAAAATGGCTTCGTAATCTAGCTCAACAAGGCTTAGCGGCATTTGGTCACAAAAACTTTGGATGTTGGTTTCATCATATACAATCCATGGATTAGTTGAGATAATAGATGATGATCTCATGTTGATATAAGAAACTGAAAAAGAGCTATTAGGAAAGGGAGGAGGAGGGAGTGAAAATTTTCCCATGAGTGATGAGTCATTCAATAATCCAACCCCGACATGCTGATAGGATTGTAGGGATTCTCCCACAAGAGGGACACTTCTAGTAACATGAGAATCAAAGGCGAAAAAGGTGAGTTGATCTATGGATATAGTATCGCCCTTATGAGGAAAGGTGATCACATGAAAATAGGTCGAAACGATGGCAGCCATAGTGTAAATCCATGTATGTCCTAGTAGAAGATTATAATCAAAAGTTTTGTCAATAACTTCTACTTGTATACAGACATTTCCCCCCCCTAATACTACTTGAAGGGAATTTAAAATATTACAAGGTATGTAATTTCTTCCATCAAAACATTTAAATGTGGTGGTCAATTGACTCAATTGAGGTGAACTAATCACCTTCCAACAATACATGGATAGAATGTAGGTCGAGGCTCCCTCATCCACAATATAATGATGAATATTCT
The DNA here is from genome assembly GCA_034641835.2 of Pinus albicaulis. Classification (NCBI taxonomy): domain Eukaryota; kingdom Viridiplantae; phylum Streptophyta; class Pinopsida; order Pinales; family Pinaceae; genus Pinus; species Pinus albicaulis. Next base: position 276,157,625 of record CM076583.1, read on the forward strand.
TACCATGGATGACGATCTCGATTACTTAAGCTAATTGGGCTGGAAGCCGCGGGGTATAGTTTTCATGAGAGAAAACAAATCAAATGGAATCTGATGGATCAACACATCTGATAGCTAACAACAAGGTCTTATTTTGGGCAGGGAATTTTTGCAACACCTTAAATGTTTACATAGTTGATGGCGACTGAACCATGTCTTCAACTACATTATAATTGTAGGCAGCTCTTGAAAGAGGGTTGAAAATAGACTTATGAAAAATGCCCTTTGGAGGTTTGATATTAAATTCCATAGGAATCAGAGGTGGAGTAGGATAAGATGAAGGTGATGCCGAACTGGTAGGTTGATCATTATCCTAGTTGTTTAGCGGATTCACATTATCATAGTACTTATTCCTAGTGACCACCATAATATCAGATCTCTACTTTGAGGATGAAAGCATCAAAACCCTGTTACAGGAAGAGTGTTCCTGGGAAACCATATGGGTCTCTTGATTGGGAAACAGGTCGGTCAACATGGTAGGAGAAGCAGAAGTTTTAAGGAACTGATTCACTTCATCACGATTCAGAAAGTCACATGTAAAGTTATCCTCATTACAAATCAAGCATGGGTAATGATACTTTCGCCTCTCATCGGAAGATTGATTTGTTTTTTTATCCTAAGGTGAATAATATTTCTTATTTTTAGATTTTCCTCTCTTCTTGATTCTAGGATTTTGTGGAGACTTTCCTTTATCAGATGAAATGACATTTATCTCGGAAGCAGAAGCCACAGGAGGATGGGATTGAGGGTTGTGATCAGATGCAGTAATAGAAACACTAGATGGTTTACTCACCAACTGTGAACTGGTAGAACCAATCACACCATCAACAACATGAGATTATTTACCAGGTGGAAGAGGAATAATATTTGAAGTTCTCGTATCATTTGGTATATTATCATAGAGCTTGCCTGATTATGTATAAATAGGGTCCAAATATTGTGCACGAGCAATAACTTGCTCTACGGTCATGACTTCATCTTTAGCCACATATTATGTTATAGGTGAAAATAGAAATTTGGTAAAACATTTTGCTAACAATTGATATAGAACATAAGTCTTTACCAATCGGTGGTGATGCCTCCACTCATGAATGTGATCTAAGATGTGAGTGGAATTTGATTTTTTGAAATTGGTCAATAGTTTTGTTTTAGTTTCATATCTCTTGGTTAACTGGAAATGTGTGACGAATGTAATGGATAAATTTTTGAAATCATGAAACAAATATCTAAGTAACTCAATATAACATTTATTTATGGTACCTGTAAGCGTTCGTTGGAAACGACAAAGTTGAATGGAATCAATGCTAAGGAAGTTTGAAGAAAAATATAGATGATAAGTCATAACGTGCGTCGACAGGTATTCTCTTGGATTCCCATTGAATTTTTGGATATACAAAGGAAATTTAGTGGGAATAATCGGCCACCATGGAAAATTAGTGATGGGGGTCATTAGTGAGTTGAGTTAAGTCTAGAAATTCAAGCCTCAGCCATAAAAGGAAAATTTCGGTTAAAGTTCAGAGGAGGATGACCTGGATATGAAGGAATGGCTTGAGCACTAGGAATTTGTATTCTCGGATAAGGGGGATTCTAATAATAAGGAAAAAAGGTACCAAGGTAAGTGGGAATATAATAACTGGCATAAAAGTGGCCTTGATGCTTAGTGCCAAGGTGTCGATAAATCTACTGGAATGGTTGGGTTTGGAATTGTTGGAATTTAAAAGGTGCTTGATATCTACCATATTGTTGCCCGCTAGTAGTTTGCATTTTCCCATGATAAGGAAATTTCATTTGGGATTGTGTCATACTATGAATAACTTGTCCCATAAAAACTTGAGGAGTACCCTGTCCAAGCAGTTGAGAGTGTGAGGCACCTTGTACTGGCTGGGTAAGTGGGACTTGGGAAGTTCCAGATATCATTGGAATAGATTGAGATGCAACAAAAACCTATACAAGTTGGATCACATGTATTTGATATTTTTTGGGTGTTGATGGAAGGATAGGAATGTGTGAGGATGGTGCAGGGTGAGGATTCAATAATCGATCCCAATATGAACTAGGTTGAATGAGAAAAGTAGGTTTCCAAACAGTGGTAGCCATTCTAGGATAAGGAGGACTATAATGAGGTTGGTTACCAATGAAGGTATACCAACAATAGGTTCCCCCCCACCCAAAGGATAAAGGGATGATGGAGGACACTATGACCCAGATAGAGGATACCCAACATAAGGAGAATTAGGCTATTGAAGGTAACCTTTCCTACTTACATAAGGGCCAACCTCATGCTCAATTGTAGGTGGAAGTGGAGGAGGAGTAGGATCATATTGTGTGTGTTAGGTCCCTAGATTACTATTGTAGTCCTTTATTGTTGTTAGTGTAACCCCCTTATTATTATTTTTGTACCCTTGTAACCCCCATATTGTTATTATTGCTCCCTTACATTATTATTGTTAGGTCGGCTAGGATTATATTGGGACCCCATGGACTCCTATATATAGAAGGAGGTTTTTTCATTTATATCATCTAAGAATTGTTCATTTATGTAATGGAAAGGACGTTTCCACCTCGAAGTGACTTATTTCTAAGGTGTTGATCTCTCTTTTCTTCTATTTTTGGAGCTGGTTTCATAACATTTGGTATCAGAGCTTTGGAATGTTCATTATAACTTTTTTTCTACGAAGGTTCAGAAAATGAAATTTTTATCATGCGAAGCTGAAATCCTGAGGAACTTCGTGTAAAAATTTCAGATCTTGGTTCGCAATATTTTCGGACATATGATCTGTGGACGTTAAGGTTTTTGAAGGCTCCTTAATTTCATCTAAAAGAGGTGACCTTGGGAAAATTGTCATAACTCACTCTTTGAGAATCAGATTGGAATTTTGTAAAAAGTGGCCGAAATTAAACAGACTATAGTTTCATGTACCTCAATTTTAGATCCAAAGGAGGAAATAGTGACAAATGGAACGTCGTACAAGTGCCCTCTTCTAAACCAATCCATAATTAGGTCATTGCTGGAGATTGGTCATAACTTTGTCTTGAAGCATCCAAATCAGGTCAGACCGGTGGCATTCAAAAAAGATTTAGAGGGATACTGCAGGACCAAATTTCAGATATTGAATATTGTTACACAGTAATTTGTCACCGTCCCTACCATTCCCCGTCCCGCACAATGGAGGACCCATTTTGTGACCTGTGAACATTGTCATGCCTTGAAAACATCATCAATCCATTCCTCTAAGCATGAGCTTCAATTGCCCTAAAGACATCTCCTTGCAAAAAATCATAAAAACATCTCCTTTTGCATTGGCGTGGGCAGACAGTTCACCACTCCCGCCAATGGGGAAAATCCTACAAAGAGACCGCGCCAACTGGCGCTCTGTCCCAGAGCAGTAGTCGCGCCAGCCAATTTAAGGAGTGTTTTTTAAATAAAGATGGCGGAAGTTGTGTTTCAACAAACTCAGAAACCGTTGCCTATCTTGAGTTGGGAGGTTTGGCTGCGGGAGTTCTATGGAAGGGGAGTGGTTTTGCCACCTCCCATGGAACCTTCCTTGATGATAGGGCTAATCCCACAATAATAGGGATCCCAACTCCTTCCTTCCCCATCTATAAAAGCCTGCTCAATTCCATGGCAAGCTAGTCTTGAAGTGCCTAAGCTTTGAATCTCCAAATTCCCAAGAGCCTTTGTGTTGTACGAGCCCTCTTTCTTCCCTTAAGGCCGACTCAAGTAAGGAGACTATCGTCGAGAGACTCAGGAGAGGTTTGCCCTTTCCCTGGCGAGCTTTGTGAGACGTGAACGATTGGAGACCCATCCGAAGGAGACCACGACGTCAGAAATTTGGTTGTAGTCTCTTTCGATTGTTATTTAATGAATGATTACGATTATGGTTCGACTCTGTTTTCGATCATGTTAATATGAGTAGCATCCTTTCTGACTGATATTTAGTTACATATGCCGGATTTTATGCTTGTATCTGTTTGTTTCTTGCACGTGCAGGTATCCATCCACGGAGATCGTAGAGGATCGTGATCTGCCGAGGCTGAGGAACGGGAACGCTCTCTTCTTTGGATCATAGCATTGGATTCCAGGTAGGCCTCCATCTTTGGTCTTTTCATTTCGTAACTAGGAACTTGCGTCGTAACATTTCGTGATTGTTGCTAGACCCCTGCTGGGCTAGTAGGGATCTCCTCTGTCCGCAGAGGGGATTTACCTCCTCAACAATTTGGCGACTCCACTGGGGATCGTCTAGATTTCACTGTCTCATTTGGATTGTCTCGTTTTGATTATTTTATGTTTTTCCTTGCTTGACGAGCCTTCTGGGTTGGGTTCTTTTGTTGTTTTTTACTTCTTGGTTTGCTTAGTATGCATTAATCTGCTTCTGGAGTAGTTATTTTTTGTTTTTGGCTGAGAAACTCGACTGGTGCGCTTTTTAGCTTGACAGTCGAGCCAATTGGCGCATGTTGCTTTTGTTTAGCCCACGCCAATTGCTTTCTGGTGCCAGTTGCAGCCTTACAATCACGCCACCCCTGTAAGGTTTTTGAGTTTCCTCATTTTTGAGCTCTCTGGGTTTGTTCAGTGTTTTTCTTCTTGATTTTCCAACTACCTGAGTGTGTTGGAGTCCTGTTTGACTGGGAATTCACCTCTGTCCTTTGGTTGTTTTCTTTTATTTATCGATTTCATGTTTTGAGCCCTAGGGCATCTAGTGGCTTAGTGTATTGAGCCCTCCTTGGGAGTTTTGGTGTTTCGTTTATCCGGTCGACTTTCTGATTGATTCTCTGCATCCTCTTAGTATTTGTTCATTGTTTTGTTGCAATTTTTGGGTGATTTCTCATTCCTTCATTCAAATTTCGTTTGGTCTTGCATTGGGCCTAGATCACACGGCCCACTGGAGCCCTTGAGTCTTTTCTTGGTTTTGAGAGACTTTGGTCGATTTGGGATCTGATTGCTTGTGTTGTTGAGTGAAATTTGTTTGTTTTTCTCTCTCAAATATTGTTTCTCAAGTTGTTCCGTTTGTTTTCAAGTTTGTTCAGTGCATATTAGCTATCAAACGTTGAAAATTACAAAAAAAATCTCTTGTGCTTTTGGTTGAATTAGTGCAAATTGTAATCTTTTTTATTTTGCTAATAATTAGTGATTTGAATGAAAAGTTTTCAATTTCATTAGTTGCATTAGAGATCTCATTTTTTGTCTTCCGATCATTTCGTTTGTGTAAAAGCTCTCAACTCTTCTGTAACTAGTTTTCATCGAACGAAATGTTGGACTGTGGCATGTAGCTTTGCATTTAGGAGTCTTTTAAGACACTACATACGATAGGGCCTGAAAATTGAAACTTAATCGAAGATCAACTTTAAAATCTATCCAATTAACCTAAGGCAGCATTGAAATCTAACGAAACATATTTAGAGGTCTAGGCTAGAGACGTGTTCCGGCGTCTTTAAACCTAGCAGTTGTCGTTCGCCTTTTGGCTTTAGACAGCGCTAGTACGGACTTGTGCTCCCCGTACCGTCGCGTATATAAAGGGAGACCCCTCTAGGTTTTCAATCCTTTATCCACGGGAAGCCGAGTCTGCCGCCCTATACCCGTGATACACCGAACACAGCATTCGGGGAGACTACCTGCACGTACGGAAAGTCCTTGGTCGATTTCTGTTTCATTTTTCAAACCAAGGTGTATATTGCGGTTCACGGATATTTGGTACACCCTTTGTGCCTAGTTTTTCCTGAGCAGTCATTTGGTCTTTTCTGACTCCCTAAACTTGAAAAGACCGTCAAGCGCTTGTCCTTTCACGCTTGTATCAAATCTGAAAGAGATAGAGTCATCTTTCTATTGTTTCTCGACTCTTAAAATATGAAACGATAGAGTTTCTTACTTTTCAATGTGGTAAAAATTAATCACCCACGATTACACGCCCGCTTAGATATTGCTTGTTGACCGTTTGATCGTGTGTCTTAACTCGTTTTCAACCCGTGTGTGTGTTTGCTTCTTTTTCTCTAGTCTTTTGCCACAGTGGTGGAACCTTCGGTTTCGTCTACTGGTAGTCCTTACACGAACGATTCTTCAGAGGCTTCCCAATCCTCTATCGAACCACAGCAGCCTGTTGTTTCCGAGTTTCCCGACGGGGGACCAGTTCTCGCTGAGCAACCCTTTGGAGGACCAGTTGAGTTCAATTGGCCCTTTTCGGACCCTGTATCTGAATTGAGATTAGGAGCTGATTTCTTTTCTCTTACCTCGGGTTCGCCTTTTGTTGCTGCTGTATTTCCTCCTAGTCCTCGCTGTCTTTTGCATGATTTAACGGCAGGATCAACCATGAGTGATTCTGGTGAGGAAATCCCAACGTCTGGTGAAGACTATCAGTTCTTCCCACGAAGATTGTTTGAGGGAGACAACTCTGAGCTGGCTACCATCTCAACAGCCAGTCCTTCTTTACCACAGGGATACAGATCTCTGGGTCAGATTATTTCCGCTGCAGCCTCTATGGGAATATCATCTCCTGCTTCGAGGCCAGCTGCTACTACACCCGGGGTGTCTCCTCAGACGCCTGTCACGTCTGTTCCCGTCCGGCCCACTGTTTGTGTGGCCGCCTCTTCTCCTATTGTCTCAGCATCTACTACCAGGGCTGGGCCAACTCCTGAAGATGTTTATCTAGCTACTGCTATACCGAAGAACATCTCTCCGGAGGAGTATCGGTTGTCCTTGCAACACCCGAACGTCGAGGTTGGACCATCCTTGCAAGATCCCTACCGATCTTACTTTTCGCATTATGCACAGGATGGTACTCCCTTGTATGCTTTCCCAGGTCAGTATGACGAGCACGGGGAGATCTTACGTCTACCCGCTCCTGAGGCTTATCTCTATGCTCAAGGTTTACCATATAACCAGGCTTATAACCCGCAGGGACAGCCTTTCCAAGGCCAACCTACGGGCCAACCTGGCTATTTTTATGATCCACAGGGGCAGCCCATCCAAGGTTACCCTGTCGGCCAACAAGGGCCATCGTACGGTCTGCAAGGACAGTATTATAGCCCTTCTGGTCAACCTGTTCAGCCTCAGCCGGGGTATCAACCGGGACCAGTCTATGGTCCTGGGGGGCAAATCCAGCCTTCTTTACCGATGCAACCGTAGTATCCTGTTGTTTCTAACGTTGCATATCAGCCAGGACCAGCCTATGGTTCTACTTCAGGTCAAACCGGTTTCCAGCAAGCACCTGGTCCTGTTCCACCACCGGTCCAACCAGTTCATCCGGTACAACCCGGTGTCCCACCTCCAGGCCAACCGGTCCATCTGGTACAACCTGGAGCTCACTTACAACCAGGTCAACCTGCGCAACCGGCGCCACCTGTCTATCCGGGTCAGCCTGGTCATTTAGGTCAGCCCTTGCACTCGGGTCAACCTGTTCACTCAGGTCAGCCCTCTCAGTCGGGTCAACTCGTTCATTCAGGGTAGCCCGCTCATTCCATTAACCCTGCACAGCAACCGATTCATTCAATGTCGCAGCCAAATCAACAGTTGCGCCCTACGTATCAGGCTCTGCAGGGTTCCACTTTTCAGCAGCCTACTCATCCTCAGGGTGGTTATTATCCTCATGGTCAGTCTCAACCGAACTATAACCACCCCAGAGGCTCTCAGTATTATCCTCCCCCACCCGGTTCTACCTACACTCAGCAGCCAAATCCGAACGCTGCTTATACAGGGCCGACGCATAACCAGGGTCCGTACCCTGGTTATCAAGCCCCACACTATGGTTACCAGCATCCAAATCAGTCTGGTTATACGACCTACGCCCCCTACGGTCAGAATCCTGCAGGACAGAACCCGTGGGGGCAAGGATATTCACAACCATCGTGGAGTATGGGTACCGGACCTCATCCTAGGCCTGGCATGGCAGTTAATCCTCCATTGCCATTCCTGGCTACGTTGGAGCTGCCAGATGTTTCAAAGTTGACCAACGATCCGATTTTACATAATCCGTATTGGCCTCCGGTTCCCACCAAGATACCAAGTGATTGTCCCAAGTTTGAGGGAAAAGCTGGGGAGGACCCCCAGGCGCATGTGATGACGTATCATCTTTGGTGTTCGTCTAACTCTTGGGTCGACGATTCGATTCACCTACGCCTCTTCCAGCGTACTTTAACTGGAGCTGCTGCTAAGTGGTACATAGAGTTATCCCGTGGCATTTTTCAAGATTTCAACTCTTTAGCCATGGCTTTCCTCACGCATTTCCAGTTACCGGTTCGGTATGAAGCCGGGACACACCTCCTGACTTCCCTGAAGCAGAATAAAGCCACTCACATCTCAAATCACATTCATGAGTGGCGGCGCCGTCGTAGACTGATCAAGTTTCACATACCTGATCAGATATTGACTCACTGGTTCACCACCCCCTTTGTGAATAAAATCGCTCAGGATATCGTGATGGGAGCGTGCGTGACAGAGGAACAAGCCATCGCGTGTGCCCAGTACCTGGATCTTGTCTATTCACAGTCCGGCACACTTTATGACATCTTGACTGATGCTCCATGGCCTGGAGCCACTAAGGCTCCGCCCACCCCTGCGGTGGATGGTGTCATTGGTTCTGTCTCTCATAATTTGAATAAATCTTCGAATGGGAAGCAAAAGGATAATTCTTCCAACAATACCTCTGCCAATCCCGCCTCATCTGATTCTGGTAAAACCGCGGAGGTGAATGCCATTCAGGCCAATCCTGTGGACAAATCCTCCAAGGGGAAGAAGAAGGGCAAAGGCAAATCTAAATCTGATGCCCCGAAACCAGAATCTAAGTCTCGTACTAAGGATGGCTCCCAGCGTAAACCGAAGTACCCTTGCCTCATCTGTGAAGGGGACCATTATACTAAGGATTGTCCACGACGATCCGAGGTTAGTCAACTTCTTAAAGGCCCTAAAGGGACTCTGGCTGTTTTGAAAGAGCCATTTCCATCTCAGCAGACCCAGATGGTCGAACAGCCGTCACCATCTGCACCGTTTGGGTCTCAGGTTTTCATGGTGAAGAGTGTTGCACCTATCTCTGTCGCTACGCGGTCGAAGGATTACAACAAACCACGGCAGGCACCCGGGAAGGCAGTTGCGGATGGGCCGCCTCCCCCACCTGTCTCCGGTCCATTGGAAATCGAGAAGCCTTCTCTTGAACCCGTTGTGAAGCCACCTCCCAAAGGTGTCCTTCGAAGATCTTCTTATAATCCAAACGCTCGTGCCGCTCAACATTACAGTATTATTGAGGATCTGGCATAGGCGCCATGTGCTATGTCTGCACTTGAGGTTCTTCAAAGTTGTCCTTCACAACGGAAGGCTTTATTGTCTGTGATCGGGGGCATTGATCCCGCCGACTCGAGTCTTCTCACCTTCGATCTGGAGAATTTTACTCCCCGGCTTCCACATCAAATCACTTTGGTTATTCAAGTCGGGATTAACGGTCTGAACATTCATAGGGCCGTCGTATATGAGGGTGCATCTACCTGTGTTATGTCCTTCTCTTGCTGGAAGGCCATCGGCTCTCCAGCCTTGTCGTCGTCTCCCAATGCCCTTGAGGCATTTGATGGTCGGGAATCTAAACCCCTGGGTGTTCTCGAGAGTCTAGCGATCACATTACAGGGGAAAACTGTCAACGTAGAAGTGGAAGTGGTTGACGTTAAACTCAACTACAATATACTTCTTGGCCGCAGCTGGACCCATGCCATGCTCTGCGTGCCGTCCACCATCTTTCGATTCATTAAGTTCCCTCACGAGGGCAAGATTGTCACAGTGGATCAGTTGTCATTTTTCACCTCTAACTCTGAGAACAACGTGCCATACGTGGATCAAATTCTGAATCCCCCAGATAGTGTAGGACCTGGTCTCTTCAAAGACCCAGTCCTCATGGGTATCTTTCCTGCACCGCCACCGCATACCGCTCAAGTCAACATGTTGTCCAGGTCTGATGACCCCTGGCTCATTCCTACACCTGAGCAGGTATATGAGTTTGGAGAATCCATGCCTTTAACGCCAGTAGAAATCAGCTACTGTGAGATTGTTGTTGCATCAGATCCTCCGCCTCCTCAGCATGCTCCTTTGAGCATGGCTCTCGACGTCTACTCTCAATCCCCCTGGCTTGGTCAGGCTGATTCACCTGATCCTCTCAGAGAGACTTTTCCTTCCGATGAAGCTATCATTGAAACTATGTCTCTTGAGGAGCTGCCTTGGGGCGATGGACATCATCGCTCCTCGTTTATGCCTAGCTTGGGGGCAATGACTGATTGTATGGAGAGTTATGCTACTCAGGTTCCTTGCCCTCCTCTTCAAACACCTATATTGACGCACGAGGTTTTTTCGGAGGGTAATCTGAGTAACATTAATCAAACTATTCCAATCAAAATCTTCGTTAAACCGGGGATTGTTGAGAATATTCATGTGGGTGTGACTTGTTCTCCCGATGAGATTCAAGTCTATACTGAGCTTTTCAAAGAATTCAAAGATGTTTTTGCATGGTCTTACGAGGAAATGCCGGGGATTGATCCCAGTATCGTAGTACACGAGATTCCAACCTATCCAGGTGTGAAACCCGTGCGCCAACGCTTACGCCCCATGCATCCTCGAAAAGCCACCGCCATCAAGGCAGACGTTGGAAAACTTCTGAACGCGGGTTTTATTTATCCCATCCCCCTCACAGAATGGGTGTCTAACATTGTCCCTGTCGATAAAAAACAGGGTACGATTAGAGTCTGCGTGGATTATCGCGACATCAATCATGCCTGTCCAAAGGATAATTATCCCACTCCGTTTATAGACCAGATCATCGATGAATGTGCTGGGAGTGAGATCTATTCCTTAATGGACGGTTTCTCAGGATATAACCAGATCAATATTGCACCTGAGGATCAACACAAGACAAAATTCATCTGTCTGTGGGGTACTTTCACATATAAGAAACTCTTGTTCGGCTTGAAGAATGCTGGAGCCACTTTTCAGCGTGCAATGTCCTATGCTTTTCATGATATTCGTCATATCGTTCAGCCTTATCTGGATGACTTGCCAGCCCATTCGAGTAAGCGAGAGGACCATCCTGAGCATCTCCACTAGATCTTTCTTCGTTGCAGACGCTACAATATTAGGCTCAATCCTCATAAATGCGTCTTCTGCGTTGATTCTGGCTGTCTTTTAGGATTCATAGTCTCGAAAGACGGAATTCGCCTTGACCCTTTAAAGGTTGAGGCCATCGTAAATCTCCCATCACCCTCCTCCCTGTACCAGTTACAGAGTCTGCAAGGGAAAGAAAATTTTCTTCGGCGCTTTATCCCGAATTATGCCGAGGTGGCCAAAGGATTCACTCGTTTGTTAAAGCAGAACGTTCCCTTTCACTGGGACGAAATTGCTCAGGAATCCTTTGAGAAGCTGAAGACGTTTCTTGTCAATGCTCTGTTGCTTCGTCCTCCGGACTACCACCGTGACTTCACCTTATATCTAGCCGCCGCATTTAGCACCATAGCCATGGTCTTGGTGCAGGATGACGATCACAGTGATGAACATGTTGTTTATTACATGTCTTGGAACCTTCTTGACCCGGAAACGCGTTATGCACATGTCGAGAAGTTGGCATTAGCAGCAGTACACACTGTACAACGCTTTCACCATTACATCCTTTTGCGTACGATAACAGTGGTTTCAGACTGCAACCCTATGACATATATTCTTTCTAGACAATTACTGGGGGGCAAGTACTCCAAATGGATTGTGATCCTGCAGGAGTTTGACTTGGAGTTCACCACTGCTAAGTCAACTAAATCACTGGTCTTTGCGGATTTGATATGTTCTCTCCCTACAAACTCTGTTCCCTCACACTCTAAAGACCATATACCGGACGAAACACTTTTCCTCATCAGTACTCGTGACCCTTGGTACGGTGAAATAATAGTGTATCTTCAGACCTTGACATTTCGGTCTAATTTGGATAAAGCTGCCCGCCGTCGAATTCGGCACCAGTCCCAACCCTACCATATAGTAGGAGATACCTTATATCGTGTTGGAGTAGATTCGGTGCTCCGGCGATGCCTAACCTTGGAAGAGGCTGAGAAGGTCCTAAATGACTGCCACAGTGGCGCCTGTGGTGGACATATGTCCGAGTATGCTACTGCCCAGAAGATTCTACGAGCAGGTTATTTCTGGCCTTCCATATTCAAGGACTGTACCATTGCATCCCGTTATTACCGTCGGCCCTTTTGCGAAATGGGGCGTTGATTTTATGACGTGTAACCCTCACTCGGTCGGGGGGCATGCGTATATCATTGTCGCCGTCGACTACTTCACCAAGTGGGCAGAGGCGATGCCTACACTAGCTGCTGACGGGAAAACGGCTGCTCAATTTATATTCAACCACGTTGTTGCACGGTTCGGGGTTCCTCAAGCCATCGTCACTGATCACGGTACTCATTTCCGAGATTATATGATGGCGGAGCTGACTTCAACGTTGGGCTTGCGTCACGACAGCTCGACACCATATTACCCTCAAGCGAATGGTCAGGTTGAAGCAGTGAACAAGGTTTTGGTCACTATGCTTTAGCGAACAGTTGGTATTCACAAATCCAATTGGTATCTCTAACTGTTCTCAGCTCTCTGGGCATACTGAACATCTGCAAAGAGTGCAACTGGGTTCACACCATTTCAGTTGGTGTATGGCCTGGAAGCAACTCTTCTGGTTGAATGCGAGATTCCTTCGTTAAAATTAGCTTTGGAGCTTCTACCTAATACTTATGCTGAGGAAGAACGTCTTCTGTATCTAGAACGGTTGGATGAAACCCGTCATCTAGCTGCTTTGGTTATCGAAGCACAAAAGAAGAGGGTCAAAACTCATTTTGATCAATCTGTTTCTCCTCGTTCGTTTAATGAAGGGGACCTCGTCCTCCTATACAATCAAGCACATGATAAGCTTGGAGCCGGTAAGTTCCAGCCTATGTGGCATGGGCCCTATATAGTAAAACGCGTTTTGAAAAACGGGGCCTACGAGCTTATAGATTATGAAGGAGTTCCACTGGCGCAGCCCAGAAATGGGTTGTACCTCAAAAAGTACTATGCCTGAAGTGATTTCTTGGTGTGGTGTGTGTACATAAGTGTGTGTTTTTCATTTGTGTGCATGTACTGTGTGGTGTGCTTTGTAAACATCTTTCTGCTGATCGGGTCTTCCTGGTTGTGCAGATGTCTATTCATCCATTTGTTGGTTTCGCGGATGGTGCTTCCCGCAGTACTAGGAATCTTTCTTCAGCAGCCTGGGTAATCTATGATCCTGCTGGTGAGTTGATTGACCTGCAAGGAGTGTTTCTAGGACGTACCACGATCAACATCGCGGAATATAGTGTTGTGTTAGAATTATTAACCAAGGCAGTAAACCTTGGTATCCGTGAATTGCTCGTGTATCTAGATTCGCAACTTGTGGTGTTACAACTGAACGGACACTATTCAGTAAGGAACCCATCCATCTTACGTCTGTATCTGCGTATTCGATTACTGGAAAGGAATTTTGACTACATTACATATCATCATATACCCAGGCATTTGAATACATTAACAGATGCAGTAGCAAATTTGGTATTAGACAGACATTTGCGCAATTTGTATATCATCATCACATGTAAAGAAAGATCCATCCAGAAATAGATATGCACATATATATAGATATCGAAATGTTTACATAGAGTGTGTCACATAAAAGTCAAAATATACATAATCGTCTTAAGTACATTCGGAGACGATACGTCTCTCAAAAAATAGGTGTGGTATAAATCCTAAGAGCTAATCCGCATGGTGCTCATGATAGCACGTGACTGCACGCACTAAGCGTCTCAGGATTCGGTGGATCCGATCCGGAACTCCCACCGTGTGGCGCTGGTATGCCATCGGTACGTCCGCCAGCCGAGCATAGTCCGGAATCCCTCGGGCAATGCCCTCAAGATTCTGGATCAACTCCTCTCCTCCAGTGCCCTCTCCCTGAGGATCAGGGGTGAGTTGTGTCCTCCGTGAGATTGGAGACATCCCAGTTAGTCTCTCAGGTCCCACATCTGCATACATATATAAAATGTGTTAAGACGAATGTGTATTAACAAAAAAACATAAAACATAAAAAATCAGAAATATGAGGTCTTACCCAACTCCTCGTCCCAGTCATCTGCTTCTGGCAGTGGGAGATCTGGGTCTCCGGTGAAGTCATTTCCTGCATAGGGCCAGTCTTCCACGAAAATCAGCTAGCGTCGTAACCACCTAAAGAATTCCGGCCTCCAGGACATCTGTTGGCCGCCTCCAGCTCTGGCATCAATGCTGCCCAGCGAGCCATTCTTGGTTCTCGTGGTATCGGATCTGCCACCGCGGCCCCTTGGCCCTGGAAGATTGGTAAGCGTTCCAGAATGAACGATACCAGGATGGAACCATAACCAAAATATTTTAGTTTACCCTATTTTCATTTCGTGAGCTGCCTTTTCATATTGATTGTCACTGCTATTGCCCAGTCGAACAGTAGGGGACTCATGCATTCTGAGGCCAGCAGGAGTTGGGCCTTTGTGGCCTCGTGTGGTGCCTGCAACCCAGCAGCCTGCGTGATGGTATGTAGGACCACTCTCAATGCCAGATCAGGGATAGTGTGGATATCCACCTTCTTACTTCCTGATCCCATTTGTGCTCCTCGGCACACTCGTGCCATCACTTCTTGGCCTGCTTCCAGTCAAGACAGGGATCGGACCTCTGTGGGACAATCCAATGATAAAATAAACATCAAAAACCTCCAGCTCTAATACCTAGTCTCGTAACCTGAACACCTGTTCATGTTCATCCCAGATACTGATTAAATACTGGAGGACCTCGGGCTGAGCTCGTAGATAGGGTGTGAGGAAGAACTTTTTCAGCCCATAGTTTCTAAGGGCATTCATGCAAGCTTGACTTTGGATGGCTAGTTCATCCTCTTCTCCATGCTCTCGTTCTTCCCATTCAATCACCATTTTGCTTGATTACCTGCATTCATATGGTCATAAGCCCTTGGTTAGATCTCTGATGGGCCTCAAATTCCATGAAATTTGGTTTAAATGTCGAAATTTTAGGCGGATTTTTAGGTTCGGCCGCTGGCGCGGCTATTTTGTGAACAGTCGCACCACGTGGCGCGAGCCCATTGGCGCAGGTCCGTGCCCGATACCCGTGCCAATGAGCGCAGCCCTAAAATTTAAAAAGTGGCCACATAGAACTGATTTTCAAGGGAAAATTATCAAAAAATGGATGAAAATGTAGAGCAAGGGAGCGCCTCTTACCTGTAGCAGACGAGAAGCTGAATGGTCAACTGGATTTGTCGCAATCACCGTCAAAATTTTCTGCTCCAAATGGACCACTGTTGCTTTTTACCAAGGTAAATAGTAAATGTAATTTTATTTTTACCAATTTGACATATTTATAACTTTTTGACATAAAATGAGTTGTAAAAAGTCATTTTTATCCAATATTTTTATATATATTATGTCGAAAATGGGTTTTACGCTTGCTTGGTATGTGCAGCAGCAGGTTTTTTTCAACTTTAACGATGGAAACGAGTTGTATTTTATACTTTTTCGGACTCGGTAAATACATGAAAAAGTCACTTTGGAGTCACCTTTCAGCTCTTTTCTGACTCTCTAAACATGAAAATATTGCTGAGGCCCTTGTCGTTTCGATCTCATTAAATTGGACACGAATCAACATCTACCCAGTATATGTTTAACCCTTTTTCGGGCTGGGATGGATTGATTACGAAAAATGAATACCCTAGCCTATCGCGACTAGGAGGTTTTCTCGGATATTGTTTTCTACTTTTTCGGATCTGAGGAACTATTTACGAAAAGGGACCTGTGGAGTTTACTTTTCTGCTGTCTTTTCAAACTCTCTAAACATGAAAAGATTCCAAGTTCTCCCTTTGTCAGACTCGTTAAACCCTGATGACATCGGATCCAGTCGAAATGACATTCTCCGAGTTCCTCCTTCCTAGCACTCGTTAAATGCACTAGGATGGATTCGCCCGAAGGGCAGACTTATATTACAAGCATATGCTATCCCCTTCAAGCTTGTTATCAAAAATAATTGGGGTACTCGCCAGAAATGGTGGGGGAAAAATGGAACCATCGTCGTTGTCGTCAGCAGTATGTCGCTCTTGAACATGGCACTTGTCTGCATTCATGGCGGGTTGGGGACATCTCATCTCGTTTCTTCACTTTGCCTTTGTGGGTTTGGATAATCCCTTTTGACCTCTCCTTTGCTCATTGCCTCGTCACCATGACCTCTGATCTGTTGATGTCAAATACTTCCAAGTCCACTGTCGTGTCGTTTATATGTTCAAGAGAAGTTGGCCTCTGCAAATATCAACCTTCCTCTGATTCTCATACGATCCTAATTCACAATAAAACATCATGTTCCTCTATCTCGTGTTGATGATGTGGGAAACATTATGGCCCACCTTCGATCAAGGTCACTTCCTGTCGACTTCAACTCATTATCCAGGAAGCTGATCTAGAGACTCCTTTATGGTACCTTGGAGCCTGCATGCCTCAATGGCAGGTTCGTTGCATTCGACGTGAGGTTTTCATCATTGGCCTCCGATCGAGTGATTCTGCGGGTGTTCGACGCCAACTCATTGATTCACACGCCTTAGATTGTACCTATAGTACCTTGAGGGCCATTGTCATTATTGGTGGTTCCTCTCGCGTCTGTTAACAACTTTCATCATTGGCTGATAATCAGACGATGTTCCTGCATGTCGACTTCAGCTCACATATTCACATGCTCGAACTTGTACTTTGTTTGGGTAGAGATGGAGCGCAAGACCCTGGATTGTGTCTGTTGTAATCCAGGCTGCGATTGTGGATTATTATCATTATGTATATGACTCATTGATTGGATGGCTGTGACCATACCTGAGTCTATTTATTGGATCCTCGTTGGATGGCTGCGCCCATACCCTGGATCCAGATTATAGTGTACTCTGTTTCGGATGGCTGCGCCCATACCGCACATACATCATGTACTTGAGATGTCAGTTGTATTTTTCTGCACAGGTTTTTTGACGGCGGGCCTTCAGTTGAACATGTTCTCGTAAAGCATTTCACCCCTCTCTCTCTCGGGCCTCATACTTTAGGGGGCATCTATTACACAGTAATTTGTCACCGTCCCTACCATTCCCCGTCCTGCACAATGGAAGACCCATTTTGTGACCTGTGAACATTGTCATGCCTTGAAAACATCATCAATGCATTCCTCTAAGCATGAGCTTCAATTGCCCTAAAGACATCTCCTTGCAAAAAATCATAAAAACATCTCCTTTTTCATTGGCGCAGGCAGACAGCTCACCACTCGCGCCAATGGGGAAAATCCTACAAAGACGCCGCGCCAACTGGCACTCTGTCCCAGAGCAGTAGTCACGCCAGCCAATTTAAGGAGTGTTTTTTAAATAAAGATGGTGGAAGTTGTGTTTCAACAAACTCAGAAACCATTTCCTATCTTGAGTTGGGAGGTTTGGCTGCAGGAGTTCTATGGAAGGGAAGTGGTTTTGCCACCTCCCATGGAACCTTCCTTGATGATAGGGCCAATCCCACAATAATAGGGATCCCAACTCCTTCCTTCCCAATCTATAAAAGCCTGCTCAATTCCATGGCAAGCTAGTCTTGAAGTGCCTAAGCTTTGAATCTCCAAATTCCCAAGATCCTTTGTGTTGTAAGAGCCCTCTTTCTTCCCTTAAGGCCGACTCAAGTAAGGAGACTATCGTCGAGAGACTCACGAGAGGTTTTCCCTTTCCCTGGCGAGCTTTGCGAGACGTGAATGACTGGAGACCCATCCGAAGGAGACCACGACGTCAGAACATTGGTTGTAATCTCTTTCAATTGTTATTTAATGAATGATTATGATTATGGTTCCACTCTGTTTTCGATTATGTTAATATGAGTAGTATCCTTTACGGCGTGTTAGTTACGTATGCCAGATTTTATGCTTGTATCTGTTTGTTTCTTGCACGTGCAGGTATCCATCCACGGAGATCGTAGAGGATCGTGATCTACCGAGGCTGAGGAACGGGAACGCTCTCTTCTTCGGATCATAGCATTCGATTCCAGGTAAGCCTCCATCTTTGGTCTTTTCATTTCGTAACTAGGAACTTGTGTCGTAACATTTCGTGATTGTTGCTAGACCCCTGTTGGGCTAGTAGGGATCGCCTCTGTCTGCAGAGGGGATTTACCTCCTCAACAAAGATCCAAAATCACAGAGATAATTCAGTTTCAATATCGAGCTCCTCAAAATCAGAAAAAAGGTGTGTATTTGTTTTTCAATTGCATAAGTCGTGTTTGAAAAATTAGTTTGCGGTGATTCCAAGGGCATATTGAAGCATAGATATTAATATTGGGTTCTAAAATTCCCCCTAAAAAGAATTCAACACCCATAAATCCCTCATAATACTCTACTATGACTCATGAAGATGAAGAAGTGCAACATGATATATCAAAATTACAAGAGCAAGTGCGCCAAATTTCGCTCACGCAAAGAGCAACAAAAAACCAAATGGAAGTTTTGAGGAAAGGTGTGGAAGCTAAGATGGATAGTTTGAAGAAACGTGTGGAAGATAATATATATGGTTTGAAGAAAGGCATGGAAGCTAACATGGATGGTATGGAAAAAAATATGGAAGGTTTGAAGGAAGACATGAAAGGTTTGAAGGAAGGTTTGACAAAGTTGATACAAGAACTGATTCCTAATGGCGAAAAGATAGGAGAGGAAACTCATGGTGAGAGAAAAATAAATGTTAATCATGATTTCATAAACTTGAATTTTGTATGGAATGTCCACCATATTCCAAATATCGATATGATAAATTTTGATGGCAAATATTTTAATATTCCTAATTATCTTTTAGCTAGTTGGAATATTAAATTTTTCTTTCATTGATAACTTAGATGAATAAGTGGGTAGAGAGACCCTTAAATCTCTTTAGTAGGAATAGAACCACTTCTAGTGTGAAGGTGGATCAATGTAGCTAGCTGAAATAAAGCAACCCTTAGTGTGAATGGGGTCAATCCATGTCGATGGGGAAGGTTGACCAAATCATAGCGCTACCATGGAGAGAGTGAAGATAGTGGAGAACAACGCAGTTATGGTGGAGGACTGTATGCATGGGAGTATCATATTTAATGAGTGGGACTAAGGGTGAGAAATCTCACCAAGAATATAAGGAAGGGGATGAAATTCATAGAATGCATTTTGATTATGTATTATGTCTTGGTATTTTATGACTTCTTGCACGCTTCAGTTGTTTAGCAGAGTCTGTTGTGATGTTTGGCACAAGGGTGTTTTCGGGTGGAAATCCCACCCTCATCCTTGGGGAACTTTGAGTGCCCACTCAGGAGAGGTACTTTGAGCTTCATTCCACCATCCAACATTTGGCCAAGCTTCATCCATCTACTATAGTGTAGTTTCCTTTAGAAACTGTGTTATTTTGTAGGGAAGTTGCAGTGGAGGGTTGAGAGACCCATTTTGTGAGCTAGTTTCCTAGTGGAGGGAGCAACCTTTCATTGGGAGGATATATTGGGAGAAGTTCCAGATATTTTCTTATCATATCAGCCACCTCCCTATAGTCATGGAGTTGCATAGCGTTATTCATCCCTAGGGCTGCAATTTTCACAGTGTGTATTTCCGGAAACCCCTTCTAGGTTGTCTTGGAATTGTACTTGGGAGCTTAGATCTCTGTTTGCAACACTTTTTGAGAATTATCTCAGTAGATATATATATTTATATTTTCCAGCTACAATTATGCCTTCTTGGACTGCACAGTCATAGCGTTCCGACATTTTATGTATTAGCAACATTTCATATTTTGATGTATTGGATCATGGGAGGCTTCAATTTCCTAGCTTGAGTGACCTTTTCCTCAAGACATTGTACTTATTTATTCTATTAAAAATGAATGTATCTATGATTTTCTCATGTTTTGATGCATTTATATTCACTGAAATTTCGAGTTTTATGTTCAATATTGCTACTTTTTATGTTTTGGAATATTACAGTGGTATCAGAGAATAATCTCGGCTCAACTTATGGGGAACTGCATCTATAACATACATAGAAATGGAGGAAAGAGAATTTCCAAAAATTCTTCTCCAGACCATGCAGAATATTACCAAAGACATCAAGGAGATGAGGTTATAAATATATAAGAAATCCCCTAGAGGGTTTCAACATGGAAAGAGTTCCAGCACCTCACATGATTGGTGTGAGAAACCAACATTACAGCCTTCTTCACAACACTCCACCATGCCTACATTTCTAGCAATAGGAAATGAGGTGGGAGGGCCACAAAAGGAGGAAACTCTTGGTGATTATTTCTTAGAGTATGAGCCTCAATCTCAGAGGATCAAGGAGCACCTAAACTTACAAGATTTCTGTCGGATCAAGGATAATAGAAGACCCAATAATCACAATAGAGGTGGAGGGTACATGCAGAACAATGATCTGTAGCATACTATGGGTAGATTCTTTCTGCCCTCTTTTGATGAGTCACCCAAGTGCACAACCAAGTCTTGGGTAGAGAAGTTGGATACCTACTTTCAGCTAAACCAAGTTTCAAAGATGGAGGCCATTAAGATAGTAGTGCTACACCTTTAAGGTGAAGCACATGAGTGGTGGTTTCATGGTATATCTACACTAGGGCATGCTAATGTCAATGTTTATGCATAATTTACCCGGAGGTTGGTGGAAATATTTGACCACATAAATTGAGAAGCACATTTTGTCGATCTAGCTAAACTTAAGCAAACAGGAGAACCAAAGACTTATATCTCTAAATTTATAAAAATCTCAATTATGGTGTCTAATATATATACATCTAGGAGAGTATATATGTTTATTGATGGGCTATCAAAGCCTTTGCATGGGTTGGTGAAATCCACTAGACCAACTACACTCCAAGAGGCTATTGAGAGAGCTAGAGATTTTCAACATGCTTTCCCAAAGTAAAAATCCCCATTACAACAGAAGTTCTCTTCTCAAGCAAAGGGAAACAATGTGAGGTTTCATCCCTCAAAGGAGAACCATGAAAACGGATCTCTTTGGGATGATGTCTGGGGAGATCTAAGGAGGAGAAAAATTTACTTCACTTGCCAAGAGCCATGGGCACCAGGGCACCAGTGTGCTGCCGGGAAGGCACATTATATTGAGGTGTTCCCTGATGATGAAAAGGAGGAAGAATAATACTTAAAGGAGGATACTAGCATTGTAGCATCAGGAGGTGTGAAGGGAGCATTTTCTCCAACTGGAGGGAATCTTGCAACATTGCGAGGAGTTCCCAAGTATCTAACATTGAGGGTTTGAGGCACTATTCAGAGGCAGAGAGTTTCAGTGTTGATAGATAGTGGGGCTATAGATAACTTTATTGATACTCAGTTAGTGTAGAGGAGAGGAATTCCCATAGATGATTTTGAGGGATTCTCAGTCTTGGTTCCAGGAGCTAGAACCATGCAGTGTGTCAAGTATATTCCGGCACTAAATATCACTTTGGGGACTTACACATTGAAAAACCACTTCTTTGTGGGTGATATTTCAGCCACCAATGTGATATTTGGTGTTCAGTGGTTGATCACCTTGGGGAAGGTCACCATGGATTGCGAGACCTTGGAGATGGAATGGAAAGATAAGGGGAGTGGTAAGAACCAGAAGATCAGGGGCATGCACATCTATCCACCCCAGATTGTCTCAGCACATAGGATGGAGGTTTATTTTCATAGAGCATACTTAGAGTGGGCAGTGGAAATGCGTATGTCAAAATCAGGAGGTAATGGTGCACTAGTACACCCAGATGTGTAGTCTATTTTGGACCATTATTCTATAGTATTTGGAGATATAACACTAGGGAGGCCACCTGAACAAGGATTTGAGCAAACTATTGAGTTAGAGCAGGGGATTCAAGAAGTGATCACCACACCCTATAGGCATCCCAAAGCCTACATGGATGAGATTGAAAATCCCATTGAGAAGCTCTTGGCTTTAGGACATATCCGAGCCAGCACATTACCTTTTGGTTCTTTTGTGGTCTTGGTAAAGAAGAAGGATGTAACATTGAGGATGTGCATTGACTATAGAGCTTTGAAAAAGAAAACAATGAGGAACAGGTAACCAATTACTAGGATCGATGAGTTGATGGATGAGCTAAGGGGATCCAAATACTTTTCAAAGATTGATTTGAGGTTGGGGTAACATCATATGAGGGTGAGGGATAAATATATCCCCAAGACTGCATTTCTATGCCACTATGGCCACTTTGAGTTCTTGGTGATGCCCTTTGGGTTAACCAATGCTCCAACTTATTTTCAGTCTTGCATGAACCACATCTTTCGTGATCAACTAAGGAAGTTTGTGTTGGTTTTCTTCGATGAAATTCTTATTTATAGCCACACATAGGAGGAGAATTTTGAGCATATTGAGACAGTATTATGCATTCTTTAGGAACAACAAATCTATGCTAATCTCTCCAGGTGTGAGTTTGGGCTCACAGAGATGCTCTATTTGGGCCACATCATTGGAGTAGATGGAGTGAGAGTTCATGAGGAGAAGATCTGTGTTCTTCAAGATTGGCCTGAGCCAAAGAATGTACCAGAACTTCAGGGGTTTGTAGGAATTTGTACCTACTACTGGAATTTTTTCAAAGGGTTCGCTCAACTGGCAACACCACTTATAGATTTGAACAAGAAGGGAGCCTTTAGTTTGACAGCAACAACGCAGATGGCGTTTGATAGGCTCAAGGAGGTGATGAGAAGTTTTCCGGTGTTGGTACTACCATATTTTACCCAACCCTTTTTCTAAAATGTGATGCTTCGGGGGAGGGAATTGGAGTAGGCTTGATGCAGGGTGGTCACCCCATAGCTTTTAAGAGTTAGAAGTTTCTTCCATATGATAGGTTTTAATCTATATATGATAAGGAAATGTTGGCTATCATGCATGCATTAGCCAAATTCTGGCATTATTTGGTGGCCAACAGATTCCGAGTGAAGACTGATCACAATAGACTTTGCTTTTTCCTTGAACAGAAGTAGCTGTAGGAGAGGCAACATAAGTGGGTGAGCAAGATCCAAGCATATGAATTTCACATTGAATATGTCAAATGGAAAAGAAATTTGGTAGCAGATGCCCTATCATGGAGACCAACAATGTTGTCATTGATGAGTGTGGACACAGATTGGAAGGCCTAGCTGTTGGTGGAGTATTCCAAAGACTGCTTTGCATGTGAGATCTTAGATGGACAGGTGAAGTATGAGAGGTTTAGAGTGATGGATGAGATCATCTATTACCAAGACCATATCTTCTTGACTAGAGATTCTAGTCTCAAGGAGAATATTTTGCATGCAACACATGATTCACCACTTTCTGGTCATCAAGGATTCACCAAGACACATCGGGCCATTCAGGAGAGATTATCATGGAACGGTCTCAAGGAGGATGTGCTCCAAAACATCATGGGGTGTGTAGTTTTCTAGAAAAACAAAGGAGAGAAAAACCATCCTACAAAATTGTTGCAACCACTCCCTATTTCGGAAGGAAAATGGGAGAGTATCCCCATGGATTTGATCACCAGTCCACCTACACTACAGGGTAAGGATTGTATCTTTTTAGTTGTTTACCAACTAAAAAATTATTCAGATTTCTTTGCTATTTTTGCACGATATAGTGCTTCATAGGTGGTTGAATGCTTCTTTAGATATGTCTTTAGACTTGATGGTCTTCCAAATATCATAGTCAGTGATCGAGATAGCCGCTTCATGGGTGGATTTTCGTAGGAACTTTTTCGAGTAGTGGGTACCAATTTGACACCGAGTACTAGTTATCACCCTCCGAATGATGAACAGATAGAGATAGCAAAAAAGTGGCTGGAAGGCTACTTGCGAATCTATGTTTCAGGGCAAAAAACAACATGGCTGCATTGGCTCAACTTGGGAGAGAATTGCTCATGGGTATGGTGCTGTATCATTTGTTCATGTGATATTTGGAGCAAGAAAGGCTCCTAGAGCCAGGGAGTAGATCCAAGAGAGTTAGGATATACTCCGTTCTCTCAAGGACAACATTTCTACATCCCAGAATCAACAAAATTTGTATGTAGACTGTGGTCGGATAGAGAGGTAGTTTGAGGTTGATGATTTAGTCTATCTCTATATTCATACTTACAGACAGTCCACAATGAAGGATAAGGGCGCTAAGAATCTTAAGCCCTGGTTATATGGACCATACAGAGTGATCTCTCGTTTTGGAGAGGTAGCATATGAGTTGGAGCTCCCCATTGGGAGTAAGATTCATAACATTTCTCATGTCTCATGCCTCAAGAAGACCATTGGACGACATGTGGTTGCCACCATGGATCTACCACCTATTGATGATGAGGGCCATCTGGTTTTACAATTGGAAGCTATCTTGGACACTTGGGAGAGGCAACTAAGGAGCAAGGTGATTAAAGAATATTTGATTCAATGGAGAAATCTGCCAGATGAGGATTCCACCTAGGAAGGAGAGGATATTTTGCAAAATCCGTCTTTGTAGTTTCTTGAGGAAAAGCAACATTTGGGAGGGTAGGATTGTAATATTCGTAATTATCTATTAGGTAGTTGTAATATTAAATTTTTCTTTCATTCATAACTTAGATGAATAAGTGGGTAGAGAGACCCTTAAATCCATTTAGTAGGAATAAAACCAATTCTAGTGTGAAGGTGGATCAATGTAGCTAGTTGAAATAAATCAATCCTTAGTGTGAATGGGGTCAGTGCAAGTGGATGGGGTCAAGGTTGAACAAATAAACAATTTTACCATGGAGAGAGTGGAGATAGTGGAGGACAACGCAATTATGGTGGAGGACTATATGCATGGGAGTAACATCTTTAATGAGTGGGACCAACGGTGAGGAAGCTCACCAAGCATATAAGGAAGGGGATGGTAGCCATAGAAGGCTTTATTATTAATATTTATGTATTGTTCTTTTATGAGTTCTTGTATGCTTCAGCCGTTTAGAGGAGTCTATTGTGTTGTTTATCACAAGGGTGTTTCCGGGCGGAAATACCAACC
Source organism: Pinus albicaulis (assembly GCA_034641835.2). Taxonomy (NCBI): domain Eukaryota; kingdom Viridiplantae; phylum Streptophyta; class Pinopsida; order Pinales; family Pinaceae; genus Pinus; species Pinus albicaulis. The sequence goes on from CM076583.1 coordinate 276,182,727, forward strand.
TCATCCTCAGGGGACTTTGAGTGCCCACTCAGGAGAGGTACATTGAGCTTCATTCCACCATCCAACATTAGGCCAAGCTTCAGCCATCTACAATAGTGCAGTCTCCTTTAGAAACTGTGTTATTTTGCAGGGAAGTTGTAGTGGAGGGTTGAGAGACCCATTTTGTGAGCTAGTTTCCTAGTGGAGGGAGCAACCTTTCATTGGGAGGATATATTGGGACTATTTTCTTGTCATATCAACCACCTCCATACATTCATGGAGTTGGAGAGAATTATTCATCCCTAAGGCTACAATTTTCACAGTGTGTATTTCCAAAAACACCTTATGGGTTGTCTTGGAATTGTGCTTGGGAGCTTAGATGTCTATTCCCAACACTTTTTTAGCATTATATCAATAGATCTATATATTTCTATTTTCCATATGCATTTATTCCCTCCTGGACTGCACAGTCATAGCCTTCCAACATTTTATGTATTAGCATCATTTCATATTTTGATGTATTGGATCATGGGAGGCTTTCTTGCCTAGCTTGAGTGACCTTTTCTTTAAGACATTGTACCTAGTTTCTACTATTAGACATAATGGAATGTCTCTATGATTGTCTCATGTTTTTATGTATTGATATTCACTGAAATTTCCAGTTTTATGTTCAATATTGCTGCTTTTCCTATTTTGGAATATTACAAGGAGCCCGTAACATAGATATTACAGATGGAGCAATATTTTGATCTCGATAATGTGCAAAACACACAAAAGTTATGCATTGCAACTTTATATTTAGAACAAAATACATTTGTATGGTATCGATGGATTTTCTCCCGTAAAATTTTTTTCACTAGGTCAATTTTTACGAAGGAAATAATAGCACATTATGAGGATACAAAAGAGCAAAACCTCTTTTATCCTATTGATAAATCTCAAACAAAAGGGTTTAGTGGCAGAGCACATTGGGGACTTCCAAAAATTTAATATAAGGTTAATTGATATTCTAGAGGAGCACAGGATTTATGTCTTCATAGGTACTTTAAAGGATAACTTCCAACATGAGCTTTGCGTTTGGGACCCCGATTCATTGGAGAATGCATTCAGGTTGGAAAGAAAAATTGAATGTAAAATTATGGTGACAAGGAAGCCTACCACTCACATCTATAAATATGGAAGTGTTTCTACTCCTAGACTTCCACAACCTAGAAGGTTGACACCACAACAATTGGAAGAAAAAAGAGCAAAAGGGCTTTGCTATAGTTGTGATAGAAAATACACTAAAGGTCATAAATGTGCTGAAAAATTTTTATTTCACATAGGTTGTGAAGAGGAGGAATAAAATGAACAAGAATCAACCCTAGAGAAAGAAGAAATGAGTCCAGCCATATCCTGTAATGCATTGGAAGATAGTACCACTCCTCAAACTCTCAATACAGAAGGACATATCAAGAAGAAAAAGGTAATAGTGTTGATTGATTTGGGTAGTACCCATAATTTTATTCAATGTAAGGTATCCAAGGAATTGAATTTCTTCCTATACCTAGCACCATAATGTCAAGTGATGGTTGAAAATGGGGGAACTATAAATTTATCTGGAAAATTTCATAATATCAAGCTAACCATGGGTGAAAATGTATTGAATAGTCCAATGATTTCCATTCCAATGTATGGTGCTCATGTTGTACTAGGAGTATAATGGTTACAATCTTTAAGGACGATAGATTTTAATTTTCAAGAAATTTTCTTGAAAAAATTTTCGGAAGGAAAGGAATTCGAATTATAGGGTATCACAGGGAAACTGGGAAAGATAATAAGTTCTAGTTTCATGACAAACCTTCTGAATAAATAACAACGAAGCGTAATTTCACAATTATTCTCACTAGAAGTTTCAACATAAAAATCATATATTTCTCAAAATCTCCAAGAATTCTTCGAAAATCATTCTAAGGTGTTTGAAACTCCCAAAGGACTCCCACCTATTTGTGATCATGATCATGTTATTAATTTGATTCCAGGAAGTGTTCCTCCAAACATTAGGCCTTACAGATATCCTTATGTCCAAAAGAGAAAAATTGAATGTGCAAAAACGTTAAAAGCTGGTATAATTCAACCTAGTCAAAGTTATTTCTATGCTCTAGTAGTATTGGTGCACAAGAAGGATAGATTATGGCGCATGTTTCTGGATTATAGCGAACTCAATAAGCTCACTATTAAAGATAAATTTACCATTCATGTGATTGATGAATTATTGGATGAATTACATGGAGAAATTTATTTTACCAAGTTGGATCTTCGTTCAGTATATCATCAAATTGCAATGAAGACTGAAGATATTCTGAAAAAAAACATTTCGAACTCATGAGGGTCATTATGAATTTTTGGTCATGCCTTTTGGCCTTACCAATGCACCTTCTACATTTCAAGGGTTGATGAATTCCATTTTCAAACCCTTCCTTACAATTTTTTTTTTAGTATTTTTTGATGATATAATAATCTACAGTAGGCCTTGGAAGGATCATATTCAACATGTTAATAGGGTGCTCAAACTATTGGAGGAGAAAAAATTATATGAAAAAACCTCCAAATGTTTCTTTGGAGTACAAGAGGTGGAATATCTGGGTCATATTATATCTCACGAGGGTGTTAAGGTAGACCTTAACAAAATTAAAGCCATTAAGGAATGGAAATTCCCCACAACCATAAAGAAGTTCTGAGGATTTCTCGGGTTAACAGGGTATTATCGCAAGTTTTTAAAGAATTATGGGAGAATAGCAGCACCTCTAACAACATTATTGAAGAATTATGCTTCTTCACGAGTGCATCCAATTTTCCATGTTTCATGCTTAAAGAAGGTTATAGGTGACAAAATTCCAGTTCAAACAATATTGCTAGAACTTTATGAGGAAGGACAACTCATATTGGAACCTAAAGCAGTCATGGAAAAAAGAACTCGACAGCTAAGAAATCGATCAATTTCAAAGTATCTCATCAAGTGGAAGAACTTCCCCACTAAAGATTCTACATGGGAGGATGATAATTTTATACAGAAGCATCCAGAACTACTCAAGCATTTAGGACAACACTTTTTTGAAGGAGAGGGGCATGTTAAGTCCCTAGATTATTAGTGTAGTCCGTTATTGTTGTTAGTGTAACCCACTTATTGTTACTGTTGTACCCCTATACCCCCCATATTGTTAGTATTGTGCCCTTACGTTATTATTATTAGGTCGGCCAGGATTATATTGTGACCCCATGGACTCCTATACATAGAAGGAGGTTTTGTCATTTGTATCATCTAATAATTGTTCATTTATGTAATGTAAAGGAGATATCCCCCTAGAAGTGGCTTATTTCTAAGGTGTTGATATATATTTTCTTCTATTTTTGGAGTTGGTTTCATAACAGTGTGGAACTGATAAGAGAAGTACCAGATGATATTCCTGTATTGGATGACATAGGAGAGGTCGAACGACTGGAGGCCTAGCCAGAAAAGGCACTAGATAAATATTGATAACCTGGTGGGACAGACGAATCACCATAAATATGTGTTTATGGTGATGTTGTAAACATAGATGTTGAGTAAACATTTGATTTCTCTACCATAGTGGCAGACATAAGTTGAGAAGTTGGATCAATTCCAGTCATGGTTCACAACTCCAATGAATATTTCCACGAGAAATTTGTAGGTGAGTTTACAAAATAAGGAAAAGGAGTTTGTTTCGAAGTTTGAAGAGGAATACAACCAGTTTGATCAAAATGAATTGGTTCCCAATGAATAGGAGTACAAGGATGAGGCTCTTCTTGCGGTATCTACTCAATACCTACAAGTCTTGGTCGAATAGGTTCATTGTTGGGTCCAATATATATATATATATATATATATATATATATATATATATATATATATATATATATATGTTTCGACTAAGACAAAGGAAGAGAAGAGGAAGGTCTTTAAGCAACAGGTATAGATGGTTGAGGGTCCTCGGGCTCAACAACCTCAGGGATCAAAGTTTCTAACTTGGGAAAGTCAGGTTCAACAACCTCAGGAAAAAACGTTTCAAGGATTGTTGTTTCAATTCTGTTAGTGTCACTGTCAAGAGTAGATTTCATATTGGGCTCTGAACTTAAAGGGACATATGATTATGGAAAATAAATCTCAAGAGGAGGTCTAGAAGTGATTCCCGATGTTCCTTATTTGGTTTTTTGCATCTTCTTATGTTTCTGGCGATAGCCAGGAGTAGCCTATGGTGGAAGTGGAGGCTTATTGTTCATTCTATATGAACGATGGGTTAGGGAATTTTCTTCTTCCACGCTGGATAATAAATTTTATTAACACAAAAAGAAATAAATCAAAAAGAGGGTAATCTAGGCATAAAGGATTACCAAGCAGCCATGAACTACAATATACACCTTGGTGAACCAAGGAATTAATGTATGGCAGCCAATCTCCCCGAATGTTGTGTTCTTTGTATCATGGTATACAAGGCAGCATACTCGGTTACCTATGGATGGATAGTAACCTATAGGGGTCTCCCAAAATATACTTGACGATACGTGGGAGTGAAGTCCGTAGTATTGTTGTCTAAGGCATAACTGTGTTGTGAGATTGTTCCCTTATACTTTACATGCATTGAGCATCATCAAATACACCCATAGGTATGTGGAGAATGATCCTATACACTCACATACATGGAATGGGATATCGCCCCTGAGATGCAACGATGGCAATCAATGAAAACTCCTATGTTTAGTGATGCTGGAACACGTCTCTAGCATGGACCTCTATTTTTTGTGTTAATGTTATAAATGATCCTTAGGTTGATTCAATAAATTTTGTTTTTTATATTTGTTTAAGTTTCATTCTTAGGGCTCACCACAGATGTCACCTGAATATCCATAAATGAAAATCTAGCATGCGAAAATGGATATCTTTCTCTTTCAATGAAATTATATCTATGGAAGGGAAGAAAAAATTAGTGATGATTATGGTTAATGTCCATTGAGACCAAAACTTTGGTCTATCAGACCTATAATTTTCTTAGTTCTTAATTGTCTGGCTTCTCGTCTTTCTTGGAGAGATTGGTGTTGTAGCTTTCTTCTTCTTCTCTACGGTCTTCAAAATTACTTTATATTGCACCTCCTTCATCTCTTCTGATTCTTGGGACACTGATGTCTTATATTTGGGATCTGGGAGATCTGCTTTGCTTCTAAATGAAGATTTATTTTGCGTGTTATTCGAATCCTCATAATTGTTGATGCTTGTTAATTTCATCTTCAATGTAATTGTTCCTACACTAATGCGCATAAAAAACCCTAAATGGAAAATGAAAAAAAAATATTTTCACCACACTTATTTTTCAAAATGAATAAAACTAAGATGCAAGTGTTTAATCATTGATTAAAATGCACTCTTCAAAATAAGGACTAGAACAATAATTCATCCAAGTGATCAATGACCAAACGAAATTAGCTTGAAATCGACCAAATGATAAGAACAAATAAAAATAAAAAACAATTATTACCAAAGGAATCAAACTCAAATGAAAACCAAATTGGAGTCTTAAGGAAGACCACAAGGAACTCAAGACTCGGGGATGGTCAGCTGGAAGTAGGCTGATCAAAGAGACACTTAGATATAGAAGAAAATTTTGTACAAAAACAGGGGTCAACGCTAGTGCAGAGGAGGCACCAGTGCTCTGAAACATTTGGACAAAGTGGGCCTGAGTGAGGAGCAATGCTTTGTCTGAGGCACTGGGGGAGTGTTGGTCCTAGGAATGAGGATTTCGACACAAAAAATGAAAAAAAAAAGCTCAATTAAATCACTTTCTTGAGGAGGTAAATCCCCTCTGCGGACAGAGGCGATCCCTACTAGCCCAGCAGGGGTCTAGCAACAAACAAACAATGCTATGACGCAAGCTCCTAATTACGAATGAAAGAATTGGGATAGAAGCCTACCTGGATTCCAACGCTATGATCTGAAGAAGAAGTGTCCCCGTCCTTCAGCCCTGGCAGATCACAATCCTTCCACGATCTCCGCGGATGAACACATGCACATAGAAGAAACGAACAGATACAAGCATAGGAACCAGCATACGTAACTAAACATCGGTCAGAAAAGATATTACTCGCATTAACATGATGGAAAAAGGAGTGGAACCATAATCATAGTCATCTATTAAGTAATAAACGAATAGAAGTTACAACCAAGTTCTGACGTCGCAGCTTCCTTCGAACGGGTCTCCGGTCGTCCACGTCTCGCAAAGCTCGCCAAGGGAAAGGGAAACCTCTCCTGAGTCTCGTAACAATGGTCTCCTCGCTTGAATGGGCCTTAAGGGAAAGAAGGGATTCTTTACAGCACAAAGGCACTTGGGAATAGGGAGATGCAAAGCTTCAGCACTTCAAGACTAGCTTGCCATGGATTTGAGCAGGCTTTTATAGATGGGGAAGGAGGGAGTTGGGATCCCTATTATTATGGGATTGGCCCTATCAACAAGGAAGGTTCCATGGGAGGTGGCAAAACTAATTCCCTTCCATAGAACTCCCGCAGCCAAACCTCCCAACTCAAGATAGGCAATGGTTGTGAGTTTGTTTGAACTCAACTTCCGCCATCCATATTTAAAAAACGGTCCCTAAAATGGGTGGCGCGATTGCTGCTCTATGACAGAGCGCCAAGTGGCGCGACCTCTTTACAGGATTTCCCTGATTGGCGCGAGCACTGAACTGTCTACCCGCGCCAATGCAAAAAGAGCTATTTTTCATGAGTTTTGCAAGGAGATGTCTCAAGGGGAAATGAAGCTCATACTCAGAGGGATGCATTGATGATGTTTTCAAGGCATGACAGTGTTCACAGGTCACATAATGGGTCCTCCATTGTGCGGGACGGGGAATGGTAGGGGCGGTGACAAATTACTGTGTAACAGATGCCCCCTAAAGCATGAGGCCCGAGAGAGAGAGGGGTGAAATGCTTTACGAGAACATGTCCAACTGAAGGCCTGCCGTCGGAAAACCTGCACAGAAAGATACAACTGATATCTCAAGTACATGATGTATATATATGGTATGGACGCGGCCATCCGAACAGAGTATGCTATAATCCGGATCTAGGGTATGGGCGCAGCCATCCAACTAAGATCAAACAAATAGACTCAGGTATGGTCGCAGCCATCCAATCATTGAGTCATGTACATAATGACAATAATCCACAATCGCGGCCTGGATTACAACAGACACAATCCAGGGTCTTGCGCTCCATCTCGACCCAAACAAGTACAAGTTCGAGCATGTGAATGTGTGAGCTGATGTCGAACATGCAAGAACATCGTCTGATTACCAGCCAATGATGAAAGCTGTTAACAGACGCGAGAGAAACCACCAATAATGACAATGGTCCTCAAGGTACTACGGGTACAATCTACGGCGTGTGAATAAATGAGTTGACGTCGAACACCCGCAGAATCATTCGATCGGAAGTCAATGATGTAAACTTCACGTCGAATGCGACGAACCTGCCATTGAGGCATGCAGGCTCCAAGGTACCATTAGGAGTCTCTAGACCGGCTTCCTGGATAATGAGTTGAAGTCGACAGGAAGTGACCTTGATCGAAGGTGGGCCATAATGATTCCCACATCATCGACACGAGACAGAGGAACATAATGTTTTGTTGTGAATCAGGACCATATGAGAAACAGAGGAAGGTTGATATTTGCAGAGGCCAACTTCTCTTGAACACATAAATGGCACGACAATGGACTTGGCAGTATTTGACATCAACGGATCAAAGGTCATGGCGACGAGGCAGTGAACAGATGAGAGGTCAAAAGAGATTATCCAAACCCATGGAGGCAAAGTGAAGCAGCGAGATGAGATGTCCCCAACCCGACACGAATGCAGACAAGTGCCATGTTCAAGAGCGACATACTGCCGACGACAACGACAATGGTTCCATTTTTCCCCCACCATTTCTGGCGAGTCCCCCAATTATTTTTGATAACAAGCTTGAAGGGGATAGCATATGCTTGTGATATAAGTCCGCCCTTCGGGCGAATCCATCCTAGTGCATTTAACGATTCCTAGGAAGGAGAAACTCGGAGAACGTCATTGCGACGGAATCCAATGTCATCAGGGTTTAACGAGTCTGACAAAGGAAGAACTCGGCGTCTTTTCATGTTTAAAGAGTTTGAAAAGACAGCGGAAAAGAAAACTCCACAGGTCCCTTTTCGTAAATAGTTTCCCAGATCCGAAAAGGTAGAAAACAATATCCGGGAAAACCTCCTAGTCGCGATAGACTAGGGTATTCCTTTTTCGTAATCAATCCATCCCAGCCCGAAAAAGGGTTAAACTTATACTGGGTGGATGTCGATTCGTGTCCATTTTAACGAGATCGAAACGACAAGGGCCTCGGCGATCTTTTCATATTTATAGAGTCAGAAAAGAGCTGAAAGATGACTCCAGAGTGACTTTTTCGTGTATTTACCGAGTCCGAAAAAGTATAAAATACAACTCGTTTCCACCTTTTAAGTCGCAAAAACCTGCCGCTGCACATACCCAACAAGCGTAAAATCCATTTTCGACATAATACATGCAAATATTTGACAAAAATAACTTTTAAAGCTCATTTAACGTGAAAAAGTTATAAATATGTCGAATTGGTAAAAAATGAAATTACTTTTTACTATTTACCTTGTGGAGAGCAACAGTGGTCCATTTGGAGCAGAATCTTCCGACGGTGATTGCGATCAATCCAGGCAACCATTCAGCGTCTCGTCTGTGACAGGTAAGAGGCGCTCCTTTTCTCTTTCTTTCCATACATTTTTTAATAATTTCCCTTCATAAATCAGCTCTGTAAGGGCACTTTTGAAATTTTAGGGCCGGGCCCAGTGGCGCGGGTATCGGGCACGGACCCGCGCCACTGAGCTCTTTTTACTAAAGGGGCCGCCCCACCTGGCGCGACTGTTAGCAAAACAGTCGCGCCAGCGGCGGAACCCAAATTTTCGCCTAAAATTCCGACATTTATACCAAATTTCTTGAATTTTGAAGCTTACAAAAGATCTAATCGGGTGCTTTTGACCATGTGAATGCAGATAAACACTCAAAATGGCAATTGAATGGAAGGAACGAGAGCACGGAGATGAGGATGAAGAGGCCATGCAAAGCCAGGCTTGCATGAACGCTCTGAGAGACTGCGGATTGAAAAAATTCTTCCTCACGCCATGTTTACGAGCTCAGCCCGAGCTTCTCCAATATCTAATCAACCTCTGGGATGAAAATGACCAAGTATTCAGAATACGAGACCAGGTGCTGGAATTGGAGGTCACTGACATTTATTTCATTACTGGATTGTCCCGCAGAGGTCCAATCCCTGTACTGACTCGGAGCAGACCATCAGGGGAAAAGATGGAAGAGGTAATGGCGCGGGTGTGCCGAGGGGCACAAACAGGATCAGGAAGTAAGAAAGTATACGTCTCCACCATCCCTGATCTAGCACTGAGAGTAGTCCTCCACACCATTACGCGGGCTGCTGGGTCGCAGGCTCCGCACGAGGCCACGAAAACTCAACTCCTGTTAGCCTCAGAATGCATGGGTCCCCGACTGTATGATTGGGCAACAGCTGTGACCATCAATATGAAAAGGCAGCTCACAAAGTGCAAACAGGGGAAACTGAAGCAGTTTGGGTATGGTTCCATCTTGGTGTCGTTCATTCTGGAACGCATACCAACCTTCCAGGGCCAAGAGGCCCATGTGGCGAGTCCGATACCACGAGAGCCGAGAATGGCTCGCTGGGCAGAACTGATGCCCAGATCTGGAGGTGGCCAACAGATGTCCCGGAAGCCAGAGTTCTTTAGGTGGCTACGGCGCCAACTGATCGTTGTGGAAGATTGGCCCTATTCGGGAACTGACTTTACAGGAGACCCAGATCTCCCATTACCAGAAGGAGACGACTGGGACGAGGAGCTGGGTAAGACCTCAAATTTTTGATTTCATGTTTATATGTTTTTTTTTGTTAATACACACTTGTCTTAACACAATTATATATGCATGCAGATGTAGGACCTGAGAGACCAGCCGGGATGTCTCCTATCTTCCGGAGGACACAACTCGCCCCTGAGATCCAGGGGGAAGGCACCGGAGGAGAGGCACTGGTCCAGAACCTCGAGGGGATTGCCCATGGGATCCCAGACTATGCCCGGCTGTCAGACGTACCGCTGGAGTATCAGTGCCATACGGTGGGAGTTCCAAACCGGCTCCACCGAATCCTGAGGCGGCTAGTGCGTGCAGTGACGTGCTATCATGAGCACCATGCGGATTAGTCTCTAGGATTTAGCCACACCTATTTTTTGAGAGACACAGTGTCTCAGGATATATTAAGACAATTATGTATATTTTTTGAGTTTTGTGATGCACACTGTGCAAACATTTCGACACACATATATATATATATACATATGACTATTTTGGAAGGATCTTTCTTTACATATGATGATGTTTTTATATGTCATGTGAATGTCTAATACAAATGTAATCTAATGTATCAGTTACATAACAAACGACCCAATGCGAAATGTATTCACACAATGTATCTAATCACACATTTCATTTTTACGCAAGCTTAAAAGCAAACATGAACACACACATATGCAAACTATGCTTGAAATGAGTTTTATTTTTATGCAAGCTTAAAACACAAACTATGCTTGATAATAAGAAAGACGGGCATGCTCCCCAACATGTTGTCTCAAATCGAGGCACATGCCCCCCAAGCTTCACTCGATTGAAAATGGAGTGAAGATTGAACACACACGAGATTTGAGCTGAAACTGACAAAACTCGAATTGAATATGCTTGTGTTTCATTATTTTAACGAGGTTCACACACTTAAAAGAACTATCCTCGAACAACTTGTTTCATTGTTTTAGGAGCTTGACACAAGTGGAGGAACTATGCTCCGGCGATCTTGTTTCATTTTTTAAGGAGCTTGACATAAGACAACGAACTATGCTCCGACAACCTGGTTTCATTTTTTAAAGAGCTTGACACAGGTGGAACCTGTGCTCTAACCGACTTACATCAAAATGAACAAGAAGGCGGCGCTTCCAAGAGTTCCACTCCCGATGGAAGGAAAACATTCTGGAAGTCAGGACCCAATGCCCCCAGCACCTGATGCACGACGGCATCATCACTGGGCACAGGCACGGGGTAGGTAGACACATAGTTGACCTGCGGTGGGGCAGAGACAATAGGTGGATAAAAACCAGGAGGGGGTGATGGCGGACCAGTTGCCACATTAGAACCAAAGAATGACAGCTGATCAATGGTCACGATCCTTCCTTCATGCGGAAAACAGGCCACACGAAAGAGGGAGGAGACGAGCGCTCCCATGGCATAGGTGTAATCGCGCCCCAGGAGCAGATTGAAATCCAAAGGGCCTGGAACGACCATCACGTCCATATGGACGGTTTTGCCTCCCAAAGTAATCGGTAACCTTGGAAGGATCCCCAACGGTTGACTCGTCCTTCTGTTGAACGTCAACAGATTCTGCGTAACAGGCGCAAGCGGTGGCGAACCGAAAGCTTGCCAGGTAGTTGAAGACAGAATACTAACAGAGGCACCTTCGTCTATAATGGTGCTGGGTACAACCAGACCAAGAGCCTGTACTGTGATCTCGAAAGGAACATAAGACGGAAGGCGGAATCCTGCAAATCGATTCCGGTCAAAGGAAGCGACCAAACTACTCGGAGGGGCTACCATCGAGATGCGAAGGTCTTCCCCTGATGTTACGGAAGTAGAAGCCTCCCCCATGACCTCCATCTCGAAGGCGGGAGGAATATCCTCCGTAGCCTCCATCATGGGCGGCGGAGGAGGAGCTTCTTGAAGTACAGGGACAGGAGAATCTTTCTCCAAGTCTGAAGAATCTGAAGAGATCAGAAGGACATGGGGGGTGTGAGGTCCACTCTCGACAGAAAAGACCTGGTGCACCGTGGACGGGGCCAGTTCAACCGATCCCACGACCAATGGTTGGTCGGGGATGGATTCGTGAATTTGAATTTCTGGGGGAGTGGGATCGACCAAGGATAACTCTTGACCAATCATGGGATCAGCTGGCGGAGGACTCGAAGAAAGCCGATTATAACCAGGTGGAAGGCGTGGTGTAGAACCGGTCGGGTTGTCCAAAACTAGTTTGGCTTCATCCATATAAGGAAAAAGGTGAATGGCATGGTGCCCTTCACACAACTTGCAGGGATTGGTGATCTTACCCTGCTTCTTAGGAGTCTTATTAGTACTAGATGAATATGTGCCCCCAACCTGGCTCCCGGAAGTCAAAGGCAACGGCGGTCGGCCGTCGGACCATGTTTCGAGCACCTTGGGAATGCTAGGGTAGTCTCGAAGCAAATGGTCTCCCGCGCACAACATGCATGGGAACTTGACTTTCCGCGGAGGGTCGGAGGGCCTATCAAGATGAGATTTCTCATGGACAGTAGCTGTACATTTAGCCTCTCGCTTATCAGACTTCTTCTTCTTTGTCTTCTTCTTCTTCTTTTTAGCCACCTGGTTACTTGAATCCAGACTTTCACCAGGCGAAGTAGAAGATGAGGACGCAGAAACAGGCGAAGAAGGGGAGAGGTCCACTTTGGAATCAACATGATGTTGTTCAGGTGGGGAAACTGATTGAACAGTAGTGGAGACATTCGGGACAACAGAGGTTGAGAACAACCAAACAGGCAACCCAACAGTTAACCCTGGAAGGGACAACGTCGCCATGTAAGGAGCACCAACATTTCCAAAAGGAGGAAAATGACTAGGATTCCCTTCTGAGGGGATTCCTTGGTGGGTGAACTCTGGAAAGGTTGCCATCAAACTCAAAACCACACACGGGCTGAAAACGAGTTAAGACACACGATCAAACAGTCACAAGCAACGTCTAAACGGGTGTGTAATCGTGGGAGATTGATTTTACCACATTGGAAAATAAACAAATTCTACCGTTTCATGTTTTAAGAGTCGAGAAACGATAAAAGATGACTCTATCTCTTTCAGAGTTGACACAAGCGTGAAAGGACAAGCGCTTGACGGTCTTTTCAAGTTTAGGGAGTCAGAAAAGACCAAATGACTGCTCCGGAAAAACTAGGCACAAAGGGTGTACCAAATATCCGTGAACTGCAATATACACCTTGGTTTCAATAATGAAACAGAAATCGACCAAGGACTTTCCGTACGTGCAGGTAGTCTCCCCGAATGCTGTGTTCGGTGTATCACGGGTATGGGGCGGCAGACTCGGCTTCCTATGGATAAAGGATTGAAAACCTATAGGGGTCTCCCTTTATATACGCGACGGTACGGGGAGCGCAAGTCCGTACTAGCGCTGTCTAAAGCCAACAGGCGAACGACAGCTGCTAGGTTTAACGACGCCGGAACACGTCTCTAGCCTAGACTTTCTAAATATGTTTCGTTAAGTTCCAATGTTGCCTTAGGTTAATTGAATAAATTTTACAGTTGATCTTCAATTAAGTTTCAATTTCCAGGCCCTATCGTATGTAGTGTCTCGAAAGACTCCTAAATGCAAGCTATATGCCACAGTGCAACATTTCATTCGATGAAAAACTATTTAAATAAGAGTTGAGAGCTTTTATACAAACGAAATGAACGGAATACAAACAACAATGTCTCTAATGCAACTAATGCAATTGCACACTTTTCATTCAACACTAATCACTAGTGACATGGAAAAAGATCACAATTTGCACTAATTAACAAAAGCAAGAGAGATTTTTTTTTAAATTTTCAATGTTTAATGGCTAATGTGCACTGAAAACAAAAGGAACAATTTGAGAAATGATAACCAAGAGAGCGAAACAAACAACATTCACTCAACAAAGCAAGCAACCAAATCTCCAAATCGACCCAAAGTCCCTCAAAGCAAAGAAAGACTCGAAAACTTCCAATGGACCGTGTGATCTAGGTCCAAAGCAAGGGCAAACGAATTCCGAATGAAGGAATGAACAATCACTCAAAAGACGCAGCAAAACAATCAAAGATTGTTAAAAGAGCGTGGAGAACCAATCAACAAGTTGACAGGACAATCAAGACACCAAAACTCCCAAGGAGGGCTCGATACACTAGGCCACTAGATGCCCTAGGGCTCAAATCGTGAAATCGGTAGATAGAGGCAAACAACCAAAGGATAGCGGTGAATTCCAGCCAAACAAGACTCCAACACACTCAGACAATCAGGAAATCAAGAAGAAAAGTACTGGTCAAGTCCAGAAAGCTAAAAAATGAAGAAACTCAAAAAAGTCACAGGGGTGGCGCGACTGTGGACTTGAAACTGGCGCCAGAGGCCAGTTGGCGCGAGACAGACAAAGGCAACAAGTGCCAAGTGGCGCGACTGTCGGGTTAAAAACCGCGCCAGTCGAGTTCTTCAATAAAAATTAAAAAACAAGCTACTCTGAAAGCAGACCAATACAAGCTAAGCAAACCAAGAAGCTAAAATAATGAAAGAACCCAACCCAGAAGGTTCATCAAGCAAGGAAAACGATCAAGGCGAACCGACATAAACGAGACAAGGAAAAACGGACGATCCCCAGCGGAGTCGCCAATTTGTTGAGGAGGTAAATTCCCTCTGCGGACAGAGGCGATCCCTACTAGCCCAGCAGGGGTCTAGCAACAAACAAACAATGCTATGACGCAAGCTCCTAATTACGAATGAAAGACTTGGGATAGAAGCCTACCTGGATTCCAACGCTATGATCTGAAGAAGAAGTGTCCCCGTCCTTCGGCCCTGGCAGATCACAATCCTTCCACGATCTCCGCGGATGAACACCTGCACATAGAAGAAACGAACAGATACAAGCATAGGAACCAGCATACGTAACTAAACATCGGTCAGAAAAGATATTACTCGCATTAACATGATGGGAAACGGAGTGGAACCATAATCATAGTCATCTATTAAGTAATAAACGAATAGAAGTTACAACCAAGTTCTGACGTCGCAGCTTCCTTCGAACGGGTCTCCGGTCGTCCACGTCTCGCAAAGCTCGCCAAGGAAAGGGAAACCTCTCCAGAGTCTCGTAACAACGGTCTCCTCGCTTGAATGGGCCTTAAGGGAAAGAAGGGATTCTTTACAGCACAAAGGCACTTGGGAATAGGGAGATGCAAAGCTTCAGCACTTCAAGACTAGCTTGCCATGGATCTGAGCAAGCTTTTATAGATGGGGAAGGAGGGAGTTGGGATCCTATTATTATGGGATTGGCCCTATCAACAAGGAAGGTTCCATAGAAGGTGGCAAAACCACTTCCCTTCCATAGAACTCCCGCAGCCAAACCTCCCAACTCAAGATAGGCAGTGGTTTGTGAGTTTGTTTGAACTCAACTTCCGCCATCCATATTTAAAAACAGTCCCTAAAATGGGTGGCGCGATTGCTGCTCTATGACAGAGCGCCAAGTGGCGCGACCTCTTTACAGGATTTCCCTGATTGGCGCGAGCACTGAACTGTCTACCCGCGCCAATGCAAAAAGAGCTATTTTTCATGAGTTTTGCAAGGAGATGTCTCAAGGGGAAATGAAGCTCATACTCAGAGGGATGCATTGATGCTGTTTTCAAGGCATGACAGTGTTCACAGGTCACATAATGGGTCCTCCATTGTGCGGGACGGGGAATGGTAGGGACGGTGACAAATTACTGTGTAACACACTTCCTATGTATGTTCTTGACTGATCAAAGTAGAAAAGGTCTATGAAAGAGGTAATCGAACAGAAAGGATAATCAAAATCACCGCATGAATACATTGTTCCCCAGTATGGTCACCAATTTTTTATGCGGGATTTACGATTGCAGGGAAAAGTGTCTCCCCTAGGTTCGATGACCTACCTAGAATAATAGAGATACAAGGAACCCAATTCTTTCCTCAAAGTAGATATATGACATAATAAATCCCACCTGGAATCTGTCACATGCTTCATTCCCTCTTCATCTTGAATGCTCAAATTCCAACTCTGATTTCCCAAATTAGAACCTGCACAGTTAGATAGCACAGGCAAAGAAAATATGAGATTTGTGTAGTTTCATATAAGTACTCTATTCATTAGATCAACGTGGTCTTGAAATAAGTGAAATAACGATAATCACATATAGAAAAATAGGTATTAAATTGTCCTTTCCTTGTCACAACATTAATACAAATGTAACGAGATTACAACCACAAATAGGTGTTGATATTATAGAGGAGATCCTCCAAACTATTAAATTGTCCTTTCCTTGTCACAACATGCACCTTCAATCACCATAAATTCATGGAATGTTAATATTTCACCTCAGCAGTATAAGGGTAGAATCATTCTCCAAAATTCAACCCCTTGCATATGCAAGGGAGTAAATATATAAATGAGTGGGGTAATTTGGGAGTTATTATCCAATTACCAATATAAGGTTTTAGATCCACCTTTGATGGGAGGATGGGATCAAAGGATAGGGGATGTAAACTCCAAAGAAGGATGAGATAGGATCCAAAATTTTAATCCAAGGTAGATGGTTGTAACAAATTATAGAAGCTTCTAGAAATTCTCTCTTTTTCCCGAATTTATAGAACCAACGAAAGTGAAAAGGGGAACAACCTGTAGGTGATCAACGCTGGCCATGGTGATGCAGCCTATAGGTTAATGTCTTCTAGAGGAAGTTCGGGGAGCGTTGGTACTAAAACTGGCTCAGATGAGGTAGTTTCAACCATAAATTGTGGGAAATGAAGGAAGTTCACTTAGGGCTTTCCACAATGATGTTGACAAGGGGGAATAGGATTTTTATTGATCCTATTCAGAGGCATAATGAATTCATGTGAAAAAATGGCCTATAACACAAATAATTAATGGTTGCCTTGCATATCCTCTATCATCCTAACACTCTTAAGTAGTAATGAATATAGTGAGATAAGAAAGCAAATAATGTGCAATACACAGACCAATAGTTAACTCATTTATCTCTCTATGGATTATGAGAACAATTAGAGGATAGTATACTTGGAATCATTTTCCCAATATTTGAGACTAGGGTTGTGTTCAAGTACAAATTTCTTAATATTATAGTAATTCTTAGCGATTTCGGCAATTTTCAATTTTTTTTCTCCCTAGTTGGACCCATGATTGAAAACTTTCCTTGGTAATTTTGAATGACATTGATCCTATGTCCATAGTGCTTTTCTTTGTGCTCCTTTTAAATTTTGGTACATATGATAGGGACAATGAGGAAAATTCACACCTCTCAATGGGCTATTAAAACCCCTAGATACCCAAGATCAAAAACCAAACTAGAGTGTGGTGAGAAGGGACACTCTTTTTCTGACAATTATTTCAATAGATAGAATTAACCACATGCCAAGTTATATAGAGAAGCATATTTTATAATGGAAAATACCCTATCAAAATATTTTTCCAAGAAAAATAGATCGTTTGGAGTCTCCTAGATAGGAAGAGTATGCTTCATTATATGTTATCGTCAAAAGCTAAATATAGGAATGTCTGAAGTTGTCCTTTCGTTAGACATATAACCACTCATTCCTTTGCACAATAAAGGTGGAATATAACAAAATCTTCCATGTGGACGAATGAGGAGAATGGGTGAGACATTTCATATTAATCCTTCATTACAAAAATAAGCTCTCTTGTGGTTCCTTAGTGCTTCTTCAAGAAATTATCTCAATAATTATGGTGAAGTAAGAGTGGTATTCTCAATTTTCAAAAACATTTAGTACACCAAGAACATATAAGGTTCCTTGTTTGACCCTCTTATTAATGTGAGAGTTGAAATTTCCTTTAATTAGAATAATTGGAAAATATCAAGTTCATTGTGTGAAGAAGGGTAATTTTTGGATGGATGTAATGTAATGATGGTTGAAGAACCTCAAAATCAACTTGTTCCAAGCACATCTCAACCATTTTATGCGACTCAAAACCTCTATCCCCACCTCACATTTCCTTATAATTTACTGTTATTTTATGCCTTTCACTGTATCCTGATTGCTAAGGGTGATTAACACTATTTTTATGCATTTTCTTACTAAATTTATATGCATTTCAATCAATTTTATTATATAATTGTTGTGAGACTTTGAAGCCCTTTTTTCCTAAGTCCTAGGGTGGATGATCACTGGTTACCAGATCGAGCATTGTATTACAATCTACCATAAGGAACCATCCTAGATAGATATGGGAAGGACTGATGCAATGGTTAGTTTACATGTGAGCTTGGATATTTTTGACTGTGACCTACATAGTCAAATCAATTGTCATTTTGTTATCTTTTTATATTGTCTAAGTTTTATTTAGAATGAGACCATTTAGTGATAGATAGAGAGTTCCATCCACTATCATTTTTGTAAATATTAGTCGCTTAGTTATAACACTTTTCCTTATTCTTTGGTCTACATTTGTCGGTAATGGTTTATATATTTTATTGTAACTAGCTTAAGGAAGTTACCCATAATGTTACTATGAGACTGTTGAAGCAACCAAACTAATTTTTGAGCTTTGTATTACATTTTTGATGACTCTATAATATAATTTTCATTGTTTTTGTTTAATCTGTTGAAGTAACAAGTTCCTTTACCTACATTGCTTCCATCCAGGAAAAGCCCCCTGATCTAGAATGCACTTGCATAACCTATGTGTGTGTTTAAGAGATAGAATGTGGTGCTATACGATTTCGATAGAACTGTAATGTTAATGTTGTAAATTTTTACTTTGTATTTATTCCATAACAATTCTCTAATGTTTGTGATTCCTTTCTAAGCATCACATTTCAATTTGAAGAAGTTGGATTGTTACTGTGTGTTAAGGGCCATCATTGTGTGTGTTAAGAGGCTACTAACCCAACGATCCACCATAGTGTTGAGGGACACCCCCAAGACTCATGCCTATATTTCTCTCGGATTGTGTGGTTTTTTTAATTCTTTTCATCATGACTATGAATTTATTGATTAGACGATATTGTTAATCGACCTTTTTGAACATTAATGGATTTAAATTGTTTTTTAGATTAATGTATAATGAATATTTGTTAAGTAATAGAAGAATGAATTGTGTTTGTTAAAAAGTACTTATTAATTAAATGTTGTAATGTGTGATAGAAATTTCCAATCAGATCTAATCATGCATATATTATTTGGGTGCCTCATTAGCTTGTGAGCCCTAGTTGATAATTTAATGAACTCACAATTTAAGCTATTAAATTTCCTATCATTTTTTGTGTCATTGTCGAGGACGTGCCAAGGGAATAGATGATGCTGGTCCACTATGAGTTGATCGAGAGGTGGGAAAGGTAGACGTAAGGAAAAAATTAATGCTCCAATTCATAAATACAAAAAAACACCCCCCAATACTAACATAACAGGCATTAGCACAAAGAGGAGAAGAGAAGGTGAAGCACTTCAGAATTTGGGTGAATCATCAACATCTAGAAGAGAAGATCACTCCACCATCTCCTCCAACCATCCCGCTATTGGAAATATATTTGGAAGAGGAGTGGGTTTATCATCGCATGACAAGCCAACTACTAGACGTATTCCCTTGGAATATGAATTTGGTTTTATCATTGGTAAAATGATGGTTGAAGGAGAAGGTGAGATGAACCAACCAAAGAAGGACAGTGAGACAACTTTTTGCTTTCCAATTATTGATCCAAGTACTAATGTACAAATGAATGTCATTTCCCTAGCAATAATTTGACACTTTCAAGGGCTGGTAAGTGAGGATCTTGACACTTTTATATTTGACTTCAATGTATTATGTATGAATAGTATGGAGTATTTTACTGATGTATAGAAGTTGAAGCTATTTTTGACTACTCTTAAATATTTTTCTTTGCGATGGTTCATGGGACTATTAGAAAAGAGCATCACCACTTGGGAAGGCATGAGATAGGTGTTCCTCAAAAAGTATTAGGATTATTGCAAGGCCCGTGAATTGGAGGAAGCAATTTTCAGAATGTTAGAGAGGGAAGAAGAAAGTTTGGAAGATTATCTGGAGAGATTTCTATATAATCTTCAATGTGGTAGATAACATAAGTTGGATCGTGACACAAAATATATTATTTTCTTAAAGGGTGTGACAAAATAATCAATGAAAGTGCTAAACATGATGCGAGTAGGAGATATCTTGGTGTTTACTTTCGATGGTATTTATGAATTTTGGAAGAGATATTCACGTCGACAAGGATAGAAAACGAAATCTCTTGTGGTCTCCTTAAAATTCAAGAGTTGACTTATAGTGGAGTAACCAGGAAAGAATTGGAAAATATTTTGGAATATATTAAAATGAATGTATTAATCACTCTAAGTCTATAAATTTACATTCCAGGTTTTAAGAATAAACAGGAAGAAGAGCACGCTTCCCTTGCTATTTTTTACCCCAAGTGTTAAAAGAAGCACCCCAAAAAATATTGCTTGCTCGATAATCTTGTTGTTTGTGCCATATGTGAAGAGGATCACTCCATGGACAATTGTCCTTCTCTACCAAGAATCAAATCAATATACCCCAAGGATGAACCTACGACAAAGCAGATGTATTCATTAGCAACCAAGAAGTTATGGAAACCTAGGACACAAGGTATGTCTTTTGACCCTTCTACTGCGAGTTTTTCACATTTATATATTTTATAGTATGCATTGTGGAATTTCGCCACACTATGGTAAGTGTGGCCACAAAAACCACCTCTGGGCCAATCCCAGTTATGGACCTCTACCCCCGTATCCCTATCTTCCACAACCTCAGTATTCTCCATAGTCTCAAGTTTTCTTTAAAATTACTGGATGTTAGTATTTCAATAGCAACCTCTGAGTATCCAATTACAATTGATTTCTACCCAACCTTCAAGGCTAAACCAGTTTCCTATACAACCTATCACTAAATTAAATAACAAAGCAAACCAAACTATCTTGGAATATGAGTTTAATCCCTTCCTAACCTGTGTTATTACTCTTATAGAAGTGCAAGATATTCACTTATGGTTAGGGAAAGTGTTCTTGAATTTTGGCCCAATTACTATAGATATAAGCATAGCTACACGTGCATTAAGGGAATTTTAAGGTCTAAAATGGGCCTCCTAAGAAAAATGTACAACCAAAATAAACTTTATATGAACTGATAGGATTCAAGATGATGATCATGTCAAACATGTGGGATAATTCACCATTTTTGGAGTAAAAAGGTAAAAATATTAAAAAATAATAAAACTACTTTTTGAACTTGTATTTTTAACTTATCTCTCTAATATTTTACTAAAATTTCGAGTGGGAGTACTCGTTGGATGAAAAATTTAATTCCTCATCTAAGGAGTACTCATGTTCCATAATTTCGATTGACCCTGCTACACGAAAAATGAGAAATGCATGAACACACGTGATTACAATCACGATTTTCATGTATTTCTCATTTTTTGTGTAGAAAGTTCCATCGAAAGTATGAAACATGTGTACTCCTTGGATGAGGAATAAAATTATGCAGCCAAAGAGTGTTGTCACTTGATATTTGAGTAAACCCATAGGGAGATAAGTTGAAAATACGAGTTGAAAATTTAGTTTTTTCCTTTTTCCCTCTAAACTTTGATGATGTAATCTAATCTTATTTTATCATTTCCATTATAATTTGATAATTTCCTTAGGAGGCCAATTTTAGAACTCAAAAATCCCCTAATATAACATCCTCCTCCCACATTTACCCAATCTAACAGGTCCACCGAGGTAAACATGTGACGACGAGTTACTAAGATATGATTCAACTCCCAAAGTAAAGTGAACGAAATGTAATTGACAAACAAAAACCAAACACAGCTTCCTCGAAAGCTACAGGACCCTTAGGGGCTAACCAACAACTCTATGTGTCAAACCTCTGAGTTAACCTCCTCTCTAACTGAACTAGAGTCCCAGTCACACCCTTGACAATCCCTCCATGCAACTGAAACCTTCCAGTTGCATGCATAGCATGGGCATCCATGTGACTGCATAATTTTTGAGGAAGTTCTATGCTAATGACCCAAGATTTTGGGCCACTTTTTCAGGTCTAGGACTCAAGCCTCTTCCCAAAACTTGATGAAACTCTCGGAAAATATAAATAAAAACATGACATGGCATCTTATCCAAAACTTGAATAAGTACTTGACTTCAAAATGCCTATCCATGCCAGGCATTTCGTCAAACACATTATGAGCATGAAATCTACAGATCATATAAAAACATATGAGCATAAGGAATCCATACTTATCTAAGAATCATCGAGAAGATTTGATGCCATCTCATAATAGTTTCAATATCATCAGTCACTTATTAGGTCATGATTTCATTAACATTTCATTTACTAAACAAAATGAGAAGAGAGACATAACTCAACAATGATAGAACAAATGTTATAACCACATAATAAAAAACAAATTAACACATAATACACAAGAGGAAAAGTGCTCTTATTAACATTTGAAAAATGCAACCAGGTCATGTACTTCCAGGTACCAGCTGACCATATATAGGGATGGACCAAATGTTTATTCTAGTCAATCACCCTCATTCCATATTCCAAGAAATAATATGGGACTCACAACAAAACCAACGGGGGCTTCCTCAAGATTTACTGTGTATCCTGCCATTACTGGTCAAGTGATTCCTAGGCTCGAAACCCTCATCTTTACATCTTGGATTTACCGTGTATCTCACCAAGGGATTCCTAGGTTAAACAATAAACATACACTATAGGATTTATATCAATCCCTCCATATACCGATCAAGGGATCACTAGAATCTAACAAGCATGGATACCTCCAAATTTATCCACCTAAACCATGAGGAATTTTTTTGTCTCCGCCCTCTAGGATTTACCATGTATCCTTCCACTATTGGTCAAGGGATTCCTAGGCCTACAAGGTTATCTACAACTAGGATTTACTGTGGATCCCACCATTACTGATTAAGATATTTGTAGGCCTTGAGACCACCCCACTTAGTTTTTAAACCATCCGAAAATCTAACTCAACCAATTGAAAGAATCCCATCACACCATGGCTATCTAGAAATGGAAAGGTAAGGGTGAAAACCACTATCACACCTAGAAAAACCCATACCAATGACAACAAGAGAACAAAATACAAATGTTCATGTACAATGCATGTTAAAACTATCAAGAGAATCATACCTACAATTCAATACGTGCAAGTAATCCCATTGTAGCTGCTTGGTCCAACTCGTCCTTGCTTGATAACTTATTTTTCCTTCATTTTCTTTCCTTGCTCCAACGCTATATTGCTCCAACAATTCTCTAAGTGTGAAAGAGTATGAGATAGTAGCGAGAATAGAGTGAGAGAGCTCCAAAACTGAATTGAAAAAAGGTTGTGAACTAATCCTCAGAAGCCCTTTTATCAATGAGGTCTTTATTTTATTTATTTTCCATTATTTTCCCTTGATTTTCCTCCTCACATGCAACTCGTGACCTTTCACTTTCCTTTTCTCCTAATTTCCATTATTTTCATAAATAAAATCATACTTAATGCCCCTTTCCTTTCCAAATCATTTTCCATTGCCTTTTCTGATTTCCTTTAGCCCTAATAAACAAAATGAACACCCGCTAGGATGTTTTTCCTAGCATTCAACTTGGAATACATGTCCCATGACCTTCATCTCATTTTTCCTTTATTAACTTTATTACATGGATTTTTAACCTAGTGTTGTTACAACATGATGAATTCTAGTGCAATGGCCAGTTAATTTTCAAAGTCATCAAGTCCAAAAAAATTTATTTAGGATATAGTAGTTACCGAATGAAGGATTCCATAGTTACTGTTGACAATGAGGCAAAAGTTTATGGTCGATGCATCCTATTCTCATCATCGTCAAACAAGTGAATGAAATATCAAGTTTTGTGGCAATGGTTATCAAGACATGAAATTCCTAGTGAAAATGAATTAGTAAGAAATACTCCCAAGGAACTTAAGCTAATCATGGTAAGGTGTTTCCACTTTAATGTATGAATTAATTAGGTAAGGATTCACTAATTGGTGAAATATTAATGTAATAGAGACTGTAATTTATTATGTTGCCACCCTATCCTATCATGATGGATTTTTCATGTGTAGTTTCCCCATGGAATATAATTGTTTGAGTTTTCCCCTTATGTGTGATATTTTTCTCATAATACCAAATTTCCATTATAATTATCCCATTACCTTCCTTTTCCACTTGAAATTACGCTGAATTGAGGTTTATAATTCTTCCCCATAGAGGATGATATGGGACCAATATAACATGCGCCATGCCTAAAACCTACCACATATGAATCTATAAATAAGTTTCCTTAGAGACGTAAATACTTCAAGGAGTTTGGTTGGCTTAAGTTTTCCCAAAAGTTTCAGGAATAAAATTTTTGAGTGGTGAGAGCATTCACAGTGACTTTGGATGGAGGGTGGCTCATTTCAACCAACTAAAACTATTTGTCTTAGCATGTAATCAATTCCACAGTGTGTAGACCTTCCGCAGGGAGGAAAATGTTGGTTCAAGGGCACAATGAAGGAGTTTTATTGTGACCAATTTCTGATCCCTGAGAAAGAGGGCCTGAATTGGAGCAAGGGCATACCATGGGAATAGGTGAAGAAGGAGTGGCATGAGCCTCTATATTTTGTTCAAAAATACATTACATGTGAAGGTAGATACATTGTCACTTTTCTGTACCATATCAAATTTTTGATTTGTTTTAACGATAAGTAATGAACCTTTCCTTTTACCTGTTACAAAGTTTAACCAAAATGGCCAAAAATGTTCAGGATCATCCTAACAATGCTAATACAAGTATGTTTCACCGTGGCTTGATTAAAATATTAGTAGAAGTGGAATTGGAAAAGAAAAGTAAGATGTGGGAAGAATTTATTTTGTGGGGTGGATACAAGCAGAATTTCCTATCATCTCCCATGAAGGAAAGATCATTTAATTCTAAGAGGAATTTTATTTCAAAATATTATTGTTCATATCAAGACCTGGTGTGTGGAGAAAATGAGTAGGGATCCAACGTAGTGGGAGAAACTGCTATTTGTAAAAATAGTAAAACCCTCCAGGAAGAAACTCTAGATTATTCCATGTCTACAAGAGAAGTGGAAGTAGTGGATGATAAAGGTAAGTCAAATTATTCTAAGGAGGAGGATTTCTGAGTCGTAAGAAGAAGAAGCCTAGAGGGAAAGGTTTTCAACAAAAGGAAAATAAGGTTCTCATGTAGAAGATAATGTATAGTAAAAAGGTGTTGAAGGAAATCTATTTTGTGATTGACCCTAAGGAGTTGAATTTAGAAAATAAATATGACTTTGGAGGATATTCAAATGAGGTGGAAGTCATTAAGATTGTACCTCTTCTTCCCCACACCCGGTAATTGCTTAAACAATCTGTAAGCCAGGAAGGGATAAATGAACCCGCGACAACCTCAAAAAGATCAGCTAGGGAGTTAGATTTTTTTTAAATGGTATCACAGGCATGTCATGAAGTCAGTCAAAGTTTGATTCATTTTCCATATTTTGAATCTAAAGGAGAGGGATTTGGGAGCCCTGATTCCAAATATGAATTAGTAATGGATGGGAATAATGTTGTAAAATATGCTTATAATGCGATTATTGAATATGTCTTGCCACTAGATGGTCCTAACATTGAAATAGAAAATGAAGTCCATAAACCGAGTTCATCTAAAGACAAATTGATAGGACCAATTCTAGTACCAAAGTTATCTAAAGTTGGTATAGTGAAAAATTTGGGAGTTACTAAATTGGAGAGGTTTGTTAGAATTGTAGAATTAAACTCAGAATGGGAAGCTTATAAAGAAGATGTGGAGTCTTTTTTGGGTGAGCATGTGGATTTCAAGCTACCATTACCGGTAATAAAAGTGAAACTTACTAGGAAGGAGGAAGTGTTGAATTCTCCTAAGTTAGAAGAAATTAAGAATACCGAGGAGTTGCTAGAGGTTGAACCTAAGATATTAGTAGACATGGAACCAAATCAAATATGATAGGGGAAGAATATGAAAGAAAATAAAATATGGAGGAAGGTTACTAAGGTCAATTTCAATTGTGTTCAATTATAATTGGAGAATCAAGGTCCGACTTAAGAAAATCATGGGACTGGTTGGCAGTTTGAAATCAACTACTAGTTAAGAAATACTAGGTTCGGTAGACTATGATGGAAAGCTTGATGCAACATTTTGAAAGAATGAAATTCAAATACTCTTAGATGAAATAGGAGGAGAGAAAATATATTTTTAACCATCGAGGTCAAGCTTCTGAGGTAATTGAGCATGAGGACGTGCAAATTTCTAAGCGTGATTCAGATGAAGAGCCTCAAAATCAATTTGTTCCAAGCACATCTCAACCATCTTCTATGAGCCAAAACATCAAGCCCCGCTCACATTTCCTTATAATTTACTGTTATTTGTTGTTTTTATATGCCTTTAATTTCATCTCGAACACCAAAGGTGATTATCACTATTTCTATGAATTTTCTTGTGAAGTTGGTATGCATTTCAGTAGATTCACTTATCTAATGGTTGTGAGACTTTGTAGCCATTTTTTCCTAAATCCTCGGGTAGACGAAATTTGTTTATCGGATTGAGCGTTGTATTAAAATATACTAGAAGGAGCCATCCTATATAGCTATGGGAAGCACAAATGCAATTTTCATTTTACATGTCAACTTGCATACTTCTGATTGTGACCTACATAATCAAAGTATTTTCTATGTTTTAATCTTTTTATATTGTATGAGTTTTAATTAGAACGATATCGTTCAATGATAGATAGGAAGTTTCATCCACTGTCATTTTTTAAATGATTGGTATCTTAGTTATAACACTTTTCCTTATTCTTCAGGCTAGATTGGTTGATAATGGTTTATATATTGTATTGTAACCAACTAAAGAAATTTGGATGTAATGTTATTGTGACACTGATAAAGAGTTTGATATGAAATATAGAGTATGAATTAAATTTTTTATGACTCTATGATATAATCCAACTGTTGTTTTTTAATTTTTTGGAGTAACAAGTTCCTTTACCTGTAGTTTTTCCATACATGAAACCCCCCCTATTACATGGACCAATCCCTCTTGCAGAAAGAAGCGATCTCCCTAGATTCCTAAGGGAATACTAGAAACAAACAAAAAATTGAATAACTCTTTCCCTAATCCTACTTTGTTTGAATCATAAAATAAGATAAGGATAATCGTGCCCTTATCTATTTTTGAAATGATTGATGGCGATCCTCGCTTTGTCTCGATGCATCTCCTCAATGCTTGATAAGAACTGCAATCACAGACATAAAAGAGATCAAAAGCATATGAATTATAATGATTCAAACGAGATTAATCTAATGATCAAGGAGATTAGAAATTGATATTGAAACTTAATGAATACATAAAAGGAACATAAAGCATTCATCATTTCAGTAACACAATACAATGTAAAAAATGATTCATTTTTATTATTTCAGAGATAAAGAAGAGCCTTACAACCTTTGCCTTGATTTCATGAGGTTCCTTGAAAATGCCTCAAATCCTCTCCTTGGATGATAATCTTCCCAATCTAAATTCAACAACATAAGACTACCTTTTGTGAAACCCCCTAACCCTATAGCCTCTACTCAATTTATAGGCCAAATAGAGGAGATTTCAGATCCAAAAGAGAAGGATGATATCCACTAATAGCGGGATTAAGGTTCCTTGATGAAATAGAATTAGATCCATGTTGTGAGGCAGAATTAGTTCCATTTTGAACATTAATTCCCTTGTATATTCTCCAATTTGTTACATGGTAAAATACCTCTTACGAACAAGAGCGATCTCCCTATATTCCTAAGGGAAAACAAGAAATAAACAGACAATTGAATAACTCTTTCCCTAATCCTACTTCTTTTGAATCATCCAAAAAAGAGAAGGATAATGGTGCCCTTAACTATTTGTTAAATTCTTGATGGAGAGCCCCTCTCTGTCCCAATGTAGCTCCTCAATGCTTGATAAGATCTTTGAATCACAGACATAAAAGAGATCAAAGGAATATGAAATATACTGAGTCAAAAAAACTTAACCTAATGATCAAGGAGATTAGAAATTGATATCTTCTTAATTAATACATAAAGGTAACATAAATCATTCATAATTTTAGTAAGATAATACAATGGAAAAAAATGATTCATTTGTATTAATTCAGAGATAAATAAGAGCCTTGAAACCTTTGCCTTGATGTCATGAGGTTCATCCCAAATGCCTCAAGGGACTCTCCATGGATGATAAGCTTCCTAATCTAAATTCAACAACATAAGACTAACTTTTCTAAAACCCCCTAACCCTCTAGCCTCTACTCAATTTATAGTCCAAATAAAGTAGGTTTTAGATCCAAAAGAGAAGCATGAGATCCACTCATAGTGATATTAGGGTTCCTTGATGAAAGGGAATTAGCTCCAATTTGTGAGTGGTAAGGCTCGAATAGATATGACCAAGAAGCTTCTAGTTGAGATATATACACCCAACAAGGCTTCTAGAACATAATTTTTATTTCTACCTTTCATTGAGTCATGTGCACAGTCTACAGTGGGAGACAGAGCGCAATTGTGCGCAGGTTTCAATGAAATATATTGTTAATGCACGGAAACTGGCTACGAAAAGTGTGCATGTCATACTAAACAGGTTCAAAGGCCATGTTACCCAAAATTCATAATTAGTCAATGGTTTTAGATGTTTGAATTGAAAGGGAGTGCTTTGCAACATGTTTTATGGATGGAGAGAGATCCATTTTAACTATCAAGTGTCATGGTGAAAAAATGATGTGTAACACCCCTTGATATGGAATGCACTTGGATAGGTTATATGTGTTTTTAATAGATCGAATGTGGTGCGTTATGATTTTATAAGACATGTAATGTTAATGTTGTAAATCATTATTTTTTATTTTTTCCATTACAGTTATCTTATGTTGTCAATTCCTTTCCAAGCATCACATCAATTTGGAGAAGTTGGACTTTTATTGTGTGTTAAGGGCCTGAATTGTGTTTTAATAGCATAATAACCCAACGATTCACCATAGGGTTGAGAGATACCCCCAGAACTCAGACTTATAGTCCTCTTGGATTTTGTGGTTTTTTTTATTCTTTTCAGCGTGAGTGTGAATGGATCGATTAGTTGTTACTATTACTGGACCTTGTTGAACATTAATGAATGCAATATTTTTTGAGATTAATGTCTATTGAATATTTTTTAACTGAGAGAAGAATGAATAGTGTTTGTTAGAAAGTAATTATTAATTGAATTTTGTAATATATACTATAATTTTCCAAAAATATTTAATCATGCATATATTATGTGGGTGCCTCATTAGCTTATGAGCCCCTGTTGATAATTTAATGAACTTTCAATTTAAGCAATTAAACTTTCCATCAATGGTGGAGAGGGAGATAATCCATTGAGATGAGGTATAGTCATTTTATATCAATAAATCGTTCAAGCTCATATCTAGTCTCTAATCCTAAATCCAATCACTTTATTTCCTCTCCTCCTCAGGGCGAAGTCCCTTTCCCCTACATAAAAGGAACCATCGACCTCATTGTTAATATATTGTAAAAAAAATAACATTAAGACCATTTTGAAAACCCATAAAACTTTGAAGCATATGTTCTGGTCAACTAAGGATGCATCTGACCCCATGCTAAGTTTAGGGGTTTACCAAATTCCCTGTTCATGCAAGAAGTCATATGTTGGCTAGGTTGGTTGTCTCTTCAAAAACCTTCTTAGAGAGCATATTGTTTATACCAAACATCTTTGGCTATCAATGTCTACCATCGTTGAACACTCTTTTAATTTTACACACCTAATCTGATTTGATCAATAAAAATTCTTTACCTCTATTCCTTTTTACAACTCTAGAATCATTAAGAAAGCTCTTGAGATCGAAAATTATTCCAAAAAATTTAACAGAGAAGATAGTTATAAGTTAATCCATTCTTGAAAGCCTGTTATCCATCAACTTGGTCATTAGTTTTCTCTCGTCTCCTCCCTCCTTCCCCCTCCCTTCCCCCATGTACTCTCCATTTCCTCCTGTTTCTTGGCCTCATTTTATTCCTTTTGATCCAACATTATATTTGATCTCATTTTTTGAGCTCTTAGTCCCAATTTTATACTTCGATCTTTGGCCCTCTTATCATTTTTAATATATATATATATATATATATATATACATATATATATAATTTGTTTAATCAATTTATTTATTTATAGAATTATCTTTTCAAATTTTCTTTTTCTTTCATCTTTATATCAATTTTTCATATTTTTAACATATTCATACAAATTTGTATGTACTTATATTCTAATGGAATTAAAAAGATTTTTTAAATTTATCTCTTAATTTATTTAATATTCGTCCCTGAATTTCACTATAATGATCATTTTGTTTATCTTCTAATTCACCTCATTTTATTTATATTTTGAAATTTTTTATTTTTATGCTCATTTCTTTTTTATTTACTGGTTCTCATTTAAATTTTTTTTGACTTGAACCCCTTTTCTTTGACCTTCTTTTACCGATTATATTTATTAATTTATAATTAAATCCTTAACAAATAATTCGTATTCTTCTCTCTATTAAGGGCTTATAAGCACTCATTTTTTATCACTTAATTCGCTGGTTGTAGCATGTTTACGTACATAATAAAAAATAAATTTCCTTTTTACCAACTCGATTACCATATAACTCGGGCTCATTAATATACAATTACACATTCACAGACCAAAATAACATTTAAATCCTTTACATTATTGATAATGCAAATATGTTTATGTAATGAAGTGAATTGAGTAAGTCTAAACGTTTGCAAAAGATAACATAAATCAAATGTTGACCCGATCTCATTGTCCTTATTTATATGCGGTTTTTGGAATTTACAATGTGTCTTGGCTTGGTAACATTAACATTTCTAGGCGTCAAGGTTAGTAGGGGAATAGTTTAATTATATGAATGCCAAATGGTCACGTTTTCTTCACCTAGTTAACATGGTGTTTCAGAATTTTCTTGAACCCTATACCAGCACACTTGTGATTTGCTCCACCATAGATCTGGAGGGACCTCAATCTAACGATCACTCTTCGCAC
The DNA here is from genome assembly GCA_034641835.2 of Pinus albicaulis. NCBI lineage: Eukaryota > Viridiplantae > Streptophyta > Pinopsida > Pinales > Pinaceae > Pinus > Pinus albicaulis. The sequence continues at coordinate 276,213,846 of CM076583.1, forward strand.
TCCAGAGCGGTTAAGGTAACTAGCAGATTTTCCAACTTGGGTTTCTCGTCATTTGCATTCTGCCCTGTGCAGTAGGAACTCTCCAACAAAACCTTGCAGCGTAGGGTTTTCGTTTTCCTTTCACCACGTAACCTTGCAGATTCCTCTTAGTTTCAATTTTTATTTTTTTGCTAATAGATAGATCTCTACAACTTCTACACGCTTTCTGGTGCTAATGGTAATATATAATTTCCTCAGGGTCTAAGTTGATCTGAGCTCGAGGTAGCATGAGGTTTCTGGGTACACGACTGCGGGTTGTCTCTTCCAGAAGTGAGAAAGGTAAGCTCCCTTCACTAATTGCTTACTCTTCATTGCATGCAATGTTGGAAGGCATAATATGTTGGCATAGCCATTTCAAGCTGACTTATTTTTAGTTATTTTCATGGTGGATCTTTGTTCATATCACTGTACTATTTCAGGTATACTACAGTTTCATCTTAAGGATTTTATCTTTCACATTTTATTTCCAGTTATTATAGTTACCCTTAAGGGCATATACATGTCGTATAACAACTAGACGGGGTGGTAAAGGTGGGTTTTTCCTTGACCCTGCTCCAATATTCTCTTCAGATATTTCAAGCATGTCTAGAGGGTAGGAATAACAAGATTGACATGCTGACCCCTACGCATGTGTTCCTCTTTCTAGGTTCCCTAAATTCTTTGTTATCTTCAATACAGTTTCTGGGTTTAAACCCTACAATAAATACTTATATTTTGGTTAATGGAGAGAGGTATTTTATACTTTGTGAGTCCAAATATGGCTGCGAACTTCTATTATTTGAATCTTATCTTAATTCTGCACCATTGCAAACTATTCTGTGAGGGTTTTCGTGAATATAAAACCAGTTTTGTTGCTACCAAATATTTCTCTTGATTATGAAACATGGTCAACTTGGTTGGCATCATGAACTTACCTAAATTAAGTTTCTTTCAATTCTATGGTTCTTTCTTTAATTTAATGTTATTGACAAGGGTCTCATCAATATAAGTTTATTTATTATTGCAACTTAGTTATTTGTAATTTTTATATTATTTATTAAACATGTTACACACAAGGGTTTTTTTTAACATTTACTGGGTTACCATCATTCTGTTACGACTGCAAATTTCTATTTATATGCATTGCCTCTTTAGTTTGATTGTGTCCACAATTATTTTAATAAATTCATGTCTATTGTTAAACCCTTCCTAAGGTTGTGCAGTGTTATTTCCCCTTTAATAAATTTCAGAATTCAACACAGGGTTGTAGTGAACCCAGAAACGTCCCCAGGTTGTTGTTTAGTGTGGCTCGACCAAGGGACTAAACTGGTCTTCCAAAGAACCTTCAAGTTTTTACGAGAAACATAGTTTTGAGTCTCTTTTGTGTATATATGTACAGTTACAATTATTACACCTCATCATACTTTCCAAGAGGAATTTGGTTATGAGTTTTGGGTATCTATTTATAGACCCATCTCTTCTTCTTTTTTTTATGTAACATTCATTGCAGGATATATTAAATTCTTGTGCCTAGATACACATGTAAATCCTTCCCATGAATAGTCATATGAGTCTGCATTACACTACAAGTTTATAGTATTTTGGAAATAATATTTCAAAGAAAAGAAAACTATAAATATAGATAAAATGAAAATAATTGTTACACATCCCTTCCATCATTTTCCTTCAGAACATGGTTTTCCTTCAAACACAGTTTCCCTCTAGACACTGTCACTACTCTACCGAGAATATTTCAATGCCGATTTATTTATCTTTATTCATGGTTGACTAGAAATTCACCAAAAGAGACCACACCTCCCAACCATCGATATTGGAAATGGCAACCAATATCCCCCCGAGCATTCTCACTTCTAGCGCAATAATTTAGAAAGTGTTTCAACAGTTAATGTCCCCAAGCATAAATACTACTCAGTGCAATGTCTAACTCTCAGCCTTATTCATGGCTTAGGGTTTCCACTAGCTCCAAGTCCATCTCAAAAGCACCCTAGAGGCAATGTGCTACCTTACCTCCCTCTTTCTTCTCTCAGGTGCCTACATCTTATCTTCTCCCCCTGCCTTAGCTCTTTTCACACTGAGATGTTTATCTTTAGGGAGAGAGAGAAAAAAGGTAACTTTCTATAACTGTCTGATAGTTGAGAATTTCATCGAGGGTCTTTTCCATGAAATTTCCAAAAAAATATATTATTTATATTTAACAAAACAAACATATAATTCAAAATCACTTTCGCGCCTAAAGGTCCACTTAGTTTTCCTCAAGTTCATAAGTTACTCAACCTAGTGCAGTAAAAGTAAAAGGAAAAATATTTACAGAACCTAGGGGGTGTTACATCTCCAACCCCCCCCCCCCCCACGCCGCCCCCTTGGGAGAAACACTATCCCTGGTGTTTATTCTTGCCTTTGAAATAAGTTCGGATTTGAATCCCACATAAAGTTTTCATCCTCCCAGGTGGCCTCTTATAGGTTAAAGGTCTTCCATTTCACTTTAACCTGGGTGATAGCTCACCTCCATAATATTGTTTCTCTCCAATAGAGAATTAGTAGAGGCTCTAATAGAAACTCTTTTTCTGGTTTGACATGTTAACACAACCATCGAACTATCATGAGTTCATATTGATTATTAACCTAAAAGTAAAAATACACATATTCATAGATCTGAATTTATTATTAAATCTTACCTGCACCTATTTCTAGTAAATAATGTTTCTAGGATCATAAACATATTTATTTTAACATTGAAATATGAAACACATTATGCACTTATATGTGATTAGGCAGTGTAAGCCAATATGTCACAGGCCCTATTCTTTCCAAAACTTGGAATGGGCCATAATAACAGGGAGCTAGTTTTTCACTAACACCCCATCTCAAGGTGTCCTTATTAGGTTTGAACCTCACATAAGCATGGTCCCCGACCTGAAATTCCCTATAATTTGTTTTCTATCTGCATAAACTTTCTGTCTATCTTGGGTAACTTTTAGGTTCTATCGAACTCTCCTTACTATTTGCTCCATTTTGGCTAACATATAAGGACCTAGGATTAACTTATCCTCCATATTGTTCAAGTTACTACAGTGTTTTGCATCTTCTCCCATATAATACTTCAAAAGGGCTCATTTTCAATGATTCATGATAACTACTTTTGAATGCAAATTAAACCTAGTGGAGGTATTCTTCCCACCTGGTTCGTTGCTTCACAACATACATTCCTAACATAACCTCAAGTACCTAGTTGACCCATTCGATCTTCCCATCATTCTATGGATGATAGGTGGTGTTGTATCTTAAGAGACAATCCCTTGGCTATGGGAAGGAATGAGTGCTTAAGACATTTTAGAAATAAATTTCACAAAACTTATAATATCAAGTGGTATTTATTTAATTCCTTTCGAAATTATTTCTTTAATACCCTTAATAATATAATATAATGAAATATTTCACAATGCCATTAACTGCTGATATCTGAGTGAAAAGAAGAACTGTAGAATAAAATCAAAATGATATGATCAAACAAAGAATCTATGACCTTAAATTTCAAAAGAAATTTATGTATAAAGAATATTTGGAGTGTAGGAGCACATATTAGGGTTATTTAACTCTTACTCATGGATGTAATAAAGAGACCGACATCTACTTTACTTCACTTCATTCAAAGAAGAAGAAACACAAAATGATACTGGAAAAACAAATTTCCATCAACAAATGCAGGAAACTTGATGCTTCTTTCATTAATTTTTCATGAAAGTAAGTACAAAATTTGTAGTCATCCAGAGGTCCAAAACTCGGAACCCTCCTCATTCTTTCTATCTTGCGTAAATACATACAAAATCAGTTTGTAACTACTGGAACTTATTGTAACTACTCAAACTACCTAAACTGTCTAAACTACTTATTACATTGCAATTAAGGACATCATTACAGCCTCGATATTTTAACAAGAAAGATAAATAAAACTTGGAATATTAATATATTTGTTCGATTTGAATGGTTGTCATTGTGTTCCCTTGAGGTTTTGATGTGTTCTTCTGAGGTGCTGACGTGTCACCTGGTGAATCAATCATCCATGCCCGACACTTTTTCCATATTTCAATGTTGGTTTTAGGATAATTGACAAACTTGTGATATTCTAGCTTGAAAGTAGTAATCTTGGTAAAAGTGGGCCTTTCCATAAACAAGGCCTTGATCATCCATAATAATTGAAAATTCCTATGCAAGAAATTAACAATTATGGTTCCTTTTAAGACTATAGTTTTTTCATGAGTATTGTCAATATTGATTTTTTCTCCCACTAATAAAGGCTCATATGAATCCCAAGATAGAATATTGCCTTGCAAATCCCAGCATGATGGCAGCCCAGCTCTGGTCCTTTTTTCAAACATGTTGTTGAATTTGTCTACAACCTGTTTAGTTTGTGTCAATTTCTTCTCTGCTGATTTCCTGCAAGCATTCTTCACAATCAATTTATTGATCTCTAAAACAAACAATATTATATCCTTAATTTCATTTTCCTCTAGCTATTGATATAATTTAGAATTGATAAAATTAATAAACCATTTTTTCCGATAAAGCTTTGATAAGAAAATTTTTCTTATTAGAAAGAATAAACTCTTGTAAATATCTGATTATGATATTTTCCTTTGATAATATAATCAGTGGTTCCAAAACTATTGTCATCACTTCAATAATTTCATTCCACACAATATCCTTTGCTTGAATCAAAGACATGATTCCTTTTACTTTTTCTTTAAGACTCTTGATTTCCTCATAAGATTTCTGGTAATTAGATACATATTTATTAATTTCCCCTTCTTTGGCCCGCATTATCTTCATTGTTATATCAAGGTCACTCTAAGTTTTCCTGAGATCAATCTCTGCCATATTTAACTCTGTGCTCAACTAGGATAATCTAACTGTTGGATCATCAGTTTCAGATGACATAACTATGGTGCAAGTATGTGATGCAATCTGAACCTGCAAATTAATCACTAACTCCTTTAATTTAGAAATATCCTCATATTTCTACAACAACTGTTGTAAAATACTTTATTTTTCATTTTCTACATCTACTACCTCTATTGGCATTGGATGCTTTCCAGTAGGTAACTTTAGCTTTTTCTTCAATACATTAATTTCTCACTCTACACTTTGTAATAACTTATGTACAATTGATCTATCATTGGGGTCTACTCCAATTTTCACAATTATCTTCTTCAACTCTTCATTTTCATTTGAAAGAGCCCTGGAATTAGCCTTCTCTAATTTTAGCTTCTTAATCACCTTTCCCAACATATTCTCTGCTTTTGAGAAGCTGCACTTGTTTTAGTTAGGTCATTAAAAATGAATTGACTACTCTGCATATATAAGTTAACTTTTTCAAGTAAAGGGATATTTTTAACATCAACAATTAGATTTACAATTTTAAAACTGATGGATGACCCTACTGTCATTTCAGAAGAGTGAGAGAAAGAAATCTTCAACTGATCCCTTTCTAAGAACATAGTGGTCAACAATCTGGGTTGATCAAGAGTAATTTGATACTTTTCTTGAGCCTCCATATTGGCTTTAATATTTTGGTTCTTTTATGCAATTTGGGCAAAGACTTGCTTAATCAAAGGAACTTGAACATGAAAAAATTCATGTCTTGATGGCTGTTGTGGTGGATTCAACACACGAGTGTATGAAATCACACACATTTAGAGAATGTGGTCTTTTCTCTAAACCATAAGTAACAGGCAGTATCTGGGGGGAGCTTAGAAGTATAAGACTTAAATGAAGTAACACACTAAAGTATGCTCTATTAAAAAAGTAAAACTAAAAACACAAAAGAAGCTATAGAGAGTTCCAAATAGTAATAAGGTAAACAACGGCTCGATGGCCTTCTTCTTATTGAATGCTTGGAATGAATACAAATCTTACCCACTTTCCAAAGGGCTTAGGCAGTGGCTCTAGGACCCGATGCAAGGATGTTTGTCCCTTAAGTTCTTCCTTCTGACGCAGTTCAACTCTCTCTCTCTGCTAATGGGCTAAGATTTTTGGGTGGCCAAAAATCGAGTCCTCTTCTTCAGCTCTTGCTCCTTGGGTCACACAATACACTAGTGTTGCTTGGGCAACTTTGGCCAGCATAACTTTGTGATCGCCCATTGTTCATCTCTTTGTGGGTTTATATATGTGAGCCTTCAAACCTCCTTCCCTCCCTTGGTACATGATGGATGGTGACCCAAGGGAGGGGCATTGTTCCATTGTGTGCTGAAATATGCCTTTGTGTGCTCACACAATGCCTCAGGGGGCACTGGTGCTGCCCTTAGGCGGCTTTCACATAAGGAGAAACTGTCCTTTGCTTACTTGTGGTCCTGGAAAGAGAATTTTTTCCACTTCCAGGAATGTGCACTTATCGGGCTCCAGTGTGCGCAAAAGGTGCTCTTTTCGAAGGAAAAAGCGCGCATTTGAGAATTTATGACTAGTTCAAATTTGATGTTCTCAAAACCTTAGAAATTTTAAATACTTTTTGATTGCATAATGTATCTCTGTCCTGTAAATCCTTAGGCTCGACATTAACTGATGTCGTTTTCTGCTGTACAATTTTACAGTGTTAACATATGCCCCCGAATGTGTGAGGTCTAGGAAGAACTGTATAGCCTAAATACATTATAATTTCTTTTCTGTATCGTACGCAGAGAGAGAGAGAGAGAGAGAGAGAGAGGCCTGTGTGTAGAAGAGACAACACCTTGCACTGATTCTGAGATAACCACAACCTAAGGGACCCCGTGCAAGTAGACAAAGTATACAACATATTTGAAAATTTTCAACAAGTCGGGCATGTCCCATGCCGTGATGCTATGGCTAGTTAAAAAAAATTGACAGATACATGTGCTGTCTGTGTTACTACTGTAGTAGTGATGTTGGTGGTTGCTAACGACGACTGTTGACGCCCTTAGGGGCATTTTTTCTTTGACGATAGGTGGAATGTGGTACCCATATGTGTAATCTTGGTATGGCATACCACTGCGAAATGTATGCATATGTATTGGCTGGGACCTTGCTATGTAAGCATTGTTGTTAGAGACGCTTATAAAGGCACGGGTCTTCGACGGATCTTGATCAAAGTACAATGGTTGTAAGGTACGATACCATCGTGACATGAAATATTTTGATGTAGTCGAATGTCAAGAGGATCGATGACATCTATGGACAATGATGTCTCCCATAGTGCCACCCGAGAATACCCCTTTACATGGGGAGGGATCATCCAAGGTACCGCTTCCTTTTTGGAAAAGAGGTGTTGATGTCGACAAAAACGAAGCCTTAATCAAACCATAGTGGGTTTAAAATAGGCATGTTGGTGAGCGGTAGCTGAAAACGGATGATGGGGATTTAGTGGCCCGAGGTCGAAGTATCTTTGAGCAGCTTGGTGGCAGTCATAGGTATTGTTGAAGCGAAAAATCCCTAGAGTCGGTAGGAATTCTACGGTGGGTATGAACTAGCTATGATTGTCATAATGGTGCATGCATTGGGGGGTATGAAATACATCGACCAAGGGAGATGTGGGACTGCTGCCATGGGAGGAAAAAGTGAAATATGAGGGCGAAGAGGCGAAGGGCGTTGTTTGTGATCTTTGTACACTTACCAAAAGAATAAAATAATGGGGTTTGGTTTGTACAGAACACAGAGATGGGTGCCCCAAAACATGAAAGGGGGTCGCTCAATTGATGGTGTGACGAAAGTGTTTTTCTGGGGGTAAGGGTCCCATTGGTTGGTCTCATGTGCAGGGTTGATGAAGAAGAAGATGTCGCAAATGGGTTAATTTTGATGGAGGTATGGTGGGCCAAATGCGGTGCATGGAGGTGCGCTTTCATTCTGCTTGTACAACCCGATCGTCCAGGAAGGGGGTTAGTTTAAATGGTGAACTTGACCTTATGCATGGTATATGGATGGGCATGAGGTGCTTCCCGGACTAAAAATGGTATGGCCATGGCGTCACTTGTGGGGTGATGTATGGTCTACTTGGGATGACGATCGCCATGGAGGGGAGGCTCTATTGACCATTGCAGACGTTTATCATATGCAGGGTGAGGTGATGATAAATGTGGTCGGGTATGAGGACCCTCTGGTTTATTTCTGATGGAGAAATGATGCCAAGATATGCAAAGTCTTTTGGGACTCTATCATGCTGAGGGTAGAATGATACCTGCTTTGGAACTTTTGGTGGTGGGTGTTGTGAATGGTTTTTGGGTTCTTCCTGCAAAAACAACTACCTCAAGTGAAAGCATCTTATTTTCATCAAATAGTATTGAAAAACATGAATTTTGGAAAGGAAGATGGGAGGGTGCATACCTGCCGGCGCTTGAAAAAATATTCATTTGAAAAGCGAATGTAGGGAATTTCTTTTGTTCGCCATGTTATACTGATTATGGTGCAACTTACGGTTTGTAGAATGGACCTTTTGATCTCCTGTTATAGATCTCCAAAGTTATGGAAAAGGGCGATAAATAAGGGATTATGGCCCTAATCCTATTTATTTGTACTTGCTGAGTTTTGGGATATTAGAGGTGATAGAAGAGCCTTTCTTGCCGTTGTGGTCAGCCTTTGTATCAGGGATTAGCGATACTATGCCGAGGTAACTCTCATGATGTCCTGTATTTCAATTTTTTCAGTTTAGTGACGCTGGGGGTCGTACAAATTAGGTTTGTATGGCCTCAAAGGGCCTTTTTTCCCTAGATTGCATGGGAAATCTGGGCAAATAGGTGCACCTCTTGAATGAAACAGGCGCAAGGGCAGTATTATTGAAAAAACTTGGGTTTTTTGCTGTCCCTTATGATTTTTCTCCTTTGTACTGATGGGTGCTTGTTTATTGGCAGGTTGGTGTGGAGAGAACGAGATTGGCCTGAGATTCGAACCGCTGTGACTGTTGATGCTGGGGTGCGCCATCAATTGGCTGCATGGGGGCTCTTGAAGTTTTCCGAAAACGAGTTCCTTCTATCACAGGACCGTTTGTTACGTTATATCATATGACATTGGCGTAGGAGGTGCAACATGTTTTTCCTGAGGGGGACAAACCTGATTATCCGTATAGAGATAGATATTTAATCTCTGACCGGATTACTGCCTCACGGAGAGGCGCTGAGGTATCCACTTCCTGCTGGACGAGTGAACATGAGCAGGTTCCAGAGGAGGCATTACGGTGGTGTGCCTCTTAATAAGGGGTGCATCAATATCGCCTCAGTGACAGATGTGGCTGAGCGGTGTGCTCTGGCCATTATTGTGCGACTGGTGGGGTCATTTGCACCTCATCGGGCATGAAGCCCATAGTTGGTGGTTTTACGCCATTTTAGGAATGGGAATTTCTTTGATTTTGCCCATTTCTGCTTTGATGGTATGGTGTCACAACTGAACTGGGTCCAGCATGGATCCAAATCATTTGCATACGCCAGTATTTTGTGCAACATCATGTACAAGAGGGTCATTCTACTGAAGCCCGTGGTGCTGTGCCTATTGGGGGGCCGAGGGAGCCACGTATGCGGAGGTGAGCTCTGGTTATGCCACGCAGCAGTGGTGGTAGGGTGGGTCATTATTGGAACAACACGATGGAGGCCTGGTTCGAGGAAAATCCGTATATGTTCTTGCCATACCCTTACGCGAAGATGGACATTCAGGGTGATCCAGATATTGGTCTCCCTTTTGGTTATGTTTGGGGTCCTGCAGGTATGTGTTATATTTATGCATTTACTCGAATTTTTTGTGTACTTGAGTGTTTTTCATTGACGCTGACATTATTTTGGTTACTCGTGCAGATGTTAGCGAGGTGGGATGGCCAATGGCCCGACTTGTGGGTCACAACCCTCTACCACGACCGCCTGGTGGTCGGGGGGGTGGTTTCATAGGTGAACCGAGCGAGGGTGTTGGTAGACCTGGCGGGGATGTTGCTGGTCCTTCCGGTGAGGGTAGCAGCACGGGTGCAGCTGAGCTAGCGGTTGAGAGAGCTTGTGCAGATGCGGCCGAGGAGTGCATTGCAGCACTTACAGCTCAGGTAGAGGCTCTAGAGGACTTCCGGGGTCGAGTGGATTTTTTGACCCGCTGGATGCCTGCTCGAGGTCTGATGGATGACTTCGAGGAGACATGGCTAGAGACAGTGATGGCCTGTGAGAGGGACTACCGGCATACTCTACGATGGGTAGCTATCGCAGTGGTGACAGCAGCTCCAGTGGTGGTACCAGGAGCAGTGGTGGGCCAGGTGCTCCTCCTGAGGGTGCACCCCCCTAGGGTAGATTTGTACATAGGGAAAGCACCTATTATGAGGATGCTTCCCTTATTTTTGATGACCTCTATATTTTTGGGCTGGCCAATGGGACAACAATACTATTTTTGTACTCAGATAAACATATTTTTTGATATATATATGAGAGATCTTTTTGTGGCTCTCTACATGGTATGGTGTCTATTTCAGTTTACGCACTTTGTGTTATGCTGATGGATATACATGTTTTTGGTTTTTTATGTATGTTGGCTTGCTTGTGGTGCATTCCAGTCTAGGATATTGTTAGCTATGCGATCAACTGTTTGGTTTTGATTCCTTGATACATGTGAGAATGTAATAAAATCAAATTGTCTGCTTAATCTTCTGGCACGCAAATATTTTCTAAATAGGTTTGCATCTTTGGTTTAAAATGTTTGGTTTAACTGCGAGACTAATAACTGGGAATCTAGGTAGACATGCATATGGTGGATGCCCTGGTGGAGGGCCTCGCACATAAGTCCGATAACGGCATCATATTCTGCCTGATTGTTGGTTGTTGGACTAATGCACACACCGTTTGAACATAGTGGTGATCGGTCAGCGTAGTAGATGACCCAGGCAGCTGCAGCTAATTTTTGAGACCATCGCGATGCTCCATCAGCAAATCTGAAATAAGTTTCAAGTTGGTGATCCATGGTGATATTTTGAGCACGATTTAGGCTTTTTGGGTCAAAAATATTTTGGTGTTGGGGTTTTTGTGTACACTAGCCCTAGGGGATAAGGGCTACAGGGGTCCTTATGGGTAGAATTTCTTGAGGTAAAGGTCATTGACGGGGTTAGTAAGGTAGGTCTCGTCCGGTTCTGTCAAGATGTATGCCTCCTGCTAGAGGCAATGTTTGATGATATAGGGCTCTTTCCACAGGGTTTCGAATTTTCCTGGCCCTAAGGCTTATTTTGCGACATCATAGCGAAGGACTAGCTCTCCTTCAGTAAATGAGCGAGGGGTGATGTGGCGGTCGAATGATGCTTTTACCCTTTTCTTATGGGCCTCATTATGTTGCAGCGATTGACGCCCATTTTCATCAACTAGCTCTAGTTGTACTAGGCGTTGATCTAGAGGCTGGGTGTCATCAAGGAGTTCGATGGCTGTGTGCAAGTTTGGGATCTCGCAAAAATCGATACAAGGGCGTAAGGTGACTTGGTTTTTTGTGACAGGAATAAGCCAAATTCCTGTGACAGAGAGGTTGTTGAAATCCTATTTTGGGCATGCGATGACACAAGTTGTATGTGATGAGTTGTGTCGCTAGCATGCGGCGGGGGAAGGATCTTCGTAATGGAGTCCTGAGTGAACCGATAGTTGGCCTTCCTACTAGGATAGGAAATTTTGGGTAAATGGAAGTTGATTTTATCACAGAGGTGTCTGAACATCTGTAGCAACGGACATTCCTCTGGTGCGTGATTATGACTGGTGCAAATGGTGCAGGGTATCACAGTGCTGACATAGTAGATAGTGTGAGAATCTACACTACTCGATGTTCCAAATGTGGATGTTTGGAAAGGGTATGTTGTGGACCAAGTTGTCTTCTGTTTCCATTTTTTCGTCGTGGGTTGAAACTTGCCTCCCTTTTTGGTGGGTGGCTGACTTAATTCTGCTCTAGCTGCTCTCATCTTGGGGAGATGTGTGCACTTAAATGTATGATGAAATTGTAAGAAATTCCGGCAGTAAGTGCATGTGATCTTCTCTTGATTAGAGAGAGGCTTTTGGGGGAGAGACGAGATTATGCGGAGACTATTTGCAAGGGTTTGAGTTCTCTGCATTGGTTGATTAGGTGATCGTTTAGATCACATAGCCCGCATGTTATCCTAGGATTGGCCTGGGGTTTACGTGGTTGGTGTGTGGTCTTATTCGGCATGTAACACCATCGTGGTGGTGGGGACATTGAGCCGGTGACATATCTTTTATGCCATTCTTGGAGGTCGCTCGTCCTCTTTTCTACAACATTAATCATGTCGATAGTGTGATGGATCCGTGAGACATAAGTACAATTTCGGTCATAATGATCACCTTGACATATTAGGAAAAATGTTCATGATATGGGTCTCCCATCGTGCGTGGTCTGGGGCCGGGCGGGGTACCATCGTTGGTATGCTGCTAAGTCAGGGCAGTGCATGTGGGTGGGTTTCGTGAAGTGCCCGTAGGGGTAATTATGGATTTCCCACTAGGTCGTTCTTCGGCTGTTAAGAACATGATAGACCCGCTCATCTCCTCTGCTTGGGTCATGGAGCTGCCAATGGATTCGACATCCATATCATATTTTTGGGAGAGATAAAATATGGCTGAGCGAAGGCTAGCAAGGGCTAGCCGAAAGTGAGGTATGTAGTGACAATCCTCCAATAAGTGATTGTTGGTGCATAACGGGCATGTGAATTGTGCTACCCATAGTCCCACGTGGTAGACCCTTCTGATTGGATACCATCTGTGAATGAGTTCCAATGCGGCACACTCTTCAAGTTAGTGGCCACGTTCATCGCATAGCATGCAACATATAATGGGCATTACTGGGGGGCACTCTACGTATCGGTGCTCCTCTTGTAAGAACAAGATGGTGCGCGGCTCGTCATTAGTAGCCTAGATGGAGGGATCCTCTTGATAGGATCGCTCGATCGCGTGTAAGGCATCCCTATACTGTGGCGTTTTTGGACAGTGGTGGGTATAATGCTTGTAGGTGTCACAAAGGGCACATGCATGGTTGGTATGCAGCAGTTTTCCTATACTTTTGGTGGCAAGTTCCTTTTTATGGGAATGTCGTCTTGAGGTGCCTGCCTCGCAACCGAGGATTGGTTTTAATTCGTCCAACTCTGAGCATATGTGGGTAGGGTGTCTTGTGAAATCACATATAGCGCAAGCTAATGAGTCCCTTTGTATGGTGGGGGTCACCACTTTCTTTCCTTTCTTGGCAATTTTCTTTACCGTGGTCGTCAGTTTCGTAGTGGAAATTTCCCTTGCGGGTGTGGTTTTGGTTGCTACATGGGTAGGTTGGGGCTCCTCGGGACCGGGGGGTTGTAACCCAAACGTAGTAATAGTGGTAGCTGGCGTTCCTAGAGGGGGAACGAGATTCCATACTGGGAATGCCAACGATATGTTGGTTAGTACCAATGTTGCCAAGACCTGCTGGGAGGTGAAGCCAAGAGGTGGGTATAGGAAAGGAGTTTGGGAGGTGGCATAGACTATGGAGGCTGCAGTAGCTGATGCCTCGGTGTCGTTACTACTTGAGTCCGTGTCCTGACTAACCTCAGTGCTTGATGTGGACATCATGCACACCAGGGCCCCTGTGGCATCGGGTGATACCTCAGGGATTATAGGAGGATCTCTTAGGAATGAGCCTAGGACAGACGATGGTTTGAATTGGCCAGGGCCATATTCTTGATACTATACAAGACCATCAGTGGCTGTGTCTACATAGGGTAGAACCATATCTGTGTTGGTCAAAGGACGCTTTTCACTGTGTGTCAACTGGTCTACTGTAATGATTTGATCCTCGTGGGGGAACATCATGATGCGGAAAATGGAGGATGCTATGGCAGACATGGCGTACATGTAACTCCACCCAAGGAGTATATTGTAATCCAAGTGAGAGTCCAAGACTTCGATGTCTATGTGGATTGTTTTCGTAGCTAAGCAAACCAGTACATTTTGGAAGAGACTGACGGGGGTCGAGGGACGACCGTCGTATGCTGTGAGAGTAATGATGGAAGGTTTGAGTTCTGGGGCTCCTAACTTCTGCCATACATTATTTGACATGATGCTCTTGGATGCACCCTCGTCAATGACACATCTGTGAATAGTGATATTCTGTACCGATATTGGTATCTGGGAGGCGACCATGGAGGGAAGCCTAGGGGTGGCTTTGTCTAAATCAAAGGCCATCATGCACGTGTCGGCAGGGTCGATGGCACCTAAGGCAGAAAGTAAGGCTGCTTCGGGCATGACTGCATTACCTCCAAAGCGGACATACCAGCAGGTGACTGGGCTAAATCGTCTACGATGCTGTAATTGTGGGCTACTTTAGAGTAGTTACCTGCTCGCCTATTAGGCCCTTTAACCATTTTTGGCAATGGTTCCAAAGGAATCTTTGGAATGCTCAAAAGTGTAGTCAGCACACTCGTACTAGCCCTTGACCTACCAGTGTTTGGTGGGGTGCCATAGCTGCGATTCAGGGTTTGGAAAAACATTTCTTCACCAGCCATGTAAATTTCATGGCTATTTTTCTTGGAATAGTTGGGGTTTTGCTACTGAGTGCTGACCGTTCCTTGATGGGGGAAGGGTTCTTGCATAACTACAGTTGTCTCGGAAGATCCTCCTTGTCCTCAGTTAATCTGAAGCTTTTTAAGCTCAGGGAGTTTGGGACAGTGTTGAGTATAGTGCTCGTACTCACCACATATCGAACAAGAATGGTTTGTTCGTAGAGGTGGGCGCTTGCCTTGCTTTTAGGCATTTCTTGGTGCCTGGTTCTAGTTCCGGTTGGAGTTATTTCCCGGTTGGGGCCACGGTGGGCGCTGTTGTTTTCTACCCCCCTGTCCAGGGTTCCCTTTGAGTTTTTTTTTTACCTTTATTTTGACCATGTTAGGAGGGTAATTCTCTTGATCATACTGGTGTGGTTGATTTTGGGACAGCTACACAAAGTTCACTTGTGCATTTTTGTGCGTTGGTGGGTTATGTGCTTGGGACTGAGCATAGTGTTGTCCTATGTTTTCACCTGGCCATTGGGGGGGAGTTAAACCATCAGTTTTTAATCCTACGTACTGGGCCCCCCCGGCCGGAGGGTAAGGTCCTCCTTGGTGATACGCTGGTGCCCTATTAGTCAAATTTTGCTGCTGCATATGATGACTTTCAAATCCAGGTTGAGACATGTTCTGGGTAGACCCATGTGTGTAGCCAGGATTCTGATTGCTGTTGCCTAGGTACCCTTGGGTCATCAACCCAATAAGTCCGTTTGCAGAGTTTGACTCGCCTGGAAATTCTTGATAATATTGTAGGCGCGAGGTGTTAGGCATGATATTGTATATGTATCCTGATTGCGTATAGATCAGTTCAAGTTTTTGGGCTTTACTCATTGCATCATCTTCCGATGTGGGGTTACGTTGCGCCACATCCTTTGAAATCTCTGTCGTCAGAATTTTCAAGAATAAATCTAAAAGGACTCGGTCGTCGAGTTGAGCTTTGCATAAGCTACGACGCCGTCTCCACTCATGGAGGTGTTCAGAAATGTGGGTAGAGCGGGATTGTCTAAAATGAGTGAGTAACTACATTCCCAAATCATGGTGAATGGGTAGCTAAAAGTATGTGAGGAATGAAGTAGCGAGGGTGCTAAAGGTTCCATGTGAAGCAGGGGGTTTCTCGACGTACCATTTCGTTGCCACTCCCATGAGAGTGCGTTGAAAAAGCCTCAATCGAATAGTATTGTCAATGATGTTATTCGATGAGCACCATAGGTGAAAGGTCATTATATGATTCCCTGGGTCTTCCGCTTGCTTGCCTTCAAACTTTGATATGTCTGAAGGCAGCTTCGTGGGCATGGGAGGCCAATTTGGGTCATGTGCGATGGGGTCATTGGTGAGCCTAGTTAAATCTGGTAGATTTAACACCGCTAAGAAGGGTGACTGATATGTTGATGCCATGGCAATGTGTGAAGACACAAAGTTCTGGTTAGAACAAGGGTTAGTCTGTGACGTACCTGGTTGTGAATTCAGTTGGCTTCCCGTATGGGATGCACTCTTCTGCCCCCTAGGGGACGAGGGGGGAGTGATGTGTGGTGTGGCATTGGGAGACCAACTAGGGTTCCCAACTAAGCTTACTCCAAGAAAGGAGGAACCAACCACTACGGCAATGTTCTGTCTTTGACACCTAAATGGAAAAAGACCTGGAACCCCTCCCGTTAATGGGGGGAGGTCCAAAAGATGCCTAGACCGACGAGGTTCTGTTGGAACCATTTGAGGGTCGTCCAGGTTAGGTTTTGGAAATTTTTTTTGAAGGGATCGAGTCTGTGATCATGACAATTTTATGGCCACATACATAAGACAAAGCGAAAATGAAATGAATTTTCCTTTAACTTAATCTATGTGAGCAATCAAGAAAAATTGGTTTTGTTTGTTTGCGCGTGATACTCAAAAAATCCTAGAAGACCTAATAATGTCCTCACACACTCAAAATTAACTGGGCCTTGAGAGGATTTCTTGCTAGTGTTGGCACAACGTCCCGTAAGAGCTGGCAACACCCCCAGTCAGCCAAAGAGAATCAACCAAGGTAAGGGTAGAGGGTTTGGCGCTTGCCTGCACCGTCACCTATAGGGTAAAGGATGCCCTAGTTTTGGCCACTAAGAACCACCATCCCACATGAGCGTTCAAGTCTTGGGCTTCTTGGTAGTCAGCTAACAGTACCGAGTATTAGTCGAGTCAAGTAGCCCCAACTGATACCACACGCATTGCACCTAAGCCTAACCCCCCTCTGAATCGAGTCTCTGTCGCGCTCGGGTTTTATTTTCCCTGGGATGATAGGTGGATTTTAAAGCTCCCTAAAAATGAAACTTCTATGTTTCAAATTTGAAGCGTGATCAAGGAGGCTTACTGGATGCCTACCCCCTTGATCCTAACTTAAACTATAATTTCTCTTGTGGCCCCTATGGGGAGAGTTTAGTGAGTTGGTTTAAGTTATTTTTAGGTGGCTTTCTTTTCTTAGTGGGTGAATGTGTGTGAGCGTATGGTGAAAAATCTCATAATTTAAGCATATGGATATCGGTGATCCTTTACAAATGTCCCCTAGTTAAACTATGTGACGTTTTTCCTTGCTCAAATAAAAAGCATTTGTGGATAATGGGCCGCTTCCAAAACCTCCTAATTAGTCTATGTGAGTGACTAAAGGGAGATCGCAAATCACAAATGTAGAGTGTTCATATGCTTATTTAGGGGCACCCAATGGCACAAATACAGCAGAGATTACTTTCTCTAACTTGCGATTCAATCCTAGTCCCGCAATTTCCTAAATGCAAAAATTGAAATTTAAACTCAACAATTTCTACACTAGCTTATGCATTTGTGGTCATGAGCCACTTACTTGGACTAGTTAAACTAAGTGTGCATACCAGAATTTGCAAAAAACATAAATTTTTCAGAAATAAATGGTTAATTCGCCCCCTACTTAAACTATGAGAACATTTTTTTGCAAAAAACCAACTTAAATGAAAACTAACTAAATGCCTACAAAAAGCAGCAAAAATCAATTCTCAAAAGCTGTGGGTTATCAACACAGGTGTTGGCAGATACATTAGGGGCTGCCCAACACACTTACAAGCAGAAAAAATGCAGAAGGTAGGGAGAAAAACTCTCTCTACAAATTGCACGCAAAAACCTCTGACAGGTGTGCCTTCCTACGCGTAGGTCACCTTTGAACATGCGCCTTGCACGTCTGTGTGTAAAAACAACACACAAATTTCCTACAAGTGAAAAAAAATTAGGAGCTGCCTTCTTCAGTCTGTCACCTCAGTGAGTCTAGGGACTGCAAGATGGATCAAAGGACTGTCAGCTCCACTCCAGCATAGACTAAGGGTCTCCTGCAAAATATGGCACAACCACATAAACTTGAAACACGTCAGTGGAGTCGCCAATCCTGTTGTGGTGGATTCGACACATGGGTGTATGAAATCTCACGCATTTAGAGAATGTGGTCTTTTCTCTAAACCATAAGTAACAGGAAGTATCTGGGGGGAGCTCAGAAGTATAAGACTTAAATGAAGTAATACACTAAAGTATGCTCTGTTAAAAAAGTAAAACTAAAAACACAAAAGAAGCTATAGAGATTTCCAAACAGTAACAAGGTAAACAACGGCTCGATGGCATTCTTCTTATTGAATGCTTGGAATGAATACAAATCTTACCCACTTGCCAAAGGGCCTAGGCAGTGGCTCTAGGACCCGATGCAAGGATGTTTGTCCTTCAAATTCTGCCTTCTGACACAGTTCAACACTCTCTCTCTGCTGCAATGTTCTAATATTGTTGTGTGGCCAACAATCGAGTCCTCTTCTTCAGCTCTTGCTCCTTGGGTCACACAAGACAGTAGTGTTTCTTGGGAAACTTTGGCCAGCATAACTTTGTGATCGCCCATTGTTCATCTCTTTGTGGGTTTATATAGGTGAGCCTTCAAACCTCCTTCCCTCCCTTGGTACATGATGGATGGCGACCCAAGGGAGGGGCATTATTCCATTGTGTGCTGAAATGTGCCTTTGTGTGCTCACACAATGCCTAAGGGGGCGTTGGTGCTGTCCTTGGGTGGCTTTCACATAAGGATAAATTGTCCTTTTCTTACTTGTGGTCCTGGAAAGAGACTTTTTTTCACTTCCAGGAATGTGCGCTTATCAGGCTCCA
This sequence comes from Pinus albicaulis, assembly GCA_034641835.2. Taxonomy (NCBI): domain Eukaryota; kingdom Viridiplantae; phylum Streptophyta; class Pinopsida; order Pinales; family Pinaceae; genus Pinus; species Pinus albicaulis. Next base: position 276,232,531 of record CM076583.1, read on the forward strand.
GTGCATGCACAAGGCACTTTTTTTGAAGGAAAAAGCACGCATTTGAGCATTTATGACTAGTTCAAATTTTATGTTCTTAAAACCTTAGAGATTTTAAATACTTTTTTATTCCATAATGTATCTCTGTCTTGTAAATCCTTAGGATCGACATTAACTGATTTTGTTTCCTACTGTATGATTTTCCAGTGTTAACAATGGCGAAGTTGGTGCATTCTGTGTATCTCCTAACTGAATAAGGAAATCAGGCTGTGTGCTTGGTATCTCTTCGGTTAGCTTAGCTCTTTTCTCAGCTCTTTGTTATTAATCTTTAGAATCAACATCTTTTTCTTTTCTTCTTTTGTTTATCCTTTTAGAAATGATTAGAGTCTGAATGCTGCTGATACTAGAGTCTGCAAAACCTTTGTTAGTTAACTTCTCGGTTTTAGGCTTACTATCATGAAAAAAAGTAGAATAACCATTTTCCACACTTTTATTAGAGATTACCTTGTGTGGAACATAAGCCCATTTCTCCCCTAATAACAAATGCATGTTTTATAACATCATGTTAGCTTCATGTGTTGCTTTCATCATATTCAATATGAATAGTTCGACATACATAGGAAACTTAAATAAATGGCCTTTCTTCATTGGGATAAAATGTATCAAATCTACATTTAGGCTCTGTCTAATAAACTCCAAGGAAAAAAATATCATGGGAACAAATATAGGTAATCTATAAGGCTCAATCTCGGCTCCATACAATCTAAAATCTGAATAATCACCATACACAAACCAATCTTCAAATTTACAATTGGCACTAAGCTGAAGAAACTCCTGAACCTTCAACAAAAAACGTGGAGGAGTAAACCCATTCAAAACCTTATAGGAAATTGGCATGAAATAAGCAAAAAAATCAAACATCCCTCCCTAATTTGGTTCATTTCTTATTACATCTGTCCAAAACACCATTGCTTGTCTTTTCTTATTTGCATCCATAATATTTATCCCCAAATGTATAAATTCCTTTACATTTTGATATAAGAATAAATAAGTAATCAGTGAAGGAAACCTGAAAGACCCAGTGAGGGACATGATCATAACCTGAGCGTTAACATTCTTTTTCTAATAGGAGGGAGTATCTAACACCACATTAGGCTTCATCATTAAGGAAAATAACCCAAGCACTGACCTGTCAATTTGAATGGCATCTTCCTTTGCAAGTGTCTTTGATAGAAATTGTATTATTGGCTTAACTTTTGCATCAAACATATCCAATGGAAACTCTTTATCATCTAGCGAAAAATGTCCTGCTTCTGGCTTTAGAAAGAAGACAACCTGTGTAAACTCGTGCCCTGCAAGACTATCATATAAATCCACCAATGATATTTTAGTAAAATGAACATAAGATTCTCACTCAGGATAACAAAGGGATTGATGGATTAACTAAGATGTGACTTGAATTACAATCTCTTCTAAATTATTCATCATGAAATACTTGCTAGGGTATAAGGCAGACAGTAGCCAATGTATGAATTCAGAAAAAAAATGAGTTTTCGGGACACATGTAGATAGAACATCAGACTTGATCATGGCTGAATACATGGGAGAACTCTTCTCATTAAGTATAACTTTTTGGTAAAAGGGTAGATGCTCAACAATGCACAGAGTGTCTTTGAAGTCTTGCTCAGTGTCCATAAGCGGGATATGGCTAGAAGAGCCAGACAAGGACAATTGTTTAGCCATGAATTTATCCAGGGTGCTGACCGAAATAAGCACAGAGGTAATAAATTAAAGCAACTAAAACGACTTCTTGAGAAATTGGGACTGAAAACCAATAAGAAGAAAAGAAGGAACTTCAAGACCTTATATAGATGGTGCAGGATTTTTGGAAATAAATGAGAATTGAATGCTTGAATAGACAGATAATAGAAACATGATACGACATATGAGTTGGCTCCTTAGCTGGTGGCATTTATTGTTTGCGTCATGGGTTGCCTACGTCACTGCAGAAGCGCTCTAGAGTACGGAAGCCTCATCGGAGGTCTACCCCGGAAGTGATCGTGAACCATTGATCTTGGTCAGTGGGCCTTCAACTAGGTCAACTGCGGAGGCACCATTACTGTTAACCTGTGGGCTATTTTTTCCCATGGGTTTCCACTGATCCAAATTAACTTTAATTCTTTTAAATCTTTCCCGATGATTAGCACGAGTGTTAATCCAACGATCAGTCCCACCTTCACACTTTTGAACAATATGTTAGTTGACCGATATATAAAAAATGAAAACTATTTTTTGGCATATGAAAAGTTCATATTTGTCCTTTTTTCTGATATATATGTTTTTTTGTATTTTGAAAAATATAATAAAAGAGAATGCAAATGAGCCACACCATCTCGCTCCACCTGGGGAAATTGTTTTTTGCCACGAAATACTAAGAATCACATATTAGTTCCTTCACCTCAGGCATGGAGTCAAATATTGTTTGGTGACATATAAACATTGAACAGTCTGGTATTTACAATGATGAAATGTTGAATTTTAGTGCTGGAAATAATGATTCAAATACTGCCCATTCACAGGCAGCTACAAAGATTCGCCATCTAGATCTTCCAGGATGAAAGTGTTGTTTGACCTGGCTTCAGTAATTCTATATGGACCATACCAGAGAGGGTCAAACTTGAAATGATTCCCTTTATCTTCTCTTAATACTAAATCTCCTGCTTGGAAAAACATTTATTTTTCTTTTCTCTTAAATATAGACTTAATATTTGTCTGATAAGAAATCAAGTTGTATCTATCTTTGTTTCTGTTTTCACTTGAATCAATCACTTTGTTCATTCTTCTCACCAGAGCATTAGGTTATTCCTGAGCTTATTGAAGGTAAGCAATCACTGGTTTGGCCAGCTGAGTAAGAAATAGTGCTTGAGTTCCATAAACCAACTCATAGGGTGATTTTCCAGTAGACCTTCTGGTAGTTACTCGAACTTCACAAAGGGAAAAATTCAACTTGGAATCAAATTCCTTCTGATTTTCAACGATTTTCTTCTTCATAATCCTAACCAATGCCTTGTTTCAAGATTATGCCAATCCATTCCCTTGAGGATGGTATGTTGTGGAATGTGATAAAATTACATTATATGTTTGAAAAAAATTAATGAATCAAGAAGAATTAAATACTTTAGTATTATCAGTTATAATCTTGACTGGACATCCAAACCTGCTGAAAGTATTCCCCTCCATGAACTTGATCACCACTTGATCATTCGCTTTTTTGGTGGGTATTTCTTCAACCCACTTCGTGAAGTAATCAGTGGCAGTTAGAATCGACTTGAACTGTCCACTTGATGGTGGATTGATCTCTCCAATAAAATACATCCTCCACTGCCTAAAGGGTTATTCTATGAATACAGGGATAAGAGGTAATGGAGAAAGTCTTTTCTTCTAAGCAAATAATTGACATTTCTGACAACTTCTAACTAGTCTATATACATCTGCAAACATGGTAGGCCAATAGAAACCTGACTTGAGTATTTTATGAGCTGTAATGTTCCAACTGTAATTCCCTCCACATATACTTCCATGCTATTCCTTGGTAACTTCAATGGCTTCACCTTAAGTTAAGCATAAAAGCAAGATATCAGCAGGATCTTTCCAATATAGATTTGCTTCTACTATGACATATGGTTGAGACTTAAGCTTGAGAGATCTGTATTTTGTTCTATTCAATGAAGTTGGATAAAAAAAGAAACAGAGATAATGAACAATATCCTTATACCAATCTTAACACAAAATGTTATACTGAATACTTGATCTGGGATTATTCTAACCTTCTTCATTGACAGCTTCATCCACTGTTGCTAAAAGATTTATTCCCAATTCTTGAAATTTTTTTTTTGTTAATAATTTTTCCAAACCCTCTCCTTTGATTAACTTGGTGTGTTTAATGTCCAAATCATACTCCTAGATTTTCGTTATCCATTTTCCTCTTTTTCCTTCAACATCACTTTGAACCAACATATCTTTAACAGTAGAATTAGGTACATAAGTAGTTATTTGGGACTATAACACATAAGTACTGAAGGATTTGAATGCTTTTACCAATGCATACACTTGTTTCTCCAAAATTTTATATTTGAGCTCATCATCTCTGAGAACTTTGCTGAAGAATGCCACTAGCTGCTCCTTACTATCCTCATTTTTCTGCAATAACATAGAAGCACTAATGGTGGGCAAAGAAAATGAAAATATTTGAAGTACCTTTTCATAATCAAGACTTATTAGGACATGAGCTTCTTGGAGTGTTTCCTTTATTCTGTAAAATTCTTCTCTTGCATCTTTATCCCATTTCACTTTTTCATTTTTCTTCAACATGTCAATTATATTTCTCACAATTTCAGCATAATTTGTTACAAATCTTCTTAGAGAGTTTATTTTTCCCAAAAATATCTGAATATCTTTCTTGCTTCTGCATAAAGGAATTTTCCAAATTTCTTCCACCCTTGTTGGGTCAATATTTACTCCTTGTCTTGAAACTATGTGACCCAATAATTTACCTTTATCTAAGGAAAACAAAGATTTATTTGGATTTAGTGACAGACCAAAATTTATCCATTTTTCAAAAGTTTTTTGCAGATGCTCCAGGTCTTCATCATCTGACCTTGAGAAAACAATTACATCATCTAGATATATAACCACGTGCTTGTCACCAACAAATGCTATGTCCATGGCTTGCTGAAAGGTTGCTCTTACATTCATAAGTTCGAATTGCATCCTTGCATACATGAAAATGCCTTAGGGGGTTGTGAAATATGTATTATTCTGATCTTCCTTATCCACTGCCACCTGGTTATACCCAGAAAATCCATCAACCATAGACATCATGTAAGCTCATGTCACCTTTTGTAAGACATAATCCATTTTAGGTAAAGGATAATTATCCTTTAGAGATGCCCCATTCAAATTCCTGAAGTCCACACAAAATCTTATCTCTCCATTTTTCTTCCTCATAGGAACCAGATTAGAAGCCCAATTCGAATATCTAAGGGGAACTATGATTTTTTCTTGCAGCAATTTCTTCACTTCATTTTCAATTGGAGCTACCAATAATGGATTAATTTGTTTGAGCTTCTGTTTTTGTGGTTTTATTCCTTCTTTCAATTGAATTTTATTTTGTATTATGCTTTTATCATATGTTTTCAGGTCTTCATATGACCAAGCAAACACATCCATATACTTCTTAAAAAGATCAATGTATCTTTCTTTATAGTTTATGGGAACACCTTTGAATAATTTCACCATTTTCGGCTCTTGTTGAGTTCCCAAATTACAGTTTTCCATCTCTTCCTCTTGATATATTTTCTTTGAATTAACAACAACATCATTAGAATCAAATAATATTTCAAGGTGAACTAGTCCTTTAGGGAGCACATTATCTTTCAATTGGATAATCTTCTCATCACCTATTGACTGCTTAAAGTGTCTCATCTCTGCCTTTTTCTCTTTTTTTTCTTCTTTTTGATCTGTCTCAGCATCTTCAAAATTTCCAATCATTGCCCATAAATTATTTATCTGCTCATCATCTTCAAACACATGCCAGTGTTTCACATTGTCAGGAATAGAGGGTGTATGTCTAATTTCAATCCCATACCATAGCCTTGGATTCATTGGGGGCTTGAATGTTATAGCTGCACCTGCTAACGAATTTACCAACCTATTATCCTCTCTTGGAATAAAATAGATATTCAAGGCTTCAAAATAGTTCTCTATCAAGTCCCAAACTTCATTCCTATATGATCTTAATCTTGGATGCTTGGTTTGACAATGAATTTTAAGTTGTCTTATTATTAATTCAGAATCACTGAAAATCAAAATGTATTGAATTCCCATATGTTTAGTTGTTCGAAGAATTAAGATGAAGGGTTCATACTTAGCTACATTGTTGGTAGAATCAAACTCTAACTTAAAATAAAAATGCATGAGGTTACCTTCTGGTGATATCAATAAGAGTCCTGCTTCTATGCCATCCTTGGAGTAGGCACCATCAAAGTAGCATTTCAAAATCTTATTTGAATGCAGCTCATTATGTACAACTGCTAAAGAGAATTTCTTCTCTGTGTCTTCAGTACATTTTGCATCTTCATGTAGCATGAAGCATGAAAGGTATTATTTTTCCTGACTATAAACAGGGGAATTACCTGCTTCTTTATTTGTAGTGGTTTTCCACAAAACTTGTTTCTCTGTACAATCTCATTTATTACCCATTGAAAATAGGAATGATAGGATAAGTGAAATCTAATTTTAAAACTCCTCCCAACTTTGCTCCCCAAGACCTTGACAAGAGCATTCCAAATCTGGCCTGAATGTCAGCAACCACTATGTCCAAACAATACTTTTAGCTGGAATATTTTCCAAAGACACTACCATGTCCTTAATTAACCCAACACATTTCAACCTCTTGGATTCAAATGAGTATAGATCCCTGTAAGGTTTAGTAATATGAAAATTCAATTCTTTCATAACAGATAATGGCATAAGATTTTGGGAAGCTCCTGAATCCAACATGATGTTATGAAGAATAAAATCATGAAGCAATAATGAAATGTAAAACGTAGGAATATAAGAATCTACTTCTTCAACATGAGGGCCAAAGGTGACTACCGAATTTTCTTCTTGCAAATTCACAGTATCAGCTATATCTTCATTCTGTGAGAGATTTATAAATTCTGAAATTTCCTTTTTGAAGACTGGCGTTTTAGCTAATTCAAGAAGAGGTACCTGAATCTTGACTTTCTCCAACTCCTTTTTCAAACTAAACATCTGAGTCTGTTTCAAATTCTTTTCAGGTTCTTCTTCATTCTTTCTAGAACTTGGAATTTTTGTAGGTACAGGAACAAATTTCTCCAAAATATTAGTATCGATTGTTTTTTTCTGGGAAGATTCAACCTATTGTACTTCTGTTCTATTTTCTAAATTTGCACGTTGTTTTCCTTTATCTACCTTTTTTCCAGGGTCTTTTTGTGGTGGAGTCGCCATTGGAGGAGGGTTACAATCTTCTTGTTCACCCTCACATCCTAGATCTCTTTCTTGATCTCAAGTTATACTTTTTATGCAACTCAGCCTGCATAAAATCTACGAATTTTTTACAGTATTCATTAATCTCATCCTCATCAAAATATACTTCAGCCTCTACACATTCTCCTTCACAATCTTCTTCTCCATCATCAACTCTTATATACAAAGTAGATATTTGATCCCCGTCTTCCTTTTGGTCATCTTCTACTGACTCTTGAGGTGTTTCTTCTATATACAATGGTGCTTGAACTTGATCATGATCTTTTCTTTCCCTCTGCAAAATTTGCAAGGGTTGTTTTCTGAATTAAGGATTAAATCATCTTTTGTTTTGTTGTACTGGTCTCTGGGAGTTCTTACTTTCCAATTCTATCTTAATTAACTTATTTGACAAATTTTTTTATCACCTTTTTCATATCTTCAATTCTTTGATATTGTGATGATTCTTATTTTGTTTTCCCCTTCTCTTGGATTGATTGTTTTTATTTTATCTTTCCAACTACAGTCATATTGGCTTTGATTTCTAAGGCATCTATCTGTATTTTCTCAAGAGTATGGGATCTTCTCTCTAAGTGTAAAACTGAAATCAACTTCAAAAGCCCCAACAAAAACAACCTTTGCTCCAAAATAAGGGGGATTCATATCTACAGGTAAACTATTGTACAATTTATTGAATCTCTTGACAAACTCAGAAATATTCTCATGAGGTTTCCTTTTAATTGCATTAAATTCTGTTAATGAATAACCATGATCTCTTTTCTCTCCCCATATCTGAGTGAATTTATTTTCTAAATCTTCCATATAAGTACTAAACAAATAATATCATTACAACATCAATATGCTCTACATTCAAATTTTCAGCAAAATTGCAAAATGAGGGTAAATGTTGTTTTGCAGTTACTTCATCTTCTCCAATGAAACGATGAAGTAATTTAGGATATTCTTCATTAGGGGAATTTTGAGGTCTAAAAGGGGCCTCCTAAGGAAATTATAAAATAAAAGTGGAAGTAATAAAATAAGATTTGATTACATCATCAAATTTTAGAGGGAAAAAAGCAAAAACTATTTTTTCAACTCGTATTTTCAACTTATCTCCCAAAGTTTTTAATCAAATTTCAAGCGGGAGTACTTGTTGGATGCAAAATTTAATTCCTCATCCAAGGAGTACCCATTTTTCATACTTTTGATGGACCCTACTACATGAAAAATGAGAAATACATGAAAAACGTTATTGTAATCACGTTTTTCATGTATTTATCATTTTTCATATAGTAGGGTCCATCGAAACTATGCAACATGGGTACTCCTTGGATGAGGAATTAAATTTTTCATCCAATGAGTACTCCCACTCGAAATTTGAGTAAAAAATTTGGGAGATAAGTTGAAAATACGAGTTGAAAAAGTAGTTTAATTATTTTATTATTTTTTAATCCTTTTACCCTTTTAATTAAAAAATGGTGAATAATCCCCCATGGTTGACATCATCATCTTGAATCCTATTGGTTCTTATTAATTTTATTTTTGTTGTACATTTTTCTTAGGAGGCCCATTTTAGACCTCAAAATTCCCCTAATGGAGGCATGGCATTCATGGTTGTGGAAGATTAAGTGGTGCATATCTATTCATCAAGAAAATTGGTGTTGCAATGTTTACGCCTTGATTAACTACTCCTTGGGTTGACACAATTGATGTACCAGTTGTGATAATGAATGGGGATGATGGTGATAACATGGATATGGGTGTAGGTTGATGAAAAATGGCATAAGTACTAATCACTGGAATTTGTTGACTTTCTGTAAAAGTAAAGGAAATAGCCTCAAAGAAATGTTCTTCCAAATCAATTTATTGAAAACGAATGGGTGTGAAAGGTGAATCTTGTTCCAAAAAGGAAGCACTCTAGAGATATATTCAAACAAAGGATTATGAGAACTGGTACCAGGAGCAGACAATGTAGGATTATGTGTTGAAGGGGTTTTAGGTTTCTGCACCTTTTTAGAAACCAATCTTTCAAGATCAGACAAAGCAGGGAATTTTTGTTGTGAGGTATCTGACCTCGTGTGAGGCCTTTTGAAAGCCAGAATTCTGAAAATAAAAAACACAGCTGAATATTTACTCCTCACTGAACAACCAGAGGAAATAATGTGAAAAACCTAGGGAAAATGAATTTCGCTTCTTTGGTCCCCAACAACGGCACCAAAAAATGTTGTATCTTAAGAGACAATCCTTTGGCTGTGGGGAGGAATCAGTGCTTAAGACATTTTAGAAATATATGTCACAAAACTTATAATATCAGGTGGTCTTTGTGTAATTCCTTTGAAAATAATTATTTAATACCCTTAATAATTTGATATAATGAAATACTTCACAATGCCATTAACTGCTAATATCTGAGTGAAAAGAAGAACTGTAGAAGAAACTCAAAATGATATGCTGAAACATAGAATCTATCACCTTAAATTTCAGAAGAAATTTATGTATAAAGAATAGTTCGAGTGAAGGAGCGCATATTAAGGTTATTTAACTCTTACTCAAAGATGTAATAAAGAGACGACAACTACTTTACTTCACTTCATTCAAAGAAGAAGAAACACAAAATGATACTGGCAAAACAAATCACCATCAACATATGCAGGAAACTTGATGTTTCTTTCATTATTTTTTCAGAAAAGTAAGTACAAAATTTGTACTCATCCAGAGGTCCAAAACTCAGAACCATCCTTATTCTTTCTATCTTGCTTAAATACATACAAAAGCAGTTTGTAACTGCTGGAACTTTTGAAACTACCTAAACTATCTAAACTACTTATTACATTGTAATTGAGGACATCGTTACAACCTTGATAATTTAACAAGAAAGATAAATAAAACTTGCAATATTAATCTATTAGTTGGATTTGAATGGCTATCACTATGTTCCCTTGAGGTGTTGATGTGTTATTTTGAGGTGCGACATGTCACCTGGTGAATCAGTCATCCATGCCTGACACTTTTTCCAGATTTCAATGCTGGTTTTAGGATAATTGACCAACTTGTGATATTCTACCCTAAAAGCAGTAATCCTGGTAAAAGTGGGGCTTTCCATAAAAAAGGTCTTGACCATCCATAATAATTGAAAATGCATGTGCAAGAAATTAACAAATGTGGTTCCTTCTAAGACTACAATTTTTTCATGAGTATTGTCAATCTTGCTTTTTTCTCCCACTAGTAAAGGCTCATATGAATCCCAAGACAGAATATTTCCTTGCAGATCCCAGTAGATGGCAGCCTAGCTCTGGTCCTTTTTTCAAACATGTTCAATTTGTCTATAGCCTGCTTAATTTCTGCCAATTTCTTCTCTGCTTATTTCCTGCAATCATTCTTCACAATCAACTTATTGATCTCTAAAATACATAATGTTCTATACTTAATTTCATGTTCCTCTAGCTCTTGATCTATTTTATAATTTATAAAATCAATAAACCTTTTTTCCCATAAAGCTCTGTTAAGAAACTTTTTCTTATTAGCAATAATAAGATCTTGTAAATCTCTGATTATGCTTTTTTCCTCTTATACTATAATCAGTGATTCCCAAAATTTTTTCATCACTTCAATGATTTCATTCCACAAAATATCCTTTTATTGAATCAAAGACATGTTTCCTTTTTAGTTTTCTTTAAGACTATGGATTTCCTCGTAAGTTGTCTGGAAATCAGACTTATATTTATTAATTTCCCCTTCTTTGGCATGCATTATATTCATTGTTGTATCAAGGTCACTCTCAGTTTTCTTGAGATCAATCTCTACCACCTTTAACTCTGTGCTCAGCTGGGATGATCTAATTGTTGGATCATCAGTTCCAAATGACATAACTATGGTGCAAGTATTTGATGCAATCTGACCCTGCAAATTAATCACTGACTCCTTTAATTTAGAAATATCCTCCTCTTTCTGCAACAACTGTTGTAAAAGACTCTCTTTTTCATTTTCTTCCTCTGGTACCTCTACTACCATTGGATGCTATCTAGTAGGTAATTTTAGCTCTTTCTTAAATACATTAATTTCTGACTCTGCACTTTGTAATAACTTTTGTACATCTGTTCTATCATTGGGGTCTAGTCCAATTTTCACAAGTATCTTCTTCAACTCTTCATTTTGAGTTGAAAGAACCCTAGAATTAGCCTTATTTAATTTTATCTGCTTAATCACTTTTCCAAACATATTCTCTACCTTATGAGAAGTTGCACTTATTTTAGTTAGGTCATTAAAAATCAATTGACCAGTCTGCATATGTAAGTTAACTTTGTCAAGTAAAGGGATATTTTTAACATGAATAGTTAGATTTACAGTTTTAAAATTGTTTGATGACCCTACTGTCATTTCATATGGGTAAGAGAAAGAAATCTTCAACTAATCCCTTTCTAAGTCGATAGCGGTCAACAATTTGGTTTGATCAGGAGTAATATGATACTCTGCTTGAGCCTCCATACTGGCTTTAATCTTCTGGTTCTTTTTTTGCAATTTGGGCAAAGACTTGCTTAATCAAAGGAACTTGATCATGAGTAGATTCATGTCTTGACGATGAAGCTGGTGCATTTTGAGTATCTCCTAATTGAATAAGGAAACCAGGTCATGTGCTTGGTATCTCTTCGGTTAACTTAGCTCTTTTCTCAGCTCTTTCTTCTTCATCTTCATAATCAACAACTTTCTCTTTGATTATTTTGCTTATCCTTCAAGAAATGATTGGAGTCTAAATGTTGGTGCTACTAGAGTTTACAAAACCTTTGTTAGATAACTTCTCGATTTCAGGCTTACTGTCATGAACAAAATCATAATAACCATTTTCAACTCTCCTATTAGAGATTAACTTGTGTGGATCATAAGCCCATTTCTCCCCTAATAACAAATGCATGTTTTATAAAATCTTGTTAGCTTCATTTGATGCTTGCCTCATATTCACTATGAATAGTCCCACAGATATAGGCAACTTAAATAAATTCCCTTTCTTCATTGGGACAAAATGTATCTGATCTATATTTAGGCTCTGTCTAATAAACTCCAAGGTAAAAAATCTCATTGGAGCTGTTAGACTCCTATACCAATAGGTGTCATATATCATGATTGACTTGATGGGCTATGTAATATGTTCATACCTTTCCTTGTTGCAAATATTTTCCATATTGTCAAAAAAATCAAAAAATTTAAAAAATGTAAAGAGGGTATACCCTAAAAGAAAAATCAAAGGGTAAAAAAATAAAAATGGCCAAAAAATGAAAGAAAATGAACCCCACCAAAATAAAGGCCAAGAAAGTGCGCAAGTCTAAGTGCCACTACTTTTTAATCTTATATAAATAAACAAATTGTGTGCAACTTGTATCTTATGCCACAATTTATGAACAGTCAAACAGTTTAAGCTTGGCTAGTTCATCTTTTAATTTTATGTTTTAGATAGAGAATAAAATCTGACCAAACTGTTTAATCTTGGCAGATAAGTAGGTAGGTAGAGTAAATAAAAGGAGCTCAACAGCGTAACCTGAGCCCTTGGATGTAATAAGGTTAGAATTAGATAGATTTCTACATGTAAAAGAAAAAATGTGATAAGGGTTTTCCAGTCTAAGTGCACCCTAATAAAGAAGAAAAAATGCTAGGTTAAAGTAGGTAGGCTAGGTAGATGTTGTTGCAGAATTACATGTGATGGATAATGACTCTAGATGTGTTAAATCTTTACTTTCATCAAAAGTGCAAAGGAAGACACTACACTGGAAGAATTTCAAGCAAAGAAAAGTCAAATTATTAACTTCCTTTCTCATTTTTCCCTAAGAATTTCACTAATTTCCCCTAAGTAGTAATAAATTTGAAAATTAGAGGGGCTCAAGGCATTTCCTTGACTTTTGGAGGGATCGGACCCTCGACCCAATAATTGGAAAAGCCTAAGTACTTAAAAGCATTCATAAATCATTCATTCACTTCCACAAGACAATCTTTTCCTAAGTAAAATCTTATTTTACTTAGGGAAATTTCACAATATTTCATAAAAACCCTTTTCATTCAAGCATAAGTTAATTACATGAACCTAATGTTTTTATACTTAGTGCTCTTATTTCATTTTCATATTAATTCCTAACTTTATTATTTAATTCCCTATATGACTCAACCCTTTCCTGTATTATTTTAATTTTTAAAATTCCCAATTATTATTATCCCGCCCCTTTGGTTGAAAAATAACCATATAAATCTGATTAATTTTGATTAATTAGTTTAATTTCCAACTGATTAAAAGCTCGACACCTCCGTATAAAAAAGGGATTAATTAACCCTCATGGTTAGTTAAAAACCTATTCCACCAATCAAATCACCCCTGACATAATTTAAACTATGTTTGATTATATCGGGCCCACTCTTTATCTTTCCGTCATCTCCCTTTCCCAATGATCGTTCGATCAACCAGTCTACGATCTATGGTTGTAAACCATATTGCTGCACCTCCTCGTCCGAACAATAATGCACGATGGCCAAGCAGTTTTCTAAACAGTGTCGCGCCACGTGTCGTGTATTGTATGGAATCGCTCGCCCTCCGCTGAAAACCGCTTGTCCCCGAAAGCGGTGCAATATATCCCGCTTACCACTTACAAAACCACTGTACTTGCTGATGTCATCTGCTTAAAAATATAATCCTGCCAGCCTTTTACTTTGCAATTAAAAAACACCAACGCACGTCATTTTCACTATTTTTTACAATGACCAATGTCCCATGCAAAAACTTCAAAAACCAACTGTGAAGACTGTCGACCGCCACCTTGACTGAGGAAAGTTGCAGATAAATAATCCAAAAACCATCCGCCATTTCCCACACCTATTTTCGTTGCTGTTTATTTGTCGGAAAATAGGTATTTACCCAAATTCCCATTGAACTCTGCAAATCTTGGTTTCTGTTCTAATTCCATTGGAAAAAGAAAAAATAGAGAACAAGTTGGTCTTTATTTCATTCCTCAATTCCCAGAATTGCAATTGTATTCCTAAACATGTGACAGTGCCTTTTTTTTTCCACCGAAACCCGAATTCCTTTCTGAATCCACAAGAACCAGAAATGGAAATTCCTGTGGCTTTGAATGTCTCACCCTTGAATGCCCCTCATAGAGATTTAGACTATTTGCGCTTAGCAGATAGGGATTTCTAGATTAAAGACCTCGTCCTCAGTGAAAGTCCTCTCAGAATTTTTTGCCAATGCAGAGATAGTTACTTAAATGGCTCTGACATTTTTGGACTGTGGGAATCCAATCTTTCGATGTATCTTTTACCCTCAGTCCACATTTTTCCCGAAAAATTCACCACTGCCATGCCAATTATGATCCCAATCAATGAGCAGTCATGTCCCCGAGTCAAACCGTCCTTTTCCCAATAACCGCTCGGTCTATCAATGAAATGTTGCAGTTTCAGCCTGGTCAAGCCCTGACTCCCCTTTTCATGGGAGATTTACTTGAAAAATCGACCAATTTATCTCAAGAAGAGTTGAATCGTCTCTGCCAAACTTTCATGTTGCCTGAACATCAACCCAAAGGCCCACCTCCTTATGGATATACTTTTTTCACAGATATGGGCAGACTCATTTTGAATATGATATCTTCTGTAATGGGTTTCAATACTAGCGAATATTTTGATCAGTTAACCCTAGTATTGTTGTCCGTTTTTACCCTTGGATAGCCCCCTGCTATCAAATATGATTTTGCTTTCTATATTGCTGATAAAATTCATGACCATTTCATGAGATTAGAAGATGAGAGAGTTTTTAAATATTCCACTGTTATATACCATCTTATGATTTACTATCAATCAGATAGTTTCCCTTTCCATGTCATGAAACTTGATGCCAAAGGAAATCCTAGGTCTATCATTTTTTGGTCTGCAATCTTCCATAATTCCTCTGATTCTCCTTATTCTTACAATGAGTTCAATGACCTATTTTTGCACCTTGAAACAACTTTATTAACAGGAATCTCTCCTCCTATGGTCAATAATTACATTAATAAAATTCTCCAACTATCCAAGCAATACAAGATAGGTTATTGGTACCTATAAAGGAATCATACAAAAATTAGAATATATGGCAGTGAGCTATGTCCTTTCAAGCTACCAAAGTATGTTCCAATGAGGCTCTTTGCCTTGGAATATTTTAGACAGATGATAAATTCAGACATAGTCCGTTTTTGTAATGCAAAGAAGCAAGCTCAGTTCAGAATCAAGAGTCAATTAGGTCCTTTTGTCTGCAATTCTAGGGATGCAGGAAAAGAAGCTGAAAGAATACTAGAAGATTATCTCAAATTGCAAAAAAGTTTCCACTGGGTACCTTATGACCCAAAGAACTTTATTTGTGATAGGAGAATGAAAAACAAATTGTCACCATACCTTCATCATAAAATTCCGGAGATTGAAAAATTTGCCAATATGGATGAATGGATGGAAGGGACCTTAATAGAACAAGATAGTGAACAGTTCAGTGTTGAAAATGTTATGAAATATCTTGAGAAAATACTTGACCTGGTTTCTTTTGGACAGGTGCAAAAACCAGGAATTGGTCCTTCTTCTGTTGGAACTTCTCAACAAAATTTGAAGGAAATAAGTGCACTGGCCACAGTAGCATCTAAAGGGAAAGGAAAGGAGGCTAATACACAAGTCACAGAGAAATTCACAATAAACGAGCAGCCTGAAACTTCCAAGGAACAGGCCCAAATACAAATTTCTCCCACTCAGATTAATGTGGCATAAGTTTCAATTTTGCAAACTCCTCTCAATGAAGAAAAGGGTAAGAAGAGAGATGCAGAAACAGCCACTCCTATCAGTGGTTCTTCAGAACATCCTGGTGTCAAAAGAAAAAAATTAAATCCTCTTTCAAAAGTAGAATTTGTTCAAGAAATCCCTGATAGTTAGAGGACAGAAGAATTAGATAGCCATCAAACATACACAATCAGTGGAACATCCACTAATTCACAAAGAAAAGAGCTACAAAGACAGAAAAGTGCAGAAGTATCTTCCTTCAAACCACCAGTGAAGGATGCCTGGGATATTAAGAAAACATTTATAAATATAAAGGCCAGAAATGATCCATTAAGACTTCAAATCTATAATCAATATTTGAAAATGGCTCCCAAAAATCAACAAAGATTGATGTCAGCCTATGACATCCAGTAAGGTAAAATGGTGATGAGTCATTTCAAGCCCGAAGTGCAGCAGCCTCAAACAGCTGCAGATTATGTTAGAACCTATTTTGAAGTCATGAAAAAGGATATTCATCCTTTGGATCAGATTGAACTGCACAAAGAAACATGAGAAATTATTTATTCAACTTTGACTGATAAATCAATGATGACCCAAAGATTACAGGATTCCTTGAATAATACTACTGCTCAATTCCATCTTGAGAAAGCCTCTTCCCAGGTTAAGGACAACAGAATAAAGACTTTGGAAGAAATAATTATTAGATTGGGTCATAATCCCAAAGATGTCAAAGGTATAGAAGCCTTGATTAAGAAGAAAGATGATGATATTGCAGCCTTAAAGAAACAACTAAAGTTGCCATCTTCAAGGCATCCACAAACCGCAGACATCATAAAGAAAAACTCTGAAGAAGAATTGATGGATTTGCTCTTGAAACTGAATGAGCAACTAAATGAGACTAAAAAAGAACTTGAAAAGGAATTAAAGGACAAGCAAACAAACATTCCAGCATCTACAATAGAAGTAATTACAGGTACAACAACAACAGGTTAGCCAACAGAATTATCACAGGTCAACACTACCAATTTAAGCACTGAATAATTAATAAAAATCAATGGAGGAATTGAAACTCCAAGTGACAGAGCTTCAGAAAACAAAGGTACAATTTATCTCCTTAGAGTAAAAATATTATCTCTCAAAAATGAGTGTTGCGGAAAAGACAAGAGAGATTAATAGATTAGAAAAACTGGTGAGAGCATTAGAAAGGGATCTCACATTGGAGAAACCTTTGGGAGAAATCAAAGAAATTCTTTGGACCAAAATCATTCAGTCAATAAAAGATGTCTGGCCATCAATTTAAATAATGTATGAGCAGAATGATTTAATTAAATTGGCTCTGGAAGAAATTTTAAAGGCAAGAGAAGAATTAGGAAACATGCCTGAAGAAGCCAATGATCTTATACAATTTTTGAATACCAAGAACAAATATCAACTTGAAGAACTAGGTATCCAAGACAGAACAGGAACAATTTTGGAGAATAAAAGATTTTTTACTAAAAGAACTCTGATGCAGAATCTAGAAAGAAGATGCTCTGATATGCAGGAAGAAGTCAATGCCTTTACAAAGAGATTCAATATTTTGCAGAGTAAAGGATTGCTAAGTCCTTTAATTTCAGAGGATAAACTTATGAGCCTAGAAAACTATGTTGAGAAATTGAATAAATATGCTGACAACCAGGCCAGTTCATCAACTAGTTCATCAGTAACAAAAGCATAGCCTACAGGAAATATTCTTCATGACAATATGGAAAATTTGTTTTTATCTCGAACATGAGGTAAAACACTTATTCCCAATTCAACCTACTTTCTTAAGATATACAGAGACTGATGAAACTCTGAGGAAGCTTCAAAGAACAAGAATACCAGAAATACAATGGTGGGAAGAAATGTTAGACTTTTTGTAAATATTATCTTTGCATGAATTTTTATTATTTACTACAGTAAGACATGATAAAAGGATAAACAAAGATCAAACATAAGTCAAAGTGTATCAGTACAAGTAAAGAGTATCAGTAAAACAGAGCAACCAGCACAGAATTACTAAAGAGGACAGAAGCAAGCCCAATCATAGGGCCTGCCTCCAGCACATTCTCAAAAGAAGGAAACAACACAACATCGGTTATCCTTTCTCTTATCTACGAGACCATCTATCTCTATTTTCTTGTAATATATCCATGAGTCATCCTAGATTATATCTCATTTTGTTAGGAGATATTTTTTATAATTCTTTGTATAAATACTCCCTCAATTGGAGTATTGAATGGTGGTGGATTCTTAGACTTTGCTGTAATACTGATTATTTTGGAATAAAGTGTTGTTGGATAAATTTCGTATGGCTAGCTGGATAAATAATTGACGCAAATGACTTTTCACAGGATTATTGAGTCAGACAACAGATCAATAAGTCATCTATATCTTATGTTTTAGAGTTTTATACTTGTTTATTATACCATCTTTGTTTCATATCTAAATGATAAACGAAAAGGAATAATTTAGAAAGTGCTTAAGTGAAATATGTTTTCAATCGTTGTTATTCTTAATGTTTTCTTCTGAACTAGTTTAAACAGTGAATTCTTAATTGCTCATGTTTTCTACTTTATCCATTCTGATTATTTGATAAAGAATTTTTAATTGCTCTTTGTTAATAATCATTCAGGTTCCCTCTTTCGAAAATATTGAAGGATTCTTAATTTCCCTTCACCCATTTCGAGTCCATTCCATTCATTTTAGATCTTTATTTGTTCCCTATTTGATTACCTTGCCCTCTGAAACCATCCCTTGTTAAGAAACTACATCCAATTAAGCCATATTCTTTGACTCAATTAGCCCAATGGACTAGAACTACTCAGTCAGACCCCTCTGCTAATGAATTTCATCACCCAAACAAACAAAATTAAAATCCCTGAACTTTCATAACTAGCCTAATATCTTTTAAAAACAAAGCTAAATCTTACTGAGAGAGCCCTCTCTGGGTACAGATTGGCTAGATTTTGTACCTAAAAGTTGGTTTGTGGTTACCTCAGACCCCTTTCCTCTTCCAACAACTTCAAGGAAAATCTCAGTGATAACAGGAACAAAGATAGGTAATCCATAAGGCTCAATCCTGGCACCATACAATCTAATTTTTGAATAATCATCATACACAAACCAATCTACAAATTTACAATTGGCACTAAGCTGAAGAAACTCCTGAGCCTTCGGCAGAAAACATGGAGGAGTAACCCCATTCAAAACCTTATAGTAAATTGGCATGAAATAAGCAACAAAATCAAACATCCCTCCCTCATTTGGTTCATTTCTTATTACATCTGTCCAAAACACCATTGATTTTCTTTTCTTATTTTCATCTATAATATTTAGCCCCAAACGTATAAATTATTATACATTTTGATATAAGGATAAATAAGTAATCAATGAAGGAAACCTGAAATACGCAGTGAGGGACGGGCTCATAAGCTGAGGATTAACATTCTCTTTCCAGTAGGACGGAAAATTTAACACCACATTAGGCTTCATCATTAAAAAAAATAACTCAAGCACCGACCTATAAATTTGAGCGGTATACTCCTTTCAAAGTACCTTTAACAGAAATTGTAGTACTGGCTTGAATTATTCATCAAAAATCTCCAATGGGAACTCTTAATCATCTTTTGATAAACGTCCTACTTTTGGCTTTAGAAAGAAGACAACCTGTGTAAACTCCTGCCCTACAAGGTTGTCATATAATTCCACCAATGATTCTTCAGTAAAATGAACATAAGATTCTGACTCAGGATAAAAAAGGGCTTGATGGATTAACTGAGATGTGACTTGAAGAACACTCTCTCCGAAATCTTTCATCACGAAACACTTGCTAGGGTATAAGGCAGACAATAGCCAATGTATGAATTCGGGAAAAAGATTAGTTTTCAGGACACATGCAGATAGAACATCGGACTTGATCATGGCTGAATAGATGGAAGAACTCTTCTCATTAAGTAGAACTTGCTGGTAAAAGGGTAGATGCTCAACAGTGCACAAAGTGTCTTTGACGTTTTGCTTAGTGTCCATAAGCATGATATGGCTAGAAGAGACAGGAAAGGACAATTGTTTAGCCATGAATTTATTCAGGGTGCTGACCAAAATAAGCGTAGACGTAAGAAATTAAAGCAACGAGGATGACTTCTTGAGCAATCGGGACTGAAAACCAATAATAAGAAAAGGAGGAACTTCAACACCTTATATAGATGGTGCGGGATTTTATGAAATAAATGAGAATTTAATGCTTGACTGGACAGATAACGGAAACATGATGTGACATATGAGCTGGCTCCTTAGTTGGCGACATTTATTCTCTACATCACGGGTTGCCTACGTCACTGCGAGAGCACTCTGGAGTACGAAAACCTCATCAGAGGTCTTCCCCCGGAGTGATCGTGAACCATTGATCTTGGCTAGCGGGCCTTCAACTGGGTCAACTGCGGAGGCACCCTCACTATTAACCTGCGGGCTATTTGTGCCCATGGGTTTCCTCTGATCCAAATTAACTTTAATTATTTTAAATCCCGGCCGATGATTAGCACGAGTGTTAATCCAACAGTTGGTACCACCTTCACCCTTTCGAACAATATGTTAATTGACTGATTTATAAAAAGAAAAAACTAGTTTTCGGCATATGAAAAGTTCACATTTATCCTTTTTTCCGATATATATGCTTTTTTTGTATTTTGAAAAATATAATAAAATAGAATTCAAATGAGCCATAGCAGGCGGTACTAAATTGAACTTCGGTACCTAGTCCCTAAAAAATATCCTTCCAAAATGCAAAAGTAAATTTTACATCTCTGACAAAAATAACTACTCTATATATGCCATGTAATCATAATATTTCCCTCATAAAAATGTCAGCAATTTAAACAATCTTATACGTAGATTGTATTAGAATGAAATGGGATATTTTTCTTAACTTATCCACTATTACCATAACTGAGTCATTATTCCTTCTTGATCTTGGAAAACCTGTGATGAAGTCTACTGTGATGACATCCCATTTCCATTCCAGAATGGATAATGGATAGAGTAATCACGTTGGGTGCTGGTGCTTGGCCTTGACTTGCTAACACTGCATACATTTAGCCAAGTAATTGTCGATATATCTTCTAATTCTAGGCAAGAAATATTTTTTATTTATTGCAAAAAATAATTTATAATATCTAGGATGGGCGGAATAAGGGCTCCTATGGAACTCATCCAATGTAATATTCCAAATAGGAAAAGACAGTAATAAAAAACACACTAAACTGGAAACTACAACAACATGGAAATAAACTGCAAAAACCACAAAAATAGAGAGAACAATTGAGCCATTTTATTAATGAGGTGAAATATAACTACAACAATGCTCAAGAATAGTTGCACTCAAGCCGACAAAGATGGCTAGAATGACCCTCAATTTCCCCCACTGAGAACACTGCATAATTGTTGCTCTATTGGAGATCTAACTACGTAGCCCCTGCTGGAAATGTTGGAAATGAAAATGCTAGCTGAAAATGGGTGCGTAGATGAGGCTATTCTAGTTCTCGTAAGATTCCAGGATTTAGACACTGGCTTCTACTCACAAAACGTAGAAAAACCCATAAAGGATTTCTGGATTGGAAGACCTCAGAAAATCACCCTCCTAGGGCATGAAAATGCACAACTACTGGGTATGTAGTGATATGAGCTGAACTAACAAATAAAATGTTGCAACAACCCTCTCGTAGCTCAACTGATGAAGGGTTGATCCCCTCACTAGATTCCAAGTGACAATGCTATGGAATTTGACACTCCTCTGGATGTCTCAACTGCTGCACTGTGTGAGTCACTAGGTGGTTGCGCTGCTCAAGACGATTGCAAATGGGAAAATGTCGGAATACTGAAATCTACTCACAAGATATAAGGGCTCCTCTCCTAAGTGGGAACTCGAAGTCCCCTGAGGACGAGGTTGGGATCTCCACTCCAAGACACTTGTGTGCTAAAAAACACTGCAGACTCGGCTAAATAGCTCAAGCGTGCTCAAGTCATAAATGACAAGAAAATAATAATAATCCAGAATGATCTCCATGGATGCCATCACCCCTTTCTTATACTTTTGGAACCCTCACACCCTTAGGCCCACATCATAAATATGTTGGACTCTTATTCCATATCCTCCTCCTTGACTGTGATGTTCACATGATATCTTGGCCCCCTCCACTACTACATTGTTCTACTTTCAGACTACTGAAGTCGTTTTATTCTACTAAAGGGATTTATGGGTCCATATGCTGTCTTATTCATCTATTAATTAAGGAATATAAATTTTAATATTAAAATTAGCTAAAAGCTAAATTAAGAATATTAAATTCCTCCCCGCCAAAACATTTCTTGTACTCAAGCAACTACAAAGATGTGGGCCACCCTGTTGACTTGATGCAACTGAGACCAATGCCCAGATCATATACAAACCCCTCATTGGGGATATTTTCCTATGTCAAGCTACCTGGAACAGACCCCTCAATGTTGGGATCCAAAATAGATCTCTCATCATACATATCATCAATCAAACCTCCTGGATCCCAATGCCACCATGGCCAATCATCACCCAAGTTGTCCCCTAGCTCGGACTGCGCACTGCATCTGGCTATAGCTATTTCCTCATGAGGTGAAGACCGCCAACATGCATCAATGCTCCATGGCCCCTGATGTGTTGTAGATATGATTGTATAAACTGGCCCACCAACTATGTACTAAATCATCACCTCTCCCCTGACTCAATCCAATGTTGATCCTCCTCTCCCGAAGTCGGGATGGAATGCTACAAAGTTGTGGACATGTGCCCCACTTCCAAATGTAAACTGTAGTACCTATCATGTCTATGGGTCCCTGCTCTAATTTTCACCTGACTAAGAAGATCGTACCATCAATATGACATCAACTGTAATATTCCTAATTAGCTTTCAGCTAGTTGGAATATTAATTTTTGTTTTTCTAATTAAAGTAGATGAATAAGAGGGTAGGGAGATCCATAAATATCTTTAGTAGGAATAAAACCACTTCTAATGTGAATGTGGATCATCTTATGAGTTTAATAAAGCACTCTTAGGTGTGAATATAGGTTAAAACATGTGGATGGGGTCAAGTTTGACCAAATCAATAGCGCTATTATGGAGGTCGTGGAGAGTTATTGTAGGACAACGTAGTCTTAGTGGGAGGGAGTCTCCATGAGAGTATCATATTTAATGAGTGGGACCAAGGGTGAGAAGGCTCACAAATCATATAAGGAAGGGGATGGCAGCTATATAAGGCACTTTGAATATTTTTTATGTTTGGTCTTTTATGACTTTCTACATGCTTTAGTTGTTTAGCAGAGTCTGTTGTGTTGTTTAACACAAGGGTGTTTCTTAGTGGAAATCCCACCCTTATCCTCGGGGGACTTCGAGTGCCCACTCAGGAGAGGTTCCTTTGAGTTTTATTCCACTATCCAGTAGCAGGCTAAGCTTCAACCATCATTAGCAGCATAGTCTCCTTCAGGAATTGCGTAATTTTGTAGGGCAGTTGCAGTGGAGGGCTTAGTTCCCAAGTTTGTGATTTTGTTTTCTAGTGAGGGGATCGGCCCTTAATATGGAAGATCTATTGGGAGGAGTTTTAACCATTTTTATATCATATCAGCCATATCCTATCAGTCACCCAGTTGTAGTGCATTATTTATCCCTAGGGTTGCAACTTTCATATGGTGTATTTCCATAAACCCCTTCTAGGTTGTCTTGGATTGGTTCTAGAGAGCCTACATCTTTGATCCTGACATTTTCTAAGCACTAGATGAGAAGTTATACGTATTTTCAGTTTTACCCTATAGTTATTCTCCATAGGATTGCTCAGTCATATGTCTTCCGAAATTTTATTTAGCAATAGTATTTCATATCTTATGTACCGAGTCATTTGAGGCTTGTTTTGGGTAACTTGAGTGAATTTTTCCTCAAGATATTGTACTCATTTTTCTACTATAATGTGTAATGAAATGGCTACATGATATAATCCTATTGATGTATTGATATTTTAATGCATTTTCTAGTTTGATGGTCTATATTCCTACTTTTCCTAATTGGGAATATTACAGTGGTATCAAAGCTTAATCTTGGCTCAAACTGTGAGACATCACACCTATGTCATCAGAAGAAGAAGAGCCTCTCACAGAGAGGGAGAAGCAGTACATCAATAGAAGAAGAAGGTTTTATTATACAAGCAACGAAGAAGACAAAGACAAGGCTCCAATATCAGGAGAAATGGATGAAAAGGAGTTTCCAAAGCTTCTTCTCCAAACGATGCAGGATATTGTCGGAGAAATTAAGGAGATGAGGATGGAGAAACATAAAGAGACCCCAACAAGGATTCTACATGGATAAAGATCTAGCATTTCACATCACTGGGGTGAGAAACCAGTAATGCAACAAGTTTCCCAACACTCCACTATGCCTACATTCCTAGAGTTAGGAAATGGAGGTGGAGGACCCCAAGAACAAGAGACTCTAGAAGATTATTTTCTAGTGTATGAGTCTCAATCTTAGATATTCAAAGATAATCTAATATTTCAGGAATTTTTTTAGATCAAGGAAAATAGGATACGCTGGAATAACAATAGGAATGGAGGGTACATGCAGAACAATGGTCTGCAGCGTACTATGGGGAGATTTGTTCTACCTTATTTTAATGGGTCATCCAAGTGCACATCCAAATCTTGGGTGGAGAAACTAGACATCTATTTTTAGTTGAACCAAGTACCAAATATTGAATCCATTAAAATAGCAGCGCTACACCTTGAAGGTGGGGCACATGATTGGTGATTTCATGGTCTCTCTACATTGGGTCGTGCCAATGTGATTGCATATTCAAAATTCACCCGAAGGTTAGTAAAAACATTTGATTGGAGATATCCATAGGCACCTTTTGTTGAGCTAGCCAAGCTCAAGAAGTTAGGTAATCCAAAGACCTATATCTCTGAATTTCTAAAACTTTCCATCATGGTGTCAGATTTATCTGCAATTAGGAGAATTTATATTTTCATTGATGGGTTAGAAGAGCCCGTGCATGGGTTGGTGAAATCCACTAAACCAACTACACTCCAAGATGCTATTGAGAGGGCTAGAGATATACATGATGATTTGTCAAGGGCAAGAGATCCATTTCACCAAAAGGCCACTTTCTAGTCAAAGGGGAAAGTTGTGAAGGTTCTTCCTCCAAAGGAGAACCATAATAAAGGGCCTCTTAGTGATAATGTCCAAACAAGCTTGAGGAGGAGGAAGCTTTTCCTCACATGCCAAGAACCATGGGCACCAGGTCATTGGTGTGATGTGGGGAAGGCACACTATATTGAGGTGTTCTCTAATAGTGAGCAGGAGGAACAAGAGGAGCCAGAAGGAGACAACAATGTTGTGATAGCAGGGGAGGATCCACCACCACTAGGAGGTGGGAATGGGGCATTTGATCCAATTGGAGGGGCCCTTGCATCCTTGCAGGGACTACCCAAGTATCTAACTTTGAGAGTCTGAGGTATCATTTAGGACTAGCAGGTATTAGTGTTGATTGATAGTGAGGCTACCCACAATTTTATTGATGCTCAGTTAGTGCAGAGGAGAACAATACCCGCTGATGATTTTGATGGATTATTAGTTTTGGTTCCGGGAGCTAGACCCATGCAGTGTATGAAGTATGTTCTGGCATTTTCTGTAACCTTGGGGACATACATTTTGACTTATCACTTCTTTGTGGTCTACATTCCTCACACCAATGTGATATTGGGTGTGCAGTGGTTGATTACATTTGGGAAGGTCACCACAGATTGGGAGACTTTGCAGATTGAATGGGTAGATAAGAAGAGTGGTAAGCGTCAGATGATCAGGGTCATGCACATTGTAATATTCCTAAATTAGCACACAACTAATTGGAATATTAAATTTTGATTTTTTCTTCTAGTTAGAAGAATAAGAGGGTATGGAGACCCATAAATCTCCTTAGTAGGAATAAAAACACTCATAATATGAAAGGAGGTCATCTGAAAAGCTAGATTGATGACCCTTGTGTGTGAAAGGGGGTTGGAGCAGGAAGACTGGGTCAACCTTGACCAAATCAAACAACGCTGGTATGCAAGGAGTGTCATTCAGTGAGGGACATCGCAGTTTTGGAGGGATACTCCATGCATGGAAGTAGTGGCTTTAATGAGTGGGGCTAAGGGTGAGGAAGCTCGCCACTTATATAAGGAAGGGGATGGCATCCATAGAGGAGATGATTGGATTATTATTTGTTTACGGTCTGTTAAGACTTTAAGCTATGTTCAGCTATTTAGCTAGGATTGTAGTGTTGTTTAGCATAGGGTGTTCCCGAGCGGTAATCAAACCTATATCCTTGAGGGACCTCTAGTGCCCACTCGGGAGGAGTATTTTCACTATATTTCCACATTTCTGCATCAGGCCAAGCCTCATATTTCTTCAACAACGCAGTTTCTACTTAGAGTTGTGTTGTGTTGTAGGGTGCAGCAGTGGAGGATTGTATTGGTTTTTTTTTCATCTATATTTTTAGTGGAGGAAGGTTTCCTTCCATTTGGACGCTAGTAAAGAAGCCCCTTGGGCTTTATTGACATATTTGGCACCAGGCCAAGGTGGTATTATCTCTTACAGCACAGTTTCAGACTGGATCTGTGCTATTTTAGGGATGAGTTGTAGGGGAGGTTGTAGTATGTGTTTTGGGAGGTGATTTCCTCAGTGGAGGGGACATCCTTTCATCAGGAGGATATATTGGAGAAGAGATGTAGGATTCTACATCATATTTAGCCATATATCCTTATTTTGGTTGCTGCAGAAAATCTTCAGCCCTAGGGTTGCAACTTAAATTTTCATATTGTATGATTTTTTTGGAAACCCCCTTCGGTTATCTTGGAAAGGTGATATAGGGCCTAGATCTTCTTGTATAACATCTATTGAGGCATATATCATTATATTTGTGTCATTGTATGATCTCCAGCTATAGTTATGCGTGTTATGACTATGTTGTAGCAACTCTCCGGCATTTTTTATTGTAGCAGCATCTCATATTTGGGAGTGATTGTTTATGGGAGGCTTGTTTCCTCATTTCATATGATTTATAACTCACTATTTTGTACTAATTTTTTGTTCTTATACATATTTTAATGGATCCATATTGGTCTCCATTGTTGATGTGTTGATTTACACTGCTATTTCCAGTTTTGTGCACTATATTTCCGCTTTTCCCATTTGCAAATATTACACACACTTATCCACCTCAAGAAGCCTCTACAAATAGTATGGAGCTTGATTTTCGTAGTGGAAGAAAGGAAACATCACTCCACTCATATATGAAGTCTACTCTGAACCATGATGTTATATTATCTAGAGGCATTCCACCAAGAAGGCCCGCAGACCGAGAGTTGGTTAAAGAGTTCTCACAACAAGCTGCACCACTCATAGATATGTCTAAGAAGGGATCCTTGGGTGAGTCTAGCACAACCTAGAGGTCCTTTGATAGGCTCAAGGAGGAGATGTATATTTGTTCGATGTCGGTATCACCAGCTCTCACTGAGCTTCTTGCTGAGAGGTGGTGTTTCAGGAGTGGATTGTGGCACAATTCTGGTGCATAGGGACTACTCCATAACCTCTGAGATTCAGGAGATGCTTCCATATATGAAGGAGACTTCCATATATGGTAAGGAGTTGTTAGAAATCATACATGAATTTTCCAAACTCAGTAATTTTTGGAGGAGAAATAGCTTCCAAGCAAAGATTGACCACCATAAAGTTCAATCTTCTCTTGAGAAAAAACAGTTGGAAGGAGGGCAACAAAGGTGGAGTGGCAGTGTTCCGGCATGTGGCTTTGGCATTGTGCATGTCAAAGAGGGGAGCAGTGAGGTGATAGGTGCCTTATCACAAAGGACAACAACGTTGTCATTATTGAGGATGGATCCAGATTGGGAGTCCCAACTATTGGTGGAATATTCCAAGAACCACTTCACATGTGAAATGCTTGATGGGCAACTGACTGATGAGAGTTATAGAGTGATCGATGGAGTCATATATTACCAGGATCATATCTTCTTGACTAGATATTCTAAGCTGAAGGAGAAGGTTCTACATGCAGCACATGATTCACTCCTTTCTGGTCACCAAGATTTCATCAAGACATATCAACCCATTTGGGGGAGATTCTCATTGGAGGGTCTCAAGGAGGATGTGCTTCGGCATATCAAGAAATGTTGAGTTTTCCTGAAGAATGAGGAGGAAAACTACCATTCTATAAGGTTTTTACAACCACTTACTTTTCTAGTAGAGGGATTGGACAGCTCATCTATGGACCTCACCACCAGCTTTCCAACAATACATGGTCAGGGTTGTGTCTTTGTAATTATTGATCAACTAACAAATTATTTGCATTCCTTTTCCATTTATGTACAATTCATTTCTCCACAAGAGGGAAAGCCTCTCTTTGGACTTCATGGTATTCTCGGAGCCACAATCCGTGATGGGGATGGCCACTTCCTAGAAGGCTTTGGGCATATGTTTTCTTGTTTAGGGTGTACTCAGTTGACACCAAACATCAGTTACTACCCCCAGGAAGATGAGAAGATAGGGGCAGCAAGCAAGTGGCTCGGAAGCTACTTACCACAATGTGTTCAGGGGCAGCAAGGAGCAGAACTGTGTTGGTTCCACTTGAGGGACTATTATCACCATCTAGTATTTCATATGCCAGTCAGTGTACCTCTATTTTTTATTCCATATGTTGATGATTTTTTAGTCACTGTTTTTAGAATGGTTGGGGTATGCAAGGTTATTAGAACCAAATATTGGATCCTAGAGATTGAGGTTGTACTCCGGTCTTCAGGAAAACATTGCTACAACCCGAGATCAACAGGAGTTCTACATAGATCATGGATGGGAAGAGAGACAACGTAGGGTGGACCTTTTGGTATATCTCCACATTCAGCCATATATACCATCCATATTGCAGCAGAAGGAGATTGAGGAGTTTTTCTATGGGCCACACAGTGTGATCCATCTTGTTGGATGAGTAGCACATTGGTTGGAGCTTCTCATTGGGAGAAATAAATCCAACATTTTTTTTGCTCCATGCCCCAATAAGGCCATTAGACAGTAGGTAGTTTCCACCATGGATCTCCCACTTCTTTATGTTGTGAGCCATTTGGTTTTATCACTTAAGGTTAACTTGGACACTTGGGAAGGGCAGCTAAGGGACAGGTTGATTGAAGGACATCTGATTCAGTGGAGGAATTGATTGGATGAGGATGCCACAGGGGAAGGAGAGGAGGTTTTTCAGCATACATCCTTGCAGTTTCTTGAGGACAAGCAAAATTTGGGAGGGGAGGATTGTAACATTCCTAATTAGCTTTTAGCTAGTTGGAATATTAATTTTTTCTTTTGTCACTAAAGTAGATGAATAAGAGCGTAGGGAGACCCATAAATCTCTTTAGTAGGAATAAAACCACTTCTAATGTGAATGTGGATCATATTATCAATTGAATAAAGCACTCCTAGGTGTGAATAGAGGTTAAAGAATGTGGATGGGGTCAAGTTTGACCAAATAGAAAACATTGTTATGGAGGTAGTGGAGAGTTATTGGAGGACAAGATAGTCTTAGTGGGAGGGAGTCTCCATGAGAGTAGCATCTTTAATGAGTGTGAAAAAAGATGAGGAGGCTCACAAAGCATATAAGGAAGGGGATGGTAGCCATACAATGCATTCTAAATATTTTTTTATGTTTTGTCTTATATGACTTTCTGCACGCTTCAGTTGTTTAGCAGAGTCTGTTGTGTTGTTTAGCACAAGGGTGTTTCCAAGCGGAAATGGCACCATCATCCTCAGGGGACTTCGAGTGCCCACTCAAGAGAGGTTTCTTTGAGCTTTATTTCACTATCTGGCATTGATCCAAGCTTCAACCATCATCAATAGCATAGTCTCCTTCATGAATTGCGTTATTTTGCAGGGAAGTTCTAGTGGAGGGCTTAGTGCCCAAGTTTGTGAGTTTATTTTCTAGTGAGAGGAGCAGCCATTCATCCGGAGGATCTATTGGGAGGAGTTTTAGCCATTTTTTTATTATATCAGCCACCTCCTATCAGTCACCCAGTTGTAGTGCATTATTCAACCCTAGGGCTGCAACTTTAATATGGTGTAGTTCCGGAAACCCCTTCTCGATTGTCTTGGATTGGTGCTAGAGAGCCTAGATCTTTGATCCCGACATTTTCTAAGCACTAGATCAGTAGTTCTATATATTTTAAGTTTTACCTTGCAGTTATTCTCCATAGGACCGTGCAGTCATATGTCTTTCCACATTTTATATAGTAGAAACATTTAATATTTTATGTACTGAGTCATTTGAGGCTTGTTTTTCCTAACTTGAGTGACTTTTTCCTCAAGATATTGTACTCATTTTTCTTCTATAATGTGCAATGAAATGGCTCTATGATATTCTCCTATTGATGTATACATATTTTACTGTATTTTCCAGTTTTATGGTCTATATTCTTTTTTTTCCTATTTGGGAGTATTACACCAACTCATGATCTCCTGCTATTTTATCCCGGTCGAAGAATCCAATGTGGTGATATCTACAAACATAACATGTCTCGAGTGTGGTCTCCAACTCACACTCAAATCATGTTGCTCCTTCCCACCTATCAACGAGAACTACCTCAAAGGGAAGGCCCCTCTCTCTATAATAGGCTCAATTGGGAAAGGTGTACTGCAAGCCCCATCGATGTACTCCTGAAGAGTGTTTCTCCCTAAAAGTACTACAATCCTGCTAAATGTATATGTGTCTAGCGGCACCTCATCAATGGTTCGGCAAAAATATGGATGCACCACCATCTCCAACATCTCCTCCTCAATGGCTGACCCCAAGGTTAGCCTCATATCTAGCACTGGTTCACTGTGAGCCTCCATCTAGCTCTCCCCCAAAGGACTATTATCCATGATGTGCATATCCTCCTCCTCAGCTGCCCCATGATCCAGCATATGATGATGAGGTTGAATCATCACTAGTGACTCATCATCCTGAATATCTCTCATCGAATCCTCTGACTGCTCACCCTACATGTTGGAAGACAAATCTGATCTATTATCATACCACTGACCAACCTGCCATACTAATGAAGTTCCCCACTCCATTATTGACTCACTAAATCCCAATGGAAAATCTACATGTCTCCCCCATGTAGTATGGGTTACACCAATTTTTGGTCATCTAACTTGTTACTATTAGATGGACCAAAGTACACCATGTAAGACCAATTTTACCCTAAGTAAAATTGCCTTCACTATGAAAAATAGCTTAATAATCCATATTTATTTAGTTGTCTATGGTCTAAATAGGAAACCCCATGAGGAAATATTGAATAAATCCATATTTGTTTGATTTTCCTCAAGGAATAATTAGTTAAACAACATTTTAATTAATCTTCCTGGTCATATTTAACCCAAAACAAAAAAATTAATTAAATAAATAATTATATATCTTATTATTTTCTAGGAATAATTATTTAAACCTATTTAAATAATATTCCTTGTTAAATTTGACTAAATCATTTATAAATAATAGAATAAATCATTATTTATTTAATTATTACTCAACCACATCCTTAAAATAATAGATAAATCATTTATTTATTTATTATTTACAAATAAAGTGATTTGACCAAATTCAAATTCTTTTTCCCTCTAACAAATATAATAAAATATTCCATAAAAGTTGGATCTAGATTTGGTTAATAATATTTTAATTATGCACCAATATCTAGACTAAATCAATATTTTGTTATAAATAGAAGGGTTTTTCCATTCACTCACTACCTTTTGTTGAAAAAATATCACTCTGGATCTATACTTCTGGTCTGACTTTGATACTCCATCATTGTCATATTTTGCTACCATTTTTCTTGTGAGCTCCCCTTGAGTTCCATTTTTTGTCTAGGTTTTCTACACCATCAAGAGAGAGAGATTTTAGATATGAAGTGCTAAGGACATACAAGAAGCCATCCCATTGAGGAGGACAGGTAACATCTTTCTATGTTCCCTTCCCAGGTGTAAAAAATACAAAAATTCATTGAAAATATTCTTGTCTTGTCTATTGGATGCATGGAGAAACTCTTGCTTTTATTTACTGCTTAATGTATTTAAATGCATAGATCTAGGTTTTTTAGCATTTATTTTGGTCAACTAATTGTAGATCTAAAGAAATTGGAAACCATCTTTGAAGTTAGGGTTGTTTTTTATGCACAACTAAAGTGGGGTTTTTTCGTACACTTGCGATTAGAATTCATCCTAACAATATGAAACTCACCTCTAAAGGTTATTGAGTTGTGTAGAGTTGTACTGCTCGGGTCCCCTGCTAGTCTCGTAGAGGTGCCACCATGTTGCCGTTGTGCCACTCTGACTGTGAGATACCCCCAATTGGGTGTAGACTTTATCCTTTTCTCCTAGGGCATTGTGGGGAAAAATATGCATAGTCCAAGCTCATCCTGCCCAAGCATCCCCATGATGCTGATATCTACTCGTCCACTATCGATCATGACCCTGAGAAGCGACATGATAAGTTTTCCTTGCCATGTACTGGAAATATCAGTGCTCACCCACGTGTCAAACCAAAAGTGGACTGGATCATTTTCTACTATGTCCATAATCATATCAAGGTGGAGTGATCCACCTTCCCAACAGATCCTTGGATCCCCCAACCATACTAGGAGCTCTCAACTCCAACTCCTCTTGGGATGTCTATGCATAACACTGCTACCTGCTAGAACTCGTCTGACCCTCAGCTCTAACTCCTCTATGTATCCCCTGGGTGGACTCAAAATATCAGAAGTCTATCCCACATGTGCATACCTGCCCTGTTCCTGCTAGACCTTGTAGTAAACTATAATGTCCCAACTCCTGATGATATAGATGGACACTGCTTGGAGTCTTGGTACCCTCCTGTAGATGAAGTCTACCATCCACCGTCCCTGAAATGTTAGTTGATAACACCCTCGTATCCATGTCTCTGGTAAATGTGGTATCTCCAGATGCTCAAAAATATCCTCATCAATCCTAGGTGAACTACATCCCATGGTACACCTAATTCCCCTGTCTGTAAGTCCCCTTAGAGGCAATGCTCCAAGCTCCTATTGTGTTGCATCATGGGTCACTGAATACCACCAAGTGTCTCCGCACTCCTCATCATGCCACTGTATGGTTCAATCAACCCCTGTACACCACCGGATACCACCGACTACGGCTATACAATCTTGTACTGTATAGTATCCTGCATGGGCAAAAATATACACCACTCTGCTAGTAAACCCCCCATGAGGTGGGCTACATCTCCCCATCTTCTCTAAAGGATTGGAGCGACCCGAATCCTCATATGCTAATGAAAATTAAATCACTGCTCCTATCCTCCATATCTCAAGTGTACCGTATACCCATGAGAGACCACTTTCTCTATGTACTTCCATGTTTGGTGGCCTGTTGAAGCCACCTCCTCTGACGAGCTCTTGCCAATGTAGGCTAATCACCCTGTGACTCCATGAACGGTAATTATGCTGAGATGGCTCCTAAAAGGGGTGTACCCTTATGTCGAACCATCCTATCACTAGGGATGTATAGGGCTCTGATAAATATCTGATAATGTGTGTGCGCCCAAACATTAGACCCATCGCACAATGACTACCATCACCTACTGACTCTATCATGTGATGGAAAATCCCACCTGGATCCCAACAGTAATTTGGGCCTCGTGTCCCTCTGCTAATCCATGGACTCTGCTTAAATGTGGCCATGGATGTATCCATCTACCCAGCCTGCTCCATGGGATACCATCTCAGTACCTCTCGCCATCCAACCTCGAGAAATGAATCAATTTCAAGAATACCTGCACATAGAATAGTCCCTCCATCGTGCGAGTGTTGCACCCTGTCGATGTATGCTTGAAGGTGGCTACTCTGACACTTGAATGTGCCCTCTAACTACACCTTTAGGGAATCCAACCATTCCCCAATGTGGACCAACTTTTCTGCTGACTCGAAAAAAACCACTCTCATGCCCTCCAGCGCCTCATTCTGTCATAAGATAGCCTCTCATACTGATGTGGACTTCACCTGAAAAGCTAGAAGATTGACTCAAAACTGATGGCATTTTTGTGTGAGACCTTCGTCCAATACCTCTATATCTCCTAGCGCCTCCTCAAGGGCTAGCCCAAAGGATGGTTGCACACCCTCCTCCATAGATACTTGTTAATTTTGGACAACTAGGTCCAAAATCCATGTTGTGATCCTCAGATGAAGATGCAAATATTTTTATTGGATTCCTCTTTCGGAGAGGTTCAAGATAAATCTAAATATCATCTTGATCCAATGAGTAGAACATTTATTTTGAATTCATTCAAAATATGTGCAGGTCGGCCAGAAATGAAATGTAGGCTTGAAGCCCCAGTAGTTGTGTCACACACCCTCACTGATGGATATCTATAGGTCAACATTGGAGGTCATTTTCATCCATCCATCATCACACTTTCTCCCTCCTCATCTGATTGGTTCGATCATCACTTGGAGTCTCTTCTTCTCCACACGTGGGAAAATTGCAGCAAGGAGAATTTATGTTTTCGACCTAGGGTTTTCAGTACAGATTTCACTAGCGTTGACTTTGGTCAACGCATGGTCAAACTTACCCCAATCGTGGTCAAAATTTTGATTTCTGCAGTCCACATTTATTGGCACAGAAATTGATGTTAACCATTGACTTTGAGCGAGATGTGTTGAATTTTTGTTGCTGATGTTTTGCATTGACTGTTGACTGGGACAACGTTGAATTTCGTTGACTTTGGGTTGACTGATATAGCTATCTAAGAGATTTGTGTGACACTTCTGGTTGGCTGACCGTATTGAGACTTTGTTGTTTGAATTATCCTGTTGACCGCTGTAATGCACCTACACACATATATATTTTTGTCTTGTCTTCTGTCGATCTACTGGTATGTTCTATCAGCATTTTAATTTCTTGTTTATGCGATTTTTGTTTGATATTGGGGATAAAAATTAAAGTTGCATCAAGCATAGAACATCTACAAAAATTTGCATGGTATCGGAGCTTAGGTGAAGACAAAGCCCAAGTTTATAGAAATCACCAAATAATAGCATGGGTACCTCAAACTACAATGGATTTTAAGCTGATGACAAATTGACTAGGAAGGAAGAATTCCATGCGTGGAAATGACATTGGATCTTATGTTAGAAGACCAATATGTCATGGACTATCTGCAGGGTAAAATCCAAGAGCCTCCATCCACTGCACCTGCTGCCACCAAGTCAAAATATAAGAAGGGGGAAATCAAAGAAAAGCTGATGATCTGAGATTCAATTCACAAGAGTTTGGTAGCCTACATATCTGAGCTACACACATCCAAGAAGATGCATGATAAGTTGGATAACATGTTTAAGGCAAACAATGCAAATCAAGTCCTTTTCTTCATAAACCAACTAAAGAATCTGAAGAAAGGTAGGGACGAATCCGTTCAATCATATTTTCTAAAGTTGATTGAAATAAGAAATAATCTTCTGGCTATTGGGGAGACAATAGCTGATCGAGAAATGGATCTCACTGTACTTGGAGGCCTCTCATCCAAATGGCATGTATTCAATACTACCATTCTCAATAACAATGTGATACCTGATTTTGACGAAGTACTATCGAGATGCGTACAAGAAGAGACAAGGATGAAGGGATATGAAAATGAAGGAAATATTGCCTTCATTTCTCGTGCTAAGAAGAAGAGATTTGGTGGTCCGAGGAACAAAGGAAGAGTAGGGGCCAAGGAAAGAAGGAAAATGTTACACATGTCACAAGACCACCCACTATGCTAGAGAATTCCCTTTCAAGAAGGATTCTCTCGATGATGATGACAACAACAACCAGAGGAATTTCAATCAAAGGAACAACAAGTTCAAAGGGAAGAGGAAGGCTCCCTATGGCAGAAATGGGAAACCTTTCAAAAGGTCGAGAAATTCGATAGTATGAGGAATCCAATGTTGTTGATGATAAAAGAAATGAATTCATTCTTGTCTCTGCCCTCTCTATTTCATCTCCACCTGAAACTATGGATTCCTGGTTGATAGATATTGGTGCCTCAAGGCACATCACTGGGTTCAAGGAAGCACTTTCTGACATGGTTGAGAAGGATGTTAATCTAAAAATTATCCTTGGAGATAATGCCACATATCCTATGAAAGGGACCACTTGTCTCAAGGTCAAGTCCCCTACCTGCAAGATGTACTATATGTAACTAATTTGAAGAAGAACCTTGTGTCTATTTCGGCCATGGAAAACAAAGGTTTCAATTTGGAATTCATTTATGGGAAGGTGCATATCTGGAAGAAGAGTTTAAAGGAAGCTATTACGATTGGGTTTTAGAGTTGATACACTCTACCAGGTTGGAGGAAGTCCACTAGGAGAGATGACATGTGATACTATCCGACAGACTGAACTATGGCATGGGAGGTTTGGGCACCTTCACTACAAAGCCCTTCCCGAAGAAAGGAAGGTGGTGACAGGGATGCCCAAGTTCACAAATGATCATGATTGTGTATGTTGGGGCTATGTCGAAGGAAAGCATACAAGGGGACCTTTCCCCTCAAGTGTCACAAAGACATATGATGTCTTGCAACTGATGCATTCTGATCTGTCTAGTATGTTTCCCGTGACATCCTTGGGAGGATGTTCTTATTATATGACGTTCATAAATTACTTCTCTAGAAAAACCTAGATATAATTCTTGAAGAAGAAGGATGAGGCTTTCATGTGGTTCTATACCTTCAAAGCCTTGGTGGAAAATCTAACAGGGAAGAAGATCAAGATATTGAGGACCGATAATGGTAGTGAATATGAGATGAACAAGTTCAAGAAATTTTGCAGAGAAGCTAGCATCAAGAGGGAGACCAAAATTGTCTATACTCCTGAGCAGAATGGCGTTGCTGAAAGAAAGAACAAGACCATTGTGGAAGCTTCCTGTGCCATGCTATGTGACCAAGGTCTTCCAAAGTTTCAGTGGGGAGAAGATGTGAACACTGCTGTGTACATACAAAACCGATGCCTGCTTCTGCTCTGGACTCCAAAACTCCCGAAGAGGTTTTCTCTGGTAAGAAACCTAACATCTCACATTTAGATTTTTTGGATGTCCTATTTATTTTCATGTGCCGAAGGAGAAGAGGAGAAATCTAGATGCTTCTGAAATGAAGGGAATGTTTATGGGCTATTACAAAACTTCTAAGGCCTATAGCCTTTATGTGCCTAGTCAAAGTGATGTGGAGATATGCCACAATGTTACCTTTGATGAAGATGCTTCCCTGCGAAAAGTAATCAATATTCCGATATCTGAGGAAGATCATGAAGCAAGAGTTGGAAATCAAGAAGAACTGAAGGATGAGACGATGCCTGATGTTGAAGCACTAATGGACGCTATTGATCCACCTCCTTCAATGAGGAAAAGACCATCATGGCTCAGGGACACTCTCGAGAATTCCGAAAATCATATGGCCCCAAGGAAGACATTCCATGAAAGCAAGAAGCCGAATAGATACCAAGGGTATCTAGCAGCCATGAGTACAATCGTACAATCCAAGCCTAGATCTTTTGAGGAAGTCATAAAGAATAAAGTCTGGAAGGATGCTATGCATGAAGAATATGAGTCCATTATGAAGAATGATGTCTAGGATGTGGTCCCAAGACCAGAGGACAAAGCAGTTTTCACCTCGAAATGGCTCTATAAGATCAAGCATGGATTTGATGGTAGTGCTGAAAAGTTCAAGGCAAGATTCACTACCCATGGTTTCTCTCAAAAGGAAGGTGTAGACTATGATGAAATATTTGCACCTGTGGCCCAATATACCACCATATGATCTATCATATCCCTTGTTGCTATGCAAGGATGGAATCTTCATCAGATGGATGTAAAGACTACATTTTTTCATGGTGTGATAAAGGAAGAGGTGTATGTGGAGAACCCTCTGGGTTTTGAAGTCTAGGATCGGGACACCCATGTTTACAGGTTGAAGAAAGTACTCTATGGGTTGAAGCAAGAACATAGAGCTTGGTATGAGAGGATAGATAGCTACCTGATGAAGTTGGGCTTCACTCGTATTAATTTTGATCCAAACCTTTACTTCAAGGTTGATAGAGAAAAGCCTCTCATTCTAGTGCTATGTGTGGACGACCTCTTCCTGACAGGTGTTGACCCTCTCATTGATTAGTGTAAGAGGGAGCTTGCTACTGAGTTCAAGATGAAGGACCTTGCGATATTTTCCTTTCTCAAGGAAAATGTATTGTGAAGCTTCTGGAAGGATTTGGAATGGTGGATTGTAAGTCCATGTCAACACCGATGGAGCTCAACTTTAAGAAGTTGAGTGGCAGCGCTGTTGGGCCCATGCTAGAAAATCCTACTGAGTATCGTCAACTCGTAGGGGCCCTGATGTTCTTAGTGAACACCTCCAAATGTATGTTTTGCAGTGAACACTTTGAGTCAACATATGGTTGAGCCTCATCACATTCACTGGATTGGTGCCAAGAATATGTTGAGATATCTTCGAGGTGTGATGAACCATGGGCTAATATACACTATCGGGAGCGTGACAATCCATGGATATACTGATGCCGAGTGGGTTGGAAGTG
Organism: Pinus albicaulis; assembly: GCA_034641835.2. Taxonomy (NCBI): domain Eukaryota; kingdom Viridiplantae; phylum Streptophyta; class Pinopsida; order Pinales; family Pinaceae; genus Pinus; species Pinus albicaulis. The sequence continues at coordinate 276,271,038 of CM076583.1, forward strand.
TGGTGGATCGTAAGAGCACATCGGGATTTTGCTTCACACTTGGGTCTGATTCAATATCATGGATGAGCAGGAAGCAGAAGTTGGTAGCTTTGAGTACTGCAGAGGCCGAATACTTTGCAGTGAGTATGGCCTATTGTGAAGCAATTTGGTTGTGAAAGCTCTTCAGTGAGATTTTCAGGCATGTGCTAGATACCACTATGATACTCTATAACAACAAGAGTGGGATTCGATTGTCCGAGAATCTCGTGTTCCATGATCGATCCAAGCATATTGATATCAGGAACCACTTTATGCGAGATATGGTACAGCGAGGCGCTGTAAGGCTCGATCATATAGGAATTGATGAGCATGTCACAGACATTCTCACAAAGCCCCTGGGGAAGGTCAAGTTCCTAACCTTCCGTGAGAATCTTGGAATCATGGAATGACCCTATGCTGAGGGTCCTATTGGACGATGAGCTCCTCGAGCTCTGGGGAGCTTTGGGGATAGCTTCTCGGAGCTATAAGCACACACGAGGCTAGGCTTGCCGAATCTTGTGGTGCTTCTGCCCCACCATTATGATGTTGATTTGGTTCAACTCTCATGATTTGTGCCCCATATGCATCCTACCCATTGAGTCCTAGACTCATGGGAAGTACCTCTCATTTGGCCAGTGAGGTGGGAAAAGCTAGAGACTAGTAGCAAAGACCGATGGATGCATCAGAGATTGTCGTACTCTCTATGTCTGGGATGGTACGTGCCCAACCACTTGATTTTGGATTAATTCTAGTTAGGTTTCAGACCTCCAACTCACTTCGAGTCAGGTAAACCAACTTTAGTTTTGTATGTGACTCTTTTGAGTCCTATAGAGGTTTCAGACCTCTGGGCTAAATTTGTGAGCCAGGAATGATGTCTTTGTGACTGAACCACTTTTGTTTTGAAATAAAGAAGCCAGCAAAGCAAGTTACGGTGTGATGACACACGATGTTTGGATGGCACAGGTGGATGGAGTTCTCCCTAGTTGAGAGGGAGTGTTAATTTTGGAAAAATAGGACCAAAATCCATGTTGTGATGCTTAGATGAAGATGGCAACATTTTTATTGGATTCCTGTTTCGGAGAGGTGCAATATCAATCTAAAGATCATCTTGATTCGATGAGGAGAAAATTTATTTTGAATTTATTCAAAATATGTGTAGGTCGGCCAAAAATGAAATGTAGGCTTGAAGCCTGAGCAGTTGTGTCACGCACCCTCACTGATGGATATATGTAGGTCAACGTTGGAGGTCATTTTCATCCATCCATAATCACACATTCTCTCTCCGTATCTGATTGGTTCGATCATCACTTGGAGTCTCTTCTTCTCCACGCGTAAGAAAATTGCAGCAAGGAGATTTTTTGTTTTCGACCTAGGGTTTTCAGCAAATATTTTACTAGCATTGACTTTTGTCAATGCATGGTCAAACCGACCCCAATCTTGGTCAAAATTATGATTTATGTAGTTTTCATTTATTGAGACAGAAATCGAAGTTGACCGTTGACTTTTTGCTGATGTTGTGTTGCGTTGACCATTGACTGGGACAACGTTGACTTTCATTGACTTTCGGTTGACTCATATAGCTGTCTGAGAGGGTTGTGTGACACTTCTGGTTGGCTGACCATATTGAGACTTTTCTGGTTAAAGCATCCTGTTGACCGTCATAACGCACCTACACACACATATATATTTTTCGCTTGTCTTATGTCGATTTACTGGTATGTTCTATCAACATTTTAATTTCTTGTTTATGTGATTGTTGTTTGATATTGGGGATAAAAAGTAAAGTTGCATCAAGCATAGAACATCCTCAAAAATTTACAATAATCTAATACGCAAGGCATGCTCACTAGTCAGCTGCATGTGATTGTCATCTGACAATTATGCCATAAACCTATAGGCCTCTGTACCTATTGACTCCTCAACAATGGTGGAGTTGTATCCTAACACCTCATCAACCTGTGATGCACTACTATCATCAGACAACTCGATCACAACCTCAGATACCCCATCAATGGATACCTCAACAATGGGTGGTGTCTCATCAACGAGTGTATGCTCAACTGTCTCCTCCCATGTCTTTTTTGTACTCGTTGATGACCCATCAAAAGTAGGTAGAAAAATTATACCCACATATGTTGTAGGTAATTTACCTATGTGTACCCTCTTCCTTTGTTATAACTGCGAGGTCTTCAGTTATCCTTAATATGGAAGAATTCCTGGAAAGTTAGATGATCTCTAAAATCCTGGGTATGAGATTGGTACTTCGTGAAATAATCACCGTACTGATCTTCCTCCAGCTCTTGAGGTCCACCTGTTCCTGTCTCCATTGCTAAGAAAGTGGGCATGGTGGGATGTAGTGAGACTTGTGGGACCACTAGTTGCTTATTCCAATGGTGATAAGTACCCAAAATATCTCCATTTTGAAACCCCTCTGGGATCTCCCTCTCTATTCTTATCTCCCTTATTAGTCTGGTGAGATCCTGCACTGATATGAGGAGGAGATTGCCAAACTCCTTCCTATAACCTTCTTCTTCCATTGGATACTTGCTTTATCCTCTTCCACTAGAACACAATTTTCTTTGTCGGATGTGAACTTTGAAACAAGTTGAATCTGGTATTGCAATTGGAAGAATTTGGAAAATGGCCACCACAACAAATATGAGAAAATATGCTTCATAGAACCTTTTTTTTATCTCAATCTAGACCGAATTTGGAAAATATGCTAATTTGAAAATAGAATTGGTCCATTCTACACATAATCCATGTCTCAGATTTTCCATATTAATATTCATTTGCCTGAAAAATACAACGAAAAACAATCACTTTTTATCCCAACGAATTTCTGCATTTTTTATTTCTGTATCTCTCAGAAAACCTTATGTTTCTCTCAATCCAGACCAAATTTGGAAAAATTTCTCATAGAGAAATAGAATTGGTTCATTATGCACAAAACCCATTTCTCATAGTTTCAAGACTCATCTTCATTTGCTCAAAACATCTAACTCAAAACCACCGCTTTTTATTCCAGCAATTTTTTGTGTTCTTTGTTTTTGTATCTCCTTGTCCGATCCGTCATGTATTCTCTATCTTTGGGTGTCAGAGACCAGTTTTTCCACAAGATGATCCAAGTCTATGAGCTCTTATACCACTGTAATATTCCAAATAGGAAAATACAGTAATACAAAACACAATAAACTGGAAACTATAGCAACATGGAAATAACCTGCAAACACCATAAAAATAGACAGAACAACTGAGAAAATTTATTAATGAGGTGAAATATAAGTACAAAAATGCTCAAGAATAGTAGTACTCAAACCAAACGTGATGGCTAGAATGACCCTCAAGTTCCCCCACTGAGAACACTACGTAAATGTTGCTCTGTTGGAGACCTCACTGCGCTGCCCCTGCTGGAAATACTGGAAATACAATTTTGGCTGAAAAGGGGTACGTAGATGAGGTTGTTCTGCTGCTTATAAAATGCCGGGATTTGGACGCCGGCTTGTACTTGCAAAACCCAGAAAAACCCAGAAACCATTTCCAGATTGGCGACCCTAGAAAATCACCCTCCTAGGGCATGAAAACGGACAATTGTTAGGTATGTATTGATATGAGTTGAACTAAAAAATAACATGCTTCAACAACTCCCCCGTAGCTGAACTGATGAAGGGTTGATCCCCTCACTAGATTCCAAGCAACAATGCTATAGAATCTGACCCTCCTATGGATCTCTTAACTGTTGCACTGCGTGAGTAGGGTGACTGCGCTCCTTAAGAGGGCTACAAAATGGCCAAATGCCGAAATACTGAAATCTGCTCAAAAGATAGAAGGAATCTGTTAGGTCCCTATATTACTAGTATAGTCCCTTAGTGTTGTTAGTGTAACCCCCTTATTGTTATTATTTTACCCTTGTAACACCCATATTGTTATTATTGTGCCCTTAAATTATTATTGTTAGGTCGGATAGGATTACATTGTGGCCCCACTAGGATTACATTGTGGCCCCATGGACTCCTATATATAGAAAGGAGGTTTTGTAATTTGAATCATCCAATAATTGTTCATTCATGTAATGTATTGGAGGTTGACCCCTCTAAGTGGCTTATTTCTAAGGCGTTGATATCTCTTTTCTTCTCTTTTTGGAGCTGGTTTCACAACATTTGGTATCAGAGCTTTGAGATTATAGGGTTTCGCTGCTCCAAACAGGTCAAAGTAAAATTTTCGCTATAATTTTTTTTCTACGAAGGTTCAGAATCTGAAATTTGTAGAGTGTGAAGAAAAATCCTAAGGAACATCATCCCAAAATTTCAAAGCTTTTTTCACAATATTTTTGGACATATGATCTGTGCAAGTTAGGTCATTTTGTAGGCTCCTAAGTTTAACCTAAACAGGTCACGTGCTATTTTTCGTAATAACGTTTTTTCTACGAAGGTTCAGAAGCTGAAATTTTTAAAGTACGAAGCTGCAATCCGGAGGAACATCTTCACAAAATTTCAGATATTGGTTTGCAATATTTTCGGAGATATGATCTGTGGAAGTTAGGGATTTTTTAGGCTTTTGAATTTCATCTCAAAGAGGTGATCGTGGGAAAATCTTCATAGCTCTCTCTCTGTGCATCGGATTGGAATGCTATAAAAAGTGGTCGCAAGTACACGGACTGTAGTTTTTGGTCTATCAATTTTAGAGCCAAAGGAGGAAACAGTGACACATGGAAAGTCATACAATTTCGCTCTACTAAGATGGATGACATGGAAGCTAATATCGATGAGAAAATGGAAAACATGAAGAATGATCTAAAAGCAGACATGGAAGGTTTGACAAAGTTGATACAAGAAATGTTTCCTAACGGTGAAAAGATAGTAGAGGAAACTCATGATGAGAATAAAATAAATGTTAATCGTGATTTCATAAAATCTAATGTTGGCGGGAAGAACCACCATATTCCAAAAATGGATATGAGGAAGTTTGATGGAAAGGATCCTGTAAGATGGACACTACAGATGCAGCAATATTTTGATCTCCATAATGTGCAAAACACACAAAAGGTACGCATTGCAACTTTACATTTAGAAAAAAATACATTTGTATGGTATCGATGGCTTTGCTCCCATAAAATAATTGTCACTTGGTCAATTTTTATGGAGGAAATGATAGCACATTATGAGGATACAAAGAGAAACACTTTCTTTAGCCAATTGATAAATCTCAAACAAAAGTGTTCAGTGGGGGAGCACATTGAGGAATTCCAAAAATTGAATATAAGGGTAACTGACATTCTAGAGGAACACAAAATTGATCTCTTCATAGGTAGTTTAAAGGATAACATCCAACATGAAGTTCGTGTTTTGGAACCTGATTCATTGGAGAAGGCATTCAGGTTGGCAAGAAAAATTGAAAGTAAAATTATGGTGACAAGGAAGCCTACCATTCACTTCTATAGATATGGAAGTGTTGCTACTCCTAGAATTCCAGAACCTACAAGGTTGACACGACAATAATTGGAAGACAAAAGTGCAAAAGGTTGCTACGGGTAGCGATAGCAAATACACTAAAGGTAATAAGTGTGTTGAGAAGAAATTATTTTACATAGATTGTGAAGAGGAAGAATAAAATGAAGAAGAAGAGGATATACACAGGAACTTGACCCAAGAAGAGGAAGAAATTAGTTTGACCATATCATGTAATGCATTGGCGAGGAATTACCACTCCTCAAACTCTCAAGATAGAAGGACATATCAAGAAGAAAAAGGTAATAGTGTTAATTGATTCATGTAGTACCCATAATTTAATTCATTGTAAGGTAGCCAAAGAATAATTTGTATTATTTCCTATGCCCAACACCAGAATTTCAAGTGATGGTTGCAAATGGAGGAACTATAAATTTCTCTGGAAAATGCCATAATATCAAGCTAGCCATGGGAGAATATGTATTTAATAATCCATTGCTTTCCATTCCAATGGGAGGTGCTGATGTTGTACTAGGAGTACAATGGTTACAATCTTTGGGGATGGTAGCTTTTAATTTTCAAGAACTTTTCTGGAATTTTTTTTTGGAAGGAAAGGAAGTTGAATTACGGGGTATCGTGGGGAAGCCGGGAAAGATAATAAGCTCTAATCTCATGAAAGAACAACAAGGCATAATTTCACAATTATTCTCACTAGAAGTTCTAACATCAAAATCATCTACTTCTCCATATCTCCAAAAAGTATTGGACAATCATTCCAAGGTGTTTGAAACTCCAAAGGACTCCCACCTATTCATGATCATGATCATGCTATTCATTTGATACCAGGAATTGTTCCTCCAACATTAGGCCTTACAGATATCCTTATGTACAAAAGAGATAAATTGAATGTGTGATTGTAGAAATGTTAGAAGCTGGTATAATTCAACCTAGTCAAAGTTCTTTCTCTGCTCCAGTAGTATTGGTGCCAAAGAAGGATGGATCATGGTGCATGTGTCTGGATTATAGGGAGCTCAATAAGCTCACTATTAAATATAAATTTCCGATTCCTGTGATTGATGAATTATTGGATGAATTACATGGAGAAATTTATTTGCAAATTGGATCTTCATTCGGGGTATCATCAAATTAGAATAAAGACTGAAGATATTCTGAAAAAAACATTTTGAAATCATGAGGGTCATTATGAATTTTTCGTCATGCCTTTCAGCCTTACCAATGCACCTTTTACATTTCAAGTGTTGATGAATTCCATTTTAAAACCCCTCCTTAGAAAATTTGTGTTAGTATTTTTTGATGATATACTAATCTACAACAGGTCTTGGAAGGATCATGTTCAACATGTTGACAGGGTGCTCAAACTATTGAAGGAGAAATAATTATATGAAAAAACCTCCAAATGTTTCTTTGGAGTACAAGAGGTGGAATATCTAGGTCATATTGTATCTCACGAGTGTGTTAAGGTAGACCCTAACAAAATTAAATCCATTAAGGAATGGAAATTCCCCACAACCATAAAGCATTTACGAGGATTTCTTAGGTTAACAAGGTATTGCCGCAAGTTTGTTAATGATTATGGGAGAATAGTGGCACCTCTAACAACATTATTGAAGAAACATGCATTTTCATGGACTTCTAAAGCAACTAAGGCCTTTGAACATCTTAAATAGGCAATGTGCCTAGCACTGGTCTTAGCTACGCTAGACTTCACAAAAACCTTTATTGTGGAATGTGATGCCTCGGGAAATGGAATTGGTGCTATTTTAATGCAAGAAGGAAGACCCATTGCTTTTGAAAGTCGTCCAATCAAAGGAAAGTATTTACAGAAACCTATTTATGAGAAGGAAATGTTAGCAACATTGCATGCACTAAATAAATGGAGAACTTACCTAATGGAAAGACACTTCAAGGTTAAAACTAATCATGATAGTCTTAAACACTTTTTGGAACAAAGACTAGCTTGAGAAGAGCAGCAAAAATGGGTCACAAAGATGTTGGGTTATGAATTTAAAATAATATACAAAAAATGGAAGTTAAATGTTGTTGCAGATGCACTCTCAAGAAATAATGAAGAGGTGGAAGCATTGCTTTGTGCTATTTCTATTCTCCAACTAGATTGGATAACCGAAGAAAGAGATGAATGGAAGAAGGACGAAGACGTGTGGACACTCATTCAAAAGTTGTAGCAATATCCTAGTACATATAATACATTTAGTTGGAAAAATGATTCCTTATGGTACAAAGATTGCTTATATCTTTGTAAGAATTCCCAACTAAAAAAAAATATTCTTTTGGAATTGCACACTTCTCCTTTAGGAGGACACTCAGGATTTTAAAAAACTTACCACGGGGTGAAAAAAGAATTTTTTTGGGATGGCTTTAAATCCGATATTCAAAATTTTGTGGCGGAATGTTTGGTTTGCTAGCAAAATAAAGTTGAGACAATTAAGGCCCCGAGTCTTCTACAACCTTTATCCATTCCAAGTCAATGTTAGGAGGAGATTTCAATGGATTTTATCACTGCTTTACCTAAGTCTGAAGGAAAGAGTGTCATCATGGTGGTAGTTGATAGACTTACCAAGTATGCACACTTTTGTGAATTATCTCATCCATTTAAAGCAAGTACAGTTGCTACTACATTTATGGACACAATTCAAAAGCTACATGGAAACCCAAGGGTTATTGTGAGCGACAGAGATCCCATTTTTACTGGAAATTTTTTGACGGAGTTATTTTCTTGTTTGGGCACTCAATTAGCTCATAGCAGAAAAAATGACCCCATTTATGGCACTTTATGGATATCATCCACCATCTATCACATCATATTTAAGAGAAAATTCTAAGCTTCAAGCAGTGGAAGATCACATCGAACATCAATAACAAGTTCTCCAACTCTTAAATGATAAGCTAAATTTGGCTCAAATTGAATGAAACAACAGGAAGTTCAACATCGCAGTGAGAGAAGTTTTGGTGTAGGAGACTGGGTAATTTTATGGCTACAACCATACAAACAAATGTCCCTCAAGCAAGCTAAGAAGGATAATGAATTATCGCCAAAGTACTATGGTCCTTACAAGGTGTTGCAAAATATTGGTACTATAGCATACAAACTGGAGATTCCTGCTTCTTCACGATTGCATCCAATTTTCCATTTTTCATGCTTAAATAAGGTTATAGGTGAAAATATTCCAGTTCAATCAATATTTCCAAAACTTGATGAGGAAGGAAAAATCATATTGGAACCTGAAGCGGTCACGGAAACAAGAACTCGACAGCTACGGAATCGATCAATTGAGTATCATCGAAGTGGAAGAACTTACCTTTGAAGATTCTACATGGGAGGATGAGAATTTTATACGAAGCACCCAAGCTACTCAAAGGTTGAGGACAACCGAGTTTTTGAAGGAAAGGAGGCATGAAAGGTCCCTATATTACTAGTATAGTCCCTTATTGTTGTTAGTGTAACCCCCTTATTGTTATTATTGTACCCTTGTAACCCCCATATTGTTATTATTGTGCCCTTAAATTATTATTTTTAGGTTGGCTAGGATTACATTGTGGCCCCACTAGGATTACATTGTGGCCCCATGGACTCCTTTAGATAGAAAGGAGGTTTTGTAATTTGAATCATCCAAGAATTGTTCATTCATGTAATGTATTGGAGGTTTCCCCCTTGAAGTGGCTTATTTCTAAGGCGTTGATATCTCTTTTCTTCTCTTTTTGGAGTTGGTTTCCTTAAGAGGGCTACAAAATGGCCAAATGCCAAAATAATGAAATATGCTCACAAGATAGAAGGAATCCTCTCCTGAGAGGGCACTCGAAGTCCCCCGAGGACAAGGATGGGATCTCCGCTCGGAGACACCCGTGTGCTAAACATCACTGCAGACTGAGCTAAATAGCTCAAGCATTCTCAAGTCGTAAACGACAATAAAATAATAATAATCCAGAATGATCTACATGGATGCCCTCACCCCTTTATTATACTTGTGGAATCCTCACACCCTTGGGCCCACACCATAAATGTGTTGGACTCTTAGTCCATATCCTCCTCCTTGACTGCGTTTTTCACATGATCTCTTTGCCCCTTCCACTACTGTGTTGTTCTACTTTCACACTGGTGAAGTGGTTTTATTCTAATAAAGGGATTTACGAGTCCCTATACCCTCTTATTCATCTATTAATTAAGGAAGAAAAAAATTAATATTCTAATTAGCTAAAAGCTAAATTAGGAATATTACATCCAAAATTAAGTGTTTGATTGTTAGTTGGTTATGAACATATACTCTTCATTTAATAGCTAACAAACTTTTTTTATTTATACCATACTCGGTTTAGTTTTCAAATTTGTTTTCTTGTTGAGTTTGCTGCAATAGAAATTCATATTTAGGTTACCTTGCGGCAACTTCTTTTATGTAATTAGAAAAATAAATTTCAAACTGACTGTAGTAGAGTTCATACACATAATGCAACCTCCTACTTAATGCATCTTCTACTCGGTTCTCCTTCCCTTTAAGATGCTTAATATTAGACTCAAATTTGCTCAAAAAGGTGGTCCACCTGCCTTGACACCCATTAAGATTAGGTTGCTTAATTAAAATTGTGTAGCATGCTATGGTCAGTCATTAAAATAAACTTTTTACGCAAGAGGTAGTGTCGTCATACCATTAAAGCGTGTAATAGCGGCAGTTAACTATAAATCACAAGTTGAGTATCTTTTTTCATGTTCCTTTAGCTTACACGACTCGTAGGTTGTTACTCTTCACTCCTACATTAGAACCCCTCCTACATCTTCTCGACATGCATATATGTAGACTACAAATTCTTTTTCGTCGTATGCAATTGTTAGTACTAGGGTTGTGGTCAATAAATGCTTCACTTGTTCAAAATTTTACTAACATTCCGTCATCCACTTGAAGGCCCTTCCATTTTTTTATAAAGATGTTATAGGATAAGAAATTTTAGAAAATCTTCCCATGAATCGACGGTAATATCCATCTAACCCCATGAAGGATCGAATATCTGCAACATTTTTAGCGACAAGCCATTCCATAATGGTCCTAATATTCTTAGGATCTACAACTACCCCTTTAGAAGAGATTATATGTCCCACGTATTGGATTCAATCCTTGTAGAAATCAAATTTATTGAACTTCACATACATATGGTTAAAATTTGTAATACCAACTGCAGATTTTCCTCATGCTCCTATAAATTCGTTGAGTAAATTAGAGAATCATTAATAAATATGAGAAAAAATTTATCCAAGTACGGATGAAAAATGTTGTTCATCAAACCAATAAATGTTGTTGGGGCATTAGTGAGCCTAAACAGAAAGATGAAAAACTCATAATGATCATATTGGGTTCTAAATGTTGTCTTATAAATATCATCCTCTTTTATTATTATTTGATGATATCCTGACCGTAAGTATATCTTAGAGAATATGGTGGCACCATTAACTTGATCAAACAAGTTGTCAATTCTTGGAAATGAAAATTTATTCTTGATATTTAGCTTATTTAGTTGCCTGTAGTCAATGCATACTCACAAAGTTCCTTCATTTTTCCTAACAAATAGTATGAGGGCTCCTCAAGGTGACACACTTGGGCGAATATATCATTTTTCAAGTAACTCCTGCAATTTCATTTTGACTTATGCTAGCTCAGGAATATTCATATGGTAGGGAGATTTTTCCACTAGAGTTGCACCCAGGACTAACTCTTTTGTAAATTCGATATCCCGTTTAGGTGGAAACCCTAGGATTTCCTCCAGAAATATATTGGTAGAATCTTGTATAACCAATATGTTTTCTATGGTTACTATTCTATCTTTGGCATTGGAACACCCAACCTACACAACATAAATTTGATAGTCTTTCCTAAAGGATTTTCCTAACTGGGTAGCTGTAATGGGTCGTAACTGGATTGGCCTCCTAATTCCTTGAAGTTCACGTATTATGCCCTATTTAGTGAGGAAATTGATATTATTTTCATTGAAGCTTACCAAGGACCAATGCGATTCAAACCATTCCATTCCAATTAACACATCATAAGATCCTAAGGGCATCATATTTAGATTCAACTTAATCTATTGTGTTGTTCTTTCAATAGGAAAGTTTTCTACCTTAGCAGTTACTCTTCTTTTAGCCCCAATAGCTAATTGTACTCACTAGGGGTCTTTAAATTCATTGGCTTGTAACTGACATAACTCAACTACTTTTGGGATGATATAGCTTAGACTAGCCACTAGATCTATCAAAATAGAAACAACATGGTTAGCTATCTTACATTCTAGCTCTATCACCATAGGTTGATATTTCTCGTGGTGATATTTTAAGGTGACATTAATCCTCGGTATATTTATTGCCACCTCGCCCATTAATCCTCGATATATATCTTGGATTTTAGTGGCATGCTCTATTTTGGCATTGTGGGGGGAATTTTTCTAACAGTAGGGTTCCCCACAACCCCAACACTGTAAAGGAGGTTTTTTGGATTGACTAGGTTATGGTTTGCTTGATACCTCTGCATGCTTAGCATCACTTTGCAATCTATTTTTTTGTTTATTCCTCCCAAAATATCTATTTTGTTGTCCTTTATGTCCATTTTGAGCACTAGAGGCCTTCGCACACTTGGTACTCTGAAAATTTCTTTGTCCTTTCTTATTTATATTTTATCATTTGTGCTTCATTCACGAGTAGCAAATACGAGTCTTCTGAATTGCCTCATCCATTTTCTTTAGGTTATCAAACTCCAACCTCTCTTTCATAAATATTGGTAAACTACTAATGGATTTTTTAACTTTAGCTTTCTCCTGAAAAATGTAGGGAACATATATTAGTAAGGAAGTAAAGACGGTTATAAATTCATCCATAGATAGCTACCCCAACCTCAGATCATGAAACTCCTTCAATTTTTCATCATAGAACCGTTATGTTAGATACTTATACTTAAAATTGTTTTGGAAGTTATCCCATGTTACCTCCTACTCCTCAATTCCCAGAACGGTCTTAATTTCTTCCCACCATAAGGTGGCCTTTCCCTATAACTGGTAAATTACTAGTCTAGCCTTTAAATTATTTTCAAACTCATAAATTTGAAAGTATTTATTCATGTTGATTAACCAAGCCTCAACAACTTCCTCTACTTCTCCATGAAACGTCAGGTGCTTAAATTTTTAAATTCTCCTTGCAATTCAACATTTTGTGTTTTGGAATCCTTTCTGTTGGTACCATATTTCAATTCCTCTCCATTATCATTTCGTCCCCCTCCCAACTCTGAATGGTTTTCCCTTCATTGATGTGTTTCAACCCTATTCTTATTATCAGGGTTGGGATTCTGATTCCTCTGATTTCGTCTTTCTGAGAGACTCTTCATAATTCTTTCTTGTTCTTGTCTCAATCTCTCATTGTCAACCCTTAAATTAGTCATTTCAGCTCATCACTATTGAACTGTTTCTAGTAACATTTCATTGGAATTGTAGGGTTCCTCTCCTAACTACACTCACATTTATGGGTTGGATTCTGCAATAGCTATCGTACTAGTTCCACATTTGGTCTTATCGGTGGTGTAATTCCAACTCCTGTCCTCATCTTGTTCACTCTGTGCAACAATTACACATTTATTTATTCCATAATCTCCCAAATAGACCACAATGTTGAAACATGGCTCTGATACCACTTGTAACATGTTTACCCACATAATGAAATAATAAAAAAAACCTTTTTACCAACCCAATTACCATAAAACTTGGGTTCATTAATATACAATTACACATTCACAAACCATAATAACGTTTAACTCCTTTACATAATTGATAATGAAAATATGTTTATGTAATGAAGTGAATTGAGCAAGTATAAACGTTTTCATAATTTAGCATTATTCGAATGCTACCCTGATCTCACCGTGCTTATTTATATTCGGTTTTCAAAATTTACAATGTGTCTTGGCTTGGTAACATTACCATTGCTAGACATCAAGGTTGGTAGGTGGATGCTTTAATATTATGAACGCAAACTGGTATCATTTTCTTCGCCCAATTAATACGGTGCTTGAGAACTTTCTCGAACCCTATATTGGCATACCTGTGATTTTCTCTATCATAGATCTAGTGGGACCTACTCTTCGGACTCCAAAGAGGTTAAGGTAACTACCAACTTTTCCAACTCTAGTCGCCCGCCATTTGTGCTTTGCGCTGCATGGGAGGAACTCTGCAACAAACCCTTGTACCTTAGGGTTTTGTTTCTCCTTTCACCAGGCAACCTTGCAGATTCCTCTTAGTTTCATTTTTTATTTATTTTTCTAACCGCTAGATCTCTATAGCCTATACAGGCTTTCTGATGCTAATGGTAATATATAATTTCCTCATGGTCTAAGTTGAGTTGATCTCAAGGTGGCATGGGGTTTCTGGGTACATGGTTGTAGGTCATATCTTCCAAAAGTGAGAAAGGTAATATCCCTTCACTAATTTCTTACTTTTCCTTGCATGCAATGTTGAAGGCCATAATATTTTGGCATAGCCGTTTCGAGATGACTTATTTTCAGTTCTTTTCATGGTACATATGTGTTTGTAGCACTAAAATATTTTAGGTATACTACAGTTCCATCTCAAGGCTTTTATGTTTCACATTTTCTTTCCAATTATTATAGTTATCCTTGAGGGCATGTTCCTGTCGTGTAACGTCTGGACTGGGTGGTATAGGTGGGTTTTTCCCCAACCCTGCTCCAGTCGTTTCTTCTGATATTTCGAGCACGTCTAGAGGATATGATAAACATGACCTACATTATGACAACTCCACATGCATTCCTCTTTCTATGTTCCCTAAATTCTCTATTATCTCCATTGTGGTTTATGGGTTTAAACCCTACAATAAATACTTATATTTTGGTGAATGGAGAGAGGCATTTTATACTTCATGAGTCCAAATATGGTTGTGAAGTTCTATTATTTGAATATTTTGTTCATTCAACACCACAATGAACTATTCTCTAAGGGTTCTTGTGACTAGAAAATACTTATATTGCTACTAAATGTTTCTCCTGATTATGAAACATGTACGCCTTGGTATTGCTACTTAAATTGAGTTTCTTTCAATTCTTTGGTTGTTAATTTGTGATATGTATTGTTATAATTTAATGTTATTGATAAGGGTCTCATCAGTAGAAGTTTATTTACTATTATTGCTAAGTTGTTTTTATTTGTTATAATATTTCTTGAACATGTTACAATCAAGGGTTTTTTTTAACATTTACTGGATTACCACCATTATGTTATGGCTGCAGGTTTCTATTTATATAGTGTGCACAATTCTTTTAATAAAGGCTTGTCTATTGTTCGACCCTTCGCAGTGTTTTGCAGGGTTCTTTCCCCTTTAATAAATTTCAGGCTTCAACATAGGATTGTAGGCAACCCAGAAAGGTCCCTAGGTTGTTGGTTAGTCTCACTCGACCAGGGGACTAAACTAGTCTTCCAAAAAACCTTCAAGTTTTAACCAGAAACATAATTCCGAGTCTTTTTTGTGTATATATGTACGATTACATCGACTAGACCTCATCTTACTTTCCAAAAGGAATTTGGTTATGATTTTTTGTTATCTATTTACAAGCCCTTCTCTTTTTCTTTTTTATGTTACATGCATTGTGCGAGATAGTAAATTTGTTTGCCCAAATACACATGTAAATCCTTCCCATGAACAATCATATGAGTCTGCATTACATTACAAGCTCATAGTAATTTGGCAATAATATTTCAAAGAAAAGAAAACTATAAATACATTTAAAAGGAAAATAATTGTTACACATCCCTTCCACGATTTTCCTTCAGAACGAGGTTTTCCTTCAAACACACTTTCCTTCTAGACAAGGTCACTACTCTACAGAGAATATTTCAATGCAAATTTACTTATCTATTTTTTCAAGATGTTTGGAAATTTAACTAGAAGAGACCATGCCTCCCAACCATTGAGATTGGGAATTACACCCAATCTCCCCTCGAGCCTTTTCACTTCCAAAGCAACAATTTAGACATTGTTTCAATATTTAATGTCCTCAGGCATCAAGACTACTCAGTCTAGCCTTGAACTATCAACCTTATTCATGGCTTCAGGTTTCTATTGCCTCCCAGTCCAACTCAAGAACACCCCACAGACAATGTTCTGCCTTACCTCCCTCTTTCTTCTCTCAGATGCCTCTAGCTTATCTTCTCCTCCCGCCTTCCTTTTCTCTTTTCCCACTAAGATGTTTATCTCTAGGGGGACAGAGAAAAAAGGTAACTATCTATAACGACTGGTAGTTGAAAACTGCATCGAGGGTCTTTTCCGTGAAATTTCCAAAACTGGTTTATTATGTTTATTTAACAAAACAAACACAAAATTAAAAATATCTTTAGCACTTAAATGTCCGTTTAGTTTTTCCGCGAGTTCATAAGTTACTCAACCTAGTGCAGTAAAAGTAAAAGGAAAAATATTTACAGAGTCTAGGGGGTGTTACGTTGATCTTGGATGATAGGTGTAGTGTCCACCCAAAATGTTGGACAAAATTAAAAATCCTCCACACAATTTCATCCAAAAAATCTCTCAATATGAACAATTGTCACAAATCTACACTCCCTCATAAAAATATAATTCTATAGAATAGTTTATTTGGCAAGTTACTAGTACGTAAAGTCATTTGAATGATAAAAGTTTCATGCTCAATCTTTAGCATAGTTATCAACTTGGTGTTACACATATATGATCCCTACCCAATTACAATTCCATATATATATATATATATATATATATATATATATATATATATATGGGTCTGAGGGTTAGCTTAATTGGTTGGATCCATGTGGTTAGAACATCTTTACTAGTATATATAGGCCTCGAGGGTTAGCTCAATTGGTCGAGTCCATGTGGTTAAAGATTTTTACTAGATTGAAAGATCACCTGTTTCAATTCTCTCAACACTCTCGAAATTAGACTCCTTAGTTGAGCTAATAAAAAATGATAATTGATTCCTTCAGTATATATACTTGGTACAAATCTTTGTGAATGTAATAATAATCTCCAATATCAATAAACCAAATAAATAATTTTAGCTTAAAAAATTTAAAAATTGATATTAAATAACAGTAAAATAAATAAATTTAGTTTAAAAAATTTAGAAATTGATATTAAATAACTTTATTGAAATTTTTAGAAATTATAATTCAATGTTTTTATTTATAAATTATAATTATGATAGTGGCTACCTTATCTATTTATTTTCAAAATTTGATCACAAAATTGGGGTTCGAAAAGCACTACCTGGATTGTCGCTGCCCTGTCACTTCGCATTAACTCGTTGTCAACATGTCCAAGATCGTGTTAGACGAGAAAACTATGGAGATGGTAGGCCGACAGTGTCGGACCAACTTTGGTTGGCTGGAGAAAACAATTGCAAAAATTGCAAAAGCCGAAACTAAACTACACGATAGCCCCATAATTGGAAGCGTAGGAACTTGGAGAAAAAATAAAATAAAAACTCGCCAAATTGAAAATATAATTGTAAATCGCGTACCGCAGTTTGAGAAAGACGCTTTTTACATCTTTCCCATACAAAATTTTATTTTTATACATCTTTTCTCTACATAAATTTATTTTTATAATTTGTATCACATTTATTTATTTGCTTATTTACGTTATAACTTTTAAAATATTATTTTTTAAAAATTATTTATAATTTACAAAAGTTTATTAAATAACTTATTTCGGAACTCTATTAAATAACTTGTTTTTAGAACTATATTAAATCATTTATTTTTAAGATTTTTATCTCCACGGCATAAAAGGTTCCTCGATATAATGTTTGAAGATCATATCTATTTAGATAAATTGAAATAAAGATAGAACACATATTTGTTTTGATGTTATTAATAACG
Organism: Pinus albicaulis; assembly: GCA_034641835.2. Taxonomy (NCBI): domain Eukaryota; kingdom Viridiplantae; phylum Streptophyta; class Pinopsida; order Pinales; family Pinaceae; genus Pinus; species Pinus albicaulis. Next base: position 276,288,428 of record CM076583.1, read on the forward strand.
ATAGAATTTTTGGAATCTAAACTTCTGTGATCCATCATATAAATTAGTAGAAATTTTTTTGGTAATAATCATATGCACAGGAATATGGTCGACGCGTTTCGAACCAACCAGTGTGGTTTATCATCACGACTATGTGAGAGATCAGATCCAGACATTAAGTATAAATAGATGTAGAAATGGCTCAACTAGCCATTAGGATAACGACTAGTTTGACTTTTAAAAAAAGTAAATATTCCATTATTTATTTAATTTAATTAATTTTTATTTATTTATTTATTTATAAATTCTTTAGTATATTTATACAACTAATTAACCAATTAATTAATATAATGGTAATTAATTTAACAAATTGTGGTGTATATATGTATATTTTCCTTATTAATTATATAATAATCAATTATTATTATTAATTAAAAATAAAATTAATTATTATTCATATAATTTAATAATAACAAATTACCTATCAAGTGTATAAATAGATTAATTTTTCATATTATTATATTTTTAGAATTTGATAAAAGTATTAATTATTATTTAATTAAATAATATGGTGAGTAATGATTTTTAAATTATAAATTGAGTGTGAGTATATTTTAAAATTGTTTTTGTTCAGTTAAGATTTTGACTTTTAAAGAAATATGTTAATGGCAGTTCGTAGGTCCGAGTAATAAGAGTGAAAGTGTATTTTTTAAAGATTATTAAAGATAATTTAAGTGACTTATTTTTTTTTAAATAATGGTGATGAGTCAATTTGAATTTATGGATAGCAATCGATGATGATGATCCCACTACTAACTTAACAATCGACGTTTTCTATTATGTAAAAAAACTATAAATTATAAAAAATTTATAAATCAATTCATAAATCAATTTTTAAAATATATATATATTATTTTCAAATTCTCTATGAGTTAACGCAATATAAAATTAGTTCATGCTAATATGTGAGATGCTTTTTATAATTTCATTTTATTGATTTTAATATGAATAAACCACTCATTTCTAATCTTTCAACTTATAATTTCTTCTAAGATAAAACGAATAAAATTTTTCATAGTAAACCTATGTTGTGTGTTCATCTACATGCTCCTAATGTAGTAATGGACTCATTTAATAGCTTCAATATCTATGGTCCTTTTTGGCTATACAAATATTTTTGTCCCATTACTTTTGCCTTGAGATAAAGCACCATACATATCTTTGAGTTTGAGGTTGAAGATAATTTTAATGAGTTTTAAATATAAGGTGGGTTTTTATATGAAGAAATTTGTTGAATTTATTGATGGCATATGTTTACTTTATTAGAGATTCCTATAAAATCCAAATTTTTTCTTGGTTGGTGAATTATGAAGTTTTCCTTTTAAACATGGGTCAAAAAGCCGTTTTACTAGTACATTGTGCTATCTTTTTGGATTAGAAATAAGGAAAAATTTGTTTATAGGAATGTTTCTTTGCAAGATCTTATTATTTTAGATCAGTAATTAGGAACTCCTGAACTAATATTTGGTATTGTTTGAAACTGTCTACTTTATATATACTTGTTGGGAAGTTCAATTGCAATTGTATGAGATTCTTTAGAGCTGCAATTGTATGACATTCTTTAGAGCTATTTACATTGGAAGGTAGCATGTTATTCTTTAAGGCTATTTATATTAGAAGTGAGTATGATATTCTTTAAGCCTATTTATATTGGAAGACAATTTTGTTAAAAAATTCTAAGTTGATAATTAAAGACTCCTTGTCTAAAATTTGTTTTATTTGAAAGTATCTATTTTATATATTTTTTTAGAAATTTCACTACAACATTTTTACTAACAAAGTTACTATTATTTATATATATATATATATATTAGAAATTCCACTACAACATTTTTTAATAACAAAGTTACTTTTTCAAGGTATTTTTTAATTCTAAATTATATTTTAACCATATTAAATATACTTCTAAACAAAAAATATTATTGATTAAAAATATTAAATTATTAGATTGTAATTTTTATTTATTTTTTTATAATTATTTTAATTATATGTGTAAATATAAAATATCTCTATAATTTATTTCTTAATTAAAAAAACAAAAACAATATTACATGTTTAGTTATCTAACCAAACAAAACCACTTATGAGGAAATGAAAAATCTTTAGCCATTTTTTCCCTTTATACTGAACTTGTCACCATTATCATTTGGAAATTGACTCTTTTTTCCTTTTTTCAAATATCTTTCAGTTGTCATCATATTGGACGAAAAATTGTGCATGTGTTTTGAACCAACCAGTATGGTTCATCTTCATCTTCAACGAAATAAGATAATTGGTTTTCCTATAATTTTCTCTTACAGTGTTATGAATATAATTCATAACAAATATAATAAATACAATAAATGTAAATAATAATAATCAAGATAGTGGTTATTTAAATAGTCATTAGTTAACTAAAAATGCATGTCTAAAAGACATGCCTAGTCATGAAAGGCCATCTGCCTAGGTATATAAGCAGGGCCTCATTGTAACATTTATACATCACTTATACATTTTATATATAATATATTATTATTACGAATACCTCTTGTGTATTTTACAATTAAGTCAACAATGCTACGGTTTTGTTGCTCCATGTGGTATCAGAGCGAGTTCGTGTTGTGACCGTCTTTTCACTGTTGCTGGCTGCCTTCAACTGTTACAAGTGGTTCTGCTGTTCCATTCAGCATTCCTTGAAATCAGTTCCACTCGATGTATTCATCAATGTCGATTGTTGATTTCAACAAAAGGTTGATCAATCTTGAGAGTAAGATCAATAATAATTCCGATGAATTCACTAAAAGACTAATCGATCTTGAGGATAAGGTTACAGGACATTCCGACGACATCAAAAAACTTCAAGACACGACAAATTAAATAGAAAGACAAATTTGGAAAAACCATAGCGAGTCCACAAACAATCATAACAAAGCAATGCAGAAGTTAAAATCCATTTGTGACAAGACAAATCTGATGAAAGAAAAAATATTCCTGAATATTGGAAATAATAAACAGAACAATTCAGCCGATTCAGAGAATTCAGAAGATAATCATGAAGAATCACTACATTCTACAGAAAATCAAGTTATGAAAATTTCAAATTCAGATGAAGATGACGTGAAGGAATAATATCTTGAGAAACAAGAAGATGAAAAATATAAGAACAACAATGGCAACCTAAGTGGAAGAAAAATTAGACTATATGAAAACCAAATCTTCATGAACATGAATATGAATGCTTACCCACCTCATCCTCCCTCCTCCTTACTACTCAACAATGATGCTGACAATGACAACAACCACAAAATAATTGCAGCAAAATTGAGAATAAATGAATATGGAACTAATCTTAACACTACCATTGAGGCTTACCCTCCTTATCCCTCCCTACTAATCCATAATACCAATGGCTTGAACAAAAATAGACCAACATTAACTCCAATAGAAGAATTGGAAGAAGTGCCTGAGCTTGTTGTGTTGCCCTCTTTACTTGCATTAGCATCTATTCCTGATGTTTTTATTGGGAAATATTTACAAAGTTCAACATCTGAAAATGTTGCCAAAGCACAAGCGCCCCCTCCGCTAATCGAGGAAACAAAGGCACCTTTCAAGATTGTAAAGAACTGGGAGAGACCAAAGAAAGGCTCCCATTTGAAAATGATTCAACCAATTTCGTTGTCTCTCCGGCCACTGGGGAACTTGTCCAGTTTTCCATCATGATTTTGAATCTACTACGGCCACATCTATCATCCCACTTGCATATCAAGATGGTTAAACTACAGACATCGACAACCCATTACCTACCGATGAATCTTAGGTTGGGAGCGACAACTTTGCGTTTCAAGAGACATGACTATAGAAACTATATTAGAAATGCCTGTACAAAATCCTGGGCGTCAATATCACTGCCCGTGTCGACCAAATCCGTGGATCCTATGGAAATTTTGTCCAGAAAATCCACCCGGACAAGGCCGTCCATAACTGTGTTTCGCAAGAGGGGGCAACGGAGCAATTTCTTGGTGCCTACGAAGTTTTATCGGATCACCGCGAACACTCAAACAGTTCTGTATATGCTACATACGGGGATAAACCCGAGATTTTATTAAAGGTTTATGGGAATTTATTTCAAATCTTCAGCCTCCTCTTTCTCAGTAAAAAAATCTGCCACATATTTCTCGACAAATAAAACCGCTTATGATACAAATTTGTGGCCATTTTCCACCGATGTATATATGTTGGATATGAAATTATACTAAAAAAGGCTCTAATTGGTCTGGCTCGAGCCCGTGGTTCATGCTTCCATAGTCCACCGTCACCTTCCGGATAGCCAACAGAGTCGCACGGTCAAGCCACACTTACTCCCCGCTGTCAACAATAGCAGAAGGCGTGAGCTTTCGGTCAAAAAACTTGACTTTTACGGGTCGTCTGCCACAGTGTTGTCCGCAGGTAATGTTGACCCTCACCACACCTTCAAGACATCAAGCATCGTTCCCCCTCCCTCCGCCTGAGCTTCCACCATGCCACTATTGCTAAATCATCCAAACAAACCGAGTCAATAAGAGCACCAACTCCCGTAGTCAAAATAATGTGGCTTGATAAAAAATCCAATAGGTAAGCGGAAGTCGATTCGTAAATGGCTCAGCGTAATAGATTAAGGGATAGAAAAAATGTTGATTGGGATTACTACAACGCTTATCATACCATTTAAAACCGTAATATAAGTGGTGGGCTAGTTTGTAAATCAACATAACTCAATTATTTAATTAATTAAGTGATTTAATTAAAAAAACAATATATACATATATTATATAAAAAAAAGAGGTTAAAAGATGATGAAAAAAAAATATGTAACCCTAGTTTCAAGATAGTATTGGAAACGACTTATACATGCTGAGAAAAAATGACATGAGCTAAGTGAAGATAATGATTGGCGATTAAAGGTAAAGAAAAAATGTCACGTTTCGAGGACAAAGCTTTTGAAGAACGGGGAAATGTTATGAATATAATTCATAACAAATATAATAAATATAATAAATGTAAATAATAATAATCAAGATAGTGGTTAGTTAACTGAAAAGGCATGTCTAAAAGACATGCCTGGTCAAGAAAGGCCACCTGCCTAGGTATATAAGCAGGGCCTCATTGTAACATTTATACATCATTTATACATTTTATATAGAATATATTATTATTACGAATACCTCTTGTGTATTTTACAATTAAGTCAGCAAGCCTACGATTTTTTTGCTCCATATAGTCCATGTTTGGAAATTGACTACTTTTTCATTTTTCAAATATCTTTCAGTTGTCATCATCTTAGGCTGAAAATTGTGGGCACGTTTTAAACCAACCAATATGATTAATCTTCAACAAAATAAAATAATTGTTTTTTCTATAATTTGCAGTTACTGTGAGTCCAGTCAAATATGCAGCTCAAATAACACACAAAACAAAAAGATGAGTATCGTTGATGAAACGTTGGATACTATTTCGTGGTGGATTATGTTGGGTCAGCTTTCTGCCTCACTATATCAAAACAAGAAGTCGTCAATGGTATTGTACTAGCGGTTTTTCGATCGCGAATATTCCTTTCACCATTGTTTTTTCTTTACTGTAATCTCACGCTGTTGTATTTTAAACCCCAAAACAGGGTTTGGGGGTGGATTCTCCCTCCACGGTTCCTCATTTTATATGTATATCATGACAGAATAAGATAAACTTTGTATGTTCAAGCCGTCGTTTAATTATTTTTCTGAAGTATATATTCAATGTACATCTGATCTGTTTCGCTACAAATAGGTAATATGGATTTCCATGTTACTACAACAGAATTGGTGTATGATAGGGAGCAGTATTCGGGTGATGGTCACAACCTTAAAATATCTGATATTGCTCCGAGAAAGCCAGCAATTTCCCCAAGGTATTGATCTCCACCAACAACAACATATTTTTTTGATAAAAATAGCTAACAACATGTATCTGTTTGTATATTTTATTTATACGGTTATGGCATTGTATGATTTTCTATTATTTCAGTGTTAGCCATTTTTTTTTTGCATGCGCGCAGCCCTGGTGGGAGGGCGAGTGGAAGTTCAAGATAAAATCTGAGATACACACTATATTCTATTAATCAAATAGAGTTACATATATACATGAAGTATTGTCTCAAGATAGAGAAGCTATCTTTGACGCACAATAAGTTGGTTGAGAGAATATCTCAACCACACACCAAACAAGGAACCTAGATTTAGCTAACTCTTATGGAATAGGAATAGACTCTATACATAGCAAGTGAGAATTGAATACAAGTAGGAATTACATATTCCAATGCACCCGCTTAATGACTACTTGTCTCAATATCTATCTGCAAAATCTAGTTGTGGTCAAACATAACAAAAGGATATGTCGACATCCATATAAAGGAGAAACCATCCACCGGAATGCATGGGTACCAAACGCTGCAAATCCTAGTCTCGTAGGATGTCCTTCGCATACATGGTTCTGTCAACCATTATCACTACATACATGTACCTGTATCTACAGATCCCCCTCCAACGTGGGTTTTATCAGATGACCTGTAACCATGCTTTTCCTTCATCGGTGAACTCTCACTGATGGTAGATCTATCTTAGATCTCTTCTTTCATCGACAAACTTTTACCAGATCTCTTCATTGGTGACCTTTCATCGGATCTCTTCATCGGTGACATTTCACCGGATCTCTTCATCAGTGACCTTTCATTGGATCTCTTCATCAGTGGGCGAACATTGACACAGACCTGTTTTTAGTGCACTTCACTGTTAAACGTGGTTTTTGACTAACCACAAACTGACATTGCAAAATGGTTTTTGGCTGACCACAAACTTGTAGTTACAAAGTGGTTTTGAGATTACCACAAACTGCACGGGGATACACATGCCTTACAAGGCTTACAAAACAACTCTAACTCTTGGAGCTATCAAGTACATAATTTACAAAGACCACTACAATAAACATCCTAGACTTGCTTACAATTAAAATGTGTGACTCATAATACAACATGTTATTGAGTCTATTCCAAGAAACTCACACAAAACTAACTTTCACTTTCATTGTCCATCATAATCGATGTTGCTTCTCCTTCACCTCATCTTTTAATTGTTCATATCTTGGGCATCTTTGTCTTTTTCAAATAAATTCTTGGAACTCCATTCTTAACCTGTCATTTTTTAGAGTCGTGAATTCTAACAAAGTAATTTTACCTACATTGAGTTAGCTAGGCTCATTAAGGGTAAATAATTTTAAACATGATTCCAAGAAACAAAATAAAATTTTCCGATTATTAAGAACATCAAATTTCTCTGTCCTTGCCCAAATATGACTATTTCCCGAACATAACAGCAACCATTCTTCTCCAACGATACCTCAGAGGGGTCCACTGACAAAGAAACGGATCGACGACTTTTCAACTGGTCTCAATGCAGTGCATTCCATCACAGATGATCCAGACATAGGCAATCACAGCCGCACGAAGAGAAAAAATAAAAAAATGTCCCTCTCAAAGGGAGAATCCAAGACTCAATGGTTCGATCCTCCGTCGTCCACAAATTCTATGTCAACATGCATAAAATTTAACGATTTCACACACAATTACTGTTTCAGTATCCAATTCCCCTGCATTGCAGCGTAACACCACTTCCCTTGTTCACAATATCAAGGCTGGTGACTGCTTCCAAGCATGCATTTGATGCCATTTTCATTGTCATGTCTTCATCACATCTGGTAGTTAATAATTTCCTTGCAATTTTTTGTATTGTTGGAATGACTAGTTCCAACACACACTCATAATTGTGACAATAATTGGCCAGACCAGTGTCACTTCAATGACAACCAGAAATACCATTTCATGACATATTAATATACTCAATAATGACATATTAATATACACAACAATTCTATGTAACTCGCACCATCCAACAAAACCTTGACATCAATAGCATAGAAATCAAGCTATACGAGAACATGAACTGGTTGAACGAGCCTTGCCATAATTATTTAACCACACCCAAATTGATGTTCAATGTGCGAAAGAAATTGACACCAAACTCTTCTACTCCATTTTCTTCCCCTGAAAAGAGGGAGATATTACTTATCATCTCATCTCGACTTTCGTCATCTGGACCCTCAGCATATGCAAGTCTTCCATCTCTTCCATACGCTTGGTTAAGCATAATCCTGAACGCAACAAAGGAAATCACCATCATCGCATTTATTCTTGCCTTAGAGGTTGAATATGAAAGTTCTTCATATAATTCCCCATGCCAGAGGTTGACCACTCAACATGCAGGTCTTGAAGGCATAATTCCAATGCAATAAATTCTCTCAATATTCAATCAATTTGACTTGGTTAAAAATTCCCTTTGCGCTGGCTCCACACACAGATCCATAGTTTTCAATCAGCCATCCACAAGACTCTTTCACACAGATTCTCCATCTTGGAGATTTATTCACCTTCATACGTTGAACGTATGTTTTCTCCTCACTGGTTACCATGATTCCATGACCACACGAATCCAACAACGCTGATTTGACACTTTTGTGGGCAGACTCCTGATAAATTCAGCATAGATCGCAACAAATACAGCCAATATGCATGGTTATGCAGGCAGAAGCAAATCAATAACTCACCTGAGCCACTCAGGTCTCCTGTATGCACAGGGATCCATATCCACCCGAAAGCCCATCCACGGTTTCTTTCATTCGTCAAATTTTCCACGAGCGACGGAATGACAGGTATAAGAAACTTACGTGATTTTTAGCTATTGCGTTGTTGCCACATCAAACAATGTGAAACACTCCAAATGGAATTCGTTGCTCAACACGGTTCCGGCTTCGGAACAGACACCACCGGCACCAACAATCCACTATGCACAGAGGCGATCTGTTGCACACCACAACTATGGCATCCACCGTGCTTCATGATTCACCATGATGCATGCATCGATGTCACAACACGACCTGCAGTGGTCCTTCGCACACTAGCAATCGAATTTCCACCGTTGGATAGATACATCAATAGAGACACGACCAGCAGAGCAATTAGTGCAGTCAAGAAGACAAATACCTGAGCTCAGATCATGTCGAAGCGGCACAGTATGAGCCATAGAAAACACGGTGCTCTGCAAGATTGTCTCGATTTATTTGATGGAACGCTAGAGCAATTATCTGAGACACTATCCAATTTAAAGAACGCAAGCTGCTTGACAGTGCCAGAGGAGGTCAGTGAGTTGGATACTTTACTGAGCACCGCCATAATGAACTAGTACACCTGCCTCAATAGCTCTTCGGGTACCAATCTCACATAGAATTTGCATGGCAGACTTATAAATATCTCTCACCTGGTTAGCAATTCACTGGCTATACTTAAGTATATTGTAGCAATGAATTTTATTCACAATTGCCGCCTGTTATGTAATAATGAAGGCTCCAAGTTCTTGGTCATGGAATTGGACGCCTTTCCTTCATAGATGTCGGAGAAAGAGAGAAAACTTCTGCAGCGTTTTGGAGTGCATATAAGGCCCAATTCCGTGGTTTCCAAGGACGGGACTGGAAATTACAGGAGTATTGTTGATGCAATGAATGCAACTTCACAGAAGAGCAAGAGGAGGTTCATAATTCATTTAAAGGCAGGAGTTTACTGGGAAAACGTCAATGCAAGAAGAAGACGTGTCTAATGTTCATTGGAGACAACATAGGTGCCACTGTAGATGCATGAAACAGAAATGTGAAAGTCAACTCACTCCTGGCCACACACACAAAAAGTCCTTCTCAACGCCAGGCACCGTTGAATCCACCAGAAAAAAAACAAATTTGAAACATACTGCCTCTCATCCTCGCCTTCTCCCAGCGATAACATCAAAATCCAGCCCGTCGGCTGCGTCATGGAAGAAGCTTCGAATTTTCCATTGTAGATCTGTAGTCACTGTTACAATTGAATTATGATGGACAGACAACAAAAAAATATACTCTTATTTCCCTCAGTTCAGGGGAGCCGAGGTCCAGGCCGTATGGGCTTTGATACGAAGATAAAAACTCAGATACACACTATATTCTATTAATAAAGTAGAGTTACATATATACATGAATTATTTTCTTAATATAGAGAAGTTATCTTGGACACACAATAAGTTGGTTGAGAGAATATCTCAACCACACGCAAAACAAAGAACCTAGATTTAGCTAATTTCTATGGAATAGGAACATACTCTATACATAGAAAGTCACAACTAAAGACAAGTAGGAATTACATATTCTAATAGTTCAACATAGAAGATAGGAATTACATATTCCAATAGTTCAACATAGAAAATGGGTTGACCGTGAACAACCAAAAAAAAACGGGAGATGCAATGAAAGGCAAAGTAGGAAAAGGAAAGAAAATGTCAAGGGACATGGGAAGGGTATTTTATCATAGGCAGCCCCGTGTTTTTCTGCTCTCTCCTTGAAATATTCAAGTGCCCCTACAATTTTTTTTCCCAGAAAGGTGAAATCTGAGTTATATAGAGATCTATGCTGAACTGGATTAGAGATTTTTTATTGGTGAAGTCAAAAAGAATAACCTTAGTTGTATGGATTTAGCAAATTTTTGTATTTCTTCTTTTGTTAGACTTACAGATTGGTCAATCTGAAATCTCTTCAAATGAATTCCATGGTTATAGATGTTAACTGCAAAAATTCATGTAACACATCTATCATGTGTTATGTTAAGAGCGGAATTGATCAATATTTTGTTCTACTAATTTGATTATATTCGTTGCGTATTTTGGTTAATTTTTTTTTAACAGATCCCAATATATAGTGTGATTGATATAGAACTGGTGCATGTTTATTAACCGTTCCTAAAAGCTAGATCATGACAAAAATAATGAACTACAAATTAAAAAATTCAGACCAATTCAAATGGAATTAACGCATGTATATTCCTTATTTAACAACTGGAGTGGTTTACTTTAATAAAGTAGTTTTCCAGTGGGACTAGTTAACAATATTAAAGTAACTTGTTATAAATTTAGTTTCAAGTCAACATTTTTCATTTACATATTTTTTAGGAGGTTGGTTCACTATAGAGAGAGTGATTTATTTGAAAATGTTTACCAGTTTTCAATTTAGTATTTTATGATATAATTATGTAAGGTGAATTAAAAATGGAATAAAATTAAGTTATTTTTTATGTGATTTTTTGGAATTTGTGGTCAATTTTTTTCCAAGATTCGAAAGGAAAAAATAGAGGTGAAATCTTGATTTGTGTTATTTAAACTAGTTTTTTTATTGTATATATTGATTCAACACCATGAAAATCTCTAGAACACTTGGATTGTATAGAGCTTACCCATTAAACTTGTGATTTCAATGAATTCCAACGAGATTTTACACAAATTAGATCAGAAAAAGAAATGAGAAAACTTTTCAAAAAGTGTCATTAAAAACAACTCCTAAAATTAATATTTTATTATTATTATTATCATTTATTTATTTATTTATTTTAGTTAAATATTATAGTTATAATTAATTTAAAAAAAAAAATTGTCAAAATTTTAATTTATTTTAAGAAAAAATATTAATTAAAATTTAAACAAAAAATTGTTTAGAGTTAAATTTGGTTATTTTTTTAAAAGATTGAGTTTGCTTACTTTTAAGTTATGTATGGTCCCTCTTGACACACTTGAAAAGTGTTGAATGAGTCCATGTTTTGAAAATATTAAATAAACAAAAATATATAATAATATTCTAATTTAAAGAGGAGAATTATATATAATATTAGAGAAATTAGAGAAAAAATTTAGAATAGCCAATAAATTTTATTAAAGTTTGTTTCATCATTTTTGTTTTCTTTTTTCCCACTTAGTTCGACGGATACTCAAAGCATGTGTTGTCTTTATTGAACAATATTGTGAAGCTTTTCTTATGCCATTTTTCCTTTTTATGTGCAAGCTTAGAGTGTGACTTACATTTAAGGGAAATGAACAATGCAAACCTATGTTGCATTGGTTTTTGGGATAGGGGAATGATAAGTATAAGGGGACAATGTTCTTGAGACAATTTTAGTACATTCTTAAAATTTTCCCCAATTTTTTTAGCAGAAAACTATAGTATATTTTTTTCAAAGAAAAAAACTTTATATATTCATGTGAGAAATATATACATTGTTGTTTTTTTGCATTCTAAGTCTTACATTGAAGTGTGGAAGTCTTTGTTGTATCCATCTCTACATGATTTTTTGTTTACAATAATTTCTATAACTCATCTATACATTGCTAAAAAAAGATTTTGAAAACAACGAGAGATTACATATGCACTTCCATAGCGTTGATTTGTTGTCCTTCATTGACCTCATAGATTCCTAAGAGGAACTCGGGGAGTTGTAAAGCTTCTTTCAAGAGAGTGTCTATTTCCTCATTGATTTCTCTCAAGATACGACTATATGTAATCCATTCCAAGGAGGATTCTATCTCCCGAATTTCCAAGAGGAGAGAGTCCACTTGATCAGAATCTCGATTAGGGGCAAAAATTAGCTCAAAAATGAAAGTGCTCAGAATTGTACGCAACAAGATTCAAAGCGACCGACCCATTTCAAGGAATCCAACAAAACTCGTTTCATCAAAATTCGAGTTTGTATGAGTGAGTCATGGTATGTTTTTCGTTTTCCCAAATAGGTAAAAAAATTGTAGAACATGTATACGCTAATGACATGGAAGCCCAGTCACAATTCAAGGAATCTTTTTCAAAATTTGCATCAATAGTTTTAGGAACCTTCCCATGGTCCATGAGTGCCTGGAGAGAAATATCTGGCATTGTTGTGACACTCTCAGGGTCGATTAGAGGATTAACATATAACGTATCTGGGTATGTCGGATTTGTTACACTAGTTGAGACCCACAATATTGTTTGCTTTCTTGCCCCTCTTTTTTTGAAAATATTCCCATCGATGCTCAGAGATATTTTCTTGATATAGATTGTAAGCAAGAACGACTTCTATTGTGGCAGCCTTCCCTCTGAGTGCAAGTGCATAATCAGTTCCGATCTTTTCAATCTTTTTGTCCACAAGTGTGTCAACACGACTTACAAAAAAGGAAGCAACCATGATTTCTTCCAAAAATTCCAGAGATTCCTGAACAAGAGCGATGGATGGTTGAGATTGTATCGTGGGCTTAATATGGAAGATGGACGGTTGGGAAGCATATCGCATTCAGTCATGAAACATTTCATTTCATATCGCACTCAGCCATAAAGACTTCATCACATATCGCATTCGGTGAAAGGAGCCTTGGGAATGCGACAAGGAGTCATGTGTTAACTTGTTCTGCGATTTGCGATGAGCCAAGATTTGCGATGTCATATTTGCGAAGGAGGATTGTGAAGATAATCTATGATCTGCGATCTACGATCTACGATAAGTACTGCGATGTGATTTGCGGAGTTTTAAATGCATTTAAACCAAGTTTTAATATGTAATACATGGTTATGTTATGTTAACAGATAAGTGCAGGTTAGCACTAAACGCAGTTAACCCCACTTAAACACCACTTGTCTTAACATTAAATGCATAATCTTGGTGGAAGATATGGCGGAACCACAAAATGCAGAGAAGCTCCACTTTTAGTGGAGTTAACTTGCAGACTTCCAGTTTTGATGGAAGTTTTCTAGGCCTAGAGTAAATGAGGCTTATCTTCAGAAATATTCAAGCAAATTAGGCTTAGGAAAAGTCATTATTAGCATTTTTGCATGCTCAGAATCCATTGGAATAGGTTTTCAGAGGTAGAGGAGAAATTATTCATGGGTTTTTTTTGCTACTTGAAGATAAAATATGCCTAGGGCCAGCTGGAGAGGAGGCCATGCCTAGAGGACCTGTAGACCAATTGGGGAACCAGAAGAGGATACTCAAGGGTTTATATATGCTCTAAATCATTGGTAACTTATTTTTTCTTTTTAGAGTACATCTTTAAGTTAAAATTGTAGGTTGAACCAGGAGCGTGTATGGATCATTCAGATATTGAGCCAGTTCTTGGAGGATTTTGAGATGGAGATGATGTTGCAAGGATCTTCCAGCCTCCATATGTTTGCAGTATCACCCTTTGCGACAGTGCTATAGCATTTTTCTAATATTTTATCTTTATGTGTTTTAGAGAAAAATACTTGTTGATGTACTTATAGTTATTGAAGTACAAATTTGATGCTATTTCATATTTGAGTAAGGGATCTTGGTAAGATTCCCATGTGTTGTTCATCACATTGATGTACTCATAATTTTGAAATTTGGAGCATAATAACAATGAATCATTCCTTAGAGCTAATTCAAGGAGATGTAGCCCAAGCGGGGTGAACTCCATCAAATGGCTTGTGTTTTGTTGTATGATGTATTTTCCTTTCATGTAATTAATGGTTTCATGTCTATAACGTACTCATTGAATTACATATAGAAATAAACCAAAAATAAATCCTTATGATAATATGAAAGCCCAGTAAATTTTCCTATGCACATAAGAAACACATTTTTAATACTCATGAGGGAGATTGCATAGCATTAAAAAGTTTTCCCAAATTCAGATCACCACTGCAATATTATTGTAGGAATTTACAGGGTAAGTTCCCCAGATAAAAAACCAAAGGTTACTGCTCACAAACATATCACAAATCAGTACACCAGTATAATCACGTGGTTAAAACCCTCGAATAGGGAAACAGTCCATGGCCTAAGCTAACGTGACCACTTTAGGAAATTTATTAATATAAAAGAAAAGTTACATATGTTTCTCTCATAAACGGTTACTAGACAAATGACGTTCCATGCTATTTAAATAGAGATCATGGACCAATCAGGTGGTAAGCCACGGATCAAGTGTCATTAATACCGAGGAGAGAGATAACCATCAAATCACTACAAATCATGATCGTCGGATTATAAGTTACAAATGTACATGGTAAAGAAACACACTTTACCTAACTCTACACTAGACTAAGTTATTCTTAATTATTTCCAATGTGTCATAATATCCTAACATCCCCCCTTAAGAACAACTTGGGATAGGATTGAAGGATTTACAAAGGTGACACAAAAGGAGCCTATTTCCTATGTGTCGAAATATCCTAACATCCCCCCTTAAGAACAAATTGGGATAGGATTGAAGGATTTACAAAAGTGACACAATAGGAGAAGCAAGGAGGCATTAGAGCCTATCCCCCCTTAATGACAACTTTCCTGAACTCCAAGCATGGATCAAAGTTTGTAAACTTTGCTTCTGTGAGAGCCTTTGTAAAGATATTGGCTACTTGATCATTGGTTGGACAGTACTGCACTTTAAGATCATGATCATGAATGAGCTTTCTGATGAAGTGTATGTGGAGTTCAATGTGTTTCATACGCTGATGCTGAACTAGATATTTACATAGCTTAATGGCACTCTGATTATCAAACTAAAGTGTAGTTGAATGCTGCTGATGGAGAACAAATTTAGACAAGATCTCATGAAGCCACATGGCTTCCTTACTAGTTTCAACTGCACCACGATACTGTGCTTCTGCTGAAGAAAGAGAGATGGATCTTTTTTTCATACAAGACCAAGTAATAGGTCTTGAACCAAGAGTGAATACATATGTTGTAGTAGACTTTCAATCATCAGGGTCACCAGCCCAATCAGAATCAGTGAAACCAATCAACAATGGAGATGCTCCTGCACTGTAATGAATCCTCAGTTTAACTGTACCTCGAATATATCAAAGTATTCTTTTAGATTCTTTCCAGTGACTTTCATGGGGTTGGTGCATGAACCGAGCAAGAAGACCAACGGCAAAGGAAAGTTCAGGATGGGTATGGGTTAGATACAGAAGTTTACCAATAAGTTGACGGTATAAGGTAGCATCAACTTCAGGAGTAGTACAAGTGACTGAAATCTTGACTTCAGATTGAAAGGGAGAAAGGGATGACTTACAGTCTTCCATGTGAAAGTGGTGTAGAAGATCACATGCATACTTGGACTGAGAGAAGGTAATGCCTTCCTTGGATTGCAAGACTTGAAGACCAAGGAAATAATGCAAGTGTCCTAATTCTGTCATTTCAAACTTCTTTGTGAGGCTAGAATTCACATGGTTTATATGGTTTGGATCAGTAATAGTAAGGATAAGATGATCAACATAAATAAAAATGATGGTGAACGACTTACCCACTTTCTTGGTGTAGACAGTGGTTTTAGAATGACACCTAGAAAATCCATTATCTAATAGAAATATATCCATTTTTGCATACCAAGCCTGAGGAGCTTGTTTGAGACCATAGAGAGACTTCCTAAGGCGACAAACAAGTCTAGATTTGTTTTGGATAAAGCCAGGGGGTTGTTCCATGTATATTTCTTCATGTAAATCTCCATGTAAGAAGGTGGATTTAACATCCATCTGATCGGCTTCCCATTTAAAGGAGGCAGCAAGGGAAAGAAAAAGGCAGATAGAATTAATTTCGCAATAGGGGAGAAGGTTTCAGTATAGTCAATGCCTTCAACTTGTGAAGATCCTTTAGCGACAAGACGAGCTTTATGTCTATCCACTTTTCCATCTGGTCCAAACTTTGTTTTGTAAACCCATCTACATCTGACAAGTTTTCTTCTTTTTGGAAAAGGAGCAAGATCCAAAGTATCATTCACCAATAAGGAATGATATTATTCATTCATAGCTTCATCCAAATCTGGATGACCGGAGGCTTATTCAAATGTTTTTGGATCAGGATTTTCTAGAACTTGAGCCAATAAGGAAGAGGCTCTTTCGAACTGAGAATCTGTATGTCGTCGATTGGGAGGGTCACCTGCAAGAGAACGTGCTACATCCCGAGTAGAGTAGACACATGTTGGAAGTGGTGGAGTAAAAGGAAAAATTTCAAGAGGTGGAGGAGGATTTTCATCCTCTTTGTCATCATCTGAACTAGAAGGAATGCTATTAAAAATATAAGAGAGAGACAGAGAGAGAGGTGGCACATATACCGAATCAGGCTCACAGGCCAAAGGTGGCACACCCACCAAACTAGGCTCACAGGCCAATATATTTTCATCAAATTTTACATCTCTTCTAATGATTATATTTTTGAATTTTGGTTGAAGAAGTCTATATCCTTTGACATCTTCAGAATATCCAACAAAAGTGCATTTTTCACTGTTAGGTTCTAAGGCTTTATGTTTCGCATCTAGAATATGGGCCCAAGCATCACTTCCAAAAACAAAAAAGTGACTTACATCTGGTTTGATTGAGCCCCAAGCTTCTTTTGGAGTTATATTCTTTAAAACCTTAGTAGGAGTGTGATTTACTATGTAATTTTCACAATTAATGACTTCTGCCTAAAAATTGAGACCAAGTCCTTAAGATTGAAGCATACAATTAGCCATTTCTTTTAAGGTGTGATTCTTCCTTTCAGCTACACCATTTTGTTGTGGAGTATATGGAATGGTATGTTGCAATTGAATGCCATGCTCAGTGCAGAAGTTGATAAATTTGTTGTTAACATATTCTCATCCATTTTCTGATCTTAACTTAAGAATTTGATGTCCAGATTGTTTCTCAACAAAGGCTTTAAAGGCCAAGAACATGTTAAAAAATTCACTCTTGAGTATTAAGAAGTATACCCAAGTGCGTTTGGAAAAATAATCAATGAAAGTTAAGAAGTACTTGCAACAAGAGAAAGAAATAATAGGAAGTGGACCACATAAATCACTGTGCACAAGCTGCAAAGGGGCTGAAGCGTGCCAAGAGGCATGTTTGTCAAAAATATCCCGATAATGTTTTCTGAGTACACATCCGAAGAAAACACCATCTCGATAAGATACCATAGGAAGGCCCGTCACCATATTTTCCTTACATATAGTTTGAAGAGAGCGATAGTTTAAGTGACCAAATCGCATATGCCAAAGTTTTCTCACATCATCATTATGAGCAACAAAAACGGAGGGAAGACATGATGACCCAAAGTTGTCAAACTTATACAACCTTGTGGAATCATCAACAATGCTAGAAGCTAAAATATGTCTATGATGTTTGAGGTCCTTGATTACAACATCATGAGGTGAGAATTCTACTATTTTCCCTTCACCTGAATGAGTTATCTGATAAATAGAGAGAAGGTTGCATGACAAGGTAGGAACACATAGTACATCATTAAACTGACCATTATCGAGATGAATGGTTCCAGATCCTACAACACTAAGAGATATATCATTACCAACATAAATATGTTTGGTGTTACAATCATTTAAAGAAGATAACATGGCTTTAATTTTGGCCATGTGATAAGAAGCTCTAAAAAAAATGAGCCACTTATGAGAATGAGAAGAGGAAGATACATTTAATGCATAACCAGATCTTGATGCTTGATAACCATAATCAGAAAGTGCCATTCTTGAAGATGAAGGTGAAGAGTGCTCCAAATTGATGTTGTGCTTCTTCATTGCTACTTCTAAGGCTTCCTCACTATAACAGACGCTCTGGACACAAAAGAGAAGTTCTCTAACCCCAAAAATGTTTAGAAATAGTATATCTACAAAACAACATTTGCATGCAGTCGAACCGGCTTCGGATTTGGATCAACAACGGATGCGGCCCTCAAAATAGATCTGATACCATGTAGGAATTTACAGGGTAAGTTTCTTAGATCAAAAACCAAAGGTCACCACTCACAAATAGATCACAAATCAGTACACCAATATAATCTCATGTTTAAAACCCTCAAAGAGGGAAACAGTCCACGACCTGAGCCAGCGCGGCTACTTCAGGAAATTTATTAATATAAAAGAAAAGTTACACATGTTTCTCTCATAAACAGTTACCAGACAAATGACCCTCCATGGTCTTTAAATAGAGATCATGGACCAATCAGGTGCTAAGCCATGAATCAAGTGTCGTTAATACCAAGGAGAGAGATAACCGTCGGATCACTACAAATCGTGACCGTCGGATTATAAGTTATAAATGTACATGGTAAAGAAACATACTTTACCTAACTCTACACTTGACTAATTTATTCTTAACTATTTCCTATGTGTCAGAATATCCTAACAATTATGAACTGCTTATGCATGTTTCCCAATCAATAGCCAATTTAGAGTCCCCAAGGACTTGGTCTTGTTAATATTTTCCATTTTTGAAATCTTTAGGAGACACAATGTGAAAAATTATGCCTTATTATTGGTACCTCTTCCACTGGAAGATCTGTTGTAGAGAAAATGTGAATGGAAGAAGTATATGAAAACCCCTATTCCACAGAGTGGCTAGTGGCCTATAACAAGTTATATTATGTATTATTATACAAAACCGTTATGCTTTCCTACTATAAAAATTTTGATCATTTTTAAAAGGATTTGAGCAATATTCAATTATTAGCAACTAGATATGAGCTTTTACTTTAGGAAACTCAAGCGTAACTAGTTTCAATGTGCAATAAGGTCCATAAAGGATATATCACATAGAGAATTGTGGTTTTCCTTCATCGTGTTTATTTTTAATGATAATTATGTTAAACATAATAGGAATTCCATTCTCAATAATCTTTTTGACAAAATTTTACAAATGTGTTGAAAACTTCTATAAACTACTTTAGTTTTGTAAAGATATTTAAGTTCATTTTTCAATTAAGAAGGGGATTGAATATGAATTTATTCCAACATTTAGTTCTCAATAGAAGTCACTACTATCTGGTTTTTTTCACAACTCATGAAGTTGGGAGGGTGGAAGAAATGAACTTGAATGACTCCTAGAATTTCGTGTACAGTATGCAAAAAATGAGAAAGAACAAGAGCCACAATCACAAATTATTAGCCTTTTTTAATGTTGCATGTTTTGTTTTCTTGACATGGAGGATTTTCTTGTTGTAGGTTTTCTGTTGAAAACACAATATCTAAAACACTAGAAACCCAAATTGAAATTCATCATACAAAACCCATGTCTTGAGCTACAATTTGTACAAAATATCTAGATTGAGTGGAATAAAAAATTAATGGATATTAAAAATGTTCCTTTTATTCAATCATCAACTCCAAGATTATAAAAAATGAATATACATCTCTGAATTATCTCTGAAATCAGCCCATAAAATTCGTAAATTTATTTAAAATGTTCTTGAAGTTTTCTCAAAATATCATGGATGAAGTCCATAACAATTTGGGGATTTTTCGTAAGGGTCCCAAAATCCCCATAATGCAAGAATGTAAGGTACGCAAGGTTTTTTTCAAGGGGGTGGGTCCCATACAACATCATGAAAAATTTAGTTAAATTCATTTCTATAAAATTGATATTCCATATATAATATTCATATTCTTGAAAAACTAAGATATATATAAATCTAAATATTAAAATTTTCATTCTTCAATTTCTAAAATAATGAATATGGTTTTAAATAAAGTAACATTCATAATCAGTTTTCTTGGAGTGGTTTTTCTTGATTGAAAGAGTCAAAACAATTGTTTCCATTCATATAAGTATTCTATCTGCATTTGCTTTTATTTATAAATGAAAATATTATTATTTATAAATTATAATCATGATAGCAACTAACTTATAATGGGTGAAAATTTGAAGTTGCATTACACTTTTTGTCATTTTTTGAGAAAAAAAATTCATTTTTTTATGTTCTTCAACTTTCTGCAAGCCAAAACAAACTTTTTGTTTAGAATTTCATTTTGTGATAAAAATAAAAGTTCTTAGAAATTTTATTGGCTTTCTATTACTTATTTTTTGGAATTTTTTTATACACATTTGATATGTCAACTTAGCATTTCTTTGAGTGTGTGTTTTATAACAATCATAAGATTCATAAAAAGTCATGTTAATATGCACTAGTTTATTCTTTGACAACTTTGTGTTTTTGAGAAACAAAATATGTTACAACAATCTAGACAGAGTCTACTTCGGTTTCGTTATGTTTATGAAACCAACTGATGCATATCATAATTACTAGAATTTTTTGAACTAATCCAATATGAAAAAACTGCATTTTTTGAATATGTTTCGGGACGTACGAAACTTCTCAACATATAAGTTATAAACTAAAAATATAAAAACTACCCATTACAGATGACGGACCAATGTAATGCACCATAATTTTTTCAATTCTTTTACAATATATTTTGGAAGATACAGAATATTGATTTCATTGAATCATAATGACCTTCAGAAATTGTTAGCACCCGTTTTATTACAAAATTAATTAAAATTAGTAAATATTTATGAAATTCCATAAAAGCTATATTTCCTGAAAGTAGATTGAATTCTACAAATGCTTGTCTTGGTTCCGACAGTTAATTCAGAAATTTTGATCGAGTTTAATCAGTCCAAACTTGAAGAAATGTGTTTAGAGCTTGACTCTGCGTAATTGCAGACATGTTAGTTTGGCTAAACTTTTAAAAAAAGTTTGGCCGAATTATTTTTTTCCTAGACGGCCCGTCATGTCTAACAACACAAAAGTTTGGCCAAATTTCTTAACAAAGTTCAGCCGAAGTTTTAATTAATTTTTTGTCGGCCAGAAAATTCAACGAAGCCCCTAAAAAAAAACATTTCGCAACAATATAAATTGACGTAAATGCATTCATTATTTTCACATAATTTCACACATTTCTTCATTTGGTCTGATTTTGCAAAGGATTTTGGGGTTTAAGGACTCTTTTTGGAATAACATTCAAAGAACATTTCTTGGAGAAGGATATTTATTGGAGGTATGTGATACATTTTTTGGATGTTTTTTGGGCTTCATTTTTTTTTGAAGTTATTTTGTTTTTTATTTTGAAAAGGATTTTTTTGGGTTTAAGGACTCTTTTTGGCATAACATTCAAAGGAGATTTATTGGAGGTATGTGATACATTTTTTGGATGTTTTTTGGGCTTTACTTTTTTTAAGTTATTTTGTTTTTAGAGGTTTTGGGCTTAATTTTCATTTTTTTTTAAAGGTATTTTTCTTTTAGAAGTTTTGGGCTTAGTTTTCATTGTTTTTTTTAAGGTATTTTGTTTTTAGAAGTTTTTGTGATCCAAATGGATATCGGTGATCGCCCACCTATTCCATTTGGACCCGAAACATCAATTCTTGCAACTTTTCACTTCCAGCAGCTTACAATTTTTAGTAGGTTTTCGGGTCCTGCACTCCCGAAGCCATTTTCAGGAATTAATGATCCAGGTGGATATTGGTGGCCACCCACCTATTCCATTTGAACCCCCGCCATCATTTATTTCTGTTTTTAAGTTTTAGCACAACTTACTATTTTTAGCAGTTTTCTGGGTCCTGAAGTTTCGGAGCCGTTTTGAGGCCCTAAATGACGTTTTTTGGGAAAACCGAGAGCAACATTTATGGACATCACACCAAAAGTTGTATTACTCAGAAATATATTTCTAACGAGCTATTGAGCATGTCAAACGAAGATCAGATGCCAAAGTTACATCCTTGGGAAGTTGAAACACCAATTTACCCAAACAAGGCCCTTAGTTTTGGCGCTTCATCTCCTAGGGTTAGGTTTTTGGACGTTTGGAGTTTTTCATTGTTTCTCAATAATAAATAGTCCCTCGAGCCTCATTGTAACACAATTCAGGGGCTGGTAGGCATCACATCTCTTCTCAGGGATACGCTGCTAGTATCGTAGCTCATCTATTTCCATTATGTCTGTAATAGGCCTTCGAGCCTCAATGTAACACAGTTCAGATGACTGCGTACGCCACATCTCTTCTCAGAGATACGCTACCAGTGCCCTATCTTGTTTCCATTATGTTTGTAAGCTTATTTCAGTCATTCTTTTATTAATAAAATGAAGCATTATTTCCGCTGCATCTTTTTGTTTATGGTTATATATGTATTTTGTTCCGTTCCTGCATAAAATTTGGATCAATGGTATCCGAGTGGGTCTGATATTTCTATATTTTTCTTTGCATATCCCCAATGCGGTCAGGGTATAAGGAGTTCAGGCTCGATCTAGTTGACCCGTCGCAAGATCAGCCTCACAAACCCCGAAAACCCCCCATTGCAGAATGAAAGAAAGACGAGGGAGTAGAAGATCCTATCAAAATATTGTTTGAGGAGGCACCTGAGAAATAGAGGAATGCAATGACAGATACATTTTCCCAGGTCCTTCAACAGCTGCCCACTAGTGGCACATGTACATCCAACAAAATCGCGACATCCTCGAAAATCTAATACCGTTCAAATAAATGTCCCCCCCCATGGAGGAACTTAACACAATGGAGACCATTGCTTCCTAAGGAGGGAGGAATGATTTAGGTGGATATCGGTGGTTTCCCACCTATTCGATTTGGATTCGTAACATCAATTCTTGTAGCTTTCACTTCCAGCAGCTTACTATTTTTAGCAGGTTTCCGGGTCCTGAATGCCCGAAGCCATTTTGGGGAATTAATGATGTAGGTCGATATTGGTGGCCAACCACCTATTCCATTTGAACCCCCACCATCATTTCTTTTCATTTTTAAGTTTAAGCACAAGTTACTATTTTTAGCAGTTTTTCGGGTCCTAAACTTCTGGAGCCGTTTTGAGGCCCTAAACGATGTTTTTTTGGAAAACTGAGAGCGACATGGACTATCTTGTTTTGATCGGACATATCTGTCCAACAAGCTATTGATCACGTCAAACAAAGATCGGATGCCAAAGTTACGTCCTTGAGAAGTTGAAACACCAATTTACCCAAACTGGGCCCATAGTTTTAGCGCTTCATCTCCTAGGGTTAGGTTTTTAGACATTTGGAGTTTTCCATTGTTTCTCAATAATAAATAGGCCCTCGAGCCCCATGTAACACAGTTCAGGGGATGGTAGTCGTCACATCTCTTCTCAAGGATACGCTGCTACCCTAGCTCATCTATTTCCATTATGTCTGTAATAGGCCTTTGAGCCTCAAAGTAGCACAGTTCAGAGGCCAGCATATGCCACATCTCTTCTCAAAGATACGCTACCAGCGCCCTAGCTTTTTTCCATTATATTTGTAATCTTATTTCAGTCATTCTTTCATTAATAAAATGAAACATTATTTCCACTGCATCTATGTTTTTATGGTTATATCTGTACTCTGTTGCATTCCTGCATAAACTCCAGATCATTTGGGCTTAATTTTCATTGTTTTTAGAGGTTTTGGGCTTAATTTTGAAAGGATATTTTTTTGGATGTATTTTGTTTTTAGAGGTTTTTGGGCTTAATATTCAAAGGACCTTTTTTGGAGGTATTTTTTAAGGTGATATTTTTTTAGAGGCTTTTTCGAGGTATTTTTTAAAGTGAAATTTTTTAAGAAGTTGGGCTTAATTTTCAATCGACATTTTTTGGAGGTATTTTTTGAAGTGACATTTTTTTAGGGTACGTATTTTGGGTTGAATTAAATCTTTTATAAATATTTTTTAAAATGAGTTTTTATCTAACTTTTTAAATGAAATTTTTTTGCAGGACTTAGAAGGAAATATTTTGAGCTTCATTTCATTTTTATAAGAAATTTTTTTCTCGGATTTCTTAAAGTAAGTGTTTTGGATTGAAGTATGTATTTTTTGAAAAAAATTAAAAATGAGTTTTTTTTAAATTAAATCTTTTTTGATGTTTTTTTTAATTGAGTTTTTGTCTAAATTTTTGAAGGAAATTTTTTGAACTTCATACTCTATTACCTTGGGAAATCGAAGGAATTTCATGAGAAATATGATTGAACAAGAGACCCTGTGGAACGTAGAGAACATGGGAGAGAATCTCGTAAAATAAAGAGAGAAGCACTCTCAAATATTGAAAGGGAAAATCAACCTCAACTAGACGTTGAAGAAGGTATGTAAATGTAAATATTATGAATTTAATATTTAAAATTTTCCTAGTGTAAAATGTGAAGCCTAAGTTTTATTTGATGAACTAATTTGAAAAATATTTTCCAATGTAAACAGAGAGATATTCCTCAAAACATTGATGATGAGATATAAAATTTTGAAAGAGAAAGTGAAAGAGATATTGAACCAATGATTGAAGATGGTGAAAATGTTGAAAGAAATTCAAGTGAAGAAATTGAATCACAAGGTATATATATATATATATATATATATATATATATGTTGAACACATGCACGTATTATTGAAGTTATACATATTTATTAATTTAGTTATTTATTGAATATGTAAACTTATTATGTACTATAATTCGAATATGTACAGATGAAATCAATGTCGATGATGAGATGTTAGAAAATGTTGACGCTCACACATATGGAGATAAAAGAGCTAACCATGTTATACGATATCGTGTTAATCACATTTTTGATACGTACTTCATAAAGGAAAATGTGGTAGTTCAAGCCCAAATGTTGAAAGGTCTCCTATCATTAAGAAAATTAAAAGAAGCTACGACTTTATTGGCTATTTGAAAATCAACAAAAGACAAAAAAAATGAAGGAAAATGTAATACAAAATATAAACAGTGCTATAAATTCAATTAGAAGATCTAGATAGAAAAATGTTTCAATTGCATGTAGAGAAATACATATGGGAGTGGTTTCATCAAGTACTAATGAGAATCGCTTGGTAAAATATATGACACGAGCATTAGGAACCTCTCAAAAAACTTTTACCAAACATTAGAAATTTCGGTTGCAAATAGATGTAAATGATGAAATCGCTTCTTGGAGAGATATTTGTAGGTAACCATACAAGGATAGACTTGTAGAAAATGTTAAAAAACAATATATGAATATTGGAAAAAAAATTCACGTGTTTCGCCGAATGCAAGGGATGTTATGGGAAGAAGAATAACACGAAATCAGTATGAAACACATGCAAACCATTTCTTGGACACCACTCAGATAGAGTTTTTAAACAAGTTCAAAGAAGAGAATCATGAAATTGATGTCTCAATCAGTGCTTTTGTGCAACAAAAACCATGGTATGTAAAACCTATTACTGTATGTGTTATGCGGATTAATCCCTCTTACGGACAAGAGCGATATCCCTAGTATTCAACAAATAGCTAGAAACAAACATCCATTTGAAAAAAAAATTCTAGACTAATTGCATTTCAAAATTATTATAAGAAAGTAAAGAGGACATGCCCCTACCTTGAAATCGAAACGTTCGATGTAGTCTTTTATCTTGTCACTCCAAAGTGGCTTCTTCAATAAGTAGAACCTACAATCAAAGACAAGACAAAAGAATCAAAGCATCTGCAACATATAATAATCAAGAAAAGCTAATCCAACTTAGTGATCAAGGAGTCTAAGTGTTGATGTTATTCAATAAGCATAAGAACAACTCAACGAGAAAAGATATCCATATGTATTATCTTGGATAAAAAGATTAATCTTACAACCTGATGCCTTGATGTCATACAGATTTCTCCCGGGGTCCTAAACAATCGTTCCTCCTTCAGTTTGATAAGCCTTCCTCTCTAAATACCACCATGGAGTTATGGAGATAGGGGCATGATCATGCCAACAAAAAATAGTGTAGAAAGTATGGACTCTTGGGAATTCTCTTCAGCAATTACCTTTATAATCTTAGCATATACAATCTACCAGCTACCCTTGAGACTGAAACTTGAGCTCAATTTATAGGGAAATGGAGGTAGTTTCAGTTCCATGAACAGGGGGATGGATTCCTCTCATGAAGGGATTGGAGCTCCATGGACCAAGGGGTAAGCTCCATGAGTGGAGGGATAAAGCTCGAATTGATCGCGACTCTAGAAGCTTCCAGTTGGGAGAATATTCGACCAGCTAGGCTTACAGAATTTAATTTTTCTTTTATTCAAATTTTTATGGGGGTCCAAGGGTAATAGTAGTAAAACGTATGGGGGTTGATGGAGTTTATAGACCGAACATCCGCGGACCCATAGGAAAAGGATAGAAAAAGTGCGGAGGTAGACTTTTAAGGGTTTTACAGAGCTTTTCTCTAATTCCAAGACTTGATTCAGGAACATTAGGGTTTTTGAATTCTAAGGGAACATGATATAGGTGGTGATAGACACATATGAAGAGTCAAATGTCATGGTGACAAAATAACGTTTACAATATTGCCCCCTAAAGTGTGAAGTTTGAGGTTATTCTAAAGAGTGAAGTGCTTTATCATTTCGAGAATTGGATTGGAGACACCAGTTGAAAACCTATAAAAAAATTCAATGCAAACATATATATATATATATATATATATATATCATAACTGAGGTAGGAATCCCCATACTCATATCAAAACTAACTAAATGTTCTGGTACAAATATGGTTTGAATATTACATCAAAGTAGACACAGTATGGGCGCAACCATCTGTCATGAGTAGTCTACTGTATCATGAATAATAAAACTCCTCACATCCTGGATGGTGGAAATTAGATCTAAGGTCTTGATTTCCGCTTCCCGAACTAGTATGAATCTATCCATACGATTGATTGTGTCTAAGTCGAACATGGTAGAAACCACCTGATTGCCAATCAATGATGTGAATTGTTAACAAGTGTGACAGAAACCACCAATAATGAAAATGACTCTCAGAGTACTCCAGTAAAATATATGAAGTGTGAATGAATGATTTGCAGTCGAACACTCATAGAATCATTCAATCAAAGGTTAATGATGCAACTTGTTGTCGAAAGTGAGAAACCTGCCATTAAGACATGCAGATCCCAAGGTATTGATAGGATTCTAGATCATATTTATAGATGATGAGCTGATGTCGTAGGAAAAGCCATGACACGAAACCATTATATCAATTTTTGAAGAAATATTTGCAAGGAATGACTCAGGGATGGTCAACGTGAATGGAGACAAATTTTTGCAATGAATGGTTTATTTGAACTCTCTCTTGAACACATAATTACACTACAGATGGTTTGGCAGAATTTAACCTAAAGCTAATACCCAGAAACCGGATAAAGAATTTCAATGTGGTTTGATTACATGTTAGACAAAATATTTCCCAACCCAGGTACAAGTGTGACAAAGTGTCATCTTCAAGAGTGGCATGATGCTTTCTGAACAAGGGTGACAATTGGATTCTTTTTCTCTCTTTCCCCCCCACCATTACTGGCAAGTACCTCTTTATTTTTGACAAGCTCAAGGAGGATAAAATTTTCTTGTTTGTGTAATCTCATCCTTCGGATGAGTCCATCTTAGTGTTAAAGTCGAACCCTAAGAAGGAGTGGTTCGGTCCTGTTTGTAATTGACGGGTCCTTTACTATTAAATTTTAACGAGTCTAGTATAGGAGAAACTCAACATTTTTCAGTTTCATGGAGTCATAAGAAAAACATAAGTAAAATCCATGGTTTTTCTTTTTCATATATTTAGTCTCTCAGGCCGGAAAAAGGATAAAATAATGCAGGAGAGAACTCTATTGAGCATGATTATTCAACTTATACATTTTTTTGTAATTATTCCATTTTAGTCCGGAAAAGGGGTAAACTTATACTGAAAGGATGCTAGTTCATTTACTTTAAGGAGTTGAAATAGTCCAGTACTCGACGATCTTTTCATATTTAGAGAGTCTGAAAAGGGCTTAAAAGAGAACTCTAGGGTTTCGTTTTTTCGTAATTTTACAGAGCCTCAAAAAGTGATAAAAGTATACTCAGTGTAAAAATAATTCTTTTCACCAAAAAATCATGTATCCTTTACAAAAACTCAAAATATTACACATACCTCTTTCCAAGAAGTAAAAATATTTAAAAAATGACCTTTTAAAGTGAATAAATAAATAAAATAGAATATTTTATTCATTTAAAAACTATAAAAAGGAGTTAAAACAAAATCATTTTCACCTTTTGTGTTTAGAGCAGTGTATTGAGAGCTTTTGGCTAAAACGTTCTGGAGCAGATATCAGGAGAACCGACCGTCCATTCTTCGAATTGTCAGAACCAAGTAATCGACATCATCTTAATCTTCATTTATATCCTTTTCATTTTTATTTTTGAGTATTAATTTCATTTTTTAGGAATATTTTGTGTTTAAAAATGTGCTCTTGGGGGTCCGTAGTTATTATGTGTTTTTAGTGTGGAAACATATTGTTTGTGTGTGGATTGCCTCCTATATTTTTTAGGCGTGTGTTCGATTTTATTGTTTCCTTAGAAACTTTAGGTTTATTTTTTTGAATTTTTTTTTAATTTCATATTACGCTTTTAACCGTGGCTGAATTACCAAGACACTCCCGTAGAATATAGGGGAAACCCCTTGAGTACACATCAAGTCAGTTAGAAAAGATTAAATCTGAGGGAGGCCAACCATCAGGGATGTGATCAACTGACCAAGAGGAAACATCAGTAATAATACATCCTGATTACGAATTAGATCAACCTCAAACAATGGAAAGTTATCAATGAAAACTAGAAATTTATGAACTAGTTGAACTTGCTTCCACAACTAGTGAATTATTAGCTACTGAACCTGAAATTTTTGTACTTGAAACTGAACCTGCTACATCTGAGCCTGCTTCAGAGTTCATAACCCAAACCCCTTTTCATCCTCATTCACCTCGAGTGAAGCTTCACATCACTGAGAACCTTCCTCCTGGCCTCATTAGTATCGAAGAGATTACTTACACAGAAGAAGACATTATACTTCCTTCACGTCAAGAATATTTATATCCGAGGTAAATCTAATCGATTTAATATTATAGCCTTTTAAAACAAGATACTTGGTATTCTCAGTTAACCAACTTTATACACAATACTGGTCTCAATTATTCACCACCCCGTATTCCTTTTTACGCCATACCTAGAGGTAATTACAGACCTTCATTAAATATGTCTAGTGAGTCATCCATGTTTTCTTCATCGCGAGATTTTTTTTTATGGTGGTCCATATGTTCCTTCAGGATACTTGTCACTTTATGGTACTTTCTCAGGAGCATCTCCCTGTCCCAAAAAAATTGTACAATCACCTGGTCCCAATAAATCTCATAATGAAAATTTGAACACGGAACAAGTATAAATTATGTATGGAAACATTCTTAACCCTGACCCTAACCAGGGACCATTTTTCCAGTAATTGATTTTGCAGAAAACTATAGAATTGTTCCAAAAAAAGAAATTCAGAGTGAACACTATCATTCTGACCAAGTCTCCATGCTCGTCCATATTCTATATAGACATGCTAAACAAAACATTGATCATATAGAAAGGACTAGCGAAAATCGGCATGTTATTAAAGAATATCACTTTTATATCAGTGACGATCGTACGCATGATACATATTTTGTACAACACTGTTTTGGAAAGATTTATGACTCCTTGAAAAGTCACGAAATAAAATTCAATGAACATTGGATCTGGACATATGGATGCGCATGTCAACTCAAATCTTCACGATCATTCTTTTGGTTGTGTTATCTTCATAATAAAACCTGCATTAAACATTGTTGGAATTTCATTGAGACTGGTCATCGAAAAAGAGAGCATGACGGTGCAGGGGCATGCATAAAATGAGCACTTTAAAGATATCAAATGGACCCCTCTGAAAACTGACTTGTGGACGCTAAACAATTTTCTCAATGGTGCATCGCAGCACTAAGCCATGAGACTAACCGATCAAGGGAAGTGCGAAGGTACATTCAATTTATTTTTTATTGGATATTGAATTTTAAACAATATAAATTTATCACAATGATTAAATCTTTGATGGTATTTTGATATCCTATTTACATTCTTCTTTGAATTTTCCATATAGGTTTTTTTGGCATATTAGGGTCGAAGATGTAGATAGATCGATTGGAAATGACGTTGAAAAAATAAAAGGGACTCGAAAATTGCATTCAATTAAAACAAAGTTGTCCACAAATGTGTCTGCATTGGATAAAAGAAAATATTCTTGTTTTTTTCATGGTTGCATAGACAACACAGAATCCAATGATGTTTGTGAAAACAAAATGTATGTAAAATATTATAAACATACAGAGCTAAATACAAAGGGGAAAATGTTCATTGTAATGTTTAAATAAATGCAATCAGAGGGGACTACAATATCATCTGGTGGTGATCGAGTTTCTGATCTTGTTAGAGAAGGTAACATTTGAATTGTTTTCAATTGTTAGAGATCTAGAAATAGATACTAAAATTATTTTAAAATTAATTTTTCATGTTAATTATGATATAAATATAAATATACATAAGCTTGATTTATTGTGCAGGAGATGTTTTTGCTGTAATTGCACCCACTATCAATGATGAAAATGTGAAGTATTATTTGATGCATTTCACTGAACGAAAGATGAAATTATTATAAAAATATAATGATCACAGGTTTCCATATGAAAAAGGGTCTATTATACTGAAAGGTTATTTTTTCAAACAAACTAATCAAAGTGGGGATTTTTTTTACTTTGAAGACTATGAACCTGATGTCATAAGTTGTCAATATAGTCACTTGGTGTGTGCAGCACGCATAAAGTTGATGGAGGTTCAATCAAAGAAAAAAAAGAAAATTAAGAACTTGAAAATGTCAAATTTCGATCATGAACGGATCACTGAAGATGTCATTCCATTGGAATTTTTTTGATTGAACTGCCCAACACTTTCTTCTCTTTGGATTCATGTTTTAGAACATCCAGAACTCAACTAAAAATTGAACTGCCTTGTTATGTTATCTATGCAAGTGTTTACACATGTACATTATTTTGGTACATGCACACTAGTATCAACTGAAATTAGTTTTTCTATGTGCATTGATGAAAAATGTTGCGCGTGCTAGATATATATGTTCTAGAATGTAATTAACTAAAAGTAGCTTTTCTATGTGCATTGATGAAAATTGTTGCACATACTGGATATATATGTTCTAGAATGCAATTAATTGAAAGTAGCTTTTCTATGTGCATTGATGAAAAATGTTGCACATACTGGATATATATGTTCTAAAATGTAATTAAATGAAAGTGGCTTTTATATGTGCACTGATGAAAAATGTTGCACGTACTGGATATATATGTTCTAGAATGCAATTAACTGAAAGTAGTTTTTCTATGTGCTTTGATGAAAAATGTTGCACGTACTGGATATATATTTTCTAGAATGAAATTAACTTTAAGTATCTTTTCTATGTGCATTGATGAAAAATGTTGCACGTACTGGATATATATGTTCTAGAATGTAACTAACTGAAAGTAGCTTTTCTATGTGCATTGATGCAAAATGTTGCACATACTAGATATATATGTTCTAGAACGTAATTAATTGAAAGTAGCTTTTCTATGTGCATTGATGCAAAATGTTGCACATACTAGATATATATGTTCTAGAACGTAATTAATTGAAAGTAGCTTTTCTATGTGCATTGATGCAAAATGTTGCACATACTAGATATATATGTTCTAGAACGTAATTAATTGAAAGTAGCTTTTCTATGTGCATTGATGCAAAATGTTGCACATACTAGATATATATGTTCTAGAACGTAATTAATTGAAAGTAGCTTTTCTATGTGCATTGATGAAAAATGTTGCACGCACTAGATATATATGTTCTAGAATGCAATTAACTGAAAGTAGCTTTTCTGTACATGCATTAATGGAAAATGTTGCATGTATTGGATATATATACATTATAGAATGCAATTTTAAAATTTTATGATTGTTTGACACATCTAACAAGACCTAGAATATTATGATTGTTTATATATATATATATATATATATATATATACACACACATGTCAATATGTATTGTACTTAAACTGTTTTAACATATATATTCAAACATGTACTTAAATCATTTCTACATGTACAAATATTCATGTGAAATTTTACGTTGTTTGGAAAACGACAACTTGAATTTTAAAAACAAAGAATTATATCATAATCACATGCCAAACGTAGTTCAACCATCCAAAACTTGAGTTTTAAAAACAAAAAATTATATCACAACATTACTTCACATGCCAATTGTAGTTCAACTATGCAATAAAAACAAAACAATATATTGTGCAATCACATGCCAAATGTAGTTCAACCATCCAAAACTTGAGTTTTAAAAACAAAACATTATATCACAACATTACTTCACATGCCAATTGTAGTTCAACTATGCAATAAAAACAAAACAATATATCCTGCAATCACATGCCAAATGTAGTTCAACCATCCAAAACCTGAGTTTAAAAAAAAAACATTATATCACAACATTACTTCACATGCCAAATGTAGTTCAACTATCCAATGAAAACAAAACATTATATCATGCAATCACATTCCAAATGTAGTTCAACTATCCAAAACTTGAGTTTTAAAAACAAAACAATTATAAGAAAATATTACTTCACATGCCAAATGTAGTTCAACCATCCAAAACTTAAGTTTTAAAAACAAAAAAAAAAATATAACACAACATTACTTCACATGCCATCCAAGACTTGAGTTTTAAAAACAAAACATTATAGATCACAACATTACTTCACATGCCAAATGTAGTTCAACTATCCAATAAAAAAAACATTATATCACATTCACATGTACGAAATGTAGTTCACATAAAATATGTCCAAAACTTGTAGATCTCACAAGTATAAAGTATCAAGTATCAAGTTATATATGACTGCATCTAGATAAGACTATATATAAAAAAATAAATTTAAGACTAAATGAATTGAAAATATAATGTTGCACATGCATGTGCATCATCCATCAAATATATGTGGATCTAGTGTCTCTCCCAACAAAGTCGTGATCCTCAAGCTATCCTACGAAGCATGGGTAACTGTACACAATGTGTACAAACATTAAAATTTAATGTTTTTAAATTGAGTGAGAAGATATAGAACTTCATGTAAAAAAACAAAATGTAAAAAAAAATCATGCAATACCTCATGAGGTTCCCTCTCCATTTGTTGCTCGTCTACTAAAACTTCCCGCACTGGAACATCTTCAACAGTAAACTGTACAATATATATATATATATATATATATATATATATATATTCAAATGAAAATGCATATATAAACTTATTTTCAATAATATAAAAAAAAAATTTAGACAACTTGTTCAAATGGTTGAAATGGTGTGGGTATTTTTATCTCCATCATACACTCCATCACTAGAGTCCGTGGAGAAAAGAAATCCTCTCTAGGATCCTAAAATTCAAAAAATTTAAAAGTATAAAATAACTCAAGATCTAGATCTCAATTTATAATAAATTTTTTTAACTTCAATTTATAACTTATAACTTAAAAACATATATTTAAGTGAAAAATTGAATACTTGTGCTGGTGGATTTGGCACATCTCCTAAGAGAGGCTCCAAAATAAAATCTACTAAAACCTAAAATAAATAAAAAATTAAAATAAATCAAGATCTCTAGATCTAAATTTATAATAAAACTTTTAAACTTCAATTTATAACTTATAACTTAAAAAATATATATTTAAGTGAAAAATTGAATACTTGTGCTGGTGGATTTCGCACATCTCCTAAGAGTGGCTCAGAAAGAAAATCTCCAAAAACCTAAAATTCAAAAAAATTAAAATAACTGAAGATCTAGATATATCTCATTTTTTAATGGAAATTTTTGAGGTGGAATATATAACTTTAAAACATATTTAAAAGTGAAAAATTGTTCATACTTGTGATGGTGGATTTGGCACATCTCCCAAGGAAGAAGAAGGTACCGCCATCCCAAAAACATAGGACGGAATCGGAATCTATTAAAACATTTTATTATATATATACATGTACATGGGTGCACA
Organism: Pinus albicaulis; assembly: GCA_034641835.2. Taxonomy (NCBI): domain Eukaryota; kingdom Viridiplantae; phylum Streptophyta; class Pinopsida; order Pinales; family Pinaceae; genus Pinus; species Pinus albicaulis. The sequence goes on from CM076583.1 coordinate 276,323,102, forward strand.
ATTATTTATTTTAAAAATATCTCATCATGTTTCGATATATATAATAATAGATAACAAATAATTGTACATCATCATGTGTTCACTTAAAAAACACTAACATTTTCCAACATATCTTGATGGTGAGAACCATCTTGATTGTATGATTGATGGTGAGACCCATCTTGATTGTTTGAACCGGAGGCTACGACGGTGATATTAACATTTTCTTCATTCATCAAGCATCACAATTGAAAATGGTTTTAACATATAATCATACATTTTTGTTATATTAATGTATACAAATAAATGTATGTAATATGTATTTATTACAAATTGTAAACGTGTTAAAATAATCACCCTAACCATTAACACATACCGTTCCCATGCCCTCTTGCTCATGAAAATTAGGTCCTGCCAACCATTGCAACAATTATTTGCATATATTTTGAGATATTCAACACTCATGTTGTCAATCTCCTCATCTATATAATACACAAAATTAACACGTGCATTCTCATGTGCTCTTTGTCGATGCAGACAAACATTGACTCCACCCAATCCACTGTTACCATTGTTAATGATGGCATCCCTTGCTTATCGACTAATTTGAGAAGTGACATCCATGTCTGACCGCAAGTCAACATGAAGAGGTCGACTAAACAATGGTCGCTCAGGGCAAGACAACTCAACATCATGCCTAGCGCCCCTATAGTCACACAATCGACCTTTCCCAAGACCAAAAAATACAGAGGAAAGGTCATTGTAATTGGGTTTCATTTGCAAAACAAATTCTGCATAAAATAATTTTTCAAAATAAAGAGGAACCTCGTCATTCCATGGGATTATTCCATAGGCCGCAAGGTGTGCATCATACAAATAGCGAGTTGTATGAGGGTGCTTGAAATATTTCACCTTCAACATCTTTGTTTTCATCTCTTCTTTGAAATTAAACATAGACTTGGCCATTTCTATCGTAACTCTTTGTTTTACAACCTCCCATGTATCGGGACCCATCACTGTTTCCTTTCTTTTTCTCATCACTTCTACAAAAGTATCAGTGGTTGGCCCAAGCTTTAGCTACACATCTACTAGTTCAATTAAAGAGTGGGTAACTATTTTCAAGCTTTGTCGACTCTCAACAGGGAGAGTCAAATCCACGATATCTCTCTTCAATTTTGCATGAAGATGTTGACACCTTTGTAAGGTGAATTGTTGCATGTTTTTTTTCCAAGGTATATCAGAAATGTCAGACAGATAAGTCATGGTTGGTGTACAACCTTCTTCTTGAATGACCTGTTCTGCCTTACTTCCTTTATTAGCAACATTTGGAGCAGCATTTTCAGCCTCAGCATCAATATATAAAATTTTGTATATTAAAAAAACACATGTAAAAAAAATTGTAAAAATTGAATGAAAATAATATTCAAATTTATGGCCACCTCGATACAGTTGGCTAGCATCTTGCCCACCTTGAGACTGTTGAGAACCAAAACGACCCTGCTGAGAACCAGAAAGACCACCGATTGTTTGAGAACCAACACAACCACCGATTGGTTGAGAACCAACATGACCATCCGTTGATTGGCCTTTGGGGGAATACATATCACCACCTTCATGCAATTCACCAACACTTATTGATGGCCCTCCAAGGTAATGTGTACCACTACCATCCTCACAAGACGAGAGGGAAGCTTCATAAAAAATATGAATTTATAATCAATTCAAAAATACATTCATACATATAAATACATGTACATATACGTTGATTAAATTGTGTGAGCCATACCACAGTTGTGTGAACCATGGGCATGCTCCATTGATGGAGTAGACGCCCTTGTCCTCCTACCTTTTAAAAAATAAAAAATGAAACTTATTAACAACTAATTTAACTCACAAAATTGATAAAAAATCAATTCCATATGTACACACATGTATGTATATGTATGGATATTTAAGATTATATTTAAATACCATGAACATCCCTCGATCCCTGATCCCCCTCTCTCATAGAGATATGGGATTATGTTGATCTTCGTTGTTCATCCTCCATGATATATATATCTACAGTGGAAATTTACAATTATTTTTTTAAATTACTATTTAAAATAAATTCAAAATAAAATTCAAAAAAATAATGTAATTTAGTGTACACAAATTATGTAAAACACAACTTTCAAAGCACTAATTGATGTGTGAAACTCAATTTAAGCAAAAATTTTATAAAAATGTTAAATTCACCAAATTGTGCTTTACATTGTGGGAGGACCCTTGGTATATAATTGAAAACATGGTGGGAGTACACTTGGTATAAAATTGAAAAAACACATGGTCATTAAAAAAGAAGCATGAAACTCCATTTAAACAAAAATTTGTTGAAGTCCTCACATTTTAATTTTATAAAAATGTGAAGTTCACCACTTATTGCGAATGTGAAGTTCACCAAGTTGTGTTTTACATGGTGTGGTGGGAGAACACTTGGTATATAATTGAAAAAAACACATGGTCGTTAAAAAAGATGTATTTATAAGTACAAAACACACACATATCCAAGATATGTTACAATTTCCATTAATAAATTTTGAAGGAGAGCTTCTCACCACTAATTCATCTTTGAGAGATGAATCTTGAATTTTTGAAGAAGAGCGTCTCAAAACTAATTCATCTTTGAGATACGAATCTTGCATTGGCATTGCCCCATACAATTCAAATTCATCTATTAATTCATCTTTGATAGATGAATTCTGAATTCGCATTGCCCCACCCAATAGATCAGCAAACATCTTATTAACATTTGTACAATGTCTTATACTAAAAAATTTAAATTGGCTAACAATATTGTTTGCTTTTCCATGTAGTTGTTTTAGCCTCTCCTTCTTAAATTGGTACATGCCTTTCATCTGGTTGCTCACAAGTTCAGAATTGGTGAAAAATACAAATTCCATTTGATCCATACTCGCTAGGTGTTCCTAAGACTTCTATCAATGCAATATAATATGCTTCGTTGTTTGTTGTTCTTCTCGGTATATTCATTTTCCTTTGGACGACCTTGCTAGTCACAATATTGCAAATCACATATGTAATCAATGGTTTCCCTGGATTGGGATAGATAGAAACATCTATGCATAATGTCCATTTTTCGACCATATTTAGTGGATTTTTTATCTCTGAAAAAAAAAATTCAATAAAATATATTAAATTAACATTTATTGCAGATTCGTGGGAAAAATGACACATGTGCATGAGATAAATGACATGTGCATGGTTTATATTAAATTTTGACTTAAATTTTATGGTAGAATTCACATCTAGAAATGAGATGCGTTAAAGTTTGCATTGCCTAGAGTTTAAGGGAGATTTATGACACATATACATGGTTCGTGCATGGTTTGCCTTAACGTTTGCCTTAAAATTGATGGCAGAAATCACATCCAGAAATGACATGCCCTAAGAAAGGATGAGATCCAGAGGCTACCTGGCCCTTTACAGACCCCTTTAGAACTTGTAGCAGTTAAGACTCAACAAACAAACTAAAATCCTATGGAAGTTCAACCACTTTAGGTTCAGTTTTTAGGCCTTAAAGTTTGTCTTGAATTAGTGGGGGAAAGCCTTGAGTTTGGGGGATCCTATCCTATGAAAGTTCATCTACTTTAGGTTTAGTTTTTAGGACTTAAATTTTTCCTTGAATTAAATGGAGGAAGACTTGAGTTTGGGGGATCCCATCCTATGGAAGTTCAACTACTTTAGGTTCACTTTTTAGGCCTTAAAGTTTGCCTTGAATTAATGGAAGAAAGCCTTGAGAAATGACACATGATTTAAATTTTTCCTAAGATTTTATGGGATAAATGACACATGTATGGGAGAAATGACACATGTACGCGGTTTTCCTTAAAGTGGTAGCGGTTTATGGATATTAAAATGAAGAACTTCTATTTATATCTGTTCCAGAGATTGACTGTAGGGGCATTTACTGGATATGTCACCTTTCCGAATGGATGAGATCTAGAGGCTACCTGGCCCTTTATAGACCCTTCCTTTAAAAACTTGTCGAAGTTAACACTCAACAAATAGACTAAAATCCTATGGAAGTTCAAACAAACTAAAATCCTATGAAAGTTCAACCACTTTAGATACAGTTTTTATGCCTTAAAGTTTTCCTTCAATTAATGGGACAAAGCCTTGAGTTTAGGGGATCCTATCCTATGGAAGTTTAGATACTTTAGGTTCAGTTTTTAACCCTTAAAGTTTTCCTTGAATTAATGGGAGAAAGCCTTGAGAAATGACACATGCTTTAAATTTAATGGGAGAAAGCCAATGACACATGCTTTAAAAGCTTTTCCTAAGAGTTTATGGGAGAAATGACACATGTACATAGTTTTCCTTAAAGTGGTTGTAGTTTATGGATACATTAAAATGAAGAACTTCTATTTAGATCTATTCTAGAGATTGACTGTAGGGGCATTTACTGGATATGTAACCATTCAGAAAAGATGAGATCGAGAGGCTACATGGCCCTTTACAGACTCTTCCTTTAGAACTTGTAGAAGTTAACACTCAACAGATAGACAAAAATCTTATGGACGTTCAAAATCCTATGTAAGTTCAGCCACTTTAAGTTTTTAGGCCTTAAAGTTTTCCTTGAATTTATGGTAAAAAGCCTTTAGAATGTGGGAAAAATGGCATGTCCATGGTTTGCCTTAATTTTATGGGAGAAATCGGATCTAGAAATGACATGCCTTAAAATTTGCCTTGCCTAGAGTTTAAAATAGAAATGACATGTACATATTTTTCCTTAAAGTTTGAATTATAGTATATGGGAGAAATGATATTGACTTATAGCTTTTGGGAGAAATGACATAGAAATGACATATGTCAAAAGTCACAACTTTATGAGTTTGTGGGAGAAATGACATGTACAGGGTTTTCCTTAGAATTTAGTTTTTTGTTTAGTTTTCCTTGAATTTTATGGGAGAAATCACATCTAGAAACCTTTATTTTGACATCTATAAATAGGCTAAGAACATTAAGAAAAAAAATTCAACTTACAAATTATTTATGTCCTTAATAAGAAGTATGATTTAGCACTTATAAAATTGTTTAATAATTTATAATAATTTGATTTTTGGCTTGTTCTATCATTCATCGTTGATATGTACAAGAATTTTACAACTTCAACATCAAGCTACACTATCATCATATATCATTCATCCTTGATATGTACAATAATTTTACAACTTCAACATCAACCTACACTATCATCATATCACTGTAGCCATGTCAATCTAGATTATTTATATCCATTAGATCATAAAACACTCCACTTTTAACATTTTACATTTTACTCCACTTGAGTTTGGGGGATCCTATCCTATGGAAGTTCAACTACTTTTAGTTTTTAGGCCTTAAAGTTTGCCTTGAATTAATGGGAGAAAGCCTTGAGAAATGACGCATGCTTTAAATTTAATGGGAATAAGCCAATGACACATGATTTAAAGTTTTCGTTAAGAGTTTATGGGAGAAATGACACATGTATGGGAGAAATGACACATGTAAACGATTTTCTTTAAAGTGGTTGTGGTTTATGGATATTAAAATGAAGAACTTATATTTAGATCTATTCCAGAGATTGATTGTAGGGGTATTTATTGGATATGTCACCTTTCAGAAAAGATGAAATCCAGAGGCTACCTAGCCCTTTATAGACTCTGCCTTTAGAACTTGTAGAAGTTAACACTCAATAGACAGGCTAAAATCCTATGGAAGTTCAACCACTTTAGGTTCATTTTTTAGGCCTTAAAGTTTTCCTTTAATTAATGGGAGAAATCCTTTATTTTGTGGGAGAAATGGCATGTGCATGGTTTTCCTTAAAGTTTTCCTTAAAGTTTATGGGAGAAATCACATCTAGAAATGACATGCACCTTAAATTTTTCCTTGCCTAGAGTTTAGGAGAGAAATAACATGTACATAGTTTGACTTAAAGTTTTCCTTATAGTATATATGGGAGAAATGACATTTCCTTATAGAAATGACAGAGAAATGACATAGAAATGACAGAGAAATGACATAAAAATGATACATGCCTTAAATTTTGCCTAAACCTTTATGGGAGAAATGACACATGTACATGGTTTGCCTTAAAGTGACAACGGTTTGCACTTACTTAAAAAACTAGTGGTAGTGGTTGATTAAGTTATGACAAAATTCACACCTTGATGAGTTTGTGGGAGAAATGACATGTACATGGTTTGAAAATTTATTTTATGCACTTACAAAAACAAGTAGTGGTAGTTGTTGATGAAGTTATGTCAAAAGTTGGTAGTGGTTGATTAAGTTATGTCAAAAGTCACACCTTGATGAGTTTGTGGGAGAAATGACATGTACATGGTTTGAAAAATTATTTTATGCACTTACTAAAACAACTAGTGGTATTTGTTGATGAAGTTATGTCAAAAGTCACACCTTGATGAGTTTGTGGGAGAAATGACATGTACATTTTTTGCAAAATTATTTTATGCACTTACTAAAACAAATAGTGGTAGTGGTTGATGAATTTATGTCAAAATTCACACCTTTATGAGTTTGTGGGAGAAATGACATGTACAAGGGTGATTCTAAACTCCAGATATCTTTGTTTAGATATGTTATCTACTTTTGCAACCCACTTGGATAACATGGAAAAGCACTATAGAGGAAAGAAAATCCACATATTATATAATTTGTTTATGGAATGTACCTGGTTGTGAAGGAATAAATAAGTGTTTCAATATCTGTTTTTGAGGTTCTTTGAATTTCCTATGCGATTCAAATATTAGCCTATATTTGTTATTTGTCTTTAAAAAAATATGCTTCAGTAAAAAGTAGATGATGTTTTGTAGAGTAACCTTATATAATGCTTTAATGTGAAGATAGTAAATTTCAACACTAATGAGATGAAACTGGTTGGATAGGATTGAATAAGTTTTCTACCCAAGATGATTGTAACCAAATAGGTGCAGAAAGGGCCAGGAAATGTGGATCAAGTATAATTACTTTGGGGTAGACTTGAGTTATCAAACTTGACCAAATCAATCCCATTTTAGGGAGAATGGTTATGGAATTAATTGTATAAATATAATCAAGCTATGATGATGAGATATTATGTGAATAACTTGTTCTTGTGATGTGTAATGTCATAAGGGTGCTTCTAAACTGAAACTCTCTTTGTTTGGATTTTTTATCTATTTTTGCAACCCACTTGTGATTTCTAACAAACTGGATAACCTGGAAAAAAACTATAGAGGAAACGAAATCCACAAATTATATAATTTGTTTATGAAATGTACCTAGTTGTGAAGGAATAATAAGTGTTTCAATATTTTTTTTTGAGGTTATTTGAGTTGCCTATGTGATTCAAATATTAGCCTCTATTTGTTATTTGTCTTTAAAAAAATATGCTTTAGTAAAAAGTAGACGATGTTCTGTAGAGTAACCTTATACAACGATTTTATGTGAAGATAGTAAATTTCACACTAAAGGGATGAAATAGGTTGGATAGGACTGACTAAGTTTTCTACCCAAGTTGATTGTAACCAACTAGGTGCAGAAAGGGCCAGGAAATGTGGATTTTATAACTTCTTTGGGGTAGACTCGAGTGATCAAACTTGAAAAAATCAATCCCACTTTAGGGAGAGTGGTTATGGACTTAATTGTATAAATATAATCAAGCTAAGATGATGAGATATTATGAGAATAATTTGTTCTTGTGATGTGTAATGTCACAAGGGTTCTTCTAAACTACAGATCTCTTTGTTTGGATCTGTTATCTACTTCTGCAACCCACTGGTGATTTCTAACAAACTAGATAACGTGGAAAAACACTATAAAGGAAAGACAATCTAGAAATTATATAATTTGTTTATGAAATGTACCTGGTGGTGAAGGAATAAATAAGTGTTTCAATCTATGTTTTTGAGGTTCTTTGAATTGCCTATGTGATTCAAATATTAGCCTCTATTTTTTATTTGTCTTTAAAACAATATACTTCAGTAAAAGGTAGATGATGTCCTGTAGAGTAACCTTATACAATGCTTTAATGTGAAGATAGTAAATTTCAACACTAAGGGAATGCAACTGGTTGGATATGTAGAAATTATATAACTTATGTGTTATATGTCCAAGATTCTCCTAATCTCACACTATTTTAACTTCATGAAAAATAAATAATCTATTCCACCATTGATCATTTGCAGAAATTAAATCAATATTGCAATGCACACATGAAACAATAAAAAATTCACACACATTAACACAGTTGTTGAATGGGAAAGCTTGAAGATGAAAACCCCAACTATATGTATATAATATATGTCATAGATATCATGTAACAATCCTCATACAAAGCTGATCGTATCAAGCTCTCAGCACAATACAATCGCTACACACTAATCAGGCCTGATCTTGCAAATCCATGCACTTATCTTTGCCACCTGCTAGCCTGCCTCTACTGCACAATCCCTGCTGAAGAATGGCTCTGAATGAGTTCGAATTACCCCAGCCTTTCTCACGCAATCCTCATTGGCATCTCCACTGAGTGTTGGATGCAATCAATGCATCACTATAGTCACAACTGATAGTCACACTTGCCCTTTCACCTATCTCTCCACTGGTCTCCATTGAAACTGCCATGCAATGTAGTTAACTGATGTATTGTTCAGTTGATTAATGAGTTATTATTTGTGAATTAATTAAATAATTAATTCACTCCACTCTCACTAGTTATCAATTAGTTAGACTAGATACAACTAGCTCAACTGAGTCTAACTGAGTTAAACTAAATACAACTCCACCAACTACTTCTCCAACTCCACCAAACTTTGTCACATGAGTTCTAACTGAAGTCCTCCATGCATTAGCTCCAGTAAACCCTCAGGAATAGCGTAATTCCTTCTATCAGCTGATGTACCACATATGTGCACTTAACTGAAGTGCTCCAAGAGAATAAGATAATGTTTAGAGTCCAAATATTATTAAGAGCTAATAATATTCGACATATCTATTTTTAGACTCGCAATCTAAAAATAGACTTTGCCCAATATGTATAAAAATAAAAGTCCACCTATTTTTCCAACTTGACCAACCATCCACAAATAGCATCCTGCAACTCATAGAATATGATCGACATGTCTAAAAATAGACATAGTCAAAAAATAGACTTTGTGCCAAAAATAGCCTGCGGGCCCACTTAGTGAAGGCGGCTCTTTTCACTAAGCTCATCATCTTGTTGAATCTCAATAGGATGGGACTGACTAATTTTTCTCCCCAAGTTGATTGTAACCAACTAGGTGCAGAAAGGGCCAGGAAATGTGGATTGTATAACTGCTTTAGGGTAGACTTGAGTGATCAAACTTGACCAAATCTATCCCATTTTAGGGAGAATGGTTATGGACTTAACAATATAAATATAATCAATATATGATGATGAGATATTATGTGAATAACTTGTTCTTGTGATGTGTAATGTCACAAGGGTGCTTCTAAACTCCAGCTCTCTTTGTTTGGATCTGTTATATACTTCTGCAACCCACTTGTGATTTTTAACAAACTGGATAACCTGGAAAAACACTATAGATCCACTAATTATATAATTTTTTTATGAAATGTAACTAGTTTTGAATGAATAGATAAGTGTTTCAATCTTCGTTTTTGAGGTTCATTTAATTGCCTATGAAATTCAAATATTAGCCTTTGTTTGTTACTTGTCTTTTAAAAAATATGCTTCAACAAAAAGTAGATGATGTTATGTATAGTAACCTTATATAATGCTTTAATGTGAAGATAGTAAATTTCAACACTAAGGGGATGCAACTAGTTGGATAGGACTGACTAAGTTTTCTACCCAAGTTGATTGTAACCAAATAGGTGCAGAAAGGGCCATGAAATGTGGACTTTATAACTGCTTTCGGGTAGACTTGAGTGATCAAACTTGACCAAATCAATCCCATTTTAGGGAGAATGGTTATGGAATTAATAGATATAATCAAGCTATGATGATGAGATATTATGTGAATAACTTGTTCTTGTGATGTGTAATTTCACAAAGGTTCTTCTAAACTGCAACTCTCTTTGTTTGGATCTGTTATCTACTTCTGCAACCCACTTGTGATTTCTAACAAACTAGATAATGTGGAAAAACACTATAGAGGAAAGAAAATCCACAGATTATATAATTTGTTTATGAAATGTACCTGGTTTTGAAGGAATAAATAAGTGTTTCAATCTCTGTTTTTGAGGTTCTTTGAATTGCCTATGTGATTCAAATATTAGCCTTTGTTTGTTATTTGTCTTTAAAAAAATATGCTTCAGTAAAAAGTAGATGATGTTCTGTAGAGTAACCTTATACAGTGCTTTAATGTGAAGATACTATTTTACCTACAAAACAATGGAATAAAATAATGTGCTTATATATCAGAGTTCTATTATGACATCTTTATCTTCCCTACCTGAAATTCTATTATCTTCCTTTCCCTATATATTTCATTGTACTGAAAGAATTGATTTTTTGAATGGCATGGTTTTCAATATGTGGAGTTGTTAGTTGGTTTTACTTGGTATTATTGAAGGGATAGACATTACGAATCAATTCTGAAGGTTGTTTTATTTGAAGTCAATCATGTCATTTTGAAGAAGAGAAAACTTAATCTGCACTGTTTTGTAAAATTTCTTAAAGCAACAAAAAAATTGAAAAATCACAGTTGTAAAAATATGCAACCAAGTGGTCAATGAAATAAGGACATGTCTGGGAATGATCGATCATGAACATAAAAATATGAAGGTAAGAAAAATTCAAAATCTGAGAGATAAACAATATTTGTTTTCAACTCATCCATGACTTTGATTCTCCAAGGAGATGCAAATTTCTTAAATCTAGATATAAAAGGTATCCCACATTCATGTTCAGGAAAATCTTGAAAGTGATTGTGAAAATTTTGAAGACAGTTTAAGAAAACATGTATACAAGAAACCTTAAAGAAGACTAACATGTTTTAACATAGCAGGGTGCTATAACACAACAGGGTGTTGTACCAACCTAGAAATTCGGAGAAAGGCCACAATGAGAAGACAAGCAGGATATCAACGAGGACATCGTGGAGGACGTGGATTAAAAATTACCTGCAAACAAAAAAAACACAGCAATAAAATTAAAACAGTAGAACAACAGTAAAAAAATTTCACAAAGAAAATAAACAACAGAAAACTAACAAATCTCTCACCTCTCCATCCATGCGCAACACCGAGACTCTACAACAGCAAATAGAAAACATGACATACAACAAACACAACAACCTCGGCAAACGTACAGAGCATACATCAAACACAATAACCTCAGAAAACGCAACAGACAAAGTTACGACAATGCTAATAATCCTGAAACCCATCCACGTTTCCAAGCTGGTGTATTTATAAACTAAGGTTCGGCCGGATTATTTTAAAAGTTTGACTGAAATATTAGTCCGGTTGAACTTATGTTGCTGATTTTCCCATCTCTGACCAATAATCTATTTGCCCAAGCTATCAGTATGCAGTCAATGTAAACGGCAGAATGAGTTCGGCTGAACTAATTTCGAAATTTCAGCCAAACTGTTGGGAAAATGGCTTTTCCAACCCCAATTCTCACAAAAGTGTAACCCACCATCGTGGGTTTACCCTTATTTATTTATTTTGAAAATGTGAACACAAAATAGAAATTATAATAGGTGGGTAAAGTAGTAACATTAAATACAAACAATTATGCAATGTGGTTGTTGTGCCACCTCTCCTAAAGCGAGTTGTCTTTAGTGTGAATTTTTGGAAGGTTTTTCGGTGGTTTTTTTCGAGTCTAATTTCTCTAAAATCTATCAGGAATTCATTGAAATCACAAACTTGATGGGTAAACCCTGTACAATCCAAGTGCCTTAAGGGTTTTTCAGGGTGTTGAATCCATATATATAATAAAAAAACTAGTTTAAATAACACAAATCAAGATTTCACCTCAAAATTGTTCGCTTGATTCTGGCACCTGAATCTCGTAAAAATCTCACTAAAGACAACTCCCTCATTAAGTACACATTTCCACATTGTACCAGAAAACTATGGAAATGGAGGGAAGATAATGTGGAACTAAACATCATTAGTTGGAGAATACAATTGCAAATGCTGAAACTAAACTAGACACTAGCCAACAACATTGGAATCAATGTTAACTCCATAAATATTAAGTGTAAAAATTATTTACCAGAATATCAAGTTATTAATAGGAGGGGTTATATATTGTACTTGTTTAAATTTAATGGTGGGTATATATTTCCTTGGGTATTTCAAATTAATTGTGGGTATATATTACCTCAATTATTTATTTATGGCTTAATATACTTGTAAATTTTACTTACCAATATTAAATTGCAACCAATGGTAACTCCATAAATATTTGGGTGCTTCAAGAGTGAAGGTTGCTTGCTCCAAAGAGGGGGAAAGGCAAAGTAGAGAGAAAGTTTTTAAGTCTTCATAAATTAATGATGAATAGTAATATTTATTATTATAATTTAATTAAAATATTTGAAAATTTGATAATTTAAAAATTAAATAACAACAAAACTTCAAATACATCAAACACTACAACCTAAAAAATTTTAAAATAAAGACAAACTCCACCAAATCAAAAATATAAATTATGGATTCCTGTTATTACATAATTATGTTATTTTACTAACTTTTTCTCCACAAAAAGGTTGAGAAAGATGCCATTTTCCATCTTTCCCCATACATACATGTATTTTAACTTTTCAATGTATCAATTTTATCAAAATTTTAAATATTTATAAGTCACTAGAATTATATTTTTCAAATTTAGCTTATGTGATCCTTAATTTATAAAGATATCTTTTGGTGATAATCATATATTAAAATATTTTGTGGCATCAATAAATTTTTTTCATATGTTATTATCACCGAAAGATCTCTTTATAGAATTGTTGAAGATAATAGAGAAACTGAATTAGAGAGAGTCGGTTCACCAAAACCTTAGATTTCGATTTTGTTCCTATTTCTTAGGTATTGGTTCTAACTGTAAGCTATATATTGTTTATATTGAAATGAGAATGCAGAGTGACCTGTGGATGCAGTCCCTCCTAGTGTAGTCTCTCAGTGTAGATCTAACCAGTATTGCATTAATAAATTGGTCCTGCCTTTTTTGCCATGGTATCATAGATCCACGGTCAAATCAAAGCCAGAGTGCTTTGAGCCCTGTGAGTATCCAGGCGACAGAAGAGAAGCCCCTGAAGGCCTGAGTGAGGAAGTTTTTATTTTGAAGAAACGATGAGACCAACGCATTCGTTGGAGGCACAAAAGCATCGATTAGCGTGGACCCATGCTAGAGAACAACGCTGATCTCTGAAATCAGCAATGAGTCGCACGGAAAATAAGCGTTGATCTATGAGACCCTTATGATATTTTCTTCCCAGCGTGATCAATGCAGAATCTGAGTGCGTGTATAGCGTCGGAGGAGCCAGAGGGCTAGTGAACTTGTGTTAGAGTAGAGCCAGTGATCTCGTGTTGAAGGAGCCAGTGAGCTCGTGTTGTGGAAGCATCATGGAGCTAGGGAGCTCATGCCTGTAGATCCAGTGAGATTGTGCCAGAGGAGCCGGTGAGTCGTGGTAGGAGAGGCAGTAGTAGATTACTGGTAAATGGCAAGTAACGTTGCAAGCGTGATCCATGACAGAGGAGCATTTGAGCTCGCAGCAGAAGAGTTCATAGCATACGATGTCGTGAGCTCAGGGTGAAGTGTGCAGAGTAGCCTTCCAGAGTGGTCAAAGATTAGGTAGATAGTTTTCTTGACATTGTCATTTTTGTGGAGCTGGGGTAGATCTATTTGTAGATCTGGTATTTTTTTAATTGCTGGAAGAAATATTTTTTGAAGTGTCAAAATGAATAGTCAAAGGATTGAGGCATACTTGAATGAGAGCAATAAGCTCGACAGTTCTAATTATTCTAATTGGAAATTCAAGTTTCAGATTATGGTGGAAAAGCATAATGCATGGGGGATCATGATTGGCGATGAATTGAAACCTACAGCTGTAGGAGGTGGAACAACTACGACAGTTTAGGATTGGGAGAAGAGGGAGAATAAGGCGAAAATTATGTTGAAAATTTCAGTCAAAGACTGCATTATCCCTCGCATCAGAGAGTGAAAATTAGCAAACGAAATCTGGACAACTGTCAAGAGTCTATAAGAAATCAGAAATACAAATTGCTTACTATTCCTGAAAAGAGTCTCCCTAGTGGAATAATCTTTTATTGATTGGCCATGTGTAGCTTAATGGTGGACCATTCCAATTTTGGCATGCCCATTTTCTGCCAGGTATGCTTAGGTAGAACATTTGCATCAAATCCCAAGTCCAAAATGACCTGATCCATCTCGTACTCTCCAATTTGCATGGTCATGCGCATCTCCTAACTAGTTCACTTATACTCTTGTAGATCTTGTTTACAGCCTTGCTCTCATTTTGAGGTAAATCCTTATCCATGCAGCTATCTATGAGAGCCTAAAGGTTGTCTACTGCTTTCTGGTTACGCAATAGCTTCATGCATGCTTGCAAGAAAGTATTCACTTCATCATCAATATTTTATTATGTGATTAACTTGGATGTGGATGCACCTGCAGCCACAAAATCCTTTTTAGCTTCTACAAAAGTCTCCTTTCCCTTTGCAGTTTGAGTCCTTCCTTATTCTCAGAAGCCTTCCTGATCAATAATTCTGCATCAGCCTTCTTTCCCTCATCTAATCAAGTGGAAACACCACTGTGTATAATTATTTTTACACTCAGATCATCACCCTGTAGCTCAACTCTAACCATTTGTATATTTTGTGTAGGTGTCTGTTGTTTCTTCTCCTACATTCTAGCAATCAAAACAACACAATCTTCAATAACATGATCAAACTATCTACAATACCTGCAAGACTGTCGTGCAGGGTTTGGACAGTCGCACCCAAAGTGTCAGCATCTCCATAGTTGTAGAAGATTAGTTTTCCTCTTCTGTGACCTGGACCTCCACCTCTCCCTCATCCCCTTCCTCTTGCTGGAGATCCACCACAACTATAAGGGGATTCTAGTGAAGATGGGTCAGTTTGCACTCTATAGAGGTTGGCATTTTCTATCATCAGATCGAATGTGTGGTAGTGGTGCTCATCATGGCCAACCGAATAGAAAAACCTGCACCATTGTTGCTTCATTTCCGGTACATAACTTCCTAATTGAGGGAAACGGTTTGTGTCATGCCGCCTAGCCACTTGATAGTCATAACACCACAGCATGGGAGTACCACTCGGTCCTACAGCATCCCGGGGTCGCAACGAATTTGGTCCTCCTGCTTGCATGTAATATTGAAGTAAGGTGCACTAATATTTTGTGTGACCAGAACTCTTACCGTATACACCATACATCTCCACTGACTTCTTTCCCTTTTTCCCTGCACAGGTTCCGAATTTCCAACTGCATTTCTTGCAACTGATTCTAGATTTGTAGAGTTTTGAATTGGTCATTAGTCTTGGGTGAAGCTTCCAGCTTCATGGAAACTTCAAGAGCCTTAGCCTGAGAATCAATTTTCTGTTGATTTAGAGGACTGCGCAGGTGTGGCAAGAGCATGGGAATAAACCATTCTTTATGTTGCTTATCATCGTAGATAAATCCACCATCATTGGTAGTGTTCTTCAATAATTGATTTGCTTCCCAGATAGATTCGTTTGGCTCTTGTTGAATTTCTTTGATCTCTGTTACACATTGGGAGTAGGATTTTGGTTTTTTGAACTGCTACTTTAAAGCCTTCTTGATTTCATCAATAGTAGGATCCGCGTTCTGAGCCAGATATCTCGTAAACCAGTCCAATGCATGACCCTCAAACTTCATGGCTAGCTTCGCCCTCTTCACAACATCAGTGTTGACATTTTATGTTGTCCATATTGCATCTGCAACAAACTATAACCTTTCCATATCTTTATCTCCCCCACCCTTGAAGGTCTGTAGCTTCATATGTGCAGCCATATCGCCTCTTGGTGGCCGTGGAGGTGGGGTAGGAGATAACTTACCCCAGCACAAGTTCTATTGTGGGGTATTTTGAGATCTCTCTCTGGCGCATGTAGCCACACCACTCTTTGTATCACTATTAGGCCGGTTTCTCATAGGAATATATACCAATATGTGTCCTCTCTTGTTAACCTGAAAGTACAGTCCACTGCGTGTAGTTCTTTCAACTTCGTTTGGGGTCATTCACTTGGTGTGACTGCATAAAATACCCTTTTCACACAATAGCATCTTAATCAGCAAAGGCAGAGAGTGTATTAGCTTACCTCTCAGCACTTTGAAGAAGCTCCTCTCTCCTTTATAATATGACACAATCTGATCAACTACAAAATATATCACAAACCCACCCAGAATGCTGTCAACCCAATGGTCTACAGTGCAGATGATGGAATTATCACTATTCTCTAACTATTGGATCAACTTGGGCGTCTAGTAAGTGATCTTATCGTCCTTCCAGCAGGTCTGAAACTCAGTTAGTCCTAATAACCACTCCTATAATTCATGTGAAAGGCCACAAAGAATATTTTTTGAACCTCTATGAAAATATAATTTTGTTCCCACTCTTCAGCTGAGAACTTCTTACTTTTGTTCTCCTTGATGGAGAATTCACATATTTTTTGTCCAAACCAGTTTTCTAATTCTGCCTTTGATGGCTGCCACAACATCTAATCTCTCTCAAAATGATCCCGGTCCCGGAAAGAGAACCATTTTTTGGCTTGAGGGGTCCTAACCCAGGTTCAGAGTTAGCTTGTAGCCAACAAAACCCTCTTACTACTGGCCCTTTTGGCAATGACTTGCTTGCGCGGGCCTAAGTCTCACTCGAAGTAGTATGGGGGGTGTTGGAACCAGGTTTCCACACCCTAAGAGAGAATTAAATGAAGTGGGCATCTTCAGATCTATTTTACTACACAGATTGAATGGTGCACCAGAAACCCTAGGTCAATTATCGTAGGTTAATCTTGCGCACGCACATAGACAGTATATCTACAATCCCTTTAATTTTTCTAATAATAAAATATGCATCAATTATCATTCATTAATAGTAAAAATAGGTACACAACTGATCCAATCGTGTATAATATAACCCTTCTGCATTAAACAGAAATCATACATAGAAACATATCATAAATCAAGTCACATATGCACTTGGTACATAGAGTCATCAAAACAGGTCTTTATTCATTAACAGTTCACAAAAACCCTTACAATCCTTCAAATCTACCCGCACACACAGCCAGCAGGAGCCTTTTCAGACACAAACGCTTAACACAGACTTACATCATATCAGCATACATTGATTACTTTAATCCAAAACTTACTTATCCAAATCAATCTATACTTCTACTTATACCTTAGTCTGCGCTCATACTAAGGTCCTAAAACCATTCTTTTAGACTCCTAGATTTCCCCTTTAACCCATTACAACTCATGAAGGGACTTTGACCCACTCCAAAGCCCCTTGAATCTACATTTATTAGCGTGCATGGCTCAAAACTACAAAAATACTATTATTTAATCCCAAAAATGCAGTCCTAAGGGACCTTGCTCCAATAGGTTTCAAAAATCTTGGAATAATTGTGCAAGACTTTTTGGAGATCTAGAGAAATAAATGATTTTGATGTTGGAACTTCTAGTGAGCATAATTGTGCATTGACACATTGTTTTTCTTTCTTTGAAATCTTTTTCATGAAATTAGAGCTTATTATATTGTAGGAATTTATAGGGTAAGTTCCGTAGATCAAGAACCAAAGGTCGCCGCTCACAAACAAATCACAAATCACTACACTAGTATAATCACGTGGTTAAAACCCTCAAAGAGGGAAACAGTCCACGCCTTGAGCCAATGTGGTCACTTATGGGAATTTATTAATATAAAATAAAAGTTACATATGTTTCTCTCATAAACGGTTACCGGACAAATGACCCTCCATGCTCTTTAAATAGAGATCATGGAACAATCGGGTGTTAAGCCATGGATCAAGTGTCGTTAATACTGAGGTGAGAGATAATCGTCGGATCACTACAAATCGTGACCATCGGATTATAAGTTACAAATGTACATGGTAAATAAACACACTTTACTTAACTCTACACTAGATTAAGTTATTCTTAACTATTTCCTATGTGTTGGAATATCCTGCTGCGGACTTCCAATCATCAGGGTCACCAGCCCAATCAAAATCAGTGAAACCAATCAACAAGGGAGATGCTCCTGCACTGTAATGAATCCTGAACTAAACTGTACCTCGAATATATCGAAGTATTCTTTTAGCTTCTTTCCAGTGACTTTCATGAGGTTGGTGCATAAACCGAGCGACAAGACCAATGGAAAAGGAAAGGTCACGACGAGTATGGGTTAGATAAAAAAGTTTACCAACAAGTTGACGGTATAAGGTAGCATCAACTTCAGGGGTAGTACAGTTGACTGAAAGCTTAACTCTAGACTGAAAGAGAGAAGGGGCAGGCTTACAGTCTTCCATGTGAAAGTGGTGTAGAAGATCACAGGCATACTTGGACTGAGAGAGGGTAATGCCTTCCTTGGATTGCAAGACTTGAAGACTAGGGAAATAATGCAAGTCTCCTAATTCTATCATTTAAAACTTCTTTTTGAGGCTAGACTTCACATGGTTTATATGGTTTGGATCACTACCATTAAGGATAAAATCATCAACATAAAGAACAAGGATGGTGAAGGAATTGCCCACCTTCTTGGTGTAGACAGTGTTGTCAGAATGACACGTAGAAAAGCCGTTATCTAAGAGAAATCTATCCATTTTGGCATACCAAGCCTGAGGAGCTTGTTTGAGACCATAGAGAGACTTCTTAAGGTGACAAAAACACTGTTACCGATGAAATAGGTAACCTGACCTCAAAACAGGAACTCTAACCCAAAAAGACTCAAAAAGCATGAAGAAACACCCAGAAAACAAAAAAAGTGTATTCCAGAACGCACTTGGTTTTTTTTGAAGGTCAAATTTCAACATTTTATAAAATTATGCTAAAAACAAAATTATTTCTTGAAAAAAGGATTGAAAAAACACTCTCAAAACAAAACCAGTTGATGCTGGAATAACAAAAAAAAATTTATCATATTTTTGACATTTTTAAAAATAGAAATAACATTTTTAAATTTTTAAAATTCAAACATTAAAAAAAATCTAAAATTTAAGAAAAAAATAAATTTAAAAAATAAAAACATTTTAAACCTTAAAATTTAAAAATATATAGGAATAAAAAAATAAAAATAAAAACAAAACAAAAATTTTAATTCAAACATTAAAAAAAAAACTAAAATTTAAGAAAATAAATAAATTAAAGATTAAAATTTCAAAATATATAGAAATAAAAAAATTAAAACAAAAACAAAATAAAAATATTAAATTAAAAAAAAAAAAAAACAAGTTAAAAAAAAAAAGAAATTATAAAAAAAAAAATATAGAAATTAAATTTAAAAAAGAAAAAGAAAATGTTTATTAAATTAAAAAAATAATAATAATTAAAAAAAAAATTTAAAGAAATATATTAAATTTTAATAAATTTAAAACTTTAAAATAAAAATTAAAAAAAAAAATACATTATTTAAATTAAAAGTAAAAAAATGAAAAAATAATTAAAAATAAAAAATGAAAAATAAAATACAATAAAAATATTAAATTTAAAAAAAATATATTAAAAAAACAAATAAATTTTAAAAAATAAATTAAATTTAAATTATAAAAAATAAAATATATATATATATAAACTTAAATTAAAAATATATATATTAGATTTTATTAAATTAAAAAAAAAATGTTAATATTAAAATAACCGAATTGACCACGTTCTTTTGCATGTGATTATTACCGAAAGAATTTCTACTAATTAAAATAACAAATTAAATTTAAAAAAGAAAAATATTAAATTTTAATAAATAAATGAATGAACAAATAAATTTTGAAATAAAATATAAATTTTAAATATAAAGGCAAAAACAAAAACATTGTTAAAATAAAAGGTTAAAAAACTGAAAGAAAAAGAAAAAAAAAAAAAGAAAAAAAAAAAAACAAATTAAAAATGAAAAACTGAAGAAAATAAATTAAAAAAAAATATATTTAATAAAAAATAAAATAAAAAACAAATTAATTTTAAAATATTAAGTTTAATTAAAATATATAAATATATATATATATATATATATATATATATATATATATATATATATATATATATATATATATATATATATATATATATATTATTTTAAATACACAATTTTAATTGAAATAAAAAAAAAATATATATAAAAATTTATGTAATTAAAAAAATAATAATAATAAAAAAATTAAAAATTTAAAAAAAATTATTATATTCAAATAAATTAAAAAAAAAATACAAACTTTATTAAATTTTAAAAAATTAAATGAAAAAACTAAACATAAAATTTAATAAAAAAAAAAAAATTAAAATTAAAAAAAATAAATAAATTAAATAAAAAAAAAAAACAAAATTTAATAAAAATTATTAACAAAATTTAGAAATAAAATAAAATAAAAACAAAAAAAATGAATAAAATTCAAAAAAAAAATTCAAAAAAATACAAAAAAATTAAAACAAAATAAATTTGAAATATAAAAATTTAAAAAAATAAATAAATAAATAAATAAATTTTTTGAATTTAAAAAAAAAAAATATTACAAATTAAAAATAAATTAAAATAAAATAAAAAAATAAAAATAAAAATAAATTAAAAAATAAAAATAAAAAATTTTAAAATTTTTTTAAAAAATAAATAAATAAATAATTTTTTTATCAACGTGGCGCCGCCAATCGGCCTCCCGCGGCGGGAGGCTGATTCCTGGAATCGGCCTGCCATCAGCCTCCCGCGGCGGGAGGGCGATTCCGGGAATCAGGAATTAGCCTCCAGCCTTCCTGGAATTAGGAATTAGCCTCCAGCCGCGGGAGGCCGATTCCAGGAATCACCCTCCCGCAGCGGGAGGGAGATTCCTAGAATCAACCTCCCGCCGCGGGAGGGGCAATTCCCAGAATCGGCCGTGGAAAAATCAACCTCGAGAGGGCGATTCCCGGAATCGGCCTCCCGTCGCGGGAGGGGCAATTCCCAGAATCGGCCACGGCGAAATCGGCCTCTCGCCACGGGAGGGCGATTCCCGGAATCGACCTCCCGCCGCGGGAGGGGTGATTCCCGGAATCGGCTTCTCGCTACGAGAGGGCGATTCCGCTGCAGGAGGGTGATTCCCGAAATCGACCTCCCGCCGCAGCCGCGGGAGGGGCGATTCCCCGAATTGGCCTCCCGCTGCGAGAGGGCAATTCCGCCGTAGGAGGGTGACTCCCGGAATGGACCTCCCGCCGCGGGAGTGGCGATTCCCGGAATCGACCTCCCGCCGCGGGAGGGGCAATTTCCAGAATCGGCCTCCCGCCGCGGGAGGCCAGTTCCCGGAATCGACCTCCCGCCCATATGGCGGTAGAGGCTAGCCGCTGGGCGGGCGGGGCGTTGCACGTAGCCTCCCTGCCCGCCAAGCGGTTGGCCTCCGCCGCCACCTAGGCGGGAGGCAGATTGGCAGCGCCACCACGATCAAATTTTTTTTTTTTTTTTAATTTTTAATATTTTTTTTAAATTCAAATTTTATTTATTTATTTTTTAATTCAAATTTTTTATTTTAAATTTTATTTGTTTTAATTTATTTGTTTTTTTTTTAAATTTTGTTTTTAAATTTAATATTTTAGATTAATTATTTTTTAAAATTTAAAATTTATTTATTAAATTTATTAAATTTTAATTTAATTTAATTTTGTTTTTTAATCTTTTAGTTTATTTAGTTTTTAATTTTTAAATTTTATAAATTGTTTTATTTTAAAAAAAACAGTAAACTTATGGATATTTGTTTTTTAATTATTTGCAAGTGGTTTTTTTCATTTTTTTTGTTTTTTAATGATAGTTTTTTTTATTTTAATTCTTTTATTTTAATTTTCTTTTTCAATTTTCAATTTTGTTTTTTTTTTGTTAATTTTAAAATTTGTATTTTTTTCTTTCTTCTTATTATTATTTTTTTAATTTAAATTTTTAAATTTAATTTTTTTCTTTTTTGTATTTTATTTTTTTTTATCTAAATATTAATTTTGTAATTTAAATTATTTTTAAATTTTCTATTTAAATTTTTTTTTTTAATTATATGGTTTTTTTTAATAACTTAGAAAAAAATGTTTTTGATGTTTTTTTTTTAAATTTTTTTGGTTAATTTTTGTTTTTTTTCTTTAAATTATGTGTTTTTTTTTCAAATTTTGTCATTTCTTTTGATATAATTTTTGAATATTTTTGTTTTTTTTATTTATTTTTGTTTAAATTTTTTATTTTTATGAGTTAATTTTGTTTTTTTTACATGTTTATTGGTTTTTTTTATTGTTTTTATATATATATTTTTTATCTAAGTTTTGTGTTTTATTACCAACATGAAAATCACCACTCTAAAAAAAAAAGGTTGATGTTGCATCAATACGTTTCAAAATTAGCATGAAAATCACCGCTCTAAAAAAAAAATGTTGATGCTGCATCAATACGTTTCAAAATTAGCATGAAAATCACTAACATTTTAAAACAAATATTCATACTTCATAAATAAAAATATTAGAGTGTCGAAAATGTGCTCCAAAAAAAAAAAGGTGATTCTGCATCACCACTTTTCAAAATCGGGTGCTTTTTATGCTACCAAAAAAAGTAGGTAACAGTGCAGTTACCTATTTCATTGCATGTTCAAACAAGGCTAGAGTCTTTTTGGATAAATCCAGGGGGTTGTTCCATGTAGATTTATTCATGTAGTTCCCCATGTAAGAAGGCGGATTTAACATCCATCTAATGGACTTCCCATTTAAAGGAGGTAGCAAGGGAAAGAACAAGGTGGATAGAATTCATTATGGCAACAGGGGAGAAGGTTTCAGTATAATCAATGCCTTCAACTTGTGGAAATCCTTTAGCAACAAGATGACCTTTATGTCTATCCACTTTTCCATCTGGTCCAAACTTTGTTTTGTAAACCCATCTACATCTGACAAGTTTTCTTCCTTTTGGAAGAGGAACAAGATCCCAAGTATTGTTTGCCAATAAGGAACGATACTCTTCATTCATAGCTTCATCCCAATTTGGATGACTGGAGGCTTCTTCAAAGGTTTCTGGATCAATTTTTTCTGGAACTTGAGCCAATAAGGAAGAAGCTCTTTCGAACTGAGAATGTGTATGTCATCGATTGGCAGGGTCACCTGCAAGAGAACCTGCTGCATCCCGAGTAGAGTGGACCCATCTTAGAAGGTGGAGTATAAGGAAAAATTTCACGAGCTGGAGGAGGATTGTCATCCTCGCTGTCATCATCTGAACTAGAAGGAATGCTATTAAAAATAGAAGAGAGAGAGAGAGAGGTGGCACATATGCTGAATCAGGCTCGCAGGCCAAAGGTGGCACGCCCACCGAACTAGGCTCGCAGACCCATATATTTTCATCAAACTTTACATCTCTTCTAATGATTATATTTTTGGATTTGGGTTTAAGAAGTCTATATCCTTTGACATCTTTAGAATATCCAACAAAAATACATTTTTCACTCTTAGGTTCTAAATCTTTATGTTTCGCATCTGGAATATGGGCCCAAGCATCACTTCCAAAAACACGAAAGTGACTTACATCTGTTTTGATTGAGCTCCAAGCTTCTTCTAGAGTTATATTCCTTAAAACCTTAGTAGGAGTGTGATTTACTATGTAATTTGCACAGTTAATGGCTTCTAACCAAAAATTGAGACCAAGTCCTTTAGATTGAAGCATACAATTAGCCATTTCTTTTAAGGTGTGATTCTTCCTTTCAACTACACCATTTTTTTGTGGAGTATATGGAACAGTATGTTGCAACTGAATGCCATGCTCAGTGCAGAAGTTGATAAATTTGTTGTTAACATATTCTCTGCCATTGTCTGATCTTAACTTAAGAATTTGATGTCCAAATTGTTTCTCAACAAAGGCCTTAAAGGCCAAGAACATGTTAAAAAATTCACTCTTGAATTTTAAGAAATATACCCAAGTGCGTCTAGAAAAATAATCAATGAAGGTTAAGAAGTACTTGCAACCAGAGAAAGAAACAACAGGAAGTGGACCACATAAATCACAGTGCACAAGCTAGAAAGGGGCTGAAGCGTGCCAAGTGGCATGCTTTTCAAAACTATCCTAATGATGTTTTACGAGTACACATCCAGAGCAAACACCATCCCAGCAAGATACCATAGGAAGGCCCATCACCATATTTTGTTTACACAGAGTTTGAAGAGAGTGATAGTTTAAGTGACCAAATCGCTCATGCCAAAGTTTTCTCACATCATCATTATGAGAAACAAAAGTAGAGGGAAGAGATGATGACCCAAAGTTGTCAAACTTATACAACCTTGTGGAATCATCAGCAATGCCAATAGCTAAAATATGTTTAGGATCTTTGAGGTCCTTGATTACAACATCATGAGGTGATAAATCTACTATTTTCCCTTCACCTGAATGAGTTATCTGATAAACAGATAGAAGGTTGCATGACAAGGTAGGAACACATAGTACATCAGTAAACTGACCATTATCTAGATGAATGGTTCTAGATCCTACAGCACTAAGAGATCTATCATCACCAACATATATATGTTTGGTGTTACAATCATGTAAAGAAGAAAACGTGGATTTATTTTTAGCCATGTGGTAAGAAGCTCCAGAATCAATGAACCACTCATGAGAAGGAGAACAAGAAGATACATTTAATTCATAACCAGATCTTGATGCTTGACAACCACAAGCAGAAAGTGCCATGCCTGAAGATGAAGGTGAAGAGTGCTCCAAATTGATGTTGTGCTTCTTCATTGCTGCTTCTAAGGCTTCCATCTTCTTAAAACATTTGGACTCTAAATGGCCATCACGATTACAAAAGTTCCAATGTCTATCTATCTTCTTTCCTTTGTTTTTATATGCCTTATCATTTTGGTGAGTTTCTTTTTCAGTTTGTGGCTGAAATTTCTTAGGACCCTTGTTTGGTTTCGGACCATAATTTTTAGGATACTGCTTCTTGGGATTATTTTGATATGATTGATGTTGGGCTGCTAAGGCTTTCTTAGAAGCGTTTCCAGTAGCAATAATACCAAGGTGTAAATTTTTTTCTTGTTCTCTTATCAAAGAATCACAAAAGGCATCAAAAGAGGGATTCTTGTAGGTGGTTCCTGAAGAAATTATGGCTTCTCTAGTGGAATGGAAGGCGAAAACAAATACAGATTATGCAGGGCCAAACTTAGTAAGAATGCAATAGATGAGGCTACCATCTTCCTTCTTGACCTTATAACCTTCTAAAAGAACTCTGAGGGTCTTGAATTTGGACAAAAAAAATTCAATAGAGGAGAAATTATTGGGGTCCAAAGTAAGCAACTCATTTTCAAGCTGATGGGCCCTGATTTGATTTTGAATGCCAAAGACAGTATTTAGCTTGTCTAGGGCTTCCTGAGGGGTGTCAAAGTCAAGGATATGAAATCGAAGATCTTGATTAATGGAAATTCCTATCAACCCTCGTGCTTGATCTTGTTTATTTTCCCATTTAGAAACTTTATCATCATCAGAAGGTTTAGTTTCTAGCCATGTGGCTATTCTATAAAGCCCTTTACTTCTAAGTATATCTACCATGTGAGGTAGCCATTGGAAATAATTGGTGCTGTTAAGAATAACCAGGCATGCACTTTCCATTTTTTTTTTTTTTAACTGAAGCTGAGAAAAGCTGAAACTAACTGCTCCAATGGAAAGATCTTGAAAAAATAGGCCGTTTAAAAAAAAAATAGCTCGAAAAACGGCTTCCGGATGAAGAAGTTATGCCTTTTGAAAAAAACTGAGTTGTAGAGGCCGAATAGTTACAAGAACGGGATGAAGTGTGGCTCTTTAAAAAAAAATTCCGCCCCTTTGAACAAAAACGTTTTACAAAAGAAGCTTCAGAAGGAGACTTGAACCCAAGACCTCGATTCTCATAAACTAACCCCTCACCAAGTGAGATAGTAAAAGGATTATGTTATTTTAGAAAGGAGGAAGGGGGGATTATTATTATTATTATTATTATTATTATTATTATTATTATTATTATTATTATTATTATTATTATTATTATTATTATTATTATTATTATTATTATTATTATTAGAGGTGTGCGTGCCTTTTCCTGCACAAAAAGCGAAATGCAAAGACTTATGGAATAATGTTATATTCTCGGTTAGCCTTATCGGTAACTATCACTTTTTTCACTATTCCTGATTTCTCGAGATCGCACAAAGACACGGGGAAAGAGCTTACGTAGCAAAAACAAAATCACTTTTTCCTATTTCTGATTTGCCGAGATCGCACGGGGCGCACAGCAAAGAGCATACACAGAGAAGAGGGTATAGATCCGACAAATAAATAAAACCTTAATACAGGAAACAAACCAAAATAAGCAAAAATATTAACAAATATAACTGCAAAATAGATGCTTTATACCACCAGATCTAAACTGACATAACTTGGGTAGCCGAAAACCTTTTCGCATGAAAAGAAAGGCATTCCTCACTGTAACAGACATTCCGGACACAAACGATCAGTTCTCCAAGCCCAAAAATGTTCAAAAATAGTATATCTACAAAACGACATTCGCACGCAGTCAAACCGGCTTCGGATTTTGATCAATAATGGACGCGGCCCTCAAAATAGCTCTGATACCATGTAGGAATTTACAGGGTGAGTTTCGTAGATCAAGAACCAAAGGTCACCGCTCACAAACAGATCACAAATCAGTACACCAGTATAATCATGTGGTTAAAACCCTCAAAGAGGGAAACATTCCACGCCCTGAGCCAACGCGGCCACTTCAGGGAATTTATTAATATAAAAGAAAAGTTACATATGTTTCTCTCATAAACGGTTACCGGACAAATGACCCTCCATGCTCTTTAAATAGAGATCATGGACCAATCGGGCGTTAAGCCATGGATCAAGTGTCGTTAATACCGAGGTGAGAGATAACCGTCGGATCACTACAAATCGTGACCGTCGGATTATAAGTTACAAATGTACATGGTAAAGAAACACACTTTACCTAACTCTACACTAGACTAATTTATTCTTAACTATTTCCTATGTGTCGGAATATCCTAACATATATTTCATGGCTTCCCTATGATACCCCATAATTCAACTTCCTTTCCTTCTGAAAAAAAATTCAAAAAAATTAAAACCTACCATCCCCAAAGATTGTAACCATTGTACTCCTAGTACAACATCGACACCACCCATTGGAATAGAAAACATTAGAATATTCAATACATATTCCCCCATGTTTAGCTTGATATTATGGCACTTTCTAGAGAATTTTATAGTTTCTCCATTTACCACCATCACTTGACACTCTCGCATTGGGTATAGGAAGGGTTTCAATTCCTTGGCTACCTTACAATGAATGAAATTATGGGTACTACCCAAATCAATAAGCACTATTACATTTTTCTTCTTGATATGTCCTTCTATATTGAGAGTTTGAGGAGTGGTAATTCCTGCCAATGCATTACAAGATATGGTCAGATTCATTTCTTCTTCCTCTAGTGTTGGTTCCTGGTTTATATCCTCTTCTTTTGAATTTTCTTATTCCTTTTCTTCCTCCTATTCATAATCTATGTAAAATAATTTTTGTATTTTCTATCAAAACTATAGAAAATATTTTTTTATATTTTTTCTTCTAATTTTTTTGGTGTCAACCTTGTAGGTTGTGGAAGTCTAGGAGCAGCAACACTTCCATCTTTATAGTTGTGAGTGGTAGGCTTCCTTGTCACCATAATTTTTCTTTCAAGTTTTCTTGCTAACCTGAATGTCTTCTCCAATGTATCAGGTTCCCAAAGGCAAACCTCATGTTGGATGTTATCCTTTAGAGTCCCTATGAAGACATCAATCCTATGTTCCTCTTGAATATTATTTACCCTTATATTCAATTTTTGGAAGTCCTCAATGTGCTCCATCATTGAACCCTTTTGTTTGAGATTTATCAATTTGCTAAAGAAGGTGTTGCTCTTTGTATCTTCATAATGTGCTATCATTTCCTCCATAAAAATTGACCTAGTGACCAGTGGTTTGTGAGAACAAATCCATAGATACTGTACAAACTAATTTTGTTCTAAATATCGAGTTGCAATGCATACATTTTGTGTGTTTTGCGTATTATGGATCTCAAAGTATTAATCCATTTGTAGTATCCAAGTTATCGTATCATTGTCATCAAACTTCCTCATATCTATATTTGGAATATGGTGGGTCTTAATTCCAACATTAGAGTCTATGAAATCATGATTAACATTTCTTTTGTTCTCATCATGAGTTTTTTGTACTATGTTTTCGCCATTAAGAAGCTTTTCTTGTAGCAACTTTTCCAAACCTTCCTTCAAACCTTCTTTTAGGGTCCTATAATAATAGGGTTCATAAAATTTTGAATTGACTTTGATAAGTCTTGTAAATATGTACATACCTTGCATTCTGCAAGTTGTTTTCCCATATTTAAAAAAAATGAAAAATAATAAAAAATCAAAAAGAGGGTAAAAAGTCCTAAAAGAAAGTTCAAAGGACTTAGAAAAATATAAACCCCAAAAGAAAAAGAGAAATAAAACCTGAAAGTGAGCAAATCCAAAAGCCACTACTTTTAATTTTTACTGCAAGAATAATGATTATGTGCAGAGTGTCAATAAATTCCATAATCCATGATCAGTTAAATAGCTCAATCTTAACTTTTCATGCTTTCAATTTCATGTTTTAGATAGTGAATAAAGATTTGTCAAACAGTTTAAACTTGACAAATCAGTAGAAAGGTATAAAATAATGAGGAGCTCAAGAGTTTAATATGAGCCCTCGGATGAAATAAGGTAGATTTAGATTAGTTTTATGCTTTGAAAGAAAATGTTTTAAGGTTGCAAGCCTAAATGCACCTGCAAAATGAAGAAAAAATGTTAGAAATACAAGATTGGGTAGGTAGAAAGAAGTAGAGAAATCATGTAAATAATACATCATCGGGAAAAATCACTAATTTCCCCTCCCCCATGAGTATTTAGTATTCTAAGCTATCAGTCAAATAGGCTCAGAGCATTTCTCTGACTTTTGTTGGGACCGGACCCAAGACTCTATGACTGGTTAGCAAGAAATATTGAGTTCTTATGTTAAATCATCATTTATCATCATTTACCCTTCATTCATGTATTAAAACCCCTTTTTCCTAAGTAAGCACACATTCTTAGTTAGTAAAATGTAACCTTAGAGTAATTAACTTCATTCCTTCATAAGCATTCATAAAAACCCACAAAGTTACATTTATCCTAAATATTAGTGAAAGAAATATGAAAATGAGAAATGCTTGATTTTATATGATACTTAGAGATAATATGTATTTTGTTTTACATTTCACTCCCCTCTCATATTAACTTTTAATATATTTTATTAAATCCCTAAGAAATACCCTTTCCTACTTATTAATTTCATTATATCTAAATACCCCAAAACCCACTATTATAAACTTTTGACCAAAGTATATTATCCCATGTGCATAAATGAAAAACCCAAGATATAAATCTCTTTGGTCTAAAAGAGTATCTTTATTTGTTTTATCCCTCCCCTATAGTTTTTTTTAAACTATCCAAATAGTTAAAAAACTATATAATATAATCAAACACGCCCTCATATTTTAAACATTTTTCAAATGTTTTAAAATAAAACAGTTTTAACCCACCATCTATTATACCAAGTCTAAATCTTGCACCTTTGCATATTGTATTAAACATTATTATAATGTTTTAAACCATGATTAATCCCACCATTGTGTAGAAATAAACCCATATATATATGTTTTAAACCTATACTCCTCGATTATATTATAAAGGGTTAAATACATATTAAACCATTCTGCGTGCATAACTAAAGCCCGGTCCCACCTTTACTTTTTAACACAACTCTCAAAGCGATCTCAGCCCTTCACATTCATTTCTCAAATCCAACGGTCGACGAGCGATATCACATATAAAAAGTGTAAGATAGCCCCAAGGTGAAAGCCATGTGAAATGGCCAGTTTTCCGCTGACCCCTTCCCTCCACGTGGCCTTTTTTTATTCGATCACGTGGGTTTTCATTAAAACCACTTACCAATCAAAATCCATGCGATAAACCGTTGGTTTTCAAAGACTATGTAAATTCAAAACCGTTGCCCGCTTGATGTGACCTACATTTAATTTCAAAGGGTTAATACAATCAAATGTTTATTAAACCCTTGTATATGCGTTTTTCATTCTTTTATCTATCTGTCACATTTAAAACCATTATTGTTTCCCTCCCAACTGTGTAAGCCTGCAAAAACCTCTGATACCCATTTTTACGCCCAAAACCTCTGAATTCACCAAAAGAAGGCTGTAAAAGACTGCAGAGGAGCTATATCGCTCCAATTCAACCACTAAAGATATCAATTCAACCAAAAGATAGAAGAAAGCCTGTTAGAACTGATATCTGCGTTAAAACCGGTATTTTTCTAAGATTCAAACCTGCAACTTAATTCAAAAAAACTATCTTCGAAGAAAAGAAGCAGTTTAAATTAAGAAATTAATCAAATTAAATCGCCCAAAATTCCTAGAAACAGGAAAAACCCTGGCAAAATTTTCCCAGGAACCCTAGTTGTCTACTGTACGCCATTTTTAAGGAAATTTCTCAGTTTTTCACAATTATTGATCAATTTCAAGCTTTAAAAGGCCAAAAATCCTCTACAGGTGCCCTATATCTTCTGAAAAACCTTTTTCATCATATTTTTAGCCCAATTTGCAATCAAAAGATTCATAACACCCATGTTCTCTATTTTAGACCAGTTTTAGCCTAAGAAATTCATTTGAGAGACCTAATTGAGCATAAAATCCAAAAAGACATTCTATTTTGCTGAAATTGCCTAATCAAGCCTCTGTTATAGTAAAATTGCCTCTGCAAACATTTTAAGCTTGCAGAAACCAAACAAAATGCTTAAAAAATAGAGTATAAACAAATTTGAAGGTTCTAAGACTCCTAAAGCTACTCTTTCCATGAGTCCAAATACTATAATTGTAGTCAACCCATTACAACCCCCAATTGTTGATATTGAGCATATTCCTCTAGCTGATATTGACTACAAAATAGTTGATCCTATAGTTGAGTTCAATCTGTTAGATATCCACAACTGGTGTTTTGAAAAATCCCTAGATGATCAAGAAGATGTTCATATTTGGGAGTCTAATTTACCCAAATAGGTTGTCCCCCTGACTCACCCTTGTCAAGAAATTACAGACTATGTCATCAGTACTACATTCCTGAACAAAGAACTATTTTGAATGCAAATAAAGAGGTCATATTTACTATTACTGCAGAGTCAATAAACCAAATGTTGCAGCTTCAACCAGACCCCCAAGCAGTCCCATTGTCTATTGAAGCCCTCACTAAGTTATACATTAACTTAGAATTTCCTAAAATGTTTATGATTTTCCAGACTTTCATGCCTCTGCACATTGATATTCCAAAATTAAACCCTCCATATTCAACTTCCAAGTTCCCTGAAGATTCAAGGCATGTAATCTCCATGCTTTCCTTCATACTTGGGTATTTCACTGATGAGCATACTGATGAGTATATCCTAGGATTTTTGTCCACCTTTTATCTAGGACAGCCACCTTCAGTTGTGTTTGATTATGCTGGTTTTATAAGTGATAGCATTCACTATCAATTGATTAATTTGGAGCTGGAAGGAGTATTTAGATATACATCCTATATTTTCCACTTGTTTCTATTCTTTCAATCAGAGATCTTTCCAATTTCACTTTAAAAGTTGGATATAGAAGGAAAACCTCTATCAGTTTTCTTTTGGACATCTATACTCAGAAAATAAGGCATAGAATTTAGTTATTCAGAGTTTGCAGAGTTGTTTGTACATCCATTGACCACCATCCTGACAAAAACAGAGCATCCTAGAATCAGTGAGGAAATGAAGAGAATATTGCAGCTATCAGAGCAAAGAAAAGTAGGTGATTGGTATTTGTATGGGAAATTCATAGAAATCAGAGTTTTTGGTTCTAACTTGTTGCCTTAAAAGTTACCAAACAATCCATCAATGAGGATCTTTACCTTAGAATACATTAGGCAGATCCTAAATTCAGATTCAATTAACTTTATGGCAGCTAAGAAAAAGACCCAATTTAAACTCAAAAATCAAATTGGGCCTTTCATATGTAATCAAAGAGATGCAAAAAAGGAAGCAGCAAGTCAATTACTGGAATATAAACTAGAAGAAAGTTTCCCATGGAATTATGATCCACAAGGGATCTTAAGTAAAATAAGGGTAAAATGTAAATTGACACCATTTATCCATGAGTCAAAGCCAGATATAGAGAAATTTTCTAATCAAATTGAGCCGTTTGAAAATACTTTAACAAAGGCAGTAAACCAAAGGAATAATAGTCACCCTTTGGAAGTTTCCAAACAGCCAGATACATCCACTAAAAGAAGCAGAGAAGAAGGAGCTTACACTGTAGAGACTACAACATAGACAAAGTTTAAAATAATTTACAATAAGAGGCCAAAACTGGATACAACAGCTAAAGGTAAAGTAATAATAGATGTTGAATAAACACAACCTTTGAATACCAACACTACACAGACAGAGACCAATGTAGCCAATGTAATCATCAGTGAGCCAAATCAGAATGAATAGAAATTGAATAATGAAGATGCACATATAATGGAAAGGCAACAAAGTATGGAGGCTTCTTCCTCATATTCAGCTGAGGAGAAGGATTTGGATATTAAGGAAAAATACAAACAAATCAAATTGAAGAATGAGGAAATCAAAACTGAAATATATTCTCAGTTTTTGAAGCAAAAGGAAAGTAACCAAAACATATTCCTATCAGCATTTGATTATTCAACTCAAAAATTGATTATGTCAGTTTTACAACCCATTGTACCAGTGCCAAAGATAGTGGTTGACTATAAAAAACTTGATATGGAAGTAGCCACAGATAAAATCCATGAGTTGGATCAGATTGAATTTCACATGAAAACATCAAAGATGCTCTATTCCACAATAACCAAAAAATCTATGAGTGCTCATAGGCTTCAAAATACCATTTCTAATATGCAGGACCAAATGAAGATGGATAAAGCTTCATTATATGCAAAGGATCTAAGGATAAAGGCCTTAGAAGAGTTAGTATTGCAGGTAGGATATGATCCTACAAACGTAAAAGAAACTAAAGCATTCATTAAAAATAAAAATGGGGACATATCTACCTTGAGGAAACATCTGAAGATTCCTCAAGGAGAGCATCCTCAAACAAAGGAAGTTTTATAGGATCAAAAGGAGAAATATGAAATGATGAGCTTTATACTTCAACTGACAGCTCAAATCAAGGAAATGAAAGTACAAATGGACAAATTTGTCCAAGAAAAGGAGACAGTTAAGGAACCAGTCATTCCCACTGTTATGCTAGTCATGAAAGCAGCAGTGCCTTCTACTTTAGGAGAAAAATTGGCACCCAAAGAGCCACTGGCCACTGCAGTGCCAGTGACATCTTCAACAACTTCAGTAACTGAATCTTCTACAACAGTGTTTCCACCTACAGATGAGAGCAGTCAACCAGTAAAAGCAATGGACGAGATCTCCTTGAAGACCAATGAAATCAATATATTGACCAAGATAATTGAAAATCTTGAGAAGACAAGAAAATCAGCTCAGATAGATGCTAAAATACATGAGAAAAATGCCCACAGATTGAGTGAAGAGGTAAAGAAGCTCTAGAAAGAATTAACTCTCAAGGATCAAATATCATACATTAAAAATTAGCTATGGAATAATGTAATTGAAGCCATTCATGATGTTTCGCCTTTAATTCAAGTAATTTTTTAGCAGAGAGAGTTACTATTGGTAGCACAAGCAGAGATCCAAAAGACACAAGAAGAATTGGCAGATAAACCAGAACAGGTTGTAAGGTTAAAAAATTTCCTCAATAGCAAGAATAGACAGTAACTTGAAGAATTAAAGATCAATTACAGGACAACCACAATCCTATAAATAAGGAAAGTAACCACCAAAAGAAATTTGATGAGGTAGCTTGAAGAGAAATGTGAAGGAATGAATACTACTGTCACTAGATTCATGGTTAAACTCACCAATTTAATGCAAAATGGACTTCCTGATATCATGGTGATCAATGATAAGTTAATGCCTGAGAATGATTATGACAAAAAGATCAAAGAACATGCCAAGGAGCGGGTGAACAAGCCAACAGGTCAGGGTATTCCCATAGGAAAAGTATTGCTAAAAAGTTTTGAATATTTGTTTTATTTGCAGTATGACATCAAACATTTCTTTGTCATCAAACCCACATTTTCCAAGTACACTGAGGCTGATGACAATTTTAGGAAACTCAAGAATATTAGAATTCATAAAAATGAGGAGTCACAGGCATTGACTGATTTTCTATAAAAAATGAAAGGCAAACAAATGAAGAAGAAAAAAATATGTTTGTTTATTTTACTGTCAAAACATATTTCTACGGCAGAAACCAATTTTACTGAAGCTTAAAGAGTATCAGAATTGAAAGAGTATCAGTGAGAAAGAGTATCAACGAGAAAGAGTTTCAATGAAGGCAAGTTAGATTCTGAAAAATATCTAAAAGGCCAGCAGAAAGGACACATAAGCAGCCAGTTGCTTCTTATCTTAAAACAGTTTCTATTTATTTTGAATAAAATAGGACAGCTTGTTAATTTGTTGAGAAAGATGTCACTATTATTGTTGTAAGATATTTAATTTTCCTAAGTTAATTCCTAGAAGTCATCTAGGATATTTTGTAAAACATTTTATATAAATACTTCACTCTTTGAAGTATTTTTGGTGTGGAATAAAATTGCTGGAGATTACTATAGGTATTTTTTTGACTTGAAAGCTTTGGATTTTGATTTTGAGTAGTAGACTAGATCACCTATTTGGCATCATACTTCAGGATCCCTGTGATAATCTATCTGGAGTGAAGTACTCTCTAAAACTTGTCATTGTTATTCTTCTTTGTTACATACATACATCTGTGTTTTAATTCTAAATCTGAATGTATAACTAGGAGTATTACTACAGGACATGTTAATAACACCATGTTTTTAACTAGTTATCATTTCTTTGTTTTATTCTGATTTCCGGTGTAGGGAACCCTTAATTTCTCCCTCTCCCATTTGATCCCTATCTTCTACTTCCCCTTTCCGGATCAAAGGATCCTTAAGTGCCCTTTATCTCGATCATACCATCTCAAAAACCCAAATTTCCCAAGATCTCCAAGGGTTATCTACCTTTCCCTGTAGATATTTGACCTTTTAGGCCTTGATCCCAGTTCTGCTAGCTTGACTTAGACTCCATAGCCCACTGGACAAGTAGATTTCCCTCTATCTACCCTCCAAGTGAAATTTTCCCACCAAATCCAACAAAGCCAAACCAAATTGCACTTTAATAACTAGCCTAATATTCAAAACTAAAACAAAGTTAAATTTGAAAAAGAGAGCCCTCTCTGAACTCTAGGAAGGCTAGATCCTAGAGTTTGAAGTAGGTTTGTCGTTACCTCTAGTATTTTTTAACTAAAAACCAAAATTCCAGAACTTAAGAATTTATTGGAGTGATAACATACTGGCGAAAATTCTAGATCTAAGAAAGCTAAATATCAGACCAAAGTTGAGGAAATTAATGTTAATATTCTAAAGATATTGATGAAGCTATTGAATTAGCTCATTTATTGACTCGTGCAAACAGACCTCCAATTTCTCAATTACACACTACAATAATTCCAGCTAGATATTCATCTCTTTACGCTATCACATCATTCATAAATTCTACTACCAGATCATCTACAGATCCATTTATCCCTAAATTACCTCTGCAACCCAAAGTGTTATTTCCACCAATCACTTCATCCACTATATCCATTAGTTCACCTTTTGATTTCTTAAAAACATCATCCTCATTTCCCAGCACTTCAAATACAATCTATAGTTCATCCACTATCATTTCCATCATAGCTCCAAGCAGTTTTACCTTACCTCCTAGTCAAGCCAAGCTTCAAGATATGGCTGCTAGATATGTTCCCCTTGTCCTACCACAACAACTTCATGACATGCCACAATACTATCAAAACAAAATATCATTGTTTGATGGCACTACTCAATATACTACTCAACAAAACATTACTAAAATGACAAAATTCTTTGAACTTTATGAAACTGATGATTCATATGTTCAAATGAGACCGTTTGCTCAAACTTTAACAGGAGCAATTAAGAAATGGTTTAAAGGTTTAGCTGCTAGTAGTGTAACTGATTTATCTGTCTTTTTTACTTTGTTTCTAAATAAATGGGAAAAGAAAAAGAACCCCCTCCAAATTTTTTCTGAATTTGATAATTTGAAAAGAGCCCCAAATGAGTCAGTCCAAGATTACTGCACCAGATATAATAGTGTCTATAATTCTATCCCTGCAAATTTGAAACCTACTCCTTATTTCATTCTACTCAATTTCCCTGATGGATTTGATACAGATATGGCTTACCAATTAATGGAAAGAGATGCAGACACCTTAGAAAAGCTAGAAAAGCTAGACTTAGAAATGAAAGAAGAGTCACTATTAAAGAAGAAAATGCAAATTCAGACACAAAAATGGATGTTATAGCTAAAACCTTAGAAATATTAATTGATACATTAGATAATATGGAGAGAAGACCTCAGTGGGATAACCAACAACAGATTAGAAATCCCAATTTTAGAAAAAATATAAATTCTGGAAAAGCAAAAGAAACATCCCTAGACCAAAAAATTAGGCCACAATTCCAAGAGAACTATGCTAAAAGTTCTCAGAATAATAATGATGAGAAGGAGGATACTATTAATCTAATGGGAATTGATGACAATAATATTATTTTCCTTACTCAGGAAGATCAGGAATTGTTTGAACTTCAATAGCTTAAATTAGATTCTAGTGAATCCTTTGATTGTAAGCAAAGTTTTGACTATGCAATAAATGAAATAAACAGCCAGTATAACCTTAGAAACATGAAGAATAATGAGTCTTCTACTAGGAAAACTTCCCAAACGCAGAATCAGAAAACAGTAGATGCCCCTAAAACAAAATTTCTGCAAATTCTCCCTAGGGAAAATAAGCAAAACTCAAATTCCTCCCAAAACATTTCTAGTTCAAAGAAAACATAAGGCCCTAAAATTGTTTATATTACAGATGAAGTTGTTCAAACTGCAAAATATTCTCAAAAATATAATGTTGCTAAAGCTTCTAATTCTGTAAAAACAACAAATTTAGATCCTAAAAAACCTTTTGTTGATCCTAAAACAGTAGACCCAAAAATTGTTGCCTCAAAAACATCTACTGAAAATTCTAAGTCAGAAATAACATCTACTGCTTCACAAACAATCCTTGAAAATAAAGTTAGAAGTAGTAAAACACAAGAAACACAAACAGAGAATCCTAAAACAATTGAAAATGAAAAAACAACTGTAGAAAAGCAAGACAAACCAACACAAACTATAGTTACTAAAGAAGAACTGATTCAAATTAGTAAAGTTCAACCTGCATTCAACATACAATCAGAAATTGCAAAACTTAAAGTACCAATTCCTTTGACTGAATTGGTAAAGAATGACTTC
Source organism: Pinus albicaulis (assembly GCA_034641835.2). Classification (NCBI taxonomy): domain Eukaryota; kingdom Viridiplantae; phylum Streptophyta; class Pinopsida; order Pinales; family Pinaceae; genus Pinus; species Pinus albicaulis. Next base: position 276,360,904 of record CM076583.1, read on the forward strand.
TATAAATCAACCATAACTGAAACATTAAATATGAATGATGGAGAAGACTCCACAAATCTAAATGATGATCAACCAGAGTTGATTTTTGGCCCAAATGTAAATGGAAAACACACAGATGGAGCAGTTCCTCCATTTTATATCAGTCTCCCTATTCATGATAAAATTCTACATAATACAATGCTAGATGTAGGAGCTTCCCATAATTTAATGCCAAAATCCATCATGGAAACTCTGAATCTAGAAATTACAAGGCCATACAAAGATTTATTTTCTTTTGATTCCAGTAAATTTAAATGCTTAGGTTTAATTAAGGATTTGTGTGTAACACTAGTTCAATACCCTGGTAAGACTATATTAATTGGACATAGTCAGTAGTGTTGAAAGATCTATAAACTACCCAATTTACTCTACACCAACTGACCTTGATTCTTTCATCCTTTGTAACTCTATAACAAATGAAATCCAAACTGAACTAGTAGATAAAAAGAGAGAACCAAACAATGATAACATTTTTCATGAATCTCAATGGCATTTAGACTTTGATGTTTCAGTGAATAAGTTAGGAGTAGGAGCAGGAGTCTGGATAAAAAATATGGAGACCAATCATTCTGAAGGTCATGCTTTCAGGCTAAATTTCAAATGTACAAACAATATGGCCGAGTACAAATCCCTTATCCTAGGACTCCAAATCATTAGAAATTCGAGAGGAAAAAAAAATTTAATCATGGGAGATTTAGATTTGATCATAAAATAGGTAAATGGAGTTTATTCTGTTTACAATCCTAGACTGAACAGATATAGAGACACTGTCATAGATTTAATTGATGATTTATTGGAATGCAAGTTTGTTGTTATACCTAGAAAACAAAATATACAAGCTCATTGTCTTGTAAATTTTTCTAGTACATGCAATTTACCATTCCAACCTAATCACAGATATTTTGCTGAAGTCAAACATAGGCCAATAATTCCATATAACCTTAAGTATTGCAAAAAAATTTCTCAGGATGAACAAATTTACAAGTTTATGAACAATGAAGGAGAATTTCATAATTGTATTATAGATACAGATTGTACAATAAATCATGATTTGGATTGTGAAATAGATTTAAATGACTTAGATGTAAATAAAATAAAGTTTGATAAACCCACTAGATTTAGTCAAGCTAACATTGACAGCTTAGAGAAAGTAGAGATTGAAGAAATTGTTGAAGATGAATCAGATATAGTGAATCTTAAGGATAATTTTTTACCTAAAGGTTTAACTCCCTTAGAAGATATTTTTGACTCTAATGATGTAGCTAGAAAACCAAAAATGGAGCCAGTAAGATCTGACATAGAACAATGTAACATTGGTATAGAATCAAAACCAAAGATAATTAAACTGTCCAAAATTTTACCTCAACAAGAAAAGGATAAATATATTAAACTTTTAAAGGAATATCAAGATGTTTTTTCTTGGAGTTATGAAGATTTAAAATCTTATGATACGAACATAATCCAACATAAAATTCCAGTAAAATAAGATCAAAAGCCATTCAAACAAAATTTGAGAATAATTAACCCTGTGCTATTACCTTTGATTGAAAAAGAAATTAAAAGAATGTATGATGCCCAGATCATTGCACCAATCAGATATTCTGATTGGGTTTCCAACTTAGTCCCTACAAGAAAGAAAATAGGAGAAATTAGATTGTGTGTTGACTTTAGAAATCTTAACAAAGTATCATTGAAGGATAATTGCCCTTTACTTAAAATGGACCACATATTAAAAAGGGTAGTAGGCTCTTCAAGGATTTCATTGTTAGATGGTTTTTTAGGATATAACCATATCCTAGTTCGAGAAGAAGACCAAGCTAAAACAACATTTACCACTCCTTGGGGCACTTTTATGTATGTAAAAATGCCTTTTGGCCTAATGAATGCAGAAGCAACCTTTCAAAGGGCTATGGATATAACCTTTTTAAAGGAAATACATGAGTTCTTAGTAATTTACTTAGATGACATTACTATGTTTTCTAAAATAGATAATTGACACTTGGATCATTTGAGACAAGTTTTTATTAAGTGTAGGAAATATGGCATCTCTTTAAATCCTAAGAAAAGTCTATTTGGAATAGAAGAAGGTAAGTTACTTGGACATATAATCTCAAAAGAAGGAATTAGGATAGATCCTGCTAGGATAGAAGCAATTCTGAAGATCAACCCACCAAGAAACATCAAAGAATTACAAGCTTTTTTAGGTAAGATAATTTTTTTAAGAAGATTCATATCTAATCTAGCTGAGATAATTAGAGAACTGAATAACCTGTTTAAAAAAAATTTAGCTCTTAGATGGACTGTTGAGGCTAAAAAATAATTTGACTCTATAAAACAAGCCTTAACTAAAACTCTTGTCCTAATAAGTCCTGATTTTAAGAAAGATTTCATGATTTTTTCATTTGCTTCAGAACACACCATTGCTGCAGTCTTACTACGGAAAAATGACCAAGGATTTGAACAACCCATAGCTTTTTTCATTAAAACCCTTAGAGACGCCCCTTTTAAGTATAAAATTATGGAAAAACAAGCCCTAGCCTTGGTTAAGGCCATTAAAGATGTCAGAGTTTATATTCTCTACTCACACATTATTTCCTATGTCCCAAATTCTGTAGTTAAAGACATTCTTACTCAGGATGGTCCTTATGGAAGAAGAGGTAAGTGGATTGCCACTATCTTGGAATATGACATAGAGATAAAACCCACCAAGCCCATTAAAGGCCAAGTATTAGCCAGACTTATGGCTGAATCCAATTGTAATGCCATAGATATAAATTTTATTACTCAAGTAGATGATCAGGAGGATATGGAGACTCGATTGATCAGTGAAGCCTTTTCACACTCACCTTGGTATACAAATATTATATTTGTACTCCAAAACTTACAAACTCCTCCTAGATTGTTAAGAACCAAAGCTATATTTTTGAAACTTAAAGAAGTAATATTTTGTATCTTAGATAATGTAATTTTTTGGAGATATCATAGTGGGATTTTATTAAATTTCTTACTAAAGGAAGAAGCTGACAAAATACTTGAAGAATTTCATGCTGGTGATTGTGGAGGACATTTATACTAGAAAAATTCTGCTGACAAGATCCTGAGAGATATATTTTACTGGCCTACCTTGTTTGCTGATGTCAAAAAATTTGTTACTTCATGTCATAAGTACCAAATTTTTGAGGGCAAGAAGAAATTATTACCCATCCCTTTAAGTCCTATTTCAACTGAAGTGCCATTTCAACAATGGGGTCAAGACTTCATTGGTTAAATTCACCCTCCCTCTTCAGGCCAACATAAGTGGATTTTGACAGCCACTGATTATTTTACCAGGTGGATTGATGCAATACCTTCCAAACAATCCACTGATACTGTCATTATTTCCTTCCTAAAAAACAACATCCTTTCAAGATTTGGGTGCCCTCAAAAGTTAATTACTGATAATGCAGCAGCATTCAAATCCAATAAAATGATTGACTTTTGCCACAAATACCATATTACCCTAGGCCACTCTATTGCATATTACCCCCAAGGTAATGGCCTAGTTGAATCCTCAAACAAAATCCTACTAAATATCATCAAAAAATTACTTGAAGACAATAAAAAGACTTAGCATAAGAAGTTAGTCAATGCCTTATGGGCAGATAGACTTACTACTAAAAAATCCATTGGTACTTCACCTTACCAACTAGTTTATGGAATGGACGTTGTTTTTCCTTCCTCCCTAGGTGTACCAGTGATGAATATTATCCCAAAATTACAAGTTGAAACTAATGACATCCAAAGAAGGATAAATCAAACTATTGACTTGCAACAAACAAGGGAAGAAGTATATATCAAATTTCAAGTCATTCAGGATAAGATCAAGAAAATATATGATAAAAATACTAAAGAGGATGATTTTTACATAGGAGATAAAGTGTTAAAATGGGATTCCAGAAGAGAAGACAAAGGAAAACATGGAAAATTTGATTTTCTAAGGAAAGGACCTTATGTAATTTATGGATATAGAGGTAATAATGATTTATTTCTGAAAAAATTGGATGGAACATATCTACAAGAAGGACCAGTTAATAGCAGAATGTTAAAGCACTATTACTCACCTGAGTTAACCAATAGTTAGTTTTTATTCACTTTGATCATTGTACATATACATTGCAAAGTTTAGATTGGATTAGATGTTTCCTTAGAAAATTTGAAGCCCGAAGAGAAGGCCCTAAGCTTTGAAAATTAAATATCATAAATATGAATAAGCTCCATATATCATAAGACATTTACAGGGTCATTAGAGTCAAATTTCAAAGGCTACTAGCCTTAGAGTTCTTGATATTTCACCAGGAAATGTCATCCCCATGTCGAGCCACTGTTAGGGTCCTATAATAATAGGGTTCATGAAATTTTGAATTGACTTTGATAAGTCTTGTAAATATGTACATACCTTGCAGTCTACAAGTTGTTTTCCCATATTTTGAAAAAATGAAAAATAAAAAAAAATCAAAAAGAGGGTAAAAATTCCTAAAAGAAAGATCAAAGGACTTTGAATAATATAAATCCAAAAATAAAAAGAGAAATAAAACCTGAAAGTGAGAAAATCCAAAAGACACTACTTTTAATTTTTACTGCAAGAATAATGATTATGTGCAGAGTGTCAATAAATTCCATAATCCATGATCAGTTAAACAACTCAATCTTAACTTTTCATGCTTTCAATTTCATGTTTTAGATAGTGACTAAAGATTTGTCAAACAGTTTAAACTTGAAAAATTAGTAGATAGGTAGAAAATAATGAGGAGCTCAACAGTTTAATCTAAGCCCTCAGATTAAATAAGGTAGATTTAGATTAGTTTTATGCTTTGAAAGAAAATGTTTTAAGGTTGCAAGCCCAAATGCACCTGCAAAATGAAGAAAAATGTTAGAAATACAAGATTGGGTAGGTAGAAAGCAGTGAAGAAATCATGTAAATGATACATCATCGGTCAAAATCACTAATTTCCCCTCCCCCATGAGTATTCAATATTCTAAGCTATCAGTCAAATAGACTCAGAGCATTTCTCTAACTTTTGTTGGGACCGGACCCAAGGCTCTATGACAGGTTAGTTAAAAATATTGAGTTCTTATGTTAAATCCTCATTTATCATCATTTACCCTTCATTCATGTATTAAAATCCCTTTTTCCGAAGTAAGCACACATTCTTACTTAGTAAAATGTAACCCTAGAGTAATTAACTCCATTCCTTCAGAAGCATTCATAAAAACCCACAAAGTTACATTTATCCTAAGTATTAGTGAAAGAAATATGAAAATGAGAAATGCTTGATTTCATATGATACTCAGAGATAATATGTATTTTTTTTTACATTTCACTCCCCTCTCATATTAACTTTTAACATATTTTATTAAATCCCTAAAAATACCCTTTCCTACTTATTAATTTCATTATATCTAAATACCCCAAAAACCCACTATTATAAACTTTTGACCAAAGTATGTTATCCCATGTGCATAAATGAAAAACCCAAGATATAAAGCCCTTTGGTATAAGTGATTATCTTCATTTGCTTTATCCCGCCCCTATATTTTTTTTAAACTATCCAAATAGTTAAAAAACTATATAATATAATCAAATGTGCCCTCATATTTTAAACATTTTTCAAATGTTTTAAAATAAAACAGTTTTAAACCACCATATATTATACCAAGTCTAAAGCCCGCACCTTTGTATATTGTATTAAACATTGTTATAATGTTTTAAACCATGATTAATCCCACCGCTGTGTAGAAATAAACCCATATATATATGTTTTAAACCTATACTCCTCGATTATATTATAAACGTTTAAATACATATTAAACCATTCCACTTACATAACTAAAGCCCGGTCCCACCTTTACTTTTCAACACAACTCTCAAAGCGATCTCAACCCTTCACGTTCATTTCTCAAATCTGACGGTCGACGAGTGATATCACATAGAAAAAGTGCACGATAGCCCCAAGGCGAAAGCCATGTGAAATAGCTGGTTTTCTGCTGACCCCTTCCCTCCATGTGGCCTCTTTTGATTCAATTGCATGGGTTTTCATTAAAACCACTTACCACTCAAAATCCACGCGATAAACCGCTGGTTTTCAAAGACTATTTAAATTCGAAATTGTTTCTCTCTTGATGCAACCTGTATTTAATGTCAAAGGGTTCATACAATCAAATTTTTATTAAACCCTTGTATATGCATTTTTCATTCTTTTACCTATCTGTCGTGTTTCAAAAAAAAAATTTTGCCCTCCTGACTGTGTAAGACTGCAAAAACCTCTAATACCCGTTTCTACGCCGAGAACCTCTGAATTCACCAAAAGAAGCCTGTAAAAGACTGCAGAGGAGATATATCACTCCAGTTCAACCACTGAAGATATCAATTTGACCAAAAGATAAAATAAACCCTGTTAAAACCGATACCTGTGTCAAAACAGGTATTTTTCTGAGATTCAAACCTGCAACTTAATTCAAAAAAACCATTTTCGACAAAAAAAAGCAGTTTGAATTAAGAAATTAATCAAATTAAATTGCCCAAAAGTCCGAGAAACAGGAAAAACCCTAGAAAAATTTTCCCAGGAACCCTAGTTGTCTACTATGCACCATTTTTAAGGAAATTTATCAGTTTTTCATGATTATTGATCAATTTCAAGCTTTAAAAGGCCAAAAATCCTCTACAGGTGCCCTATATCTTCTGAAAAACCTTTGTCATCAGATTTTTAGCCCAATTTGCAGTCAAAAGACTTAGAAAACCCCTGTTTTATGTTTTAGACCATTTTTAGCCTCAGAACTTCATTTGAGAGACCTAATTGAGAATAAAATCCAAAAAGACATTATATTTTGCTGAAATTGCGTAATCAAGCCTCTGTTATAGTAAAATTTCCTCTGCAAATAGTTTAAACTTGCAGAAGCCAAACAAAATGCCTAAAAAATAGTGTGTAAACAAATCTGAAGGTTCTAAGACTCCTAAAGCTACTCCTTCCATGACTCCAAATACTGCAATTGTATTCAACCCATTACAACCCCCAGTTGTTGATATTGAGCATATTCCTCTATCTGATATTAACTACAAAATAGTTGATCCTATAGTTGAGTTCAATCTGTTAGATATCCACAACTGGTGTTTTGAAAAATCCCTAGATGACCAAGAAGATGTTCATATTTGGGAATCTAATTTACCCAAATATGTAGTCCCCCTGACTCACCCTTGTCAAGAAATTATCAGACTATGTCACCAGTACTACATTCCTGAACAAACAGCTATTTTGAATGCAAATATATAGGTCCTACTTACTATTACTGCAGAGTCAATAAACCAAATACTGCAGCTTCAACCAAACCCCCAATCAGTCCAATTGTCTATTGAAGCCCTCACTAAGTTATACATTAACTTAGACTTTCCTAAAAGGTTTGTGATTTTCTAGACTTTCATGCCTCTGCATGTTGAGATTCCAAAATTAAACCCTCAATATTCAACTGCCAAGTTCCCTTAAGGTTCAAGGCACGTAATCTCCATGCTTTCCTTGATACTTGGGTATTTCACTGATGAGCATACTGATGAGTTTATCCTAGGATTTTTGTCCACCTTTTCTCCAGGACAACCACCTTCAGTTGTATTTGACTATGTTGGTTTTATAGCTGATAGCATTCACTATCAATTGACTAATTTGCAACTGGAAGGAGTATTTAGATACACATCCTATATTTTCCACTTGTTTCTATTCTTTCAATCAGAGAGCTTTCCAATTTCACTTCAAAAGTTGGATATAGAAGGAAAACCTCTAGTAGTTGTCTTTTGGACATCTATACTTAGAAAAAAAGGCACATAATTTAGTTATTTAGAGTTTACAGATTTGTTTGTACATCCATTGACCACCATCCTGACAAAAACAGAGCAGCCTAGAATTAGTGAGGAAATGAAGAGAATATTGCAGCTATCAGAGCAAAGCAAGGTGATTGGTATTTTTATGAGAAATTCACTGAAATCAAATTTTTTGGTTCTAACTTGTTGCCTTACAAGTTACCAAAGAATCAATCAATAAGGATCTTTGGCTTAGAATACATTAGGCAGATCCTAAATTCAGATTCAATTAATTTTATGGCAACCAAGAAAAAGACCCAATTTAAACTCAAAAATCAAATTGGGCCTTTCATATGTAATCAAAGAGATAAAGAAAAGGAAACATCAAGTCAATTACTGGAATATAAACTGCAAGAAAGCTTCCCATGGAATTATGATCCACAAGGGATCCTAAGTAAACTAAGAGTAAAATGTAAAATGACACCCTTTATCCATGAGTCAAAGCAAGATATAGAGAAGTTTGCTAATCAAATTGAGTGGGTTGAAAATACTTTAACAGAGGAAGTAAACCAAAGGAATACTAGTCACCTTTTGGAAGTTGCCAAACAACCAGAGACATCCACTAAAAGAATCAGAGAAGAAGGAGCTTATACAACAAAGACTACAATAGAGACAAATTTTAAAATAATTTACAATAAGAGGCCAAAACTAGATACAACAGCTAAAGGTAAACTAAAAATAGATTTTGAAGAAGCACAGCCTTTGAATACCAACGCTACACAGACAGGGACCAATGTAGCCACTGTAATCATCAGTGAGATGAATCAGAATGAAGAACAATTGAATAATGAAGATGCATAGATAATGGAAAGGCAACAAAGTATGGAGGCTTCTACCTCACATTCAGCTGAGGAGAAGGATTTGGATATTAAGGAAAAATACAAGAAAATCAAATTGAAGAATGAGGAAATCAAAACTAAAATATATTCTCAGTTTTTGAAGCAAAAGCCAGATAACCAAAACAGTTTCCTATCAGCATTTGATTATTCGACTCAAAAATTGATTATGTCAGTTTTACAGCCCACTATACTAGTGCCAAAGATAGTGGCTGACTATAAAAAAGTTGATATGGAAGTAGCCACAGATAAAATCCATGAGTTGGATCAGATTGAATTTCACAGGCAAACATCAGAGATGCTTTATTCCACAGTGACCACAAAAGCTATGAGTGCTCATAGGCTTCAAAATACCATTTCTAATATGCAGGACCAAATGAAGGTGGATAAAGCTTCATTATATGAAAAGGATCTAAGGATAAACGCCTTATATGAGTTAGTATTACAGGTAGGATATGATCCTACAAACATCAAAGCAGTTGAAGCATTGGTTAAAAATAAAAATGAGGACATAGCGGCCTTGAGGAAACAGCTCAAGCTTCCTCAAGAAGAGCATCCTCAAACAAAGGAAGTTTTACAAGATCAAAAGGAGAAAGATGAAATGATGAGCTTGATACTTCAATTGACGGCTCAAATCAAGGAAATGGAAGTACAAATGGAAAAATTTGTCCAAGAAAAGGAGACAGTTACGAAACCAGTCATTCCCACTATTATCCTAGTCATCACAGCAGCAGTGCCTTCTACTTTAGGAGAAAAATTGGCACCCAAAGAGCCACTAGACACTGCAGTGCCAGTGACATCCTCAACAACTTCAAAAACTGAATCTTCTACAACAGTGTTGCCACCTACATATGAAAGCAGTCAACAAGTAAAAGAAATGGAGGATATCTCCTTGAAGACCAATGAAATCAATATATTGACCAAGATAATTGAAAATCTTGAGAAGGCAATCAAATTAGCTCATATAGATGCTAAAATACATGAGAAAAATGCCCACAGATTCAGTGAAGAGGTAAAGAAGCTCCAGAAAGAATTAACTCTCAAGGATCAAATATCATATATTAAAAATTACCTATGGAATAATTTAATTGAAGCCATTCATGATGTTTGGCCTTCAATTCAAGTAATTTTTTAGTAGAGAGAGTTACTATTGGCATCACAAGAAAATATCCAAAAGACACAAGAAGAATTGGCAGATAAACCAGAATGGGCTGTAAGGTTAACAAATTTCCTCAACAACAAGAATAGAAAGCAAATTTAAGAATTAAAGATCAATGATAGGATAACCACAATCCTAGAAATTAGAAAAGTAACCACCAAAAGAAATTTTATGAGGTAGCTTGAAGAGAAATGTGAAGGAATGAATACTACTGTCACTAGATTCATGGTTAAATTCACCAATTTAAGGCAAAAGGGACTTCCTGATATCATGGTGATTAATTATAAGCTAATGCCTCGGAATGATTATAAGAAAAATATCAGAGAACATGCCAAGGAGCAAGTGAACAAGCCAACAAGTCAAGACATTCCCACAGGAAACATATTGCTAAAAAGTTTTGAAGATTTATTTTATTTGCAGTATGAAATCAAACATTTGTTTGTCATCAAACCCACATTTTCCAGGTACACTAAGGCTGATGAGAATTTTAGGAAACTAAAGAATATTAGAATTCCTAAAAATGAGGAGTGGCAGACATTGATTGATTTGCTATAAAAAATGAAAGGCAAACAAATGAAGAAGAAAAAATATGTTTGTTGATTTTACTGTCAAAATATATTTTTACATGAGAAACCAATTTTACTGAAGGTTAACGAGTATCAGAATTGAAAGAGTATAAGTGAGAAAGAGTATTAGTGAGAAAGAGTATCAGTGAAGGCAAGTTAGATTCTTAAAAATATCTAAAAGGCCACCAGAAAGGACACATAAGCAGCCAGTTGCTTCTTATCTTAAAAAAATTTCTATTTATTTTGAATAAAATAGGACAGCTTGCTAATTTGTTGAGTGAGTTGTCACTATTATTGTTGTAAGATATTTAATTTTCCTAAGTTAATTCATAGAAGTCATCTAGGATATTTTTTAAAACATTTTATATAAATACTTCACTCTTTGAATTATTTTTGGTGTGGAATAAAATTGCTAGAGATTACTATAGATATTTTGTTCACTTGAAGGCTTTGGATTTTGATTTTGAGTAGCAGACTGGATCACCTATTTGGCATCATACTTCGGGATCCCTGTGATAAGCTATCTAGAGTGAATTTCTCTCTAAAACTTGTCATTGTTATTCTTCTTTGTCACATACATACATCTATGTTTTAATTCTAAATTTGAATGTATAACTAGGAGTATTACTACAGGACATGTTAATAGCACCATGTTTTTAACTACTTATCATTTCTTTGTTTTCTTCTGATTTCCAGTGTAGGGAACCCTTAATTTCTCCCTCTCCCATTTGACCCCTATCTTCTACTTCCCTTTTCCGGATCAAAGGATCCTTAAGTGCCCTTTATCCCGATTATACCATCTCAAAAACCCAAATTTCCCAAGATCTCCAAGGGTTATCTACCTTGCCCTACAGATATTTGACCTTTTAAGCCCTGATCCCAGTTCTCCTAGCTTGACTTAGAATCCATAGCCCAATGGACAAGTATATTTCCCTCTATCTACCCTCCAAGTGAAATTTTCCCACCAAATCCAACAAAACCAAACCAAAATGCACTTTAATAACTAGCCTAATATTCAAAACTAAAATAAAGTTAAATTTGAAAGAGAGAGCCCTCTCTGAACCCTAGGAAGGCTAGATCCCAGAGTTTGAAGTAGGTTTTTGGTTACCTCTAGTATTCTTTGACTAAAAACCAAAATCCCACAACTTAAGAATTTACTGGAGTGATAACACTTTCCATGTCTTTCTTAAAATATTCCATGTTGCCTTCTATACCATTCATCTTAGCTTCCATATCATTATTCAAACCATCCATCCTAGCTTCCACACCTTTCTTCAAACCATCCATCTTAGCATCCACACCTTTTTTCAAACCATCCATCTTAGCTTTCATGTTGCCTTCTATACCATCCATCTTAGCTTCCATGCCTTTCTTCAAACTATCCACCTTAGCATCCATGCATTATTTCAAGCCATCCATCTTAGCTTCCATTTCATTTTTTGTTACTCTTTGCGACAGCGAAATTTGTTGCACTTGTTCTTGTAATTTTGATATACCATGTTTCACTTCTTCCTCTTCATGAATCATAATAGAGCCTTCTCAGGGATTAATGGGTGTTGAATTATTTTAGGGGGCCATTTTAGAACCCAATACTGATATTTATGCTTCAATATGCCCTTGGAAACCCTTCAAACTGATTTTTCAAACAAGACTCATGCAATTTAAAAAAACACACACACCTTTTTCTTGCTTTTGAGGATCTCAATATTGCATCTGATGTATCTTTGTGATTTCAGATCACCAAGATTTTATCTTTAGTCCTTTATTAGCCCCTTATATATTCTTTCGAATGCCACAAGTCTGACCTGATTTGGATTCTTAAAGACAAAGTTATGCCAAATCTCCCACAATGACCTAATTATGGACGGGTTCACTAAAGAGAACTTGTACGATGTGCCACATGTCACTGTTTCCTCCTTCATCTCTAAAATCGATACACAAGAAACTAAAGTCTATGTGATTTCAACCACATTTTACATAATTCCAATCCGATGCTCACAGAGAGATTTACGACTATTTTCCCAAGGTAGCCTCTTTGAGAAATTCGGGAGCCTAAAAAACCATAACTTCCACAAATCATACCTCCGGAAATATTGTGAACCAATATCTAAAAAATTTTCATGATGTTCCTCAAGATTTCTTCAAAAATGGGTTTATTTTTTATCATTTTAACCTTCGTATATAAAAATTTATAGCGAAAATTCCACGATGACATGTTTGAAGCAGAAAAACCCTAGAATCCAAAGCTTTTATACCAAATGTTATGAAACCAGCTCACAAAATAGAAAAAAAGAGAGATAAATGACTTAAAAATAACCCACTTCGAGGGGGAAACCTCCTTTACATTACATACATGAACAATTCTTGGATGACACAAATGAAATAACCTCCTTTATATATATAGGAGTCCATGGGGTCATACTATAATCCTAGCCAACCTAACAATAATAATGTAAGGGCACAAGAATAAGAATAGTGGGCTATTATGGGGCACAATAATGAAAATATGGGGACTACATGGGTACAACAATAACAATAAGGGGGCTAAACTAACAACAATAAGGGACTACACTAATAATATAGGGCCCTAACAGGGAATTTGAAAGGAAAAAGGGTATTTTTCACATTTTATTTATGAAAATAAAGGAAATTAGGATAAAATAAAGTTGAAACATCATGGGTTTCATTTTAGGAGGAAATTGAAGGAAAATAGATGAAAAATGAAGAAATTAGAGGCATTAGTAATAAACATGATTCATAGGATCAGTACACAACTTTTGGTTCATTATCCTTTTATGATTTTAGTTTTGGAATTTGTTTCAAAGAGGATAAGATAACCAAGAGGAGAAATCAAGCAATAAATAAAAGGAAGGACAAGGAAAGTGAAGGAAAGAAAATATCAAGAAAATAAAGGTTGGATTAAGAAGCTTCAGCGGGAATACTTGCAGGTAACAAGTTGCATGTATGTTTTTCTAGTTGTTTTAGCATACATGGTAGATTCACGTGTGTTTTTGGTTCATTTGTTTTCATTGCCATGTGTTTTTCCTTGTTTGGTAGTGGTTTCAGCCTTGACTTCCATTTCTGAATACCCGTGGTCTCATAGGATTCCTTCTTGGTTGAGCATTAGATTTCCAGAAGGTTTTTGAATCTCGGTGAGGTGGTCTTTGGAAAATCCCAAGGGTTGGAAGTATATATGGTTTTCTCCGAGAATCCCTCAATAGGTGGGTGGAGAGTGGAAAATTCCTTAAGGGATGGTGAAGGAATTTTGAGGCATCCAAGCTTGGTTTCGTTTTGTGATCTCGAGACTGGTTTAGGTGAGATCAACGTAGTGTGAGGGTGGAGGTGGTTTAACCTCTAGATTCTCTTAGTTTTTTATGCATCGGTTATCCCAAGAGATCCCACATTCATGCTTGGAATATGGCACGAGGGTGATTGGAGGAAAGGAATATTTGGTTTAGCTCAATCTATGGTTGGGAAATATCTAATTCCCTTATAATTCATGAGTAATTAAATATTTTATTATGTGGATATAATGGTTGTTCTATCATTTATATTTATCTAGTTATATCTTGGTTATAAGCATGGTTTTATGATAGATTCAAGTTGTGGCTCTTATCATGTTTTACTTGTAATTGAACGGTTAATGAATCCATTACCTAATGGATTCTATCGTAGCTATTTTGAGAGTGGATTAGACCTTCTTGATGTTCTTAGATAAGTTCATATCTCTATGTTCATATATGCATTCATGACTTGTAGATTTCATGTTTAATATGTGTTTGATAGAATCACTATCATGGTTAGGCCTTTCTAGGTCAAGTCCTTGATTAAGTTTCATCTTAGATCCTTTTTCCTTGTGTCATTTATCATTATAAAAATATTTGTAAAGTTCAGGGTAGTAGCCTGAAGTCTAGCCCTAAAAAAATGGCTTGAATAGCGCAGTCATTGGCATAATACTGGTTAAAAAATACTGCAGTCAAACCCTTGCAATAGTTATGCATGCGATTGGAGGTTTTCAGTGACATGAATGTAGAATTTTTCATATCACTAGGAGTTCATATTAGTGAAGAATCAAGTTGACTCAGAGTTTTGGCACCTGGAAGGGTGTTCTAGCTCTTGTTGGTATTTTAGCACCTAATGGAAGTTAGTAAGGTATTGGTTTGTCGACTCCATTTCCTTAAGGTTATCTAGGAGGTTTAGTCATCCCATAGAAGCCCTCAACCCATGTTTACCCTCGGAAGGCTACTTAAATTGGGTAGATAAGGGAGGAGGCATTTACAATCACCCTCCCATTATGTGTTGTGTTCATCTCAATTGTTTCATCCTTATTCTTGGATTTGATGCCACAATTTCTTCAAGAAAATTTGAATCAAATTACTCTTGGATGCACCTTCTGAATACATATGCTTTTCCAAACATGTAACTTATGATTATCAACAACTTTTTTTCTTTGTGTTTTTTGTTTTCCTTGAATATTTGCTTACTCTTCCTTCTTTACTTTCGTTGTGCCTTTGAATTGGGTGTGAGGTCATCAACGACCTTTGCCATGACAAATTATCACAATTAATTATGGAATTGATAGCGTATACACATGGTCGATGAATCCCATATAAGGGTTCATTCTGCTACCAGGTAATCAACTGCCCCTCCTTATTCTTTCCCGATATTCCTTATTTTTTTTTATAATAAGTTCACGGTTGGGGTCTTCGGAGTTATTGCTCGAAATCGTTGAGAGTATAGGTTCTTTTTAAGGTAATCCCTTTCAATATTTCATTACAGGTGGTTCCATTCTAAATATAAGTTCTAATATATATTTTTTTCTTCCCTTATGTCTACACCTTCAAATGTGGTTTTCTACTCCGGCCATCAAAAATTCTCTTGGGAGTTTTGATGACTTTATTACTCATGTTCTTGATGTTACCGTATTCTCCAAGTGTTTATGAATGTTTATTCAACTAGGGTTTCAAATCTGGATTATCTCTTCTAGTATAATTTGCTAAAGAAGCGCCTTTCCAAACCAAAACCCATTTCTTGTGTTATTGTAATATCTCGTGAACACTTTATATGGAATATTTTAATTCCTATGTTCTAATTTTATGAAGGCTTGTTCAGTTCACACCTATATTTGTACATATTTAATTTAGTATGACCTATGGATTTTACTTATTCAAAATAAGGTTATTCAGTATCGTATCACAATTTGTGTTTGAGTTGGAGGCCATTGGATTTTATTGTAGTAATTCGAACTCTCCTATTAGATGGAATTGTGTTCAGTGCTATGATATTCCCTCTCTATATTAAGAGGTCTTCTTAACAAAACAAGTTATCTACCTAATTTTGTTAGATGTTTGTACTTATTAAAGATTTATATGAGTTTTACAATTTCCTTATTAAAATTGACACTTTAATTATATATATTGTGTTAGTTATGTGGATAATAATCATGGTATGTATATACTTACAAATCTGCATTCTGGGGTTTTTTTTTTTTTAATGATCATCACAGAGTATACAAGTACTCTGTATTTTGTTTTATTTGATAGATTTATAAGCTAATAGAACTAGACTTCTGTTGGAAATCTTTCCTAAAGGAAAATTATTCATTTTTCGCTTTTCTTTCATAGTGTTTAGAATTAATCTCATTAATTTTCTAATTATGTGTTTTAATAACTCTTATTATTATTATCTAGTACTAGAAATCTAGTAGATTGATAGCATTGTTCAGAGGAAAATATCCCTTGGTTGTAAAACTCTTAAACTGGACCAAGTTCTGGTTTAATTTCTTCTATATTTAATATATACACTTGGGTATTTTCTTTTGTACAGGACTTGTCATAAAATATGGGTTTATTACTCGTTTCTCTTTTATGTTTGATTAATTTATCTATTTTTTCAAAATCTTCAAAACAACCTGTTCCACATATATGATTTAGTTAGTAGGTTATAAGAATGGTTCCATAATTTTTCTCAGGCTGCTAGTTATATCCAATTTGGATTGGATACTAAATTGGTTTGAGACAAGTTTTAGGTTCCTAAGAGTTGGTAAATTTCGCACAACCCTTTCCCTGTTCTAGTGTAGCTATTAGTATTAATCTATAGAAATAGTGCATACCTCTCACTCTTCTACACAACTATGTACAATATTTATTGTAATTTTCCACTTACCCATTTATTTTAACACTTTTATTACGAGTGTTTATGGTAGGAAAGACTTGGTACATCTTGAATCTAGCCAACCACCCTTCTATAATACTAAGTGTTACACAGTATTTTTTCACCATCCCTAAGGGACTGTGGGCTCTTAAAAATTTTCATGGCACCGTGTCTTCGAGCTCAGCTGGAGTTACTACATTATCTGGTCAGTGTGTGGGACATCGATCGGGAAATATTTATTATTTGCGATCAAGAGTTGGAGATTGAAGTCTCTTGGATTGTCTGCTGTCAGCTCCACAAGATCACAGTTAAAAAATGGTAAAATGCTCACAAGAGGTGAAAAGGTGAAAAGTAAATTATTTTTACTATTTCTATCATTTTATAACCTTTTTGAAACCCTAATTAGGTTTTTGTGTTTATTTTTTGATTATTTTAATATTTTATCTCAAAAAATTGGTTTTGTGTGTGTTTCTTGTGCATCGACAGGTCCTAAACATGTTGATGATGAAGTGATGATTTTTATTTTATTACTTTTTCGAACTCAGTAAAAACATGAAAAATTCACCCCCTGGAGTCATCTTTCATCTCTTTTCTGACTCTCGAAAATTGAAAAGATTGCCAAGACTCTTATCGTTTTGAACTCCTTAGAGGTTGTGAAATTTCATCTGTCTAGTATACGTTTACCCCTTTCTCAGGCTGGGATAGATTATTTACGAAAAATGAATACCTTAGTCAATCGCAACTAAGAGGTTCTCCCAGATATTGTTTTCTACCTTTTCGGATCTGTGAGACTACCTATGAAAAGGGACCTGCTATATTTTTCTTTCCTGCTTCTTTTCAAACTCTCTAAACATGAAAATATGTCGAGTTCTTCCTTTTTCAGACTCGTTAAAACCTAAATGACATTGGTAATCATCACCATGACGTTGTTCATTTCCTCCTTCCTAGGGCTCGTAAAATGTACTAGGATGGATTTGTCCAAAGGAAAAACTTATATGATAAGCATACGCTATCCTCTTCAATATTGTTTCCAAAAATAGTTGGGGTACTCGCCAGAAATGGTGGGGGGAAATGGAACCAGTTCTCTGTCGTGTCGGCAATATGTCGCTCTTGAACATGACACTTGTCTTCATTTCGTGTCGGGTTGGGGACATCCCATTCGTCATTTTGCCTCCATGGTTTTGGGTTATTTGTTTTGACCTCTCATTTTCTATTTTCCACGTCATCATGACCTCATATCCCTTGATGTAAAATGCTGTGAAATTTCAAAGTCGTTGCCGATATGTTCAAGAGAAGTTTCATTCTGTAATTTTCAACCCATGATCCTCTGCTTGGTCCTAATTCACTATTATCTTATTCCTCTCTCTTATGTCAATGATGTGGGAAACATTATGGCCTTCCTTCGACCGATCACTTTCTTTCAACTTCAGTTTATTATCTAGGAACTTGATCCATAGACTCCCTTCCGGTACCTTGGAGCTTGCATGCCTCAATGGAAAGTTTTTCACATTCAACAATAGGTCCTCATCATTGGACTTCGATTAAGTGATTTCACGGGTGTTCGACTCTAGCTCACTGTTCACATTCCACATATTGTATTAGTTGTACCTTGAGAGCCATTGTCATTATTGGTGGTTTCTCTCGTGTTTGTTAATAGATTTCATCATTGGTTGGTAATTAGGAAATTTTCTTCCATGTTCAACTTCAGCTCACTAATTCACATGCTTGAATTTGTACCTGTTTGGGTTGAGATGGAGTGTAAGACCCTAGGTTTTGTCTGATAAAATCTAGGCTGCGAGAAGATTTGGTTTATCATGACTATATGCATTACTCTTCTGATTGGATGGTTGGGACCATACCTGAGTCTATTTGGTGATCCTTCTTACTGGATGGTTGTGTCCATACCTCAGATCATATTGTTAGATGTACTCTATTATGGATGGTTGCACCCCTACCACATATTCATGTATTAGAGATATCAGTTGTACTTGTGATCAGGTGATCATGTCCAAGTTGAAAAAATGCTCAAAAATGGAACTGCTTAGAATTGGTTGCAATCTGAACGATCGAAAAGGCCTCGTCGTTGTGATTCTGGTGTCATGCACGGGACTCAAATCCGACGTCATATGTGAAAGTTATGCAGGTTCGAGGTCTCCAGTGACCTGCTAAAATCAGTTGACCAAAGTTGACTTTTCAATTTTGGAAAAATTAAAAAGAGAATATTCTTTGAAATATTCCAAAGAATATTCCACTGGAGCGAATGGGCATTTGACAAGTGGCATCTATTAATTCATTGTTGGTTTCACTGTGGTTTTTGGAGGCCAATGAAAGGGTGACACATGGCCAGCCTGGAGGCTGCCACGTGTCACCTGGGAATTCATCAAGAACTAAACCAAAATTATATGGAGGTCCAACAAATTTAACCCGCGACCTCCAGTTTAAAGTGCCCACAACTTACCATTGGGCTATCCGATGGTTCTTAACCGTGATAGGCTACAACATATATTTGAAGGTTAATGAAGTTATGGGTGGCGACATATGGGGGTCAGGCCCCACATATAATATGACCACCCGTCAGGAACCAAGGGGCTTGCAAGTGGCAGGAATGGTTAATTCTAACATTTCAAACTTCACGTATAATTGTGACCACTCAAACCTTTATTACGACAGTTTTTTGTTAGCTTTTCTTGCAGTGGTTTTTGTGGACCGATCGCATGCGCCTCCCTCCAGCATTTAACTTAACTGCTAGTGGTTCCACCCTATTTGGGGTGTGTTCCACCAATTTTGGGTTTATGCTAAAGTTAGCGCTCCTAACTGGAGTTAGCCCAAATTTAGTGGGGTTTTCAAGTGACATTGGATAGAAATTTTGTTTTGGTCAAAACGTTCACAATATTGAGCCAAATTGGACGAAATTTTAGTAAATTTTGGGTTTCTTGAGCATTCTTGAATGTTTGGGATAGGTTTCAGAGTGAACAGAGGTGTTATTCATCCATTTTTTCTTCAGGCAAGAGGAAAGATCCACTAGGGCCATCAGGGAGATGGAGCTGTATTGGGCTATTCTTCATTGTTTGAGGTGAAACAAAAGCCATTTTTAGCTTATTTCTGTAGACTTTTGAAATCACTTTCATAGCTGGTTTTTCCTGTTTAGGCATATTTTTCACTATATAGCCATTTTTAGCAACCTAATAGAGCAAGGACATGCCCATTGGGACCCTTGGACCCGACAGATGTAGCCTAGGAGGGGTGAATTGCCTCATCAGTTTGTTGTGTTATGTTATGGTGAGTTTATTTTGCTATGTATTTCTGATATAATATGTTAAACAGTAAACTTAATTAACATTTCCTCACACAAAAACTCAAAAACAATTACCAAAACACTTTTTTTAACCTGCAAAAGATGGAGAATACTTTGCACACTAAATTAAATGGAAATGGATACTTTGCATAGCATTAAAAATAGTTCCATTTTCAGATCAAATGGTATTAGAGCTTAGGATTTGAGCCTTAGGAGCTATAGTTTTACTCTACATTTGTTATTGTGCAAAGATATAGTTGATTGTTTGCAAGTTTTGATGCTTACTAAGCTTAAACTAAAGAGAGGTGAAGGACGCTTGGTTAGTGCACAAAGTAATCCACAACCAAGAAAGGCCAGAGGGCCACCTCCAAGAGCCATTGAAGAAGCCTCAAGCATGTCTTTAAGAGAAGGAGAAGCTCCTGAATATATTGATCTCAAAGAAGAAGAACGGGTATTCTGAAAAGCTTTCCTAGACATGACAAAGATGGTAAGGATACTCTACCAAGAAAGGAATGATAAGCTTGTAGAAGAAGGGTCTAGACACCAGAAAGAAGAAGACGGTTCTTCAAGAGGAAAGAAGAGTGATGAAAAGTCAAAGAAAGGACACGGAGGAAATGGTGATCCACCATCCCCATCTTCATCCTCTTCCTCTACATCGTCATACTCAACTTCGGTGAATCAATCTCACAAGTCTAAAACCACTAGTCACAAGTCCTTTTTTAAAGCTTGATGTTAAATTTGATTTGCCTATGTTTAATTGTGAGGTCAATGCAGAGAAACTTGAAAATTGGATAAGCCAGTTGGAAGTTTATTTAAGGGTACAAAACCTTCATGAAGACTACACCAAGATTCAGTTAGCCTCTTTTAGAATGGAAGGAGTAGCATTGGTATGGTAGGAAGCCAAGACCAAGGATGAAATTAAAAAACATGGTAAGATAACTTTATCATGGGCTGAGTTTATTTCCACAATTAAGCAACAATTTTATCCATTAGCTCATTTACAAAAGGCGATCATGAATTGGCAAAGTTTTAGACAACTTAAGGGACAAAGTGTTCAAGATTACACTCTAGAGTTTAGATGAAGGGCTTTATTACTTGGAATTGATTTGCATAGTCAATATACCTTGCTGAAATATATAGGTGGTTTACACAACTATCTAATTCATACTATCCTTATGTTCAATCCTATTAGTCTAGACGAGGTTTGTTTTCAAGCCACGCATTTAGAGGCTAGAGGTAAACAATCTTTTGATGGGAATGAGGGTAGTGAATTTAAAGGCAAAGGGAGAAAAAGAAGTGCAAACTATAGGAAAGAAAAAGGGAAATTATTTTGTAAAAACTACTCCAAAACAAGCCACGATGAAGGCCATTTCTAGAAACTTCATCCAGAGCTGAAACCAGAAAAATTTAAAACCAAAGATAAGGCCAAAGAACAGGGAAAAATGGTTGCAACTATTGAACAAGACTTAGGGTCTGAATCAGGTGCTGAAACTAAAAGCATAGCCATGGTACTAAAGAACATAAAGGGGAAAGAGATTGTAAAGGAAACAAATCCCAGTTCTATAACTTTAAACTGTCACATAGAAGCTCCAAATGAAGAGAGGAGGATAGAGTTGTTTCATGTGAGGATAATAGTCAAACACACAAAGATAGACACACTATTTGACAGTGGGTCTCAAGTGAATCTCATCTCAGAAGACTTAGTCAAGAAGCTAAAACTTGAAACCATTCCACATCCAAAGCCATATCCACTTGGATGTATTTGCAAGGATGCTAATTTACAAGTTTCAAGTGCATGTTTTGCTTCACCATAACAACTCATTATGTTGATTTGGTTGAACTAGATGTGGTATCACTTGAAATTACATGTGTGGTGTTGGGTAGTACATATTTATATGATAGAAAAGAAATCTTCCATTTCCATGAGAACAAGTACCATTTGTTCAAGGATGGTAAGTAGTTTATTGTGAGAGCACATCGGAAGAAGCTAGAATCGCCTTTAGTGAATGTAGGGCAGTTGAGAAGGCTTTTCAATGCAAGTCAAAATTTGAATTTGTTGATGATTAAGAAAAATATTTTGTACATAATCCTTTTCATGTTATTTCTGATGTAAATGATGATATTTTTCAGTTTGAAAGCATATCGTCTTTGGAAGAAGATGACAAGATATTGCAGAAAGTGTCTTTGGTATCAATCGGTGCAGAGAACAAAGTGTTGGTGCAAGGTGGTGTAAGAATCCAAGAGAGGGAAAAGCATGCAAGCAAAGAGGGCACAAAGTTCACCATGGGTCATTGCTGGTTTCAGAATGGCAGATTGGTATGGGGAGAAAACTTGGTTGGGAATTGACACAAGTACATGGCTCATTCGGCAAAAATTCTCCATGAGGATAGTTGGCAAGGTGAATCTCATTTTCAGTTTCCTTTGAAGGTATACCATCATAGGAGCAGTATGTTTTCTGCAAATTATAGTTTTTGTTCTACAAATTTCAAAAATTTGCATCATGACTCAGTCAAGGTTAGCAACAGTCGGTCAGCGGATTCAAGGAATAATTTATCTTTTTATGAGAAGCTCAATTTGATGAAGTTAGGAAGATTTCAGTGGTTCAAGGTTGGAAGAGTGGAGAATCAGTCTCCTCATCTTCAATTTTTGTAATTTAGAGAGATTTTTGGGTCCAAAAGCTTCCCATTTGGGAGGTGTGATCAGATGATCATGTCCAAGTTGAAAAAATGGTCAAAATGGAACTTCTCAGAATTGGTTGCAATCCGAACAACCAGAAAGGCCTCATTGCTGCGATTCAGGCACTATGAATGGGACTCAAATCCGTCGTCGTATGTGAAAGTTATGCAAGTTTTAAGTCTCCAGTAACCTGCTAAAATCATTTGACCAAAGTTGACTTTTCAATTTTGGAAAAATTAAAAAGAGAATATTCTTTGGAATATTCCAAAGAATATTCCGCTGGAGCGAATGGGCGTTCAACAAGTGGCATCTATTCATTCATTGTTGGTTTGACTATGGTTTTTTTAGGCCAATGAAAGGGTGACACGTGGCTAACCCAGAGGCTGCCATGTGTCCCCTGGGAAGTCATCAAGAACTGAACCAAAATTATATGGAGGTCCGGCGAATTGAACCCATGACCTCTGGTTTAAAGCACCCACAACTTACTATTGGGTTGTTCGATGGTTCTTAACCGTGATAGGCTACAACATATATTTGAAGGTTAATGAAGTTATGGGTGGCGGAAAATGGGGGCCAGCCCCCACATATAATTTGACCACTTGTCAGGAACCAAGGGGCTCGCAAGTGGTGGGAACGGTTAATGCTAACCATTCAAACTTCACATATAAATGTGACCACTCAAACCTTTATTACGACAGTTTGTTGTTAGCATTTCTTTCGGCGGTTTTGCAGACCGGTCACATGCACCTCCCTCCAGCATTTAACTTAACTACTAGTGGTTCCACCCTATTTGGGGCGCGTTCCACCAATTTTAGGTTTATTCCAAATTTAGCGCTCCTAATTAGAGTTAGCCCACATTTAGTGGGGTTTTCAAGTGACATTGGCAGAACTTTTGTTTTGGTAATAACTTTCACAATATTGAGCAAAATTGGATGAAATTTTAGTCAATTTTGGGTTTCATGAGCATTCTGGAGTGTTTGGGACAGGCTACAGAGCAAACAGAGGTGTTCCTTAGCCATTTTTTCTTCAGGGAAGAGGAAAGAGCCACCATGGCCATCAGGGAAATGGAGCTGTATTGGGCTATACTTTACTATTTGAGGTGAAATAAAAGCCATTTTTAGCTTATTTCTGTCTTTTGAAGTCAATTTCACAGTTATTTTTTCCCTTTTAGGTATATTTCTCACTGTATAACCGTTTTGAGAAACTTAATCAAGTAAGGACTTTCCCATTGGGAGCCTTGGACCCAGCAGATGTAGCCCAGGAGGGGTGAACTGCCTCATCAGTTTGTTGTGTTATGCTATGGTGAATTTATTTTGCTGTTTATTTCTGATATAATATGTTAAAAAGTAAAATTAATTAACATTTCCTCACACAAAAACTCAGAAACAATTACCAAAACATTTCGTTTAACCCGCAAGACATGGAGAATACTTTGCACACTAAATTAAATGGAAATGGATACTTTGCATAGCATTAAAAATAGTTCCATTTTCAGATCAACTTGTTCTTGCAAGTCTTCCGACAACGGAATTTTGGTTTGGGCATGCTCTCATAAATAATTCCACCCATCCCTCTCTCTTGGACCTCATGCATTTCACCGTCCCTGCAATCCCCATCCCGAACTTTGGAGGACCATTTCAGTGACTTATGTGTATTGTCATACCTTTCTATAAGTTTCATTGCATCCCTTGGCATGTCAAGAACATTTCCTCTGTTGATCATTCCTCAAGTAGACTCTCAAAAACATGTGATTTTGGGTCGATGATGGTAGGCAGTAATGGCCTCACACACATGGAAAAATTAACACTAGACCCTGCGCCCATTGGCATTCTATCTCATAAGGGCACCCACACCGAGCTGTTTTTGGAATTTTTTCCAAAATAGAAATGAGTTTTCCATTCCTGACAACTTCATGAGCGAAGTCATCATGATTTGTTCGACTGAATAACATCGAATTCCTCCCTTTGGCTTCTTGTTTCCTACAATTTTGCAACTCCCCAAAGTCATAGACCTCTCTTGCACCTTATGAGGGATCCCAAACCACTTCCTCCTCTCCTATAAATACTTCCTTCTCACATTGTTTCAGCTAGTTGAACAATCATTACTATAGCTGGTTTTTCTAATAAGGCAGAGATGAATCCATTGTTGAGAGAGATTTTATTCCCATTTCCTCATCGAGTATGATCCTGAACGAATGCTTCAGACGCGCCTGACTGAACCCGTCGAAGGAGGCTGCAATGTCAAGGAATTAAGTTTGTAATCATCATTAATACATTACTATTTTTTTGGTTTCAATTTTTTATTTAATCATATGCAAAAAACATTATTCTCCTTGACCAATCAAATAGCTCTAAATCAAAGTATGTTTTCATATGATGTCATCGTTCACTTTATCTTTGTGCAGGTACATGGACATTATCACTGAAAGACCGTGACGTGTGAAGAAAAAGATCAGAGGATCACTACTACAAGCCATGACAAGAGTGTTGGACCAAGGTATGTTATCTATCCGAACTTGACTTTTGTTTATAAGCTAGGAGTCCAAAAGTCTAGGATGTTCCCTTGTTGCTAGGGATCGCCTCTGTCCGCAGAGGGGATTTTCCTACTCAACACTTAGGCCTAAATTTATCTATAGGACAAAAATCGTTCAAATTTGTTTTTTGAAACTCTGGTCTATGTATTTGAACTAAATTTTTCCTTAATAGCTCATTTAACTCATCACAACAATTATATGTGTGTGTGTGTGTGTGTGTGTGTGTGTTTATCAACAAATATTTTCACATTTCATTTGTCACAAACACAATTTATTTTAAACAAATTACACCATTTTGTTAAACCAATCATCAATACAATAACATTTATATTATAAAAAGTTACAGAAAACACATGGTTATGGAAACAAGTCGAGTAATTATACTTATCTGTTTATACTAGACCGCTAGAAAATGCATAGGGAATAAATTTCACTCCTCTTGGCCAACGAGAATGGAAATATTTACCAAATCTCCCCCCATGCAACTTTCATTTCTAGAACAGATGTTGTTAGTGACCTAACCAAGTTTTTCCTAAGTCATCAAGACTATACAATTCCAACCCAAGAACTCACAGACTCAGAAGCCTTACTTAGGGATTCCAATGGCTCCAACCATCTCAATAATACCATCATTGGCAGTGTCATGCCTTCCCTTAAAAACATCTTGTTCAAGGGAGTAAATTATTTCGCTCCCTTCTTAGTTGCCTCGGGCTTCCTCTCCTGCCCTCCTATATTGTGTTCCCAACTTAGATAATTTATCTCTAGGGATGGGAGCAACTATCCTCTAATTGTATGGTAAACTAAGTTTCACTTAGTGACTTTTTCTCATAATTTCCTTCACTTTCATAACCAAATTATTTATGAAATTAGAGTAATTTTAAAACATTTAAATTTTATTACTAGGTTTTCCATTCAGCACTATTGTAATTTGATATTAATTCAATGTTAAATACACATTGGTCATGCATGAATAGAGTTTAAGATGACTTCATTTCCATGCCTTATTCAAGAGGGCCATATTGTTGTCCAGTTCATCCAATTAAACTTAACTATGCCCATATTGGCTGCTTTTCTATTTTCTTAGGGCCAACCAAGGGTCCACTTTAAAATATTCCTTTAATTTTGGCCCCTTTGACATCCTATATTACAAGTTATTGATGTAAGTTATACGTAATTTTCCTTTTGCGTATAGCCATGTGTTTTCTTCCTCTTGTTCTCGTATGCGTATTCGTTGTCTCATACTTTTCCTATTACTATAATATAGTTCTTTATTTATATATCGAAGTACTTTTTGTTATCTGCTTCATATAGTGACCATACTTGTTATTGTTACAAGGAAGGTTTCCTTGCATTATTTCCATATTGGCTTGCAACCAATGTTTTATTCATTAGGAACCATCATAATTTCATGATATTAAACATGCTATAACAAGACATTACCAAATTCTAGGACAATTATTTCAACTTACCACTTTCGTGTGATTCTTGTCTTTCTCATTATTCAAGTGGACATAGTCATGTCCATGTCACTTATCCTATGGTTCTTTCATGCAAAAATCGGGGTCATATTACTCAGTTGGTTTCCTTTTTGTATCATTTTTCCTCCTGATGTCTCATAATAGACTGTTAAGGATAGAAAAAAAAGTTGTTACTAAGACATTCAAGGCTTGACCTCAAGTAGAATAAATAAAACAAACCAGTACATTACAACACCAAATATTACCATCATATCATCTGACATGCCTCACCTATGAGTTTTCTCAACTCTTTCTTGAGGTTTGTATTCCTCTTTATTTAGCAACTTATGAATCATGGTATTTGAAGATCACATTGGCTCCCTTTTGTTGTTGAAGTACACTAAAAAAGGGGTCTTAACCCCCTTTACATATCTGCACCTATCAGATTCCTCAACACATATTGATCTTGTAAGCATTCATTCATTATATTCAATTATTTGATGAGACTTTGTTTTTATTAATGGAATCATTTAGATTTCTTTAAGTTACTTATACAGGGTACCATTTACTAGTGGGATGTTGCACTAGTAACACATCATATGACAACATATATAAATAATGACTTTGCTTACATGCTACCAATAGTTCTTTACCATGGATTATATATATATATATATATATATATATATATGTTTGAGTCTCATCTTTTAGTACCTTATTCGACTGTCTACCGATTTTATGATCACATGATACCTATGCTTACTACCAATCCCTTGGTCATATTAAGATGAAAACCTCCTTAAAATATACATATACACATTCCTTGTCATGAGTACCCCATATGTATTTTTCTCAGGTTTTCCAGCTTATGATATTTTCCAAACATTTCTAAGGAAATAACTAAAGTCTTCCTCCTATAATCTATGATTATATCTTTTGGTTTTATTATGTACATAATTTTTATAGTTCTACTAGTTTTCCAAAGTGACCATGCTTGCATCTCTTATTTTTCATCTTATTGCGCCGACAATAATATCAATTAATTAAAATTCTCTTGTCAATTTGAGTTTGATCAAACCTTATCTTTCAAATTTTTAGGTAGTTATAAATAACCAATTATCGAATCCTTCCATGATTTGGTATTTAAAGTATATAACTCACACCCTTTTGAGTTTCCTTGCCCCTCCATCCTTCCGGTACAGGAAATTTGAAAAATTTCAAAAACACCTTTTTTATACTCCTTGTGTTATGGATTGTGATACGTATTCTACTATTCTCACCCAAATTTTTGTGGTTTCGCTTCTTCATGAAGAGACTTTCAATGAGAAAGTTCTTTAGTTATATTATTAGTTTTTGTTTTTCATTAGTAATGAAATTTTTACCATCTCGTTATTAGTACATTAGACTAATTCATACCTAAGTTATACTACTAACGTGTAATTTTTATATTTTATTGTTACCATTGTCGTTGTCTACCACATCACTTGCTAATTATTAGTTTGATGAGAAGGATTATATCCATTACCACCAGTCACCCATGACACTATAATTGAATTGAATTCATACATGTACTTTGTAATTGTAAGTTTTTTTATATCCTCGGTCAAATTTTGACAACAACATGTTGAGGTGGCTTCCCTAGGTATTCAAATTCCCCATTTTTCTTAGGTATTGTAGGGTTTTTACTCCCTTTCATCCCTTTTCTAGTTCCTAGATACACTTTATTATTTGTATACCCTCTCTCTTTTCCATTTCATCTTTCTTTCCATACACAAGTAATATTACTATTTTGTTAAGACTAAAAATAATATTTGCTAGAAAGTATTCACTTACATTCACTCTTCAGCTAAGTTCTTGGTCAACATCCAGTGTATATGCAATAAATTAATTTATACCAATCAAGTAATTACTTTCAACTCTAATTATTATTTACCAATAATATATTTACTTGGTTTATACTTGTCTCCTTCAAGAATTCATCTTAGAATTTTAAGTTAAGACATAACATGTAAATATATCTAAGGGGATTGCAACTAGAGACAAATAATCATCATGCTGATAACCCGAAAACTTTAAGTGTGATTCATATACAACATGATACCATATGATATTTGATAGCTCAGTTTATGTAACATAATTCTTTTCAATGTACCCATGACAAGGTTCTTATTTTCTAGTGCTTAATTAGTAGTTATACTCTCGAATTCTTTTGTGATCTCTAAAACAACATAAGTTCTTTACCTAGATGTACCCATTTATCATAATTTGATTTATGGAAGGATAAAAAATTTAGTATCGTATGTGGGGTTTCCATATTCTAAATTCTTCTTTACTTTGGAACAAAACATGATTTGTTACCATTTTCCTTTAAACAAGCCATAATGTTGGACCTTTCAACTCTGATACCACTTGTAACATAATCCCTTTTTCACACTTACTGGATTTCATTTACACGTTGTGCCCTTAATTAGATCACAAGGGAAAGTGAACATAACCTTTTTACTTATTTTACTATACCTCTTACCAATACATTTTTTATAAATTTATATATTATGGTGTTAAATTTAGTTAAATTCATGTGTTATGCTAACACTTGTAAATATTAAACTGTAATATTTTAATGACTTCACCCTTGGTGATTGTTTGAAGGTAGTACAATATAATTATCACATTGCAGAACCATGCCTTCATAGTTTCTGGTGAAGTATATATATATATATATATATATATATATATATATATATATATATATATATATATATATATATATATATATATATATATTTACATAACTCAACTATCTCACATTTCCACCTGGTTGAATTTATTATCTTATATGTGATTTTTTCTAGATAAATCTCTGGAATGTATAGGTGTAATGCACAAAATTTGATTCATGACAGAGTCTAGCACAAGCGAAAATCACCCAATGTGTTTTTTAGATCATAGGGTTTTAATCTTACAGCTTAGGGTGAGGGAGGTGGTTATATGGAAATCACCCTCCCACTATGTGTTGTGCTCAACTCATTTGCTTCATCCTCATTGTTGGAATTGACACTGTAATTTCTTTAAGAAACCCTGAATCAACTTAATTGTGAACACACCTTCTAAATCGATTTCCTCATGCAAATAGGTAACTTATGATTATCAACAGGATTTTTTTCTTAGAAATCTTTTTTTTCCTTGAATAGTTGCTTACCCTTCCTTCCTTACTTTTGCCATGGCTTTGAATTGGGTGTCAGGTCATTTATGACCTTTTCCATGACTACTCACAATTATATCTAGAATTGGAAATGCCTACATAGGGTCAATGAATCCAATACAAGGATTCGTTTTGCAACCGTTAATCGATTCCCCCTCATTATTATTTCCTGGGATTCCTTATTTTTTTATAATAAGTTCACAGTTAGGTCTTCAGATTTACTGCTACAAGCCATTTATAGTATAGGTTATTTTCCAAGTAATCCATTTCAACATTAGATTACAGGTGGTTCCATTCTAAATATAGGTTCTACCATTATTTTTTCCTTCTCTTATGTTCACACCTTCAGACGCATTTTTCTACTTCGACCATCAATAATTCTCTTGGGAATTTTGATGACTTTATCACTCAGGTTCTTCTTTATGTTACCCTCTTCTCTAAGTGTTGTCGAGTGTTCCTTAGACTAGGGTTTCATATCTAGATTTTTGGTTCTGGTATACTTTTCTAAATAAGTTCCTTTCCAAACCACAACTTGTTCCTAGAATTAATGTAATATCCCGTGAACATTGTATACAGAAGATTTTAATTCCAATTTTCCAATTTCACAAAGGCTTGTTTAGTTTACACATGTATTTGTGAAAATTTAGTTTAGTATGGCCTATGGCTTTTACTTATGATGAATAAGGATATTCAGTTCTGTAGCACGATTTTTGTTTTCGTGGGATACCATTGGATTTTATTGTAGTAATTAGAACTCTCCTATCATATGGAATTTTATTCAGTGCTCCCACGTTCCCTCTTTGTATTATGAGGCATTCTTAACAAAATAAGCTATCTACCTAATTTTTTTAGGTTCTAGTACTTATTAAATATTTATATTATTTTTATAATTTCCCTGTTAAAATTGACATCTAAATTATATATATTATGTCGGTTGTGTGGATAATTCTCATGGTAAATATATACTTACAAATTTGCATTCTAGGTTTATTTTTTATTATCATCACAGATTTTAAAGGTACTTCGTATTTTTTTTCTTTTATATCTTTCTAAGCTAATAGCAATATGTTTTTGTTGGAATTTTTTACTAAAGGAAAAAGTATTCACTTCTCGTTTCTCTTGCCAAGTGTTTAGAATTAATCTCATAAATTTTCTAGTTTTTTGTTTTAATAACTCTTTTTATTATTATCTAGTGCCACCAATGAGTAGATTGATAGTAGTTTTCAGAGGAAAATACCCCTAGGTTGTAAAATTATTGAACTGGACCAGGTTTTGGTTTTATTTCTTCTATATTGAATATATACACTTAAGTATTTTGTGTTGTGCAAGACTTGTCATAGAATATGGGTTATTATTGGTTGATTTTTTATATTTATTTATTCTTTTTAAGGCCTTCGAATGACCTGCTACACAAGTCTGATGTAGTCAATAGGTTATAAGAATGGTTCCAGAATTTGTCTTGGGTTGTTGGTTCTATCCAATTCGGATTAGATACTAAACTGGTTCCAGAGAATTTTTAGGTTCTTGAGAGTTGGTAAATTCAACACAACCCCTTCCCTGTTGTAGTGTAGTTATTAGTACTACTCTATAGAATTGGTGCAGACCTCTCAGTCTTCTACACAACCATGTATAGCTTTTACAACTATGGTCCACTTACCCATTTATTTTAACACTTTTATTACCAATGTTTATTGTAAGAAGGACTTGGTACATCTTAAATACATTTAGCCACCCTTATGTAATACTTAGGCTTAAAGTTACGTGCACAATGACAAATGTTCATTTTTTTTAAACTTTGGTCTATGTATTTGAACTTACTTATTCCTCAACAGTTCAGTTAACTGGTCACAACAATTATATGTGTTTGTGTGTGTTTGTGTGTGTATTTATCAACCAATATTTTCACATTTCATTTGTGACAATCATAATTTCTTTTAAGCAGTTACACCATTCTCTTAAACCAACCATCAATAAAAGAAATTTTATATTATAACCAGTAAAATAAAACACGTATTTCTATAAACCAATCAAGTAAAGGTACATTTCTATTTAGATTAGACCGCTATGAAATACACAGAGAATAAAGCTCGCTCCTCCCAACCAACGAGAATGGTAGTATTTACCAATTCTCCTGCCGCGCCAATTTCACTTCCACAATAGTTGTTGAAAGTGACCTTGCCAGGTTTGTCCTAAGGCATCAAGATTATACAATTGCATCCCAAGAACTCACAGTATCACAAGCCTAACATGAGGATTCAAATGGCTCTAACCAAATCAACAATACCGTCACTCGCAGTGTTCTTCCTTCCCATAACAACGTCATGTTCAAGGGAGTAAATTTTTTCTCTCCCTTAGTATTTTCCCCAGGATTCCTCTCCTTCCCTTATGGCTTTTGTTCCAAACTGAGATAATTTATCTCTAGGGATGCGAGCAACTATCCTCTAACTGTCTGGTAAATGAACTCTCACTTAGCTACTTTTTCCCGTAATTTCCTTGGTTGTGATAACCAACTTATTTATAAAATTAGAGAAACTTTAAAACATTAAATTTTTTCACTAGGATTTCCATTCACCCATAGTCTTATCAAGTCATAGCAGTAAAAGTAAATTAAATATTTACTTTTCACTGAGGGGTGTTACATATTCCCCCCCTCGACGAAACATCGTCCTTGATCGTTCCTGGCTTTAAAAATATATTAGAATATTTCTCACACAAAATATTTGTTCTCACATCCCTATGTATCCTCTCCCGACAGAAGTAACCAGGGTAAATGTTTTCTTTTGTAGCATAGTTCTCCTTTGATAAAGAATCCATAGAGGTTCAACCAAGATTACTCTATCTGATTTGACCTACATTCATAATCACATGGTCATTAGTTTTTATCAATCATCCTTTAAGAATGTATTTATATTGTGTAAATATTCATTACAAACACTATCATTTGTTATGCATATACCCATCAAAGGGCATCAACATGCATCTCAACCCGATAAAGGCCAGTAACATGCATTCAATAAGAATTAGCAATCTTCATTATAAACTCATAATTTTTTTTTTTTGGTTATGTATTTTTATATAACCCAAGGCTATACCAATTGATAAATACCCCACCATGTGGTTTCATTATAATTTTTTGACCACAGAGCTATCAATTTGTTCTACACTATTTACTTAGTAGTAATAATATTTTTAGAAACCATTTATTGTTCTAGTATTTTATGAGAAATTTATACTAAATAGCATTAATGTAATTTTATCTTAATTCAATGTTACAAACATATTGGTCATGAAAAAATAGAGTTTAAGATGACTTCAGTTTCCTTCCTTATTCAAGAGGGTCATATTGTTGTCCACTTCATCCAAGTAAACTTAGCTATGCCCATCTTTGCTACTTTTCTATTTTCTTAGTGCCAACCAACAGTCCACTTTACATTATTCCTTTAATTTTAGACCATATGTCATCCTATATTACAATTTATTGATATAAGTTATGTGTAATTTTTCTTCGGTGTACAGTCATGGGGTTTCTCGCTCTTGTGCTTGTATGCGTATTAGTTGTCTCATATTTTACCTATTACTATAATATAGTTCTTTCTTTATATATCAAAACACAATTTTTTATTTGCTTCATACATTGATCATACTTGGTATCATTACAAGGAAGGTTTCACTGCATTATTTCCATATTGGCTTGCAAGAAATGTTCTATTCCTAAGGCACCATCATACTTTCATGATATTAAACATGCTATAACACGACATTACCAAATTCTAGGACAATTATTTCAACATACCACTTTCATGTGATTATTATCTTTCCTTTTGTTCAAGTGGACCCAATCATTTCCACGTCACTTATCTGTTGTTTGTTTCATGAAAAAATAAAGGTTCTATTACTCAATTGGTTTCCTTTTTGTATCATTTTTCCTCCTAATCTCTCCCAATATAATATTAAGGCTAGAAACAAAATGTATTACTAAGAGAGCCCACTATGAAAGTTCAAGGCTTAACCTCGAGTAGAATCAATTAAAAAAATTGTACATTACATCACTAAACTCGCCTTCATATCTTCCAACAGGCCTCACCTATGAGTTTTCTCAACTCTTTCTTAAGGTTTTTATTCCTCTTTATTTTATAGCTTATTGATCATTTTGTCTGAAGATCACATGGGCTCCCTCTTGTTATTGAAGTATAATCATCTATGGGTCTTATTTTGTATATAATTTCTATATTTCTACCAATTTTCCAAAGGAAACATGTTTGAATCTCTTCTTGTTCATATTATTGCACCAACAGACATGTTGATTACAATTCCCTTGTCATTTTGATTTTGATCAGACCTTATCTTTAAAATTGTGAGGCAATTATAAATAACCAATTAGCAAATCCTTCCATGTTTCGGTATTACAAGTCTGTAACTCACACCGCTTTAAGTTTCTACCACCCCTACTTCTATCAGGTACAGGAAATTAAAAAAAAATTAACACAACTTTTCTATACTTTACAAGTCATGAAAAATTTTATATTCTTGAAATTAATTGTTATCTTTCTCTCCATATACTTACTGAATTTAATGTAAAAATGGTATCCTTTCGGTCATCAGCAACATTATTTCGATATTATCTGATGTTATGGGGTAACATAATGACCATTATCATGCAGCTTCAACTTACAAATATCATATATTCCATTCACTTCACCATTTTCGATATTATTCTCCTTTGCATCTTTATTATTATGAAAATTTATCACAATTTATTCTATTTCACAAGTATTTTATCTAATGATTCTATTTTAATTTCAAATGACTTGAATTATACAATTCATCATGTTTTGGATTGTGCTTCTTATTCGACTGTTGTAACCTGACTTTCTGTGGTTTTTTTTGTTCATGAAGATACTTTCAATGAGAAAGTTCATTAGTTCTCCTATCAATTTTTTTTTTCATTAGTCATGAAATTTGTACCAGCTAGTTACTATTATAATAGATTAATTTGTACCTAAATTATAATACTGGTATATAAATTTTATCTTTTATTGTTACCATTTTCGATTTTTTCCACGTCACTTAATAATTCTTAGTTTGATGAGAAGGATTCCATCCATTACGACCAATCACCCACGACACTCCAATTAATTCACATTCATACATGTACTTTTTAATTGTAAGTGTTTTTATATCCTTAGTGAAATTTTGACAACAACATGTTGAGGAGGCTTCCACGGGTATGCTAATACCAATTTTTCTTAGGTATTACAAGGTTTTTACTTGCTTCCATCCCTTTTCTAATTCCTAGATACACTTTATTCTGTGTATACCCTCTCTCTCTTTTTAATTAGAAGCATCAATATTTTTTATTATTCTTAAAACATGTGATGTACTTACTATTATGAATGTGTCACAATATTCTATAGACCCTTTCAAATTTCATCTTTCTTTCCATACACAAGTGCTATTACTATTTTGTTAGGACTAAAAATTATTTTTACTAGAAAGTATTTCCTTACATTCACTCTTTCAACTAGGTTCTTGGTAAATATCCAGTGCATGTGCAAAGACAGTAATTTATATGAATCAAGTAATTACTTCCAATTATGAGTATTATTTGCCAATAATATAATTACTTATATTATACATTTCTCTCCTGCAATATTCCATCTTAGATATTTAAGTTAAGACACTATATATATATATATATATAAGGGGATTACAACTTATTTGATAACTTAAATTATGTAACAGAATGCTTTTCAATGTACCCTTGATAGGGTTCTTAGCTTCTAGTGCTTAATTATTTTTTCTTCTCTCAAATCTATTGTGATGTCTAAAACAACATAAGTTCTTTACCTAGTTGTTCCCATATCTCAAAATATGATTTATGTGGCGATGCAAAATTTAGTATTGTAGGTGAGGTTTCCATATTTCAAATTATTATTTACTATGGAACACAAAATGATTTGTTATTATTTTCCATTAAAAAAACAATAGCGTTGAATGTTTCATCTCTGATACCACTTGTAACGTACTCCCTTTCACACTTACTGAACTTTTTTTTACGCGTGTCATGCCCTTAATTCAATTACAAGGGACAATGGCCATAACCTTTTTACTTATTTTACTATACCCATTACAAACACATTATTTATAATTTTGTAGATTATGGTGTTAAATTTGGTTAAATTCGTGCGCTTTTCTCACACGTATATATATTAAACTGTAAGGTTTTAACAACTTCACCCTTGGTGATTAGTTGATGGTGGTACAACATAATTATCACATTGTAGAACCATGCATTCATAGTATATATATATATATATATATATATAGATATAGATATAGTAGAGCCTGACACTAGTAATCTTTCACTCGGTCCATCATTGAGAGCATAGTGTTTCAATATGAAAGCTTAGGGTGAGGGTGGTGGCTTGAGGGAAATAACCCTCCCATTATGTGTCACAATCAACTCATTTTCTATGTCCTCATTGTGGGAATTGACTCTATAATTTCTTCAAGAAACTGTGAATCAAATTATTCTTGGATGCACCATTCGAATCCATTTTCTCGTGAAAACAGATAACTTATGATTATCAACAAGAATTTTTTTCTTGGCGTATTTTTTTTTCCTTGAATAGTTTCTTACTCTTCCTTCTTTACTTTCGTTGTGGCTTTGAATTGGTTGTCAAGTTATCAACGACCTTTTCCATGACTACTACTCACAATTATTTATGGAAATAGAAACTCCTACATAAGGTCGATGAATCCCATATGAGGGTTCATTCTACAACCGATAATCGAGTCCCCCTTTTAATTGTTTCCAAATATTATTTCTTTATTTTTTTTAATAATTTCACAGTGTGAAAATGCCTAAATCTAGATTCCTATTACAACAAATATGAATTACTTCTCCTATTATCTTTCATAATTATTTCATTACAGTGAAATATCGAAGTACTTACTGAAGCAGTCTACATAAATAATGTTGCAGAATAAATCTAAGTGCTGAAACAAAATGAAGAAAATACAATGAAAAAAATCCACATTTGACACAGTTATTTTTTGTACTAAGTCTCGGGAAAAACCCAACTCAAGAAAACCGGTGCAGCAAATCTGAGGTTTTTGTTTTATTAAGAAGATAAATATTGAGTACAACTAGGGTGCCAATATCCGGCTCACCCTTCAGAGAAAGTATAGGAAACAGAAGAAATTTGAGGTATACCTCACTCTGCAAATCCCCATTGGATCTAAAAAGTGTTGGTGAAGCCCCTCTTTTCCTCTGCGTGATGCCTACACTGCAACTGTGTAAGCCTGTGTGGGAAAACTCTAGAACTGCATCACCTCTCCTCTGCAAATGATCAGGTTGATGAGCAACTGAGTTTTGGCCCTCCTGGCTCAGAAACCCCAGCTTCCAGCTATCTCTGAACTTATCACAAAAGACACTGTGTCACTTCAGTGTGGTTCCCTTCAGGAACTACGTCACCCCTCCAAGTGACTGTGTTGCCTCTCTCTAAAATTTACTCCTGGTCCTCCTAACGAGTCACTGCATCTACTATTGGAATCGCGATTGCCATTAGACCAAAACCCGCAGGAATTAGTCTCTACTACAATCGCCAAAGTTAGGATCCACGAGAGGTGGTTAGTCCATGTCGCAAAACACACAGGGAGCGTTGAAACCAATGTCCAACAATCTCCTCCCCAATGTGAGCTGGGTGACTTTCGAACTTGAGACCTGTCGCTCTGATACCACTTGTTGGAATCATGATTTTCGTTAGACCAAAACCTGCATGCGTTAGTCTCCACTACAATCGCCAGATTTAGGATCCACAAGAGGCAGTTAGTCCATGTCACAAAACACACGGGGAGCGTTGAAATCAATGTCCAACATCTACCCCTCTCTGAAACTGATCACTGAATCAAATCACTTAGCAAACCTAGCCCTAGTGATTCGATCTTGATCAAAAAGCTGTGTCTATCTCAAAAGTTCTAAAATGCCAAATTCTCAATGTGCTCAATATTTTTTCCATAGGCCCCTCACCCTCCTTCTTGTATTCTTTCGTTGACCCTTCAAAGGCCAATATTAAAACATAATGAAGGGCTAAGATTAACTTGGAGGTGATCCATTAATTTATCTAGAAGATTCAAACTTATTTTAATTAATACCCTTTAATTAATCAGTTTCCCTAAGTTTAGACTTAGGAAAATATTAAAAAAAAATGATTAATTAATTAAATTAAACCATCCCTAAGTGGAATTTTCCAAAACCATTTCTGGGTATTATGGAATACATGTGTCTTAGCCTATATACAAAGTTACAAGGATGGAGCACATCAGATGCTACCATAAATCAACACTCCCTCTTAGCGAGGAAAGTGCTCTAACAAGACACCTTAATGTGTTTCTCTAACTTCTGGAACATTTTTTGTTGTGTTGTTGATGTTGCTCACCAAAACTACACAAAAAATGTTTCATATGTACTGTTGTTGGCTCTGCATGTTGGTGACAACTGCTACTATACTGCAACTCTCTCTAAATTCTGCAACCTTACTATTCCACTGCGTGAGCACTACTCTACACTGCGCTACAACACCTTGCACTACACTGCTGCTGCTCATATTCTACTGCTGCTACTCAACTACTGTTTCTTCTGCGCTGCTACATTGTTGCTAATTACAATAGAAAAACATCTGAAATTGGACAAGTAAAACTATATTTGAAAAATAAGACTGGTTGCTGCTAACTTCTGCACTAGGTCTCTAAAAAAATATTGAGTTTTTATTGCTCTGCATTGCATGAGCACTGCACTGCACTGCATTGCACCAATGTGCGTTACATTTTTTTTTCTCAACTATTTATGTTGTTGCTCCCTCTCTGCACTGATCAGAATCTAGCACTACTAGCCACTGCATTGTCTTCTCATCTTCCATTGCAATTGTCCATCCTGCTACTATCTTAAGGCTATTGTAGCTCACATGTGATCCAAGAGTCCGGAAATATTCAATGATCCTGCCACTTGTAGATTCTAGATCTACAAATCCAAGTCATTCTATTTCTCTCCTTTCGGAATATGAGCTAACATAGAACAATCTACTTTTGTCTCAATCTTGGCAGCTCCGGCTTGAGGATCTTTATTCTCCTTATCCTTTTTCTTAAGAGGACATTGTGTGGCATAATGTCCCATTTCTCCACACCTGAGGCACTTGATCTTGGACAGATATTTCTTATTCTACCTTTTTTTCCCCTTTGATGCAAGGGTTGTGCTATCCTCTTCCTCCTTCTTAACTTTCGAACCACTGCTTCCATCCTCAATATGGATTTTGAGATCTCTCCTCAGCTCTTCTTGCTACAAGGCTTCCCACATTGCTTCCCATCCTAGAAGCTTCTCTTTACCCAAAATTCTTTGGACAAACACTTGATAATCTTCTAAAATAGAGTTCATAGTGAGCCTTGCTGGCTTTGAGTCTTTGGGTGTTGATCCCACTGTTGAAAATTGGTCCCAGTTATCCTGAATTCTAGAAAGGAAGGAGTAAAAAATTTATCCCTTCTTCATCTTGTTATTACGCATGTTCTCCTCCAGATAAATCTTTCACTGCTCGAAAGATCCTTGGTATAGCTTTTCCATCCCGACCCACATTTCTCTAGCAGTATTTTTTGCTACTATATGAGGTACGATGTGATCCTTCACACCATCTAGGATCAATTTTTTCGCTCTTGCCATATTCTTAGTGAAGGCTCTCAGATGTGCTGCATCTATTGGTTCTGCAACTGTGTTGTCTATGAGGGCCTTTAGATCATGCTCATCAAGGAGAAATTGAATCCTTGATTTCCAAATAACATAGTTGGAGGAACCCTCCAATCTATCTTATTCAAGCAATCCATTATTGGCCATATCCTCAACTGTCGATATCTTCCTCTAACCCTCTGCTCAGCTAGACTTGTGCACTCCTTGAGGAATAAGTCAATGCTTCTGATGCTGCACCGAAGAAACTGAGTTTCTTTGAGTAAGAAAACTCTCTGAGGTCAATAGATCCCCAATCTATGTTTTTTTATAAATTTTCTAATGCTTATGCACCAGCACTCACTGTTGTGCAGTAACTGTGTCCTTCAACTACACTGGTCTGCTACGCTGCCTCTTCTGCAATTGAAAAAGCTTACCCCTCTGGCAACTCTCTCTGAGAAAGCCTTTTTTGCGCTGGATTTCCCTCGTGGCATGGGGTACATAATTTATGGGGGGATCTATTGTTTCTTACGTAGATCCTAGTCTCTTAAGCATTGATATACTGCTTCACTCTTGTTTCTCTTGCACTTTAGCTTGAATAAGCTCTGATACCATGTGAAAAATCCTAAATCTAGATTCCTACTGCAACAAATTTGAATTACTTCTCCTATTATATTTCATAATTATTTCATTATAGTGAAATATCGAAGTAATTACTGAAGCAGTCTACACAAATAATGATGTGGAATAAATCTAAGTGCTCAAACAAATTGAAAAAAATACAATGAAAAACATCCACATTTGACACAGTTATTTTTGGACTAAGTCCCCGGAAAAACCCAACTCGAGAAAACTAGTGCAGCAAGTCTGAGGGTTTTTTATTATTAAGAAACAGAATCTTGAGTAAAACTAGGGTGCCAATATCCAGCTCACCCTTCAGAGAAAATATAGGCAATAGAAGAAATGTGAGGTATACCTCACTCTGCAAATCCTCGACTGATGTAAATTGCGCCAGTGAAGCCCCTCTCTACCTCTGCATGATGCATACACTGCAACTGTGTAAACCTGCGGGGGGAAACTCTAGAACTGTGTCACCTCTCCTCTGCAAATGATCAAGCTAACCATAAACTAAATTTTGGCCCTCATGGCTAAAAAACCCCAGCTTCCAGCTATCTCCAGACTGATCACAAAAGGCATTGTGTCACTTCTGCATGGTTCCCTTTAGGAACTGCGTCACCCCTCCAGGTGACTATGCTGCCTCTCTCTAGATCATTGTTGCCTCTATCTGAAATGAAATCCTAGTCCTCCTGACCAGTTACTTAATCTTCCCCTCTCTAAAACTGATCACTGAATCAAATCACTTAGCAAACCCATCCCTAGTAATTCTATCTTGATAAAAAATTTGTGTCTCTCTCATAAGCTCTAATATGCCAAATGCTGAATGTGCTTAATATGTTTTCCATAGGATCCTCACCCTCCTTCTTATATTCTTCTGTTGACCCTTCAACGACAAATATTAAAACATAATCAAGGGCTAATATTAACTTGGAGGTGATCTATGACTTTATCTATAAGATTCACACCTAGGTTAATTAATACCCTTTAATTAATCAATTTCCCTAAGTTTAGACTTAGGACAAATTTTTTTTAAAAAATGATTAATTAATTTAATTAAACCATCCCTAAGTGAAATTTTCCAAAACCATTTCTGGGTATTATGGAATACATGTGTCTTATCCTATATACAAAGTTACAAGGCTAGAGCACATCTGAGGCTACCATAAATCAACACATAATTGGGGCCTTCAGAATTACTAATAGAAGCCATTGAGACTATAGGTTATTTTTCAGGTAATCCCTTTCAACCTTAGATTATGGGTAGTTCCATTTTAAATATAAGTTCTAAAATTATTTTTTTTCTTCTCTTATGTCCACACCTTCAGATGTGGTTCTCTACTTTGGCCATTAGCATTTCTCTTGGTAGTTTTGATGAATTTATCACAGAGATTCTTCTTGAAGTTACCCTCTTGTCCAAGTGTTGCTGAGTGTTCATCCGAATATGGTTTCAGATCTAGATTATATGTTTTTCTATAGTTTTCTAAAGAGGCTACTTGAAAAACCACAACCCATTCCTAGGGTTAATGAAATATCTCATGAACATTATATACAAAATATTTTGATTCATATGTTCCAATTTCATGAAGCCTTGTTCAATTCACACATGTATTTATACATATTTAATTTAGTATGGTCTCTGGCTTTTACTTATGCCGAATAAGGATATTCAATCATGTAACACGAATTGTGTTTGAGTTGGAGTCCATTTTATTTTATTGTAGTAATTCGAACTCTCCTATCGGATGGAATTTTATTCAAGGATCACAGATTCCCTGATCCGAATGGAAAATGGCATCAACCAATGGTATTCATCTACCCATGTTATCCATCCACCCATGGAATTTACCCATGGTATTGTAAATGACACCGACCCATGGTATTCATCCACCCATGATATTTATTCGCCCATGGTATTGCAAGTGACCCATGGTATGTATCCACCCATGATATTCATCCACACGTGGGATTTACCCATGGTATTGTAAGTGGTATCTACTCATGGTATTGGCCTATGGTATCTACACATGGTATTGTAACTCAAAAAAGGCTATAAATAACAAGCCTCGGTTTGTAAAAGGACAAATTGTCCGCCACAATGTAGCTTCTACATTTATTATTTGTTTTAATAAAACAAGTTTCCTTGTGGTTTAAAAAAAAAAAAAAAAAAGAGAACACAAAGAAAATAAACTGATCCGGATCTTGGGGGGAGGCCCCCAAGATCTAAAAATATGAAATGGATCTGACAAGATCTGCAAAACTAGAAAGCCAGAAAAAAAAAAAAGAGAACACAAAGAAAATAAAACCACAAGGAAACTTGTTTTATTAAAACAAAGAATAAATGTAGAAGCTACATTGTGGCGGACAATCTGTCCTTTTACAAACCGAGGCTTGTTATTTATAGCCTTTTTTGAGTTACAATACCATGTGTAGATACCATAGGCCAATACCATGGGTAGATACCACTTACAATACCATGGGTAAATCCCATGTGTGGATGAATACCATGGGTGGATACATACCATGGGTCACTTGCAATACCATGGGCGAATAAATATCATGGGTGGATGAATACCATGGGTCGATGCCATTTACAATACCATGGGTAAATTCCATGGGTGGATGGATAACATGGGTAGATGAATACCATTGGTTGATGCCATTTTCCATTCGGATCATTCCTCCCTCCTTAAGAAGCAATGGTCCCCATTGCATGAAGTTCCCTCCTGAGAAGCCTTAGTTGAATATGAAGAGCCACTGAAGAGAAGGGTTTTGTGTAGTTAACCCATAACCGTGATGAACAAAGATCCGAGGATAGAGATACCCTGTAATGCTTGTGACCAACTGTGATATTGACGGTGTGCGGCCTAGCAAATGGACTTCGATGAAGTGTGGGTTTGTGGATGAACCAAAACCATGACAAACGAATATCCGAGGATAGAGATACCCTGTAATGCTTGTGACCAACTATGTGACTAACAGTGTGCGGCCTAGCAAATGGACTTCGATGAAAATGATTTTGTGCGGTTGACCCATAACCGTGATGCTGATTGTTGATGAAGTAGCAGGTGCCTACATAGCTTGGGGTGGGAGGGCACGTCTCCAAATAACCCAAGCCGAATGCTGCTATGTTGAAACT
The DNA here is from genome assembly GCA_034641835.2 of Pinus albicaulis. Lineage (NCBI taxonomy): Eukaryota > Viridiplantae > Streptophyta > Pinopsida > Pinales > Pinaceae > Pinus > Pinus albicaulis. The sequence goes on from CM076583.1 coordinate 276,404,171, forward strand.
GATGAATGTGAAGTAGGTGCCTACTAAAGCGGGGTGGGAGGGCATGTCTCCAAAGGGAACCCGCCATGAATGTTGCTCCAGATTTAAAATGAGCATAACTCGGTCAATATAACTCAGAAGATTTATTATAACCTGTTTTTGGAAATGGAATGATCATTCTACATCTTCTCATATGTTTGAAACCACTATCTGGAGACTCTAGACTCTCAGATTTGCGCTGGAACAGTCTCGCCGTCACAAAATTTCTAAAAAAATAGTTGATTTTAAATCAATGATAACTCCCACATCCAGACTCCGATTCAACTGATTTTTTTTTTGAAATTGGGTGATTTTTCAAGAGGAGCTCAGATCTATATCCATTCTTCTGAAATTATTCACTGAAAATTTCGAAAAATGACAGGAGAGCCGCCGTCCATGAATTGTCGTCAGAAAAATTGCTTCAACATTGCTGATTTTGAATCAGCGATATCTTCTTCATCCGAACTCCAATTTGGCCGATTTTTTTTTTGAATTTGAGTATTTTTTCGCAAGGAATCCATATCGGGTCTTTTTTTTGGTAAAATTTTCACCAAAAGTTTCAGATCTGATCTGAAAACTCGCCACCCAAAAAAATTCACGGATTTTGCTGAAGATTGTTGCAAAACATTGAAACTGAAATATGTTTCAAACCCTCATTCCCATGGAGGCGTAACCTGAATCTGATACCACTGATCCGGATCTTGGGGGAAGGCCCCCAAGATCTAAAAATATGAAATGGATCTGACAAGATCTGCGAAACTAGAAAGCCAGAAAAAAAAAAGAGAACACAAAGAAAATAAAACCACAAGGAAACTTGTTTTATTAAAACAAAGAATAAATGTAGAAGCTACATTGTGGCGGACAATCTGTCCTTTTACAAACCGAGGCTTGTTATTTATAGCCTTTTTTGAGTTACAATACCATGTGTAGATACCATAGGCCAATACCATGAGTAGATACCACTTACAATACCATGGGTAAATCCCATGTGTGGATGAATACCATGGGTGGATACATACCATGGGTCACTTACAATACCATGGGCGAATAAATATCATGGGTGGATGAATACCATGGGTCGATGCCATTTACAATATCATGGGTAAATTCCATGGGTGGATGGATAACATGGGTAGATGAATACCATTGGTTGATGCCATTTTCCATTCGGATCATTCCCTCTTTGTATTAAAAGTAATTCTTAATAAAATAAGTTATCTACCTAATTTTGTTAGGTTTTTGTACTTATTAAAGATGTATATAGTTTTATAAATTCCTTGTTCAAATTAACACCTAAATTATATATTGTGTCAGTTGTGTGGATAATACTCATGGTATGTATATACTTACAAATATGCATTCTGGGTTTTTTTTTTATATGATCATCACTGAGTCTACAAGTACTTTGTATTTTTTTTTCTTTGATAGGTTTCTAAGCTAATAGCACTATGTTTCTATTGGAAATATTTCCTAAATGACAAGTATTCATTTCATGTTTCTCTTGCCTAGTGTTTAGAATTAATCTCATAAATTTTGTAGTTCTATTTTGTAATAACACCCATTATTATTATCTAGTGCCAACAATCTAGTAGATTGATAGCAATTTTCATAGAAACATACCCATTGGTTGTAAAATTATTGAATTGGACCACATTCTGGTTTCTATTTCTTCTATATTGAATATATACACTTAGGTATTCCCTATTGTACAATAATTTTCATCGAATATTGGTTTATCACTTATCTAGGTGGATATTGGTGGCCACCCACCTATTCCACTTAGACCCCCGCCATTGTTTCTTTCAGTTTTTTAGTTTCCTTAATTGTAGCATGGTTTACTATTTTTGGTTGTTTTTCGATTCTTGAAGTTCCAGAGCCGTTTTGAGGCCCTAAATGAAGTTTTCTGGGAAAACCAGGACAAACATAGGTTTTAGTACTCAGATATATATTTCTAACAAAGTATTTTATGCATCAAACGGATATCATATGCCAAAGTTACGTCCCCAAAAATTTGATATACCAATTTACCCAAACGAGGAACATAGTTTTGGTGCTTCATCTCTTAGAGTTATGTTTTTTGATGTTTAGGGTTTTCCATTATTTCTCAATAATAAATAGTGCTTCGAGCCTCATTGTAACATATTTTAGAGGCATGTAGGCACCCGACATCTCTTCTTAGAGATAAGCTACCATCGCTCGAGCTAGTTTATTTTTCATTTTGTTTATAAGCATTTTTTAGTATTTGATATTAATGGAATTAAGTGTTATTCTTGCTGCATCTTTGTGTTTATATTTATTTCTATATTTTTTGTGTTCCTAATCTAGGGCTAAAGTTTTAACTAAAAATTCAAAGTCCTTGAAATTTTTTCGAACCCAAACGACCGAATAGAGTTTGTCGCCAGGATTCTAGCACAACTCGTTTCATCAAAATCCAAGTTCGTATGACTGAGTTATCATTTGTTGTTATTTTTTCAAAACATGCAAAGAAAGGAGCAGAAAATGTACATCAATGATGTGGTGGGTACAGTCAGCATTGTAGGGAGTATTCTCCAGATTGTAGCTAGTGACACTATGACAAGTGACGTCTTCAAATTCACTAGATGGTTTAGTGAAGAGACAAAGTGTCCAATGGCCTCCAATATTCTTCCTAAGTTGGAATTGGAATTATAACCCAACCAAAGGGTGCCATGTGTCCTCTCTGGTGGGCCCTCTCCAACCTTTGGGTCGAACCATTTTGTTATATTAAGGTTTGGACATTAATCTGAATGGTGGAATTATTTGATATAATATATATATATCTATATATATATATATATATATATATATATATATATATATATATATATATATATATATATATATATATATATATATATATATATATATATATATAAAGTTCTTAAACCCACTTTAGTGGCGTTTACCAAATATCAAGGATGTTACTAACTAACTTTGGCGGAGGCTAGTATGGAGGAGTCCCCCAAGTATGGCGGGAAATTTCATTGGAAATCCGTGTAAAATTATATGATGGAGTGGGGGTCGAACCCTCGACCTTCTGCCTGCCAACAAAACATCTTTTCCAGCTCTCCTACCAGTTGTTTCTTACCCTCTATGGCCACTATGTATATTTGAATTAGAGTGGTCCGATAGTTGGTAGTTGGATGGGGGCAGCACTGTGGGCCAACCCCCTCCCCATGTGGCCAAAGCCCAAAATCCCTGCACTAATCCAAACGAATCGGTGGTATTTTTTAATTGAGTTTAATTAATTATTAAACGTGGTTTAACCACGATAAGCCATTATTAGTGCTAAACGTGCTTATCTCATTAAACTCAGACTCATCCGTCCGTAAAACACACTTAGCATTATTCAACCACATATTACGTTGGAAGGATTTTCGGAGGGTAAGCCATTTCTGGTGGACTTCTAATTTTATAATTTTAACTGGCATTTCCTCTAGTTTTAGAGGAGAAGTTGGGGAAAAATAATTTTTGGTCATAACTCACTCAATTTTCGACCAAATAGAGCTCATAAAGAGGTATTCTAGGCTAATTGGCATGTTGGGAACTCAATGGAGCAGGTTGCAGAGGCAGAAAGGGTCATCTACTGGTGTTTTAGTGCATTTGAATATTTTTTTAAGGCTAGGGCCACCAGGTGTTGGGGTCATTTCCAGAGCATCTAGAGCCCAAATTCAATAAAAAAATAGTCATTTTTGGGAGATTATGATGTTTTAAACTCATTGGAACATGTTCCCTGATGTTATGAAGCTTGTAATGGAAATTTGAGCACACTTGAAGCTAATACAAAGGCCCACACTATGAATCTGGACCAAGGAGATGTAGGCTAGGAGGGGTGAACTCCTTTATCAAAATTTTGTGTGTTAAGATCTTTTATGTGTGTTTGCTATCTTTAATATTGCTTCTGTTATGTCATTTAAAATTATACTTTCTAAGCTTATGAAAAACTCTTAATTTCACTAAGTACATTATTTTAAAATCACATGCTCATAAACAAACCTATGAAGGATAAGTAAAACAAAGCAAAGAAAAATTTATATCTGATATGAAACTAGCACAGCAATAACTAGCATTCGTTTTTAGATCAAGTTGGTATCGGAGCACAAGGTTGCTTTCTTTTTTTAGTTGAAGGGTTTTTAACAGTGCAAATTTACTGATGCTTACAAGATTGAGATTGCAGAGAGGAGAAGGGAAGTTACTGATAGCTAGTCCTGAAGTTAATATAAGAAGGAAGAAGGCTGAGAAGGCATCATCCTTACCCAAAGGACCACTCAAGGCAACACTTGAAGCGCAAGAGGAATTAATTGCACAAAAGGTTGAGGTGATTGAAGAGATACAAGCTGCAAGGATTGAGCTTGAATCTACGGCCAAAATGTTAGGCCATGAAGGAACTCATGAACATTTTGAAGAAGAGGATGTTAAGAGGAAATTCAAAGAAATGTAAAGGATGGTAAAAGTTATGTATGAATATTTTATGGCAAAGGAAACTAGAGAAGGCTCAAAAAACCCTCATAGATAAGAATCTTGATACAGTAAAATGGAGGAAGAGAGGAGCTCAAAAGGCAGTGGAGGAATACCACCTCCCTCTCCACCATCATCATCAGCATCCTCATCCGCATCTTCATCTTCCACATCCACTACAAAAACTCATACCCATACTCATTCCAATACCCCAAAAAGAAAGACTATGTTACTCAAGTTGGACATCAAATTTTAAATTCCTACATACAATGGAGAAATTAATGCTGAAAGACTAGACAATTGGATTCGCCAATTGGAAGTTTACTGTAGAATTCATAATCTACAAGAAGGTGATATCAAAATCCAGTTGGCTTCATTAAGGCTAGAAGGAGAAGCACTATTTTGGTGGGAGGCAAAGACACAAGAGGAAATGCGAATCCATGGTAAGATTTCCATTTCTTAGCTCGAATTCATTTCTTCCTTTAAAAGACAATTCTTTCCATTAAAAGACAATTTTTTCCATTAGCCTGTATGCAGAAAGAAATAATGAGTTAGAAAAAATTTAGACATCTCAAAGGTCAAAGTGTCCAAGAGTATACACAAGATTTTAGGAAAAGGGCTTTATTACTTGGAGTAGACTTGAATTCACAAGATACACTCTTGAAGTATATAGGAGGTCTACATTCCTACTTAAAACACAATATCCTTATGTTTAACCCAAATAACTTAGATGAAGTATGTGTGCAAGCCACACATATTAAATCAAGGGGTAAAAAAATTTCTGAAGAGGGTAGTAAGAAGAAGCCATTCAAGGGTAAGGGAAAATAGAAAGGAGTAAAATGGAAGGGAAAGAAGAATGCAAGTGTTAAGAAAGAAGGGGAGAAAATTACATGCAAACATTGTTCCAAGGAGGGGCATGATGAATTCCACTGTTGGAAACTACATCCCGAATTAAGACCAAAGAAACCAAATAACAAAGGGAAACAAAAGATGACTTCCACTACACAAAAAGATCTTGGATATGATTCAGGAGATGAGGGCCAAGATATTTTCCATGTTTAACAAAGGAAAGGAGGCTATAGCAAGTTCTAGTTCCTGAAACAATCACAACAACACTCCAAATGAAGATACAAGGATAGAATTATTCAATGTTAGAGTAATTTCTAATCATACAAAGATTTATGCATTGTTTGATATAGGTTGACAAGAAAACTTGATTTCATAAGACTTAGTTTAAAAATTAAACCTTGAAACTGTACCTCATCATAATCCATACCATTTGGGTTGGATAGTTAACAATGCTAATTTATAGGTGACAAGGAAATGTATTTTCATATTTAATATTACTGCAAAATTTGTCGATGAAGTTGAGTTAGACGTGGTTCCACTTGACATTTTAGGGATTATCTTGGGTTGTCCATATTTTTATGACAGGAAAGCGATATTTTACCATCATGAGAAAAATATCATTTTATTAAAGATGGAGTGGAGTATATTGTGAGAGCTCATCACAAGAAACTAAATATTTCTTTAGTTAATGCAGGGAAAATGAAGAGGCTAGTAAATTCAAGTAAAAATATTGCACTTCTCATGATAAAGAAAAAGGAAGATTTTAGCTATGAATCTTTTGAAGGATTTGATGAAAAATTGAAATCTTATTTTTTTGATGTGGTAAGTCAGCATGGCGAGATGTTTCAAGAACCAAAGGGGTTACCACCCAAGAGGGGAATTCAGCATGAGATTCAGCTTCAGCAGGATGTTCCACTTCCCAATATTGGTATGTATCTCATGTCAAATATGGAAAGTTTGCAAATCAAGAATAAAATCCAAGAGTTTTTGAAAAAAGGTATCATATGCCAATCTAATTCGCCATGTGGTTCTCCAATAGTTTTGGTTCCAAAGAAGGATGGGACTTGGCGCATGTGTATCAATTTTTGTGCACTGAACAAAATCACAATAAAGAATCCCTACCCACTTCCACGCATGGATGATTTGCTTGATCAGTTAAAGCATGCAAATTATTTCACTAAGTTAGATTTGAGAAGTGGTTATCATGAAGTTAGGATAGCTAAAGAAGACATTTGGAAAACTTCTTTAAAGACTAGACAAGGTTTGTATGAGTGGTTAGTTATGAAATTTGGCTTAACAAATGCACCATCTACTTTCATGAGAGTAATGAATGATGTACATAGACCATTTCTAGATGACGCTATCATTGTTTACTTAGATGTCATACTCATATTCAGCAAATCAAGAGAATAGCATGTCATGCATGCGAACAAGGTACTTGATGTTTTGAGAAAAGAGCAATTGTTCCTTAAGATGTCAAAGTGCGAATTTGGTAAGACTTCATTGGTATATTTGGGACACATTGTTGGAGGAGGTGAGTTGAATATTGATCATTCCAAAGTTGAGGTCATTTTGAATTGGACCAAGCCCAATACAGTTACCGAGGTAATAAGCTTTTTAGGGGCAGCACAGTATTGGAGGAAATTCATTGCTAATTTTTCTTCCATTGCATCTTTGTTACAAGCATTGACAAGCATAAATAAAGTCTTCCATTGGGGAGATTTGCAGCAGAAAGCATTTGATTCTTTAAAGAAAAATATAAGTTTAGCACCGATTCTAGCAATTCCAGATCTAAGACAGCCATTTGAGATCCAAACGGATGCAAGTGATTATGCTATGGGAGTATTGTTCATGTAGCATGGTAAGCCTATCTCATTTCATTCTGAAACTTTCAACGGAGTTGTGACTAAATATCCTACCTATGATAAAGAGTTATATGCATTGGTACAAAGTGTAAAGAAATGGAAGCATTACTTGATGGGGAAAGATACCATTATCCATACCGACCATCAGCCAGTGCGATACTTACAATCACAGTCAAAATTGTAGCAATCAAGACATTTCAGGTGGATGGGTTTTCTACAAAAATTTCACTTTGCTATCAGGTACAAAAAAGGAATCTACAATAAGGTAGTTGATATGCTCTGTAGACCTATTGTAAATTCAGCTATTATTCTCAAGCACAATTCTATTATGCATGAAAGTTACATTGAACAGTATGTGAATGATAGTGATTTTCAAGATGTGTATGAGAACTTGAGTAAGGGAAAACAAACTAAAGAGTTAGATTATCATGTGCATAATAGTTTGTTGTATCACTTGGGAAAGTTATGTATACCACAAAGAGAAATAAATAGTATCATAATGGAGGTGCACATAACATTGATTGCAGGACATTTCAGTGTAGGAAAGACAATAGCGCATCTTCAAAGGTATTTTTATTGGCCACGCATGAATGAAAGTGTTTCTTGTTTTATTAGAGGATGTTCTTTATGTGCAACACGTAATCCTAGAAATAGGATGCTTGGTTATTTCCTTCTCATCCTTGGGAGAGCATCTCAATGGATTTTGTAGGATACCTTCCTATGTCAAGGAAAGGTCATGATTATTTGTATGTTGTGGTAGATAGGTTCAACCAAATGTGTATTTTGATGTCATGTAGGAAAAAAATTACAACTAAAAAAAATGCTAATATTTTCTCTCAAAATGTATGGATCCATTTTGGTATTCCTACTTATATTGTAAATGATCGAGATTCTCAATTTGTTGGGAATTTTTGGTCAAAATTATGGGACATGATGGATACAAAGTTGAAGAAAAGTACATCGTTTTATCCACAAACAGATGGTCAAACAGAGGTGGTAAATAGAACTATTATTCATCTTCTAATATACTATTGCGGCAAGCATCCCAAGTTATGGGACAAACAATTACACTACATACAGCATGCATACAACCGGGAAAAACATTCTTCCCAAAATACATCGCCATTTGAGGCATGTTTTGTTTACTTGCCAAGATCGCCATTGGAATTTATCTTTGAAAAACATGTTGCTATAGACATACATAGTGACATAGATAAAGCAAGAAAGTTCATTGAGCAAATTCAATTGATACATCACATAGTGAAAGAGCAACTTGTGAAGAGTCAAAGCAGCGACAAGGAAAGGAATGAAAAACATTGGGTTGATCACAAATTCCAAGTTGGTGATGAAATTTGGTTGTAAATAAGCAAGGAAATATTTCAAGGGGAAGGTAAAATGCTCAAACCAATCTATTCTCGTCCATTTAAAATTCTGGAAAAGATTGGTACAAATGCATTCAAGCTAGATTTGTCTCCTTATATGCAAATTTATTCTGTCATTAATGTTGAGAATTTGAGATTATTTGAGCCTCCTTTCATTGATGATCAAGGAAAGCATGTTCAGCTACCATCAATAGATGATTTCTCACCAGAATATCTTGATGAACTTTAGCAAGATCTCATACTTGACAGAAGAATCAAAACTTCAAGAAGAGGGAATGTTGAATACATTAGAGTTGGACTAAAAGGTCAGAATCCTTCAAAGGAAAAATGGTTGGAGATTGGAAAAGTGAGGGATTTGTACCCTCACTTGCTGAACACTTGATAGTATCTTTTGGGGTCCAAAAGGCTTCTAGTGGGGAGGAATGATCTAAGGCTCAATTTTTAGCTAAAAAATGAAAGTGCTCAAAATTTCATCGAACCTAAACAACTAGATAGAGCTCGTCACTAGGATTCCAACGCAACTTGTTTCATAAAAATCCGATTTCGTATGACTTTGTTATCATCTGTTGTTCATTTTCCAAAACAGGCAAAAAAGGAGCAGAACAATTACAGTGATGATGTGGTAGGTACAGTCAACATTGCAGGAAATATTCTCTAGATTGCAGCCAGTGACACTTTGAAAACTTACATCTTCAGTTTCACTAGATGGCTTAGTGAAGAGATAAAGTATCCAATGACCTCCAATATTCTTCCTAAGTTGGAATTGAAATTTTTTTTAAGGTTGGAGTACAACCCAACCAGAGGGCGCCATGTGTCCTCTTGGTGGGCCCTCTCCAGCCTTTGGGTTGAGCCATTTGGTTATATTAAGGTCTGGACATTAATTTGAATGGTGGAATTATATATATATATATATATATATGAAGTTCTTAAACCCACTTCGGTGGCATTTACCAAATCTGGAGGATGTTACTAAATAACTTTGACGGAGGCTAATTTTGGAGGATTCCCCCAAGTATGGTGGGAAATTTCGTTGGAAATCTGTGTAAAATTATATGGAGGAGTGGGGGTCGAACCCACGACCTTCCGCCTGCCAACCAAACGTCTTTGTGAGCTCTCCTACCAAGTATTTCTTACCCTCTATGTTCACTGTCTATATTTGAATTAGAGAGGTTCAACAGTTGTGGGTTCGAGGGGGCTAGCCCTATGGGCTAGCCCCCTCCCCATGTGGCCAGATCCTGAAATCCGAGCGCTAATCCAAAAAAACTGAGAGGATTTTTTAATTGAGTTTAATTAATGATTAAACATGGTTTAACCACGATAAGTCGCAATTAGAGCTAAACACGCTTATCTCATTCAACCCACACTTATTCGCTCGTAAAACATGCTTAGCGTAATTAACAATAGATTACATTGGCAGGATTTTCAGAGGGCACACCATTTCTAGTGGACTTCTAATTTTAGAATTTTAACTGGCAATTCCTCTAGTTTTAGTGGAGAAATTGGGGCAAAAGTATTTTTTTTCATAACTCACTCAATTTTCGACCAAACGGAGCTCAAAAAGAGGCATTCTAGGCTAATTTCATGCTCGGAACTCAATGGAGCAGGTTGAAGAGGAAGAAAAGGTCATCTACAGGTGTTTTTGTGCATTTGAATATTTTTTAAGGCTAGGGCCACCAGGTGTTGGGGTCATTGCCAAAGCATCCAGAGTCCAAATTCAACAAAAAAATAGTCATTTTTGGGAGATTATGATGTTTTAAACTCATTGGAATAAGTTACAAGAGGTTCTGAAGCTTGTAACAGAAATTTGAGCACACTTGAAGCTAATACAAAGGCCCACACTATGAAGCTAGACCAAGGAGATGTAGCCCAAGACAGTTGAACTCCTTTATCAAAATTTTGTGTGTTAAAATCTGTTATGTGTGTTTGATATGTTTAATATTGCTTCTGTTCTGTCATTTAAAACTATGCTTTCTAAGCTTATGAAAAACTCATTATTTCACTAAGTACACTGTTTGACAATCACATGCTCATAAACAACCCTATGAAGGATAAGTAAAACAAAGAAAAGAAAAATTTATATCTGATATGAAACTAGCATAGAAATAACTAGAATTCATTTTCAGATTAGTTCCTCTATAAGTCTAGATTAGTGGTATCAGAGTGGTCTGCTCTTTCTCAATTTTCCTTTGCATGTCCCCAACGAGGTCGATATATAAGGAGTTAGGGCTTGATCTAGTTGAATCTTTGCAAGATCAGCCTCAAAAACCCCAATGACCTCCCATGGTAGAAGAAAATAAAGATGAGGGAGTAGGATATCTTATCAAAATATTTCTCAAGGAGGCCCTAGAGAAACAAAGGAACACAATGATGGATAATGTTTCCCATATTCTTCAAAGGCTGCCCACCAATGGTGCACCCTCATCCAACAGCCACTCTGGAGGAGCCACTCCTTTTAAGGTATGATTTAAAATTGGAATTCCCATATTTGAGGGGAAAATAGATGCAGATTCCATAGATATATGGTTGAATCTATTAGAGGGATATTTCTCATTTCATGATTTTTCCAATTGAGAAAAGGTTTCTTTTACAATCCTCAAATCCACCCCCCATGTCAAGGGCTAGTGGGAAACCTACTGTGAGCAGAAGGACGAGAGGGAAACCCCCCTATTCTTAGCCACACCCACTTGGAATTATTTCTGAGATGCCACCAAGGAACAATATTGTCTCATGGAGAGATATGAGGACAAGTACATACAATGGACTATGTTGCGACAGCAAAGGGATCAAGATGTGCATGAGGTGAAGAATTTTTTCCATACCATACGCATAAAGCTAGGTATCAAATATTTGGAGAAACATTTGGTGCTGAAGTACTGCAGTTTTCTTCACATATACATTTAGGAGGAAATGGAGTTCCTCTATATCTCCTCACTTGGTGAAGCATAGCAGTATGCTGACAAGACTGAGTAGAAATTCAAATAGAAGAAGCGAGACTTTGGATCTATGAATCAAAAGCAAGGGAAAGGTTCCACCAAACCACAAAACAAAGGACAAAGACAAGGCAGGGTGACCCAGGAAAACCTTCCAAAGCCGTAAGCAAGGAACAACACCGCAAATCCAAATAAGGACACGGGAAAGTGGTGTGAGTTCCATAAGAGCTCCAATCACAACACAAATGAGTGTCGGGCCAAGCATTCACTGGTGGCCGAGTTGAAGGCTTCTGAATCAGATGCATGTTCTTAATTTGAGTCAGAACCCAACAAGGGGAATGACAAAGGGAAGCATATTATCGATGTGGAGCCCAACACCATTGTTGCAACCAAAAATATCCAAAAGGAGGAACTCGAATATTTAGAAGAGGGGGAGCGCCTCTTCCACTCCCAGATGTGGGTGAAGGCTTCCCCGCTGCAGTTCATCGTCGATAGCGCGAGCCAAAAAAACCTTATTTCAGAAGAGGTCATGAAGTGATTGGGTATGCTGACCACATCACACACACGATTATACACCATTAGGTGGCTTCACCAAGGACGATATTTTTGCTTCATCCAACGGTGTTACCTTCCCTACAACATCAAGCCCTTCATGGATGAGGTATTATGTGATCTTTCTCCTCTTGATGTTTTTGATGTATTATTAGGCCAACCATACTTGTGGAAGCAAAATTTTGTTTATGATTATAGGCCTCGCGTTGTTATTTTTACTTTGGGAAATATGTTTTACTAGATACTAGAGGTAGCACTACCTACCGCCCTCTCTTTGATCACTACAAAACAATGCAGTAAGCTCATTTCCAAAACTGAGAAATTTTTTTTCCTAATGATATACCTTCAGGGAAAGAATAATACTATAGCCACGACCTCTAGACAGGGCTCTGCCGCATGAAAAATACATATGGACAAGGTCATGGAGGAATACAGGGACATATTAACCTCACCCGCAAGGGAAACTCTACATTTTTAGGTCAATCACTCCATCAATGTAACCTCCTGTGCACCGCAGTAGAAGGATGGGACTTGGAGACTGTATATTTACTATCGGGAATCGAACAAGATCACTTTTCGAAATAGGAATATGATCCCGCCGATTGATGAAATTCTGGACCAACACAAGGGGGCCAAATATTTCAACAAGATCGACTTGAATTATGGGTATCACCCAGTACCAATTGAACCCTCCGATGTGTGGAAGACTTCCTTCAAATCCAAGGAGGGCCTTTTTGAATGTTTGGTCATGCCTTTCGGGTTGACGAATTCTCATGAAACCTTCATGAGGGTGATTGATGACATCTTACGACCATCCACTAACTCATTCGTGGTCGTTTATTTGTATGACATCCTAATATTGAGCTAGATTTTGGAAGAGCACCTCCACCACATTCGATAGGTCCTCCAAACATTGTGGCAACATAAGTTGTGTGCCAATTTGGAGAAATTCACTTTTGGGATGACCTAGGTTCAATATCTAGGATGCATTATTGATGAGTGGGGGGTGCATGTGTACCTAGCCAAGATCCAAGTCATTTTGTACTAGCGAGCCCCAACCACTTTAACAAAGCTCTGCAACTTTCTGGGTCTTTCCAATTTTTTCCGCAGGTTCATTTTGGGGTTCTCTCATATCACTTGGACTTTTATTCAAGGGAGGAGCAAAATAAAAATTCTTTCGGTCTGAATCTCAACAAAAGGTGTTTTCAGAGTTGAAGCATCACCTCTTCTCTACACCAGTGCTCACATTACCAGACTTGCAACAACTATTTAAGATCGAGACAGATGCCTCTAACTATGATATTGGGGTAGTACTTACTCAACAAGGGCATCAAGTGGCATGCCACAGTGAGACACTTTCAGACACAGTCCGAATGAAAATGGAATAATTACATTTTTGGGAAAGAAACAGTCATCCACATAGATCACCGACCCCTGTAGTTCATAAAAACACAAGGGAAGTTGTAGAATGATCGCCATCAGAAACGGTCCACATACTTATAACCATTCCATTTGAAAATAAAGTACAAGAATGGAAACACAAGTGATGTTTCAGATTTCCTTAATCGACCACCTATCATGGCACTAACCACTGTGCTCGAATCTTGTGGGCACAAGACTTCCGGTTGGCCTCATCTCTAAAAAAGTGATCCATAATTCAACAACATGTACCAGACGCTCTTGTAGGGTAAGAAAGTTCCAAAATTTCACCTCTAGGATGCACTGTTATGCCACCTAGGACACCTCTATGTTCCTTCAAGTGAGTGTGTCAATATTATTTGGGAAGCACACTTCAGCCGGGTCGTCGAATATTTCGAGGTCAAGAAAATAATGGCAATACTATAGAATTATTTCTAATGGTCAAAACTTATATAGGATGTCGGGATGTTCATCAAATCCTGCACTGCCTCCATCATTTCTAAAATGACCATCAAGAAGTAAGGCCTATATACTTTGTTTCCTACCCCTAGTCGACCTTGGGAATTCAACTCCATGGATTACATGTCAAGCCTTCCTTCTACCAAGCATGGCAATGATTGTGTTTTTTTGGTCGTCGACATATTCTCTAAGGCCTCGTAGAATAATATCACAACATAAGCCACTACTAAACTATTCTTTGAATGAGTGTGGGTACATTTTGGGATCCCATAGTCCATTATCTCAGATCAGGATAGCAGGTTCCTTAGTACATTTTTGTCAAGTCTCTAGTCTATGCTCGACACCAAGATCACTAAGTCCATACCTTTCCACCCCCAAACTGATGGCCAAACAGAGGTCATCAATAGAATGATCGTACACATTCTACGCATGTACAAATCGAAGCATCCACACACATGGGATGAAAGCCTCCCCTATGTTCATCACAGTTGTAACTAGTCTCTCCATAGCTCAACTATCCATAGCCCCATTTAGATGGACTTGGGATTCCAGCCACTATTTCCCATTGATGTGGCCATACCATTTGTAGTTTCTCACGCAGATTTGGCTCATGTCCAGTACAAATCTGAAAAGGCAAACAAATTAATTGAGAACATTCAGCATGTCTGCCAACAGGTCCACGACATATTGGATAGAGCTAATGCTAATTACAAGCAACAACATTATCTGCATTGGGTGCCACACAATTTTCAGGTAGGTGACAAATTTTGATTGCATTTGTAGCAAGAATGCCTAACTGGAGCTCATTTGAAGCTCAGAACACTCTTATATGGGCCTCACACCATTATCAAGTTTGTTGGATATAATGCATTTGAGCTCAGCATTCCCCCATTCCTTGGCATGCACCTAGTGTTCAATGTGGACCACCTTCAGCCATACTTTCCACCATTACTAGACACATCAGACATTACAGAATAACTCACATCAACATAGCTAAACCTAGATTGTGTGGAACATGCCACAACTGATCGGATCATGGACACAAAGGTTAATAACACTCTCCAGTATAAGATCTAGTTGTATCGGGTTGTCAAAGTTGGCCAACTCCTACAGTAAGGAAGTGGCTCAACAGGGACCAAGTTCAGCAGAAGTTTCCTCATCTCATGCAGAAACTCAATGCAATTGGGACCATTTCTTCCTAAGGAGGGAGAACTCAACCAAGTGAATATTAGTGGCCACCCACGTATTCCACTTGGACCCCCACCATTCTTTCTTTCAGTTTCTCAGTTTCCCAAATTATATCACAATTTGGTATTTTTGGTATTTTTTCGGGTCTTGAACTTTCAGAGTCATTTTGAGGCCCTAAACGATGTGTTTTGAGTGTTGGCAATATGATGCAGAGTGTTGTCCTTGATGGCAACCCACTAAATGAAGATGAAGACATGAGACAAGTGACATGTGTTGTCCTTGATGGCAAACCACCTGATAAAGTTTGTAAATGATGTAAATCTGATATGAAATGATGTTTGTTAGCAATATGATGCTGAGTGTTGTCCTTGAATGGCAACCCTCTTGATGAAGATGATGGCAACTTACTTGATGAAGTTGGGCTTGATAGAATATGTTCTTGATGAAGTAAATCTGATGTATCTACAGTGAGTACAGAAGGCAATGAAGAAAGGATTTCAGCATGTGCTAAATCTATGGTGAAAAGAGTATGCCTCAAGGCATACGCGGATATGTCTAGGAGAAGTCGCGTATGCATGCGGGAAACAACGTGCCAAGTCGCGTATGGGAAAAAGCGCTCATAAAGTGCAAAAACAGGGGTAACCACCATGGTATTGACCCATTGTATTGGGTAATAATTCGTCTAAATGACCCCGTCCAGGAATACCATCGGAAGTAATGTAGTTTTGGGCTCATGGTATTGGTTTGGCTCATGGTATTGAAAAAGGGTAAACCTATATAAGGAGAAGAAATTCATTGTGCAAATCAGAGGTATGGGAGCAAGATGTCTGAGCTTGAATAAATACTTCTTTGAGAAGTATATTCGTATGGAAAGCAAAGGCTTGATGATAGATCCGGACCTATGATGCACCAATGAAGAAAAGCAGATGAAGAGGGATCTAGATCTGGGAAATGTATTTGTATCTACTAGATCTGTTTATGAGTGATTTTTTAGATCCGTGATGAGGCGAACATCTCATTCGGGCAAAGGTAAAATCCCTGTTCCATTATCTGAGTCAAGAAGTATGCAGCCCTAATCCACAAAGATCCATACGCCAGTTCGTTGCAGGAAGCGCGCATATACGCGGCTTCGTTGAAGAGAAAGTGCGTATGCACAATGAAATTAGATCTGTAATATGTACAGAAGTATATGCTGGTTTATATGAACGAAAGCACGTATATA
The DNA here is from genome assembly GCA_034641835.2 of Pinus albicaulis. NCBI lineage: Eukaryota > Viridiplantae > Streptophyta > Pinopsida > Pinales > Pinaceae > Pinus > Pinus albicaulis. The sequence goes on from CM076583.1 coordinate 276,420,531, forward strand.
CGCGACATCAGTGAAAGGAAAGTGCGTATGCAAACTAGGGTTTGCTGAAGTCTGTGGTAAGAAATGTCTGATCTGTTTCCGTCGTTCGTCGATATCCGTTTCATGAGTTGCGGGCATCTGCCGTGGCTGACACCCTGGAATGTATGAGGGTCCAAATTCGAAAATAAATTGAACACGTCAAAGTTGTGTCCTAAAGGAAGCTTTGATCCAAAGTTGCATGATGAAACGGGTCCATGAAGGCAAGAATCTGGCCTGGCCGGGGGTCAGAGCCCCTTCCAGATGAGGCCGGTAAAAGAGAGCAGGGGGTCATAGCTCCCTTCCAGATGAGGCTGGTAAACGAGATCGGGGGGTCGTAGCTCCCTTCCAGGAGAGGTTGGTAAACGAGTCAGGGGGTTGGAGCTCCCTTCCAGGAGAGGCTGGTAAACGAGCGCAAGTGGGTGCCTGCGTGCTGGTAGGAGTCTGCACCAGCACATATGTTGTAAGATGTTTTCTCTATAATAAAATATTGAAGGCTGAGCAACTGCAGCGGTGGTTTTCTCCCGACTTGGGTTTCCACCTAAAAATCCCGGTGTTCATGTGTGATGCTTAGTGTGATGGTTTATTCTGTTGTTACTACACATGTTTATCAAGCACTTAACATCGTATGAATGAATATTGCAGTCTAACTGCTAATAAATATCTACATATTTAGACTGCTATCACGCGAAAGGTATGAAGGATGAACCACCAAGCAGTTTACTAAAGGAAAGTAGCGTATGGGTTTTAAGGAATAAAAGTAAAAAGTTTTGAATATGCAAGAATGTAATTAGCCTCACCCCCTCAAATATGATTTTCCAAATAATCTTCAGTAATTATAATGCTCATAAGAAACATCGCTTTATAATATATCCATTGTGAATGTGAACAATATGATGAGATTATTCAAGAAAATGTCTTCATTCATCAGTAACCTAATATTCTGGAAGGTACGAACAAAAGCATATCTGCAAAGTCTTGGTGCAGATGTATGGGCAATCGTGGAAGATGGCTATCAATATCCGGCAAGTATTCCTACTGATGCGGCTGAAAGGAAGAAGTATGAAATCAATGCCAAAGCAGTGAATGTATTATTAGGAAGCATGTCTGAATCATAATTTGCTAAAGTGATGCAGCTACATTTAGCAAAAGAAATATGGGACAAAATCATTCTAAGCTATGAAGGAGACACAAAGGTAAAAAGTGCAAAACTCCAAACTCTTAGAATTGAATATGAAAACTTGAAGATGCATAGTGATGAAAGTGTTGCCAGTTTCTTTCTTCGTCTAGATGATATTGTAAATCGAATGAGAAATCTGGGTGAAACCATAACCGACACTACTCTGGTGGAAAAAGTCTTAAGATCTTTGACTGCAAAGTTTGACTCTAAAGTTTCAGCTATTGAAGAAAGGCAAGATCTGCAAACTCTAACTGTTGTTCAATTACATGGTATCCTGACTGCTTTTGAAATGAGACAAGGAGGTCCTTCTCAAATCAGAGAAGCTACTTTTAAGGTATCTGCAAAAGGAAAGGAAAAGGAAGTTGTCAAAGAAACCAGCTATATATCCGAAGAAGAAGAAGCGAATTTTGTGAGAAAACTCCAACTAGGTACTGGAAGATTCAAAGGTAAGCTTCCCTTCAAATGTTTTGAGTGTGGAAAAGTTGGTCACTATGCTGCTAAATGTCCTTATAGAGAAAACATGGTAAAGGGAAACAATTTGAAAAGAGGAAGAGTTATTATGCAAATGAAGATGATGATGAAGTGTCCAGTGAAGATGAAGAAGATTCTGACCATGATCTGAAAGTACTCATGGCAAAGAAACAAAAGAAGAAGGCTACTCGAAACAAGAAGATATCTCAGAAAACTTGTATAGAAAAAATTGAAGAAGATGAATCAGATAGTGATTGGGGTCATTGGAATACTCTTATTGGTGCAAACAATAGTGAAGATAGTGAAAGTAAAGTTGTGGATCTAGAAGAAGCTATCCAGATCAAAGTTGAAGAACAACAAAAGGAAATTGATAAGAAAGATTTTATCTACAAAGAGATGATCTCTCAAATTAAAGATCAAATAGAAATGCTGAATGGATAGGTGGACAAGTATCAAAGGTTTCATACGTATGCATCCAATCGAATTAAAGAACTAGAAGCAGAAATCAACGATCTAAATACAGATCTCGAAAAATAAAGCAAGAAGAATGAAGGACTTGAAGCTGCAATCATCTCTCTGCAAGCAGATCTTGAAGCATCAAGTAAGAAGAATGAGGAACCTCTACAACCATTTGAAAAGGAAGGCCTTGAAGCAGAAATCATCTCTCTCAAGAAGGATCTGGAAAAATCAAATAAGCAGAATGAAGAGCTGCAACAAACATGTGAAGAAAACGAAAATTGGTTGAAAGAAGAGATTCTAAATCTGAAGGATCAAGTAGAAGATGGAAGAAGGAAATAAGAAAGCATGACAAAGCAATGTCAAGCCTTGGAGTTTGAGGTAAACATTCTCAAAGGTAAATTAGAAGAAAAGGTTAAAATTTTGAGGTTTCAAGATAGTACTAATATTTTGGACAATATTCTGAGTAATCAAAGGTCTCCTGCTATCAAACTTGGTCTTGGTTTCCATGAAACTGTTAAAGGAGAATCTAGCTCACAAGGAAGTGCTAAAATTTCAGAGGATGTCAATACAAAACCTGAAGTGTTGAAAGAAACAAAAGGTCAACCAACAATGATGAAATCTCAAAGGAAATCATTCAATAATGTTGAATGCTTTAAATGTCATAATCATGGACATGTTGCAGCAAATTGCAGGAGCAGATCATTTCAGCCTCAAACAAACAGTTCCTACATAGAAAGGTACTCTGGTTTCTTCAAGGGATATTGTTTTTCATGCAACAAGTATGGACATAAAGCAGCTGATTGTAAAAGGAGGAAGATTAGAAATACTCATTATGATTCTTATGCTTATTTTTCTGGACATATGAGATGTTATTCTTGTAACAAGTATGGACATGTAGAAAAGGAATGCAGGTTGAACAGATATGAGAAATTGGATAACTTCCAGCACACAAATAGAAAGTTCAAGCAAATTTGCAAAAGATGGAGGACCGATCAGAAACGTAGGGAATATTGACCCTACTGCAGTCATCCGCTTCTGAAGCTTACTTCTCTGATTGACTGCAGGAATGATGTGGGATACATTATGAGTTTTAGTAATGTATCGTCACAGGGGGAGCAATGTATGATGTCTCTCATGATTGATTTGATTATTTTGGTTATATGTATTTCTGACAGAGCATCTGATATGAAGAAGACAGGTACAAGAAGGACAAGTTCAGGGGGAGATGAAGGAATGAGAAATTTTCTATGCTTCACTTTCCATACGCAGGTTCGATGAACAAAAGTCGCGTATACACGCGAGTTCCAGCAGACACAGTCCCGTATGTATTAATGATAAGAGAATTGGGATGACAGCTGAAGATCAGGAGCAGAGGTTCAGGGGGAGCATCAGTCTGACTGCTAATGATTGTACTGTTATCATTATTCTGGTTATATTCATGCTAATGAAATGATACATGGTTTCTTATGTAGAAGATTATGGATGAGTTCTGTTTAATTTTTGATGAAGATTATTTGTTGCTGAGATGAAATTCTTATAATTCGGAGATAAGGACAGTTCATGCAGAGATTTTTGCTGATGACTTGCTGATGAACGTATTCAGGTAGCACAAGTTAAGAAGGAGCACTGGTTCAGGGGGAGCAGCAGGTTGAATACTAATGATTGCATTGTTGGCAATATGACTGCTTACTCTTTGGTTTTTATGATACTCATGCTCAAATGATGATGACTTGGTACATGGTTTATTATGATGAGATTTTGAGCCCTGGTTGCTGATAAGTATCTTTTGTGCTCACACATGGATGAGTTGGATGTCGTTTGATTCTGAAATAAGAATAGATCATGCAGAGTTTGTTACTATGGTTGAGATCTTTTACCTACATATGTTACTTCATGTTAAATCTTGAAGATCTTAATGATATTGGACCACATGGATGATTGCTTGACACATATTTGAAGATGCCGTTCTGGTATGATAATCTCTCTTGGAAAGATTGTATTGATGCTGCAAAGAATCTGAAGGCTTGGTTACTAATGTGCTTATGCTACAACCATTGATGACGCTTGAAGACACAACTACACTGTTCTATCTATCGGTAGTCCAGGGAAGCATTCAAATATCTTAGAAAGAAGCTGAACACTGTCTTTTTCACACAGAGGATCAGATCTGGTTAAAATATAGAAGATGGTATTGGATACGCGGGTTTCCTGAAACACAGTCGTGTATATACGCGAGTTCATGCACATAAAACCGCGTATGTATGATTGCTGAGAATTTTCTGTTTGGAGTCAGCTCTCTTCAGCACAGCTGCAGTGCTGTTTGGTATCTCTGATACTGTTTGGTATCTCTGGTGGTGTTCCAGTTCTCATAATTCTATTTCTAATGTTTTGATAATGATGCCTTGATGATTTGTTGGTAAAAGTGTTCAGGATGCACAAACTAAGGGGGAGCCTTAGTCATATGAAAAGGATGCTTGGATGCACAGATTTAGGGGGAGCATTAGCATTGCTGAGTATAATGCAGTGTTGGCATTATGTTGGTTCTGAAATATGTTCTCTTTCTTGAGGACTTTCTGGTGTTGGTCTTAAAGTTATATTTGTAGTTTGATGAAAAGGCCATGTAGAGATCCATGATGTAAACTTGTAATATTCAGTCATGTAAGGACTTGATAAATTTGTAAACCCACTTGGTTGGGTAATTGAGTCTCATATGTAAATTCACTTGGATGGATCTTTGATGTAAGTATGAGTCATTGGTGATAGGAAATTCATAGAGTCATGTACTCCATTGGAAAATATGTTTTAAGATTCAGCATGAACTCAGGAGGAGCTTGGTCACTTCTGCATATATCAGATCTACAGAACGCTTCTTCCACATGCGGAGAAAGGGGGAGAGTATGTTGGTTTTTTATCCGCCCTTTGCCCTTGATGTCAAAGGGGGAGAGTGACATGGTGTTTGAATGAAGAGAAAGAATTGTGTCAAAAATAGAGAGAATGACATGATGTCATTGTATTCTTAATGTACCTATCTGCTATAGTAACCAAACACCATCGTGGTTGCCATCAAGTCCAAAGGGGGAGATTGTTGGCAATATGATGCAGAGTGTTGTCCTTGATGGCAACCCACTGAATGAAGATGAAGACATGAGACAAGTGACATGTGTTGTCCTTGATGGCAAACCACCTGATGAAGTTTGTAAATGATGTAAATCTGATATGAAATGATGTTTGTTAGCAATATGATGCTGAGTGTTGTCCTTGAATGGAAACCCTCTTGATGAAGATGATGGAAACTTACTTGATGAAGTTGGGCTTGATAGAATATGTTCTTGATGAAGTAAATCTGATGTATCTACAGTGAGTACAGAAGGCAATGAAGAAAGGATTTCAGCATGTGCTAAATCTATGGTGAAAAGAGTATGTCTCAAGGCATACGCGGATATGTCTAGGAGAAGTCGCGTATGCATTCGGGAAACAACGTGCCAAGTCGCGTATGGGAAAAAGCGCTCATAAAGTGAAAAAACATGGGTAACCACCATGGTATTGACCCATTGTATTGGGTAATAATTCGTCTAAATGACCCCGTCCAGGAATACCATCGGAACTAATGTAGTTTTGGGCTCATGGTATTGGTTTGGCTCATGGTATTGAAAAAGGGTAAACCTATATAAGGAGAAGAAATTCATTGTGCAAATCAGAGGTATGGGAGCAAGATGTCTGAGCTTGAATGAATACTTATCTGAGAAGTATATCTGTATGGAAAGGGTAAAGGCTTGATGATAGATCTGAATCTATGATGCACCAATGAAGAAAATGATGAAGATGGGGATCTAGATCTGAAATGTATTTGTATCTACTAGATTTGTTTATGGAGTGATTAGATCTGTGATGAGGCGAACATCTGTCTGAGGTAAAGGGTTGAATCTGAACTGAATATCTGATCTAAAGAAGTATGCAGCTCTGTAATGGTTAAAGATCCATACGCTAGTTTGTCGCAGAGGAAGCGCGTATATACGCGGCTTCGCTGAAGAGAAAGCGCGTATGCGCAATGAAATTGGATCTGTAATATGTACAGATGTATACGCTGGTTTATGTGAACAGAAGCGCGTATATACGCGACATCAGTGAAAGGAAAGTGCGTATGCAAACTAGGGTCTGCTGAAGTCTGTGGTAAGAAATGTATGATCTGTTCTGTTGGTTTACTGATATCTGTCAGTGAGTTATATGTATCTGTTTCATGGTTGACTGTGCTTAAATGTATGGAGTGGGTCCAGTCTGAAAATATGATGAAACGTGGCCTGCAAGTCGTGTCCTAAAGGAAGCTTTGGATCCAGTGTGAAAATTGATGAAACGTGGTCCATAGAGGTGCTGAGGGTTGTAGCCTTCAGTCAGGGGATTGTAGCTCCCTTCCAGGTGAGGCTGGTAAACGAGAGCAGGGGGTTGTAGCTCCCTTCCAGGTGAGGCTGGTAAATGAGATCAGGGGGTCGTAGCTCCCTTCCAGGAGAGGCTGGTAAACGAGTCAGGGGGTTGGAGCTCCCTTCCAGGAGAGGCTGGTAAACGAGCGCAGGTGGGTGCCTGCATGCTGGTAGGAGTCTGCACCAACACATATGTTGTAATATGTTTTCTCTATAATAAAATATTGAAGGCTGAGCAACTGCAGCGGTGGTTTTCTCCCGACTTAGGTTTCCACCTAAAAATCCCGGTGTTCATGTGTGATGCTTTGTGTGATGGTTTATTCTGTTGTTACTACACATCTTTACTGTTAACTTAACATCAAATGAATGAATATTGCAAAGAACTAAGTTAATAAATATCTGCATATTTAGATCTCTGCTAATACGCGAGTTGTATGAAGGATGTCCGCGTGTATACGTGAGTTTACTAAAGGAAAGTAGCGTATGGGTTTTAAGGAATGAAAAAGTAAAAAGTTTTGAATATGCAGTAAATACTGATTCACCCCCCCTCTCAGTATTTTTCCCAACATTGAGAAAACCAAGACAAACACTCTAAATTTGTATTCCTCGAATATGCCTTTCTAACAAGGTATTGTGTGCATCAAATGAAGATCGTATGCCACAGTTGCGTCCCAAGGAAGTTAATGTACCAATTTACCCAAACAGGGCGAATAATTTTGGCACTTCGTCTCCTAGGGTTATGTTTTTCGATTTTTAGGGTTTTTCATTATTTCTCAATAATAAATAGGCCTTCGTGCCTCATTGTAACACAATTCATAGGCATGTAGCCACCACATATCTTCTCAGAGATAAGCTTCCATCGCCCCAGCTAGTTTATTTTTTATTTTTTCTGTAAGAATTTTTTAGTGTTTGATATTAATGAAATGAAGTGTTATTCCTGATACATATCTATGTTTATATTTCTTTATGTATTTTATTGCATTCTTGCATAAGTATGGATAAATTACTATTTTTTTATGTTTATTTTTTTTTTAAGTCTCGGAGTGACCTACTACACAGGTTTGATGTAGTGAGTAGGTTATAAGAATGGTTCCAAAATTTGTCTCAGGCTACTAGTTCTATCCAATTGGGCTTAGATACTAAATTGGTTCCATACAATTTTTAGGTTCCTGAAAGTTAGTGAATTCAACACAACCCCTTTTCTTGTTCTAGTGTAGCTATTAGTATTAATTTATAGAAATAATTCCAACCTCTCACTATTTTACACAACCATGTACAGTCTTTAAAGTTACGTTCCACTTACCCATTTATTTTAGCACTTTTATCACTATTTTTTATGGTAGGCGAGACTTGGTACATCTCGAATATAGCCAACCATCCTTCTATAATACTTAGGCCTAAATCTACATGCATAACGAAAAATGCTCAATTTTTTTTTGAAACTCTGGTCCATGTGTTTGAACTAACTTGTTCCTTAACAGTTCAGATAACTAGCCACAAAAATTTTATGTGTGTGTGTGTGTGTATTTATCAACTAATATTTTCACATTTCATGTCACTGTCATAATTTATTTTAAATAGTCACACCATTTTGTTAAACCATCCATGAATAAAAGAACATTTATATTATAAAAGTGATAGAAAACACTTAGTTCTAGAAACCAATCAAGTAAAGATACTTATCTATTTAGCTTACACCAACAAGAAATACACAGGGAATAAAGTTCACTCCTCCCAACCAACATGAATGGTAATCTTTACAAGTTGTCCCCCCCTGCTAGTTTCATTTCCAGAAAAGTTGTTGATAGTGACCCAACTAGGTATGTCCTAAGGCATCAAGATTTTGCAAGCATAGTGTAAGAACTCACAAACTCACAAGCCTAGCTTAGGGATTCCACTAGCTCCAACCAACTCAAGAAGACCCTCACTAGCAATGTCATGCATTTCCTTAACAATGTCCTATTCAAGGGAGTAAATTATTTCTCTCCCTTCTTAGTTTCCTCATGATTCCTAACCCACCCTCCCATATTTTTTTTCACAACTGACATAATTTATCTCTAGGGATGGTAGCAATTTTCCTTTAAATATCTCAAAAATGAACTTTCACTTAGTGAATTTTTCTCGTAATTTCATTAGTTTCCATATCCAACTTATTTATGAAATTAGAGTAACTTTAAAAATTTTAAATTTTATCACTACGATTACCAATCAGCCCATATTCTTATCAAGTCATGGCAGTAAAAGTAAATTAAATATTTACTTTTCACTTAGGGGTGTGTTGAAGCCTAGAAAATCTCTGCTTCAAACATCGGGGATAACCACCCGGTCGGGACCTTAGGACAGCTCCTTTTCCGTTTGGTATGGTGGCTCCGACTGGATTTAAAGGACCAATTTCCTTATAACTAAATGGATTGGATTGGGTGGGTGGAAATGAGACTAAATTAACTAAAAACTATCTAATATAAGCTAAATACTGATAAAGAAATTCTAATACTAACCCGGGTAATAACATGTGAATACAACTTAAGATTGTTTCAATCCAACAATAACCATGAAAATGTATTATTAATCAAATTGAAATGTGCAGAAACAAATAAAGGTAACTCTGTTTAAGAAATTAAACAGAGTTATAATAGCATTTGCATTCATCATTGAATACCATTTACATGTAATTATGAAAAATAATGTTTCAATTATACTCAGAAATGATATACAAAAGAGAGCGTTGTGAAAACAAATACATATAAATGATAGCAATCTTAAAACGAATATCATATAACAACAGAAATCAACAGCAAACAGATATAAATACCTTGTTCATCTTGATGACTTCCAGATGCAATCTGATACTCTATCCAGCAATTATAATGCAAAATCGAATTCTAAAGGTACAGAAATGCAACACTTCAAAGATAATTTCACATAAAAATCACCAGATGTGATCCTTTTCAAAAATATATAAGACAATGGAGTACAGAAATGCAATCTCCAAGTCTCACAGTATTAAGATCCAGGACCCCTCTCTAAATGCATGAGAGGGGTTTAAATACTACTTAACTAACTCTAAAAATAGTTTATTACAAAATTAAGGATTTGGTTTAATGACCGTCCTTTTCCTAGGCTAAAATACAGTGAAATCAAAACTAAATCTATCTAACTATGAGCTTGATCTTTGATCTTGCAGGCATCTAGCATGTTTTTGAGAAGATGCGGTTGACCGACTTCTGAATTCAATTGTCCTGAGAAGACAGAGTCGGCAAGCGAAGGAGCAATCTTCTCTGTAGCATTGATGATACAATTGAGCATGCTATGCTGACTGTGTGGCTTTACTAAGTATGCCCAGTATGCGTCCCAATTCAATCTTGTCAGCCCTTGGATGGATTTTGCTCTTTCTTCTGCCTTTTGCCTCCATTCTTTTTGCAATTGATTTGCCTGTGGGAGATAACCTGGAACAGTTTCAGAAATCAAGTTAGCTTTGTGTAAATTGTCATTTACACAATCAGTGAGAGTGTTTGCCACTGTAGATGCCTTCTCTGCTGCCCTTTCTGCCCTTCTGATTTGTGCATCCCAATTATTAAACAATATTTCCTTATGGTTCTCGTTAATTATGGGTGCACCAATTTTCCTGCCTTCTTCTGTCTTTTTCCATGCTAGATAATCATTGATCTTTTCATTAATTAAATCATAATCATTTCGTAAATCTACAGCATGACTTGTGATTTTATCACTTTCTTGGCATAAAGAATTCCATTGCAATATCTTTTGACAGAAAACTTCTTCTTGTTGCAGTAGTTTATTATTCAAAGAGATGGTTTCTGAAATGAATTCTGGAAGCTTAGGATCATCCTTATGCTGTTCTTGGATTCCTTGAAGTTGTTGTTGCAACTCTTCAAGTTTTAATTGTGCTTCCTTATTGGCCTGTACCTGTTGCAATTGCTGTTGTAGGGCCTTTACCTGTTCTTCTTTTTCATCCAACAAAAGCTGTATCTCAACTGCTTTATCAATGGTTGCAGAAGCATAAGCTCCTGTTATTTGAGATAATTTAGTGAGATTACGAGTAGGCTCTGTGGCAGGATCTTTCCATAAAACATCTACTTGTTCTGGTTCTGTAGCAATTGCACTTTCTATTTTTCTCTTTTTCCTTTGTATTTTAACTACTGCTTTGTATTTTGGGCTATAAAATACATCCAGAGGAGGTATGTCCTCTACATTAAGTATGATTTCAGAGGAGGGTGTGATTGGTATGTGTTCTGTTGCTGCGGCTTTGCTGCTTGTTCCTGCGTTCAAAACTTTAATTGTCTGGACAGGGGTCTGTACATTCTGTCCTTCTATATTAATCAATTGATTAAAGGTTTCCCATTCTTTATCTAACTCAATGGTGACTGGCTGTTGCTGTACACTGGTTGGAGGAGGAATTGTCTGTTGAGGAGTCAGAATTTGTTGTTGATCAAGTTCATTTGATTGTGCAGAATCTTTAATGGATTCTTCCGTTTTATCTTTCCTTTCTTTGGACTTATTGGAGAGTTCAGAATCTCTGTCAGATTTTGATTTGGATTTACTTGTACTTGAACTGCCGTTAAGACTAACACTAGGAGTTTGCTCCCTTGCGGGCTCTAAGCGTAGATTATCCAAAGGAATAGGAATTAGTCTCCTTTCTCTGTAAAGTTTGAATTTCTGGAAGTTTGGTGGGGATAACTGTGCTCGGGCTGAATTCAAATCTTCTTTGAATGAATTTCTTGCTTGGAACATATCATCAAAAAGATCAGGCTCTGCGACAAATTCCTTTACTTTAATTGCATTGGTAAAATTCTTAACAATATCATTTTGGTCATATAACCTCTTTGAGAATTTGAACAGCTGTAGGGATGTAATGTTGCCTATCTCTTGAAATGCATGACCAATATCGGATAGTGAAAATGTTCCACATTTTATGGGAAATTGTGGCCAAATTCCCTTTTTCTTATCCTTCAAATCTTTTGTCATCCCTCCCTGGCCACAGGTCTGATAAGCAATTTTTCGGGCTACAAGTCTATCAGGAACATATAGGGGTAACACATGTGGAGAAGCATAACTTCCAAAAACCCTAATATAGGTGAACAATTCTTCTCCAAACCATCTTGCGACGGGGATAATATCAACCTCTGTTTCTGAAGATAACCTTGGGGGATCCTTATTATACAAGGTTCTGTACAATGGAAACATTATTCCATGGCAAATTTGGTAAAAATGGGAGACAAACTTAGATTCCCACAGTTCTTTATGGTACACATGAATGGGCGAAGGGTCTTGGATAGTCCATTTCCAACCCATTATAGGGAATTTAGAGACATAGCAGATGGCGTCCATGACATAAGCAGATAAATAAAAAGGCGGGTAAACCCGCTGGGAAACATTTCGTTTGGACCGGTATTGAAAAATAGCAGAGGTCATAGTATCAGATAGGATTTTGGCCCAGTCTACAATTGTAGAATTAACGACCGCAATCAACAAAGGAAGCCATTCGGGCAAAATCATATTTATGTCAGGCTTTCCAAAAAGCCTACATAACATAGCAGCAGTAAAACAATAAGGAGAAGTAAGCGAACCCGTGCTGTACATACCTTGTTTGTTCTTCTTTAATGGTTCACTTCTTTTAGTCCATTCCTTTGTGCAAACTGCCAAATTCGCATGTTCTTTGGAAAAATCTTCCATGAATTTGCTATTGTAACTCGCCTGTGGTTTTGGCAGCTTATACATTAATCTCACATCTTCTACGGTGAATGACCCAATTAACTCTTCAGACTGAGTCTTGAATTGCCTGTCTGAAATATCTGTGCTATCCAGCACCCATCTCACCATATCTGTATATGGGAGAATCCTTGGCCTTGCTGCAATTCTGTGCAGGAATGAGCAAGCCAAGTCTCTAAGGGTTGCTTTAGACGTATCTTTTGAACCGGCCGTAGCTGCAAATTTCAACACCACAGGGTTTTCATCCTCTAATAGATTATACATTCCTTCCCAAGTGGATATGCCCGCATCCTTGTTACAGGCGGTGTCTGCGTATAGCGAAGCCATTTATTTGTTCTCAGAACTTGAGCTCTTCTCCTTCTTACCCATAATGTATAGTGGAAGCTTTGTATAGTGATCCGCTCCTTCGTGCCTGCGTTTTACGAATAAATGAGAGTAATGATAATAGAAAGGTGATGAGACTGTTTTGAATATGAACGCGGATGAAATATAATATTTAAATTATGAAATGACTTCCAATCTAAACACAATCTCTTTTCACATTAATAATCACTCCAATCATTTAATATAGTCATTAAAGCGCATAATGGATTTGACACATGGGAAGATTGCCTCGGGATAGCGCGCTTACGTGAATCTGCGACATTGCAATGTGCGATTTGCTGCGCAATATCGCAATATCACAATGTCGCAATATCGCGATATGAAATCATCACGGAATCATAAAACTTATTGCATGAACTGCGTAACAGCATTGCTGGCATATGTAAAGTAAAAAGCACATATCGCAAACGAAGAATCTCAAAAAGCGCCTGATCGCAAAATGAAATCATCGCAGCGCAAAATCGCAAAAGCGCATAATAAATCAGAGCGTAAAAGATATTTGTTAATCATTTCTGTTTTCTGCGCTATGCGATCTGCGATCAATGCTTTTTGTATAGACTATTTTTGTTATGGATGTGTTATATCGTTTCAAGAGCAAATTTTATTATAATCTATCATAAACTTAATCTTTTCGCAATATTCTCTCAAAGGGATTTTTGTAGGTTTATGATAGAAAATTTTATTTTCTAAAGGAAACAAATCCTAATTGATTTTTTTGGATTTTTAACTAAGGGTCCCCATTTTATTTAGTATTATTACTAATATTAACCAAAAAAAAGGGGAGGTTGTTGCTAGCCACAACAATTGGCGATTCACTGGAAGAAACAGTTATCTCTGAAAAATAAAATGAACATTCTATCTTTAGTAAGTAAAATTTTTTAAGGATGATGAAAACTTATCTAAGAATTATTCAAAATAAAATGTAACTATGAAAGAAAAATACAAAATCATTTCATAATTTCTTTCTAGTTCTTTGAGAAAAATAAAAACATTTTGGGTTATCTCAAGCTTTGATTGGTGTTAATAATAAAGTAAGTGGATCTCTTCAAATTTTGGTTTTATAATATACTCTATTGTCATAGGTATTGCCTCTGTTGCCAGCAAACGTTTATAGTCTTGACAGGGTTACCTTTAAACCATTAACCATTCATTGTCCCATCCAATTAAAATTATGACCTTTTAAAAGATAAATTCATAAGATTTCTTATCTCATGTTTTTTTTTTGTCTTTTATTTATTTTTTATTTTAAGAGCCATTGTTCTAGTTTGGTGGCCAGTTGATAACAATGCCATTCACTAGTTATAATTAAACTGAACAAGCTGGCTCGTGATGAGACCCCTTGTCTTATATTTATAAGCCATTACCCTGTTTTGGTATGCAGTATTGGTAATGTCAGTTTTATCATTCCTTATGAACATAGTAAGTCGACTCATAATGAGACCTCTTATCTCTTAAATTTTCGTATAATTTCTTAGAATTATATTCTAAAAAATCACAACTTAAATGGATGGGGTGAAATAGTTTTATCCTTAAGAATCAATGGATGACAATTTTCAGAGTTTTTTGAGTTCCAAAACTTTGAAAAACTTTACTTTTACAAATAACCTTTCTCTGCTTGATAAACTTCTAATGATTTTACATTTTCCTCAATATTTCAAAAGATCATGTAAATGATTGAAATAATCTTTTCAAAGTTAAAACATCTTATTTTAAACTATTCAAAAACTATGATCATTTACTTTAAAAATTCTTATTTACATAAAATAAATATTTATAATATTTGAAGAAATTTTCTTAAATAGTAAACAGTCAATCAGGGACTTATTAACGACCTTTATTTGTAACAACAAAAACAATCAAAATCTGCAGAAATAAATATGTACAGTTTTAAGAAGGGGTTACCTCCTTAGGAAAAGAATTTCTTTAAGATAAGCCCGTTTACAGGAAGAGGTTCTCTCTTACCTGTTAGATCTTGGAGTATGTATGTATTTGAGCCTATCTTCTCAACGATCTGAAATGGTCCAAGCCACATTTTCTAAAATTTGGTATGTTTACCTTTTTCTTCGTGTGCTTTATCCCATTTCAAAACGAAATCACCAATTGATAAAAGTTTTGAGCCAGTAGAACTTGCATCAAAAGAAGATTTTACAAGCTGTTGATGTTTTTCATGAGTAATTTTTGCTTTATTCCTATCTTCTTCTAGTTTAAGGATTTGATCGTATCTCAATTGAATAGATGATGAAGGATTTTCTTCAATAAACTGCACTAGGGCTAATGATGGAAGAGTTAAATTTGAAGGTATCACAGCTTCTTTTCCATAAACCAGATTAAAAGGTGAAGTCCCTATCGAAGCTTTTTCAGTGATACGATCAGCCCATAACGCAAAGATTAAAGATTTGTGCCAATTCTTTTTATTTTGATCAATGGTTCTTTTAATGATTTTGATAAGGTTTTTGTTAGTGGATTCAGCCAAACCATTACCTTGTGGATAATAATTTGCTGAATATTTTAATTTAAAACCTCTTTTAACTGCAAATTCAATTAAACTATTACCAGAAAAGTAAGATGCATTATCAAAAACAAGAGCTTGAGGTACACCAAACCTGGTTATGATGAATTGATCTATGAAATCAATAATTGCATCAGAATTGGCTACCTTCAATGGGATTGCCTCTACCCATTTTGTAAAGTAATCAGTTGCAGTAAGGATGTACTTATGCTATTTGGAAGAATGAGGTACTATTTCACCAATAATATCAAGTCCCCATTGTTCAAATGGTTGTTCAATAGTTACTGGTTGCAAAGGAAAAGCTGGTTTCCTTTGTCTTCCACTTGCAGTCTGACAAATTTGGCACTTCCTTACGTAATCATGTGTATCTTTAAAAAGGGTAGGCTAGTAATAACCAGCGCGAATTATTTTGTGAGCTGTAGTATCACCTCCAAAATGGCCTCCTGCTGGTCCATCATGTAGTTCCTGCAAAACCTTTTCAGCTTCAGTTTTTTCAAGACATCTTAATAAAATTGAATCATAATTTTTTCTAAATAACACATTATCAATGATCTCATATTTAATAGATTTTATCCTTAAAGCGCGTTTACTCTTATAGCTGAGATTAGAAGGAGCATACCCATTTTTCAAGTAATAGATGAGATCAGTATACTGAGAATCAGCATCTGTAACACTTATCTGACTTACTTGAATATCTTGATTTGAATCTTGATCTTCTGGTATGTTATGAGCTCCTGCCAATAATCTGCAAAAACCTTGTCCTCTAACAATCTTGGCTGGTTTAATAACAACATCATATTCTTGCAAAGTTGTTACCCAGTTAGCTCTCTTTTCTCCTACTTCTCTCTGAATTAATAATTGCCTCACTGCGGAAAATGGGACAATGATTTTTGTATGTGTTTTTAAGAGAAAAGGTCTGAAATGTTTGATTGATTTAAACACAGCAAAGGCTTGTTTTTCAACATCAGAATAATTAAGCTCAGATCCTTGCAGATTTGAACTAAAGAAAGAAATAGGTGCTTCAATTTCTTGATCATTGAGTTGTGTCAAAACGGCTGCATAGGATGTTTCAGTGGCCAAAGTATACAAAATAAAATCTTTAGAAAAATCTGGGGTATTCAATGCTGGTGCATTAATGATTGCTTGTTTGATTGAATCAAAAGCTTCCTTTTCTTTATGCGTCCATTTGAATATTGAATTCTTCTTGATCATATTTTTCATAGGTAAAACAATTAAAGAAAAATCAGGAATGAATATTTTTACAAAATTGATCTGTCCAAGAAATGATTGCATGGATTTTTTGTTATGTGGTAAAGAAATATCAGAAATTTCTTTTACTCTTTCTGGATCAATATATATTCCATCTTTTGACACAACAAATCCTAAGAGTTTTCTTTCATCTAAAGCAAAGAAATATTTCTTTGGATTTAAGGAAATACCAAACCTTCTACATCTTTCAAAAATTTGCTTTAATTCATGTAGATGATTGGCTCTCTTTTTTGAAAATACCGTTATGTCATCAAGATAAACAACAACAGATTTATTGATCAGACCTTTAAATGCAATGTCCATGGCTCTTTGAAAAGTTGCTCCTGCATTTATTAGACCAAAAGGAATTTTCTGATAAGCATAAGTTCCCCATTTTGTTCTGAAAGTTGTCTTCAATCTGTCATCTGGGTGAACTAAAACTTGATTATACCCTGAAAACCCATCGAGAAAAGACATAAGTTCAGAACCAGCTACCTTTTGAAGTATCTGTTCCATGGTTGGAAATGGGAAATTGTCTTTTAAACATGCTTTGTTTAGATTTCTAAAATCAATACAAATTCTTATATCACCATTCTTCTTTCTTACAGGTACCATATTGGAAACCCAATTAGAGTGTCTGACTGGAAAAATCATCTTGGCTTTCAAAAGTTTATTGAGTTCTGATTTGATTTGACTCTCGAGATTTGGATGGATTTTTCTCAGTTTCTGTTGAACATGTTTAACATCAGGAAGCATTGGAATCGTGTGTTGAATAATCGAAGTATCATATGTTTTTAGATCATCATAATTCCAAGCAAAAACTTTTTTATACTTGTTCAGCAATTTAATGAATGCACTTCTTTCCTCTAGTGTTAAATTGAGTCCTAAATTAATTTTTTGGGGTTTAGAATCAGAACCAAGATTTACTAATTCAAACTTCAAAGTGGAACTTTGAAGTTTTGTATTAACAACTTTCTTGAATCTGTCCTTAATATCATATAAGTCCTCCAATTTAACAACAGATTTTGGAATGGGATTTTCATTATTTTTTGAAGCAATTTGTAAATCATGATCTTCTTCATCAATAATTTGATCATCATATGATTTGTCTGAAGTCATGAAATTTAAAATATCTTGATCATGATAGAAAACTCTCCAGTTTGTGACATTGTCTGGGACAGATGGACGGAAGATCAATTCTACAGAAAACCTATCAGGACTGCAGTCTTCAGCAGGTAGGAGTTTAGATGCAACATTAGCTAACAAGTCAGCTGATGTATTTTGATTCCTAGGAATAGGAGAAATATTAAATGCTAAAAAATGAGTGGTGAGATCTTGTACTAGGGTTTGATAGTGTTTAAGATGTCTTGAAAGGCAATGAATAGTATTCCTAACTTGTTTTATGACAATTTCGGAATCACCAAAGACTTTCAAGTATTTAACATCTAACCCTATGGCTTTATAAAGTCCTTGAACCAAGGCTTCATATTCTGCAGTATTGTTAGTACACTCAAATTCTAATATGCATGATAACATAGTTTTCTCTCCATTTGGATCAATCAATATGCATCCAGCTCCAGCTCCATCACTAGACTTCGATCCATCAAAATATAACGACCAAAATAAAGACTTATCTATTGGCTTATCTACAATTAAATCTGAAATATTTACAATTATGGAAGAATCAGACTCTGAAAAATTCTCTATCTGAGAAACAAAAGTATTTACAGAAAAAGGAGACTGAGGAGCTTTGAAATTTCCAAGAAATGATTCAGCAGAATATCCTCCAAGAATATTGTTGTTAAATGCCACAGGTTCATTAGGTTGTTCAAATTTAGTGACAGTGTGTGTCATATGCTTTTCTCGTTCAATTTTAATTTGATTTGGTTTCCCTTTATAAGGAAGCCACATGTGTGAATAATCAGTCGAGATGTAACCATTAAGTTTCGCAGACCAGTCCCTGCTCATGATTAATCCATAGAATTCAGGAATATCAGCAATCAAAATATCAATTCTTTGGACAATCCTAGGATTAGAAGCTAATCTGATTGTGACTGAATTGATTTCTCCTACCACTTGAACTTTGGATCGATCCAACTGAATAATATGTACTGCTGATTTCTGTGGTTCAATATTCAATTTAGCACAGACAGATGTAGGCATTATATTGGAGGAAGCTCCAGAATCAATTAAACAATTGTGCAGATTTTTATTGTACATCTCATAAGTCAAAATAAAAGGAGGAGTTTGAGAATTTGACTTTTCCCCAATGAGCACAGTATCAGTAGCATCTACCTTATCGGGTGGCTTACCAGTTCCTCTTGCTGCTTTTGCCACTACACTGCTTGGTATAGGAGCAATTGGTGTAGCGTTAAATTCTTTTAATAACAACTTTTGCTGGTGTTTTAGTTTGCTGAGTTCATGTAAGGAAATGTTGGCTTTGATCTTTTTCATGTCTTCGACAATGTTGTATTCCATGGGTTCTGACACTACTAAAGTTTTGGCTGTCGATGTGAGAGGATTAGAAGAAAATGGCTCATTTTGAGTAGGTAATGGAGAAGTTTTCTTCACAGTGGGTTTGTCTTTGGTACTTGGAGTTGCAATTTTCTTTTTTGGAACTGTTTGTACTGGTTCTGGTGTAGATTTACTCCTAGTACTTACAGGCATAGCTTCTTCACTATCAGAATTAGGGAGAATAAAATCCCACATTCCATTTAATTCAGTTATTTCTTCATTTTCGTCCTCTTGATCTGATACTACAGATGTATCTTCTTCTTCTTCCTCTTCTTCTGATTCTGCATTAGAGATTGTATTAGGAGGTTTAGATTCAACTTGGTTCTTTCTAAAATTCCGGAATGGTTTCTTGGTGGAAGTTTCAGCTACTTATTTTTTTATTTCGACCATTTCATTTGACATGGTTTTAAGAACTTTCTGTAAACCTTCCATGTCATATGGATCTTTAGCCTTTTTCTTTGAATCATCTCTAAAGCTGACCTTCTTTGATTTCCTTTCTTCAAGAGAATTTTTCTTTTCCAGAGAAGTGATACGTTTTTCAACTGCAATAGCTTCTTTCATACTTTCAGCTAATGTGGGCTTTGCAGCTCTGTCTACGAAAATTGCTATGTTTGAGGGTAAGGCAGTAATGTACCATTCAATTCTGACCTGCTCACTTGGCTTGGAATCAGTGGGAATTTTTTTCAAGAGCTTATTGAATCGGGAGTTAAACTCCTTAATTGGTTCCTTGGGTTCAATTTTCAAATTTGAGAGATCATTAAGTAAAGTTGCAATTGATCGGTCATCTCCAAATTTGGTTAAAAATTGATCTGCAAAAATGTCCCAACTTGTTATAGATCCTGATGGTAACGAAAAATACCATGACCCTGCTGTTCCTTGAAGGGTGTAAGGAAATAGTCTAACTACAACATCCTCTTGTGTGACTCCATTCAAATTAATGGCCAGCATAAAGTTATTGATATGTTCTTCAGCTGGAATGTTAAGATCTGGGCTAAACTTTGGAAGCCATTTTCCAGGATTGTCTGGTAAATTGTGTAAAGGTGCAGCCATGTTGACTGCTCCTGGAGTAGACCATGGTCTCTGTGCCATTGTTGGGATGACTATTGGAGGGATAGTAGAAACTGGTGGTGTTTGGATAGAAGTTGTTGGAATGAATGATGTTGAGACTGATGAGGATTGAGGAGAAGATGTTTGTGGAAATGATATGGAAATGACTGTACTTTGTTGAGAAGGGATTTCGGAAACAGGTATTTGGA
This sequence comes from Pinus albicaulis, assembly GCA_034641835.2. Lineage (NCBI taxonomy): Eukaryota > Viridiplantae > Streptophyta > Pinopsida > Pinales > Pinaceae > Pinus > Pinus albicaulis. The sequence goes on from CM076583.1 coordinate 276,440,709, forward strand.
TATTAGAGGTTGAACTTGCTGATTCCGATTGTGTTTTTCTTATTTTAACTCTACTAGGTAAAGGGAATTCTTTGGGAGAGATACCAAGTTTTTCACTTTGAAGCCTAGTAAGAGGTTTTGAAGAAACAAATTTTGAAGTTACACTACCTTCAGATATTTCAGACTCTTCAAGAGATAATGAGAATCCTTTCAAGTTATGAATTAAATCTTGAACTTCAGGAGACTCAGGATGTTGATCGTCTGAATGTTTAAAGATTTTGGTAGTGGGTGTTTGAATATTTTCTGCAATTTCTTCTCTAGGATTTTGAATTTCAGAAGAAATTGAAGAAGTTAATGAGGGAGTTTTGCTCTCGGAATGGCTTGTGGATAAAGATTTACTTGCCATTCATAGCTCAGGCCCTCCTTCTAGCGCCAAAAATGTTGAAGCCTAGAAAATCTCTGCTTCAAACATCGGGGATAACCACCTGGTCGGGACCTTAGGACAGCTCCTTTTCCGTTTGGTATGGTGGCTCCGACTGGATTTAAAGGACCAGTTTCCTTATAACTAAATGGATTGGATTGGGTGGGTGGAAATGAGACTAAATTAACTAAAATAAAACTATATAATCTAAGCTAAATACTGATAAAGAAATTCTAATACTAACCCGGGTAATAACATGTGAATACAACTTAAGATTGTTTCAATCCAACAATAACCATGAAAATGTATTATTAATCAAATTGAAATGTGCAGAAACAAATAAAGGTAACTCTGTTTAAGAAATTAAATAGAGTTATAATAGCATATTGCATTCATCATTGTATACCATTTACATGTAATTATGAAAAATAACGTTTCAATTATACTCAGAAATGATATACAAAAGAGAGCGTTGTGTAAACAAATACATATAAATGATAGCAATTTTAAAACGAATATCATATAACAACAGAAATCAACAGCAAACAGATAGAAATACCTTGTTCATCTTGATGACTTCCAGAGGCAATCTGATACTCTATCCAGCAATTATAATTCAAAATCGAATTCTAAAGGTACAGAAATGCAACACTTCAAAGATAATTTCGCATAAAAATCACCAGATGTGATCCTTTTCAAAAAATATATAAGACAATGGAGTACAGAAATGCAATCTCCAAGTCTCACAGTATTAAGATCCAAGACCCCTCTCTAAATGCATGAGAGGGGTTTAAATACTACTTAACTAATTCTAAAAATAGTTTATTACAAAATTAAGGATTCGGTTTAATGACCATCCTTTTCCTAGGCTAAAATACAGTGAAATCAAAACTAAATCTATCTAACTATGAGCTTGATCTTTGATCTTGCAGGCATCTAGCATGTTTTTGAGAAGATGCGGTTGACCGACTTCTGAATTCAATTGTCCTAAGAAGACAGAGTCGGCAAGCGTAGGAGCAATCTTCTCTGTAGCATTGATGATACAATTGAGCGTGCTATGCTGACTGTGTGGCTTTACTAAGTATGCCCAGTATGCGTCCCAATTTAATCTAGTCAGCCCTTGGATGGATTTTGCTTTTTCTTCTGCCTTTTGCCTCCATTCTGTTTGCAATTGATTTTCCTGTGGGAGATAACCTGGAACAGTTTCAGAAATCAAGTTAGCTTTGTGTAAATTATCATTTACACAATCAGTGAGAGTGTTTGCCGTTGTAGATGCCTCTTCTGCTGTCCTTTCTGCCCTTCTGATTTGTGCATCCCAATTATTAAACAGTATTTCTTTATGGTTCTCATTAATGATGGGTGCACCAATTTTTCTGCCTTCTTCTGTCTTTTGCCATGCTAGATAATCATTGATCTTTTCATTAATCAAATCATAATCATTTCATAAATCTACGGCATGACTTGTGATTTTATCACTTTCTTGGCATAAAGAATTCCATTGCAATATCTTTTGACAGAAAACTTCTTGTTGTTGCAGTAGTTGATTATTCAAAGAGATGGTTTCTGAAATGAATTCTGGAAGCTTGGGATCATCCTTATGTTGTTCTTGGATTTCTTGAAGTTGTTGTTGCAACTCTTCAAGTTTTAATTGTGCTTCCTTATTGGCCTGTACCTATTGCAATTGCTGTTGTAGGGCCTTTACCTGTTCTTCTTTTTCATCCAACAAAAGCTGTATCTCAACTGCTTTATCAATGGTTGCAGAAGCATAAGCTCCTGTTATTTGAGATAATTTAGTGAGATTACGAGTAGGCTCTGTGGCAGGATCTTTCCATAAAACATCTACTTTTTCTGGTTCAGTAGCAATTGCACTTTCTATTTTTCTCTTTTTCCTTTGTCTTTTAACTACTGCTTTGTATTTTGGGCTATAAAATACATCCAGAGGAGGTATGTCCTCTACATTAAGTACGATTTCAGAGGAGGGTGTGATTGGTATGTGTTCTGTTGCTGCGGCTTTGCTGCTTGTTCCTGCGTTCAAAACTTTAATTATCTGGACAGGGGTCTGTACATTCTGTCCTTCTATATTAATCAATTGATTAAAGGTTTCCCATTCTTTATCTAACTAAATGGTGACTGGCTGTTGCTGTACACTGGTTGGAGGAGGAATTGTCTGTTGAGGAGTCAGAATTTGCTGTTGATCAAGTTCATTTGATTGTGCAGAATCTTTAATGGATTCTTCCGTTTTATCTTCCCTTTCTTTGGACTTATTGGAGAGTTCAGAATCTCTATCAGATTTTGATTTGGATTTACTTGTACTTGAACTGCCGTTAAGACTAACACTAGGAGTTTGCTCCCTTGCGGGCTCTAAGCGTAGATTATCCAAAGGAACAGGAATTAGTCTCCTTTCTCTGTAAAGTTTGAATTCCTGGAAGTCTGGTGGGGATAGCTGTGCTCGGGCTGAATTCAAAACTTCTTTGAATGAATTTCTTTCTTGGAACATATCATCAAAAAGATCAGGCTCTGCGACAAATTCCTTTACTTTGATTGCATTGGTGAAATTCTTAACAATATCATTTTGGTCATATAACCTCTTTGAGAATTTGAACAGCTGTAGGGATGTAATGTTGCCTATCTATTGAAATGCATGACCAATATTGGATAGCGAAAATGTTCCACATTTTATGGGAAATTGTGGCCAAATGCCCTTTTTCTTATCCTTTAAATCTTTTGTCATCCCTCCCTGGCCACAGGTCTGATAAGCGATTTCCCGGGCTACAAGTCTATCAGGAACATATAGGGGTAACACATGTGGAGAAACATAACTTCCCAAAAACCCTAATATAGGTGAACAATTCTTCTCCAAACCATCTTGCGACGGGGAGAATATCAACCTCTGTTTCTGAAGATAACCTTGGGGGATCTTTATTATACAAGGTTCTGTATAATGGCAACATTATTCCATGGAAAATTTGGTAAAAATGGGGGACAAACTTAGATTCCCACAGTTCTTTATGGTACACATGAATGGGCGAAGGGTCTTGGATAGTCCATTTCCAACCCATTACAGGGAATTTAGAGACATAGCAGATGGCGTCCATGACATAAGAAGATAAATAAAAAGGCGGGTAAACCCGCTGGGAAACATTTCGTTTGGAGCGGTATTGAAAAATAGCAGAGGTCATAGTATCAGATAGGATTTTGGCCCAGTCTACAATTGTAGAATTAACGGCCGCATTCAACAAAGGAAGCCACTCAGGCAAAATCATATTTATGTCAGGCTTTCCAAAAAGCCTACATAACATAGCAGCAGTAAAACAATAAGGAGAAGTAAGCGAACCCGTGTTGTACATACTTTGTTTGTTCTTCTTTAATGGTTCACTTCTTTTAGTCCATTCCTTTGTGCAATCTGCCAAATTCGCATGTTCTTTGGCAAAATATTCCATGAATTTGCTATTGTAAGTTGCATGTGGTTTTGGCAGCTTATACATTAATCTCACATCTTCTACGGTGAATGACCCAATTAGCTCTTCGGACTGAGTCTTGAATTGCCTGTCTAAGATATATGTGCTATCCAGCACCCATCTCACCATATCTGTATATGGGAGAATCCTTGGCCTTGCTGCAATTCTGTGCAGGAATGAGCAAGCCAAGTCTCTAAGGGTTGCTTTAGACGTATCCTTTGAACCGGCCATAGCTGCAACTTTCAACACCACAGGGTTTTCATCCTCTAATAGATTATACATTCCTTCCCAAGTGGATATGCCCGCATCCTTGTTACAGGCGGTGTCTGCGTATAGCGAAGCCATTTCTTTGTTCTTAGAACTTGAGCTCTTCTCCTTCTTACCCATAATGTATAGTGGAAGCTTTGTATAGTGATCCGCTCCTTCGTGACTGCGTTTTACGAATAAATGAGAGTAATGATAATAGAAAGGTGACGAGACTGTTTCGAATATGAACGCGGATGAAATATAATATTTAAATTATGAAATGACTTCCAATCTAAACACAATCTCTTTTCACATTAATAATCACTCTAATCATTTAATATATTCATTAAAGCGCATAACGGATTTGACACATGGGAAGATTGCCTCGGGATAGCGCGCTTACGTGAATCTGCGACAATGCGATGTGCGATTTGGTGCGCAATATTGCAATATCGCAATGTCGCAATATCGCGATATGAAATCATCACAGTCATAAAACTTATCGCAAAAGCAGGAACTGCGTAATAGCGCAAAGCGCATATCGCAAAAATCATAAAAGCACATATCGCAAACGCGAAGAATCTCAAAAAACGCACAATCGCAAAATGAAATCATCGCAAAAGCGCAAAATCGCAAAAGCGCATAATAAATCAGAGCGTAAAAGATATTTGTTAATCATTTCTGTTTTCTGCGCTATGCGATCTGCGATCAATGCTTTTTGTATAGACTATTTTTGTTATGGATGCGTTATATCGTTTCAAGAGCAAATTTTATTATAATCTATCATAAACTTAATATTTTCGCAGTATTCTCTCAAAGGGATTTTTGTAGGTTTATGATAGAAAATTTTATTTTCTAAAGGAAACAAATCCTAATTAATTTTTTTGGATTTTAACTAAGGGTCCCTATTTTATTTAGTATTATTACTAATATTAATTAAAAAAGGGGAGGTTGTTGCTAGCCACAACAGGGTGTTACATCTTCCCCCCTTCGAGTGAAACACCCTCCTCAGTGTTTCCTGACCTTCAAAATATACTGGAATATGCCTCACGCATAAAATATTTATTCTCACCTTCCGTGGTAACCTCTCCAGACTAGTCTAACCTGGGTAAACTTTTTCTTTTGTAGCGTAGTTTTCCTTTGATAGAGAATCCAAAAAGGTTCAACGAGGATTACTTTGTCCGATTTGACCTACATTCACAATTATTATGGTCATTAGTTTCCCTCAATCATCCTTTAAGAAAGTATTTATATTGTTTCAATCTTCATTACAAACACTATCAGTTGTTATTAACATACCCAGAAAAGGGTGTCAACATGCATCACAAACTGATAAGGGCCAATAACCTGCATTCAATAAGAATTAGCAATCTTCATTGTAAACTCATCAATTTTTGTTTTTTTTTGTTGTATATTTTTATATGACCCAAGGTTATACCAGTTGACAAAGATCCCAACATGTGGTTCCATTATAAGTTTTAGACCACAAAGGATAAGTTTTGTCTAGAGTATTTACTTATTAGTAATAATATGTTCAGAAACCATTTATTGTTCTTGCCTTTTATGAAAAATATGTACTAAATAACACTATTTTACTTTGATATTAATGCAATGTTACATATGCATTGGTCATGCACGAATAGAGTTTAAGATGACTTCCTTTTCCTGCCTTATTCAAAAGGGTCATATTGTTGTCCACTTCATCTAATTAAACTTAAGTATGCCCATATTGGTTGCTTTTCTATTTTCATAGCACCAACCAAGGATCCACTTTATGGTAGTCCTTTAATTTTTCCCCCTTTTTCATCCTATATTACAATTTATTGATTTAAGTTCTACATAATTTTGCTTCTTTGTACAGTCATGTGATTCATCCCTCTTATGCTTATATGTTTATTGGTTGTCTCATACTTTCCCTATTATTATAATATAATTCTTTCTTTGTATATTGAAGCACAATTTTTTATCTGCTTCATACAGTAATCATACTTGTTATCTTTGCAAGGAAGGTTTTCTTGCATTATTTCCATATTGGCTTGCGACCAATGTTTTATTCCTTAGGCACCATCATACTTTTATGATATTAGCATCCTATAACAAAAAATTACCAAATTCTAGAACAATTATTTCAACTTACCACTTTCATGTTAGTATTATCTTGTCCTTTGTTCAAGTGGACCCAATCATGTCCTCGTCACTTATCTTTTATTTGTTTCATGAAAAAAGCAAGGTTTTATTACTCATTTGGTTTCCTTTTTGTATTATTTTTCCTCATGATCTCTCTCAATATACCATTAGGGATACAAATATAAGGTATTACTAAGAGATCCCACTATGAAAAATTAAGGCTCAACCTTGATTATAATCAATAAAACAAGCAAGTACATTACGTCACCAAATATTACCATCATATCTTCCAACATGCCTCACCTATGAGTTTTCTCAACTCTTTCTTAAGGTTTGTATTCCTCTTTATTTTGCAAATTATTAATCATGGTGTCTGAATATCACATTTTCTCCCTCTTGTTGAATTACAATCAACTATGGGGTCTTCCCCCCTTTACATCTTCGCGCATGTCATATTCCTCAGCACATATTGATCTTGTAAGCATACGTTCATTCTATTCAATTATTTTACGAGACTTAGTTTGTATTAATGGAATCATTTGGACTTATTTGAGGTCCCTATTTGGGGTAGCATTGACTAATGGCATGTTGCATTACTAACACATCATATGAAAATAGGTATAAATAATGTTTGTGCCTACATGGTACAAGTAATTCTTTACCATGGATTTAATGTGTGTGTTTGTGTGTGTGTGTGTGTGTGTGTGTGTGTGTGTGTGTGTCACATATTTTATTACCTTATTCGACCATCCACCTATTTTCTAATCACACCACACCTATTCTTACTACCAATCCCTCATGTCATGTTGATATGACAACCTCCTTAAAATATTAATATACACATTCATTATCATGAGTACACCGTTTGACTGTCTAGCTTATGATATTTGCCAAAATTTTCTAAGAAAACCATTAAATTCTTCCTCCTGTAATCTATGATTATATCATTTGGTTTTTTTATGTATATAATTTCTATAGTTTTGCCAATTTTCCAAAGGGACCCTACTTGCATCTCTTCTTGTTCATATTATTCAACCAATAGTCATTTCAATTAATTAAATCCTCTTATCATTTTGATTTTTATTAGACCATATTTTTCAAATTCTGAGGCAGTTATAAATAACCAATTAGCGAATCCTTCCATGATTCAATATTACAAGTCTTCAACTCACACCATTTTGATTTCCCCCCACCCCTTCATCCATCAGGTATAGGAAATTCAAAATTTGTTAAGAATTCTTTTATATAATTTACGGGTCATGAAAATTTCTATATTCCTTAAACTGATCCTTATCTTTCTCTCCATATACTTACTAAATTTGATGTAAATTTTATATCCTTTCAATCATCAGCAACATTCTTTCGATGCAATTGGATGTACTCAGGTAACCCAGTTACCATTATCATGTCGTTTCAGCTTACAAATCTCATATATGCCATTCCTTCACTATTTCCAATACTAGTCTCCTTTCCATAATTAATATTATGAAAATTTATCACAATTTCTTTTGTTTCTCAAGTATTTTATCTAGTGATTCTATTGCAATTCTCAATTACTTTACTTCTGCAATCCCTCACGTTATGGATTGTGTTGCTTATTCTACTATTGTAACCTGACTTTCTATGGTTGCACTTATTCAAGAAGAGACTTTCAATGATAAATTTCATTAGTTCTCTTATTAGTTTTCGTTTTTCAATAGTCATGAAATATGTGTCAAGCGGTTATTATTACATTATATTAATTTATACCTGAGTTATACTACTGACATATAAATTTTATATTATATTGTTACCATTGTCGGTGTCTACCACATCACTTGCTAATGCTTAGTTTGATGAGAAGGATTCCATACATTACCACCAGTCACCCTGGACACTCCAATTGACTCGCATCCATACATGTACTTTGTAATTGTATGTCTTTTTATATCATCGGTCAAATTTTTACAATAATATGTTTAGGTGGCTTCCTCGGGTATGCTAATACCCTCTTTTCCTTAAGTATTACAAGGTTTTTACTCCCTTCCATCCCTTTTATAATTCCTAGATACACTTTATTCTATGTGTACCCTCTATGTTTAAAAAATAAAATAAAAATTAGAAGCCTTGGTATTTTTTATTATTCATAAAACATATGATGTAATTTTTATTATGAATGTGTCACAATATTCTATAGACCCTTTCCCATTTCATCTTACTTTCCATATTCTATGTATACCCTCTCTGTTTAAAAAATAAAATAAAAATTAGAAGCCTCCATATTTTTTATTATTCTTAAAACATGTGATGTACTTGTTATTGTGAATGTGTGACAATATTCTATAGACCCTTTCCCATTTCATATTACTTTCAATACACAGGTAATATTACTATTTTGTTAGGACTAGATATTAATTTTACTAGCAAGTATTTCCTTACATTCACTCTTCCAACTAGGTTCTTGGTCAACATCGAGTGTATATGCAAGAAATTAATTTATACTAATCAAGTAATCACTTCCAACTGTAATTATTATTTATGAATAATATATTTACTTATTTTATACGTCTCTCCTTAAACATTTCATCTTAGAGGTTTAAGTTAATACATACATACATACGTACGTGCATAGATACATACATTTTAGGGTGATTCATATACAACATCATACCATATGATATTTGATAACTGAAATTGTGTAACAAAATTATTTTTTAAACAGGGTTCTCTCAAATCTCTTGTGATGTTTAAAACAACATAATTTTTTACCTAGTTGTGCCCATATCTCAAAATTTGAATTATGTAAGGATGCTGAATTTAGTACTGTATGCAGGTTTTCCATATTTCAAATTATTTTTTTACTGTGGAACACAACAAGATTTGTTACTATTCTCCCTTAAAAAAGCTACAATATTGAACCTTTTAGCTCGGATACAACTTGTAACATACTCCCCTTTTCACACTTACTGAATTTATTTTACACATAGAAATCCCTCAATTAAATTACAAATTACAAGGGACAATGATCATAACCTTTTTACTTCTTTTGCTATACCCTTTACCAATACATTATTTATAACTTTGTATATTATAGTGTAAAATTTGGTTAAATTCATGCACTATGCTCACACTTGTACAAATTAAACTGTAATGTTTTAACGACTTCACCCTTGGTGATTGTTTGAAGGTGGTACAATATAAATATCACATTGCATAAACATATCTTCATGGTTCGTGGTGCAGTATATATATATATATCTATTTACATAACTCAACTATCCCACATTTCCGCCTCGTTGACTTTATCTATTAAAAGATAATGGAGAATCATTAATTTGTGAGAGTTGGTTCATGAAACCTTAGGATATGAATTATTTTCTATTTCTTAGGGTATGGTTCTAACTTCCCTACATCTATGTCTGTTATATATTGATTGATTTATATTGAGAATGTAGAGCGCTCTGCAATGTCAGACTCTCATGGTTCATTCTATCCATTGTAGAGCTAACTGGTTTTTTATTAATGAATTCAATCCATCATATTTTATCATGGTATCAAAGCTCCAGGGTCAAATCATATTTAGAGTGTTGTGATCCCTGTGAATATCCAGGTGGTAGAGGAGAAGCCCCTCATGACTGAGTGAATGTGGTTTTCTCTTTCTCAGGTATTGATCAATCAGCGCGTTTTTTGGAGGAGTAGTCACAGCGATCAGCACAATCTCGTGGTGATTATCCACTCCGAAAAGCACAGATATGTGCGAGAGAACTGCGTCGATAGGTCAGAACCTTATTCAGTTCCATTTCCGGTGCGATCAACACGGAAATTGGGTCAATAAGGATGCCGATGAGGGAAAGAAAGGAGATTTGAAACAAATTTGTGCCAATGTTCACCCACTGATGAAAGGAAGAGATCTGAGATCTATTGACGGTAAAATTTTATTGATGAGGGAAGATATATGATGTAGATATATTGTTCGTGTTAGCTCGCCGATGAAGGAAGAGATCTGGAGCAGATCTGTTGTTGGTGTATGCTTGGTGCAGAGGAGCTAAAGATCTTGTGCTGAGAAATGGAAGAGGTCATGGCAAATGAGTCGAGAGACTATGGCGCAGCATGGAAAGAAGCCTGCTAGATTGATCACAGATCCGGTAAATATGTATCGTGATATTTATTTCTATAAGGATCTGGGGTAGATCCATCATTTTTTTCTGTCAATTACTCGAATTTTTTTTTTTTTAGAATCGTCAAGATGAATAATCAAATAATCGAAGCATACTTGAACGAGAGCAACAAGCACGATGGTTCCAATTACTCTAACTGGAATTTCAAGATGCAGATGGTGCTAGAAGCACAGAGTTCCTGGACGATTGAAAATGGGGATAAGCCAAAGCCAGCAACAGGAGTCGGTTCAACCACAACGATTCAACACTGGGAGAAGAGAGAGAGAGCGGGGAAAATATGACGTTGAAGATTTCATTGAAAGACTATATCATACCACATATCAGAGAATGAAAATCTGCAAGCGAAATTTTGACGATGTTGAAGGATTTATATTAGATCAAGAATACAAATCGTCTCTTTTTCCTGAAGAGCAAGATCCTCTCCATAAAGATGGAGGAGAATGAAATAGTTGCTGCTTTTGTATCACGGATCAAATATATGAAGAAAAAATTGGCAGATATTTGTGAGATAGTTGTAGACACCGATTTGGTCATGATTACCATGAATGGTATGACTGATGATTACCAAATTCTTATCACTGGGATAAGTGCAAGGGAGAAAGCCCCAAAGTTTGAAGAACTGACATGAATATTAATGCAAGAAGAAGAAAGAAGATTTACTCTAAAACCCCAGAGTGCAGATCTTGCATTAATGGCAAAGAAGAAATTCTTCAAAGAAAAAGGAAATTCATCACAGAAAAATGGAGGAAATCCACAGAAAATACCAAATCAATTTCAAGGTATGTATCCAAATAGAAATGAATCCATATAAAATGTTTCTATTGTGGCAAATTTTTTCATATGGCTAAGGATTGTAGGAAAACAAAATTTGATGAAGGACAGCAAAGACATAAAAGACATGCAGGTCATTTCGTAGATGATGACCATGTTCAAGATTTCAGATTTTTCATGGTTGACACTGATGAAAATGTCAAGGTAGAAATCTGGTATGTGGATTTGGGAGCATCCACACACATGACAGGGAACAGATAATGGTTCAAATATTTTAAAGAAACCAAAAGCGGAGCACAAATCTACCTTGGCGATGATAGAGGTTATCAGAACAAAGGGTACAGGAACATTCCTATTATTTTTCTTGATGGTACTATCAGACATATCTAAAATGTAATGTATGTACCCAGAGTTACAAAGAATCTGATTTATGTATCCATAATTATAGATCAAAATCTCAAGGTATAATTGTTTAAATATAATTGTTATATTAAATATTTTTGGATGGTATGAAGAAAATTGCTTCAGGAATTCGAACAATAGGTTTGTATAAATTAAATGTGAGGACAACACCACATCGATCTTTGACAGAATCGAGTTTGACTACAGATGTTATAGCATCATTTTTCACCCTCTGGTGATTCATGATTGTATTTATGGCTTTGGGCACCCATTCCTACAGACTTGAACAAAATTCACTAAAAAACAGTGTTAAAATTCCCATACGCGGGTATGCCCAGACTTTTCCGCGTGTATACGCGAGTCCACATGTACTTTTTCGCGTATGCCATTAAAATCATTAAAAAATATATTAAAAATCCCTATTTTCGGGCTAGGTTGATGGTTACTCCAGTAGTTCAACCACCCCAGCATGTGGCCAACTGTTTCCAACTGATTGAAACTACTTTGAGGGAGTATAAAAGCCCCTCATGTGCATGGCCTAAGGGAGAGAGAAATTTTATAGACATTATACTCTGTTGGAATCTCAATTCAAGTCTGATTCCCCGTGCCTCTTGCACTTTCTCAGATTTATACAGGAAACCCTTTTTTCCTGGAGATGTTCATCCATTTATATGCCATCTCGAGTGCATAAGTCTTGAAAGTATCTTAGCAAGGCAAGGGTGGGACGGATCCGGATGACGGTCTGTTCGAAGATCGTGGAAGGATTCAGGTGATCTCTCCACTTTTACTACTGTACATGCTGTTCATAATAATGAAGAACCATCTTGTTCCTGAACTCGTGTGTTAATGTTTATTTATATGTGTGAAAATATTATCATTTAAGCATTTATTATGGTTTATATAATGTTTCACATGGATTTCACTAACGTTTAGGAGAAGTATATGTTGTACAACTAGGTTTCTGTGCACGTTCTTTCTTTATTTCCAGGTTGAAGGAGGAAGAAGGGTTTTTGGGGGTTTGGACCCCGCGAGATCTACATCGAACGTAGGACTACGTGTGAGTTCTGCTATCGTTGTTAACTAGTTTTTTGCATTCAAGTATGGTTGTGTGTGAGTCCTTCTGAATAGCATGCCCTGCTCTGTGGAGGTTTAGACCCAACAAACCTCTAGGGTGTTTTTCCCCGAAACAGAACTGGCAACTCCATTGGGGACCACATTATTGTAATTCCCCTGTTGGGTGGTTTCATCTGTTTGATAGGTTTCCAACAGTTTTAACTTTTATTTCCAGTCTAGTTAACTCTTTCTCAGTCAGACTAAAGTCCTGGTTTCTTATCCAGGCTTGATCTTTTTTATTTTTCATTATTTACCTTTGCATATGTGGTTTTGTCTGCACACAAACATGTATACACACATTTTTTGTTAAAGGGAGTCGCGTATACGCTGGTTTCCTTTAGCACAGTCGCGTATGCACGCTTGTTTCTAAACTGTCAAGTCACGTATATCTGGGTCAATTTTGAAATTTTAGGTTTCTTGGCTTTTTAGTCCTGTCTACCTGTGGAGACCTGTTCCTGCAGTGTCTTTGTATCCTCTGGATTTTGTAGAAAGTGGTCTTTGGTCTTTTCTCTCTCTTGTTTGGTTGAAAACTAGCTTATCTGGCGAATCTTGTTTCTTGTGCTGGCATTTCTGGTTCAAGTACCAAGATCTCTTCCTGGGGATTCTTGGATGTTCTGCTTCATCAGAACAGAGAGCTTCTGCTAATTTACTCTTTTTTACCTTTTTGTCTTGCTTTGCGCTTCGATTTTTGCCCATTGTTTGGTTGGTTTTCTTGAGTTCAGTTGACTAGGTCTTGTTGCAATTTTTGAAGAGTCTCTCTTGGTTATTTGAAGTTTTTGTTTGCTGCAAGGTTGTACTATTCTTCTAGGCTGAGTGATTGAGTTTCTTGTCTTCTTTTGCTCATATAAATCTTGCTACTAGCTAGCCCTATAAGGTTTAGAGAATTTTTGAAGTTTTTGCTTGAAATTCAGAGTTGTTTGGCTTGGGATTTGATAGTTTTTCTTGGTCTTTTCGAGCTCTTCCTTTTTATAAAATTCAAAAGCTCAAAAAACATTTTGTTTTGTCATTTTCTTTTGTTTTGAATTTTTGTTTTCATTTTGTTATATCTATTGAAGCTTTGTTGAGGTTTCTTGCCTTTGTTTTTTGACGTGATTTTGGAAAGGAATTGTCATTGGTTTCTTCCTCTTGTTTCAAGCGTTTTTGGTGTCTTTATCTTAAGAGTTTCTGATTTTGGGAACTAGCTTTTTGGACAACCAAAAAGAGATAAAACTGAAGGATCTTTGGGAAATTTCTCTCTGCTTTAGTAGATTTTGCATCTTAGAATTTGCATGCTCTTAGTGATTTGCATCAGGTGCACTTAAGCATTTAGTCATTTTCATAGTTTTTGTGAGTGTGAAGTTGATTTTCATCGAAAGATAGTAACTGCATTTGCATGTAGTTTGGTTTTTATTAATTTCTTTTCTGCGTCAAAACACCACAATTTTCATTTCCGTATCCCTTTGACTTAACATAACAGCCAATTAAAATAATTGCTATAATTTAAAAGCAACTAGCAAGTTTTTTAAGTGTCATACACCAACTAGCTAGGTTGTAGGGCCTTGGATTAGGTGAGTGGAGAGTTAACTCTCCAAGGCCACTCAAACAAAACATAGAAGTTGATTAATTGAGCGAAATCCAACTCCGTTAGGTGGACCGGGAAAGATCTCCTCCAGAGAGTCAAGCGTGAGGGGAAGTGAAGGCTGAGAAGAGAGATACCCCCTCTCTGATTTGCTGAATCTGACCTCAAGACCGTTCCGCCCGGCTTCTGACAAGGATTGGTGCCCATAGTTGCCACTCCTAGGTTCCACATAGGTGACTACGGGGGGGAATACCTGCGGTACCTGAGGCAGACGTCGTATCACTTTCAGCAGTACTTCTGGGGGGTGCCCTTGCAAAGCTTGGGTACTTGTGCTAACAAAGGTTTTCGTTAGGAGGTCAGCGTAACTGTTTCTATTACCTTCGCTAGTAGGCCTGGGCCGTAATTATCCCAGACTAATTTCGGGAGGTCCTATATTTCGCTTTCCTGTATTTTGGTGTCCGGTCCTAATCACCCAGAGCGGAAATACTTGAAGGTTGTTTTCTTGATTGTATCTCACGGATTTTTCTTGTAGTGAGTGCTCTTTGCTCCTAGCTTGCTTAGCTTTATATTTTTTGAGTCTAATTAAAATTTGTTAAAGTGGCTGATCAAGCGCCTCGTCGATCGAGGAGAATCCGGGGGTTATCTCCCGAGAGTTCAGAGCCTTCTTCAAGAAGGTGTAGGAGTAGTTTAGCAGGTGAGTATCACCCTGTGACATCTGACGCAGTGGAGAGAGATCCTCCACAAGGGTCTGAAGGTTTCATAGCTGATTCTGGTGTTGGATCCGAGAGGAGCGCTCCGCTCACCTCGCGAGTTTTATTTCCGAAGGAAGAAGAAGTTCAAATAGAGGAAGTACCTGAACCCTCTATGTCACTTCCATCTCCTCTTCCTCCTGATTATTCGTTCGTTGTTGAATACATCGGACCTGAGTCAGAGAGACCGGAAGATCCTTCGTATTATACATACCTTTCGATGGCCACGACTGGGAATGCGGCTTCTGCTGTGAGTGCTGCAGGAATTCAGACTCCTGCTTCTGTTGAAGGAGGGAGCACTATTGCTATATCTTTGATTGCTTCTAGCACTACTGTGTTTGGCTCTGGTTTCACCCAAGCACATGCTTCCCAATCTGGTCCCTTCTGTTTTGGAATGCCCACTAGTGGGATTCCTTCTTTTTCCTTTTCCACTGCTGCAGCTGGATCGACACCCATGTCTTCCATGGCTAGTGGATCAGCTTCTTTTCAATGGTTCCCCTTCGGAACTGGACATATTCCTAGTTCGAATCCTTCTTTAGGGTCCTTTCCGTTTACTTCTCAGACTCAGAGTTTCAACCCTTAGTCTGGAGGTCAGAATTCGACTACTTTTACAGGTTGGAACCCTGTATTTACTACAGTGGGGGCAGGGAATCAGTTTTATGCTGGTCACCAAGGGAATGCTTCTTTCCCTTCGTCGAGTGCTTATCAGAACTTTTCCCCTCTTTCTAATGCCTGGAACCCCTATCAAGGGCTTTCCTCTTCATTTCATACTTCAGTGGGGGGAGCTGGTCTGGTCTTTGGTAAATCTGCGTTGGGAGGAGGTTCTTCTCATTTTTCTACGAGTTCTTTCTGGCAACCTGGTGCCTCATCAAATCCAGGGTATTCTTTTCAAAATGTTGGGAATTCATCCTATCAAGGATGGAATCCTCAGGCTTCGCCTCGTTTACCTTTTCTGGCAACGTTAAACTTGCCAGATCTATCGAAATTGACTAATGATCCGATCCGTTATAGTCCGGGGTGGCCTCCGGTCCCGACCAAACTACCTTCAGACATTCCAAAGTTTGAAGGCAAGAATGGCAAGGATCTGGCTGATCACATCACCACTTTCCATTTATGGTGTTCTTCTAACTCCCTGATCGATGATTCGATTAGGTTTAGATTGTTTCAACGCACCCTAACTGGAAACGCTGCCAAATGGTATATTGAGCTAACTGGGGGTAGTTTTTCTACATTTGGAGAATTGGCTGTTACATTTCTAAACCATTTCCAGTTGCCAGTCTGTTATGACACTGGGACTGAACTCCTAGCTAATTTTAAACAGGACGACGCAACCCACATTTCTGACCATATTCAGGAATGGAGGAGAAGGAAGAGGCTTATTAAAGCTCATATTCCAGGTGAATTCCTTTTGGAATGGTTTCTGAAATCTCTGCAATCAGACATTTCTAAAGATGTATCCCAATCTGGGGTATTTTCTGAGGAGCAGGCCATTTTTAGGGCCCAGCAGTTGGAATTGATATATTCTCAATCTGGGGTCCTTCATAAATATCTGCCCAATGCTCCTCGCTCCAATTTAGATTTATCCAAAACTAAGCCTGGTCCTCATGGTGACGGACTGATTGGATTGATCAATAGTGGTGTAGCCAGCCTGCTTACCCAATTACAACAATTGTCTTTACAATCTGCTCCTTCTGGTCAGGCTATGCCTGCTGAGTCATCGCCTTTCCCCTCATTGTCCATAAATGTTGTCCAAGCTTCTGATCCCAAAGGAAATCAACAATCCGAAGGGAAGAAGAAGGGACGAAATAATAAGAAAAAGGGCAAGAATGGGAAGGGTAATGCGAATAAAACCAACGAGCATGTTGGTGAGGGTCAAAAGGATAAAAATAAAGTGAAGTTTCCATGCAAGCTGTGTGCTGGAGAGAATCTTACACACCTTTGCCCTAAAATTCAGGATGCGCAGTGCTTGTTAACTCAGCAGGGTTCTTCTAGTTCCCAGGCTATGTTAACAAACCCTTTTCCCCAAGGGCAACAACTAGTTGTTGGCGCGAATCAAAATCCCGGGGCTTCCTCTGGGGGCACCTAGGAAGGGGAAATTCCATCAAACATATTCATGATGAGTGCTCACGTGGATGTCGCTACGAGATCCCGTGATTATGGCGGAGAAGAGTCTTTGAAAGCTAAGGATGCTCCTGATTCTACTGAGTCACTTCACATTACAAGGCCTACTGTTGAGCCTATGCCTCGGATGCCCAAAGCATCCACTAAGCGTTTGATGATTAATCCAAACGCTAGGGCTGCACAGAACTACTCTATTGTGGAAGATCTAGCGCAAAGTCCTTGTGCTATGTCAGCTTTAGAGGTGCTCCAGTCTTGTCCGGCTCAACGCAGTGCCTTGCTCACTGCCATTGGGGCTATTGATCCGAAAAATTATCTTCTAATTACATTTGATATGACTAATTTTAAGAAGAGACTCCCCCATCATATGGATTTTCATATTAAATCATCGTACTGGAAGTGCAATATCTTTCGGACGGTTGTTGATGAGGGTGCTTCCACATGCGTGATGTCTCTCACATGTTGGAAGACAATTGGATCTCCCAAAGTTGTTCCATCTACCACTCTTCTGACTGCGTTTGATGGTCATTCTCACAGACCACATGGTATTGTCCCAGCTTTGCCTATCTGTGTTGGGGGAAAAACTGTGAATATAGAGGTTGAGGTAGTTGATGCAAGCTTGGACTAAAACCTTCTGTTGGGGAGAAATTGGATTTATGATATGGATGCCATTGCATCCTCATTATTTCGCCTTGTTTTTTTCCCTCATGAAGGGAGGATTGTTACAGTGGATCAACTGGACTGTCCTCCTGTAGACCCGAATGCATCTACTGACTCATCTGTTCCAAAGTTGGATAATACTAAGGCACCTGTTGAGAATTTAGGAGTTGGAATGTATTCTTCCTTGATGGGTACTTTTGATATTCCTCCTCCTACGGTGCATATAAATGCAATTTCATCCTCCAAGGCTCCTCTTCGAAGAGAGTTCTTCAGAACTCATTATTTTTCGGACCCTTGGACCTTACCTTCCCCTACTGCCACATTAGCGGAAGGTCAAGTGGGTGGAATGGCATTTCTAATATCTGCAGCTGAGATTGCTTATCAGTCTATTGTTGACTCTACAGAATCCATCCCAGCTCCTCTCTCACTGGAAGAGTTGGATGGAGATGTGGCTCTGGCTTGGGCACTTAGTTCTTCTTGTGCCCAGGATTGCCTTGATACCACTCTTCCATTTGAAGAGGCCATCCTGGAAGCTATGACTGGTATAGATAGACCGTGGGATGATTTGCATCATCGGTCTTACTTTTTACCTGATTTGAGCGAAGTTGAAACGAGTTTTCCAAGTCCTCCGTCTCCTGGTCCTGTTCGCCCAATCTTGAACCCTTTAGCACCAACACAGGTTTATGCTGAAGGGAACATGGCTGTGATTTCCCCTACTATCTCGGTAAACATTTCCAGGGATCCCAATATTATTGAGAATGTCTTCATCGGAGCTGAATTTTCCCGTGAAGAGATTCAGATTTACACCGAGCTCTTTAAAGAGTATAGGGATGTATTCGCTTGGTCCTATGAGGAAATTCCTGGTATAGATCCATCTATTGTCCAACATGAGATCAAGATTTACGAAAACGCTAAGCCTGTGAGGCAAAAAATTCATCCGGTCAATCCTAGGAAGGCAGCAGCTATCAAAGCTGAGGTTGAGAAGCTGCTTAAGGCGGGATTCATTTTCCCTGTTCCTTTGACTGAATGGGTTTCAAACCCTGTTCCCGTAGATAAAAAATAAGGAACAATTCGAGTTTGCATTGATTTCAGAGACCTCAATAAAGCATGTCCTAAAGATAATTACCCCACACCATTTATCGATTAGATCATTGACGAGTGTGCCGGTGATGATATTTTCTCCTTCATGGACGGTTTCTCCGAATATAATCAGATTACTATCCGTCCTGAAGATCAGCATAAGACTGCCTTTTTTTGTCCTTGGGGTACTTTTGCATACAAGAAGATGCCTTTTGGCCTTAAAAATGCTGGGGCTACCTTTCAGCGGGCCATGTCATATGCCTTCCACGACATTAAAAATATTATCGAGGCGTATTTGGATGATTTAGTTGTTCATTCTTGAAAGAGGATGGATCATCCTACTCACCTCCGTCAAATATTTGAACGATGTCATTTCTATAAGATTAGGTTGAATCCGAACAAGTGCGTTTTTGCGGTTACATCCGGTCGGTTATTGGGATTCATTGTGTCTAGAGAAGGGATTAGGATATATCCCTTCAAGGTTGAGGCAATACTTCGGTTGCCTCCCCCATCCTCTATTCGTCAACTTCAAAGTCTACAAGGAAAGTCTAATTTTCTTCGGAGATTTATCGTAAATTATGCTGAAGTTACCAAGGGATTTATGAGACTGTTGAAGAAGGGAGTTCCAATTTTCGGGATGACTTCGCTCAACTCTCATTTGATGCTTTGAAAAAAGCATTGACCTCTGCTCCTTTATTGAGTCCACCTGATTATAGCAAGGATTTCCTTTTGTATCTGGCAGCAGCAGAATCTACTATTGGTATGGTTCTGGTTGAGGAAGATGATGCTCTTGCAGAGCCTGTTATATACTATCTTAGTCGAGGCTTGGTAGGACCTGAACTCCGGTACACTCCGATAGAAAAGTTAGCTTTGGCAGCTGTTCATGCTGTGCAGTGACTCCGGCATTACATTATTCTACGAAAAACTTATGTTTTGGCAGCAGCCAATCCATTTCAGTTTGTCCTCAGTAGGCGAGTGATTGGGGGCAAATACAATAGATGGATTGTGATTTTGCAGGAATTTTATCTTGAGTTTATGTCTGCAAAGTCCAAGAAATCATTGGTTTTCGCAGAATTGATCTTTGAGTTGCCCTGTGGGGATGAGATAGTCTATGATGAATCCTTCCCGGATGAACATTTATTTCTTATCTCTTCACAGGATCCTTGGTATGGAGATATCATTGTGTATCTTCAGACTGCGAAGTTTCCCTCTACTTTCTCGAAAGATGAGCGTCGTAAGTTGCGTCACTTGGCTAAGAATTACCTGATTATTGGTGATGCTTTATACCGTCGAGGGGTTGATTCAATCCTGAGACTTTGCTTAACTCTCGAAGAAGCTGAGGCTGTGCTGAATGATTGCCACAGTGGAGCTTGTGGTGGTCATTTATTTGGGCTTGCTACAGCCCAAAAGATCTTGCGTGTTGGGTACTTTTGGCCTTCGATTTTCAAAGACTGTATGGAGTCAGTCAAAAAGTGTCATCCGTGTCAGGTTTATACTCGAAAAATACGCGCTCATCCAGCTCCGCTTTTTCCAGTCATTACTGTCGGTCCCTTTACAAAGTGGGGTATTGATTATACTACTTGTAACCCGCCTTCGGCTAAAGGTCACAAGTACATTATTGTAGCAGTAGACTACTTTACGAAGTGGGTTGAGGCTATGCCTACTTTTGGGAATGATGGTGAGACTGCAACTCTTTTTCTTTTTAACCAGGTTATTGCTCGTTTTGGTATTCCTAGAGAGATTGTCACTGATCATGGCAGTCATTTTCAGAATAGCATGATGGCTGAGTTGGCTCTAAAATTAGGTTTCCAGCAGGAGCATTCATCTCTGTATTATCCTCAAGCCAATGGGCAAGTGGAAGCCATGAATAAATCCTTGGAGACAATTCTTCAAAGGAAAATTGATAAAGCTCGATCCAACTGGCATATTATGCTATATCCTGCACTTTGGGCATACAGGATGTCAGTGAAAACTGCAACTGGCTTTACTCCATTTTAGCTAGTGCACGGGTTGGAATCCGTATTTCCCATTGAATGTGATATTCCTTCTCTTAAGTTAGTTGTTGAACTTATTCCTGACACTTCTAGTCTCGAAGAACGGCTCCTTCATCTGGAACATCTCGATGAGCAACGTTGGGATGCCGCCACAATGAATGAGGCGCATAAAAACCGAGTTAAAGCTCAGTACGATAAGGCGATAAAACCTAGGGTTTTTTCGAAAGGTGACCTTGTTTTGGTCTATGCCCAAGAAAAAGATTCCCTGGGGGCAGGAAAGTTTAAGTCTATGTGGTATGGTCCCTTTATCGTCAAAAAAGTCCTTAAGAAAGGAGCATATACCTTGGTTGATTTTGAAGGGAACGAGTTGCCCGAGCCCAGAAATGGGCTCTATTTGAAGAAGTATTATGCCTAGGCTTCGGCCTGGCATGTTGCTTTTGTATATAGTAGTTTTTCTTTGTACATATCTGGTTGTTTTTCGATCTTTGATGGGTTGGTGATGTTTTTGATCTTCTTTGGCAGGTTGTGTCAGATGTCATGAGTCATTTTGGTTTCACCGATGGTGCTAGTAGACACACCTGGAACTTAGCTTCCGCGGCTTGGGTGCTTCATTATCCATCCGGTCAGCTGTTAGTATCAAGAGGGGTCTGCATTGGTCCTGCTTCCAATAACATAGCAGAATACACTGCAATTGTTTATCTACTCTCGGAGGCAATATCTTTGGGTGTTGATTCATTGGTAGTTTTCTTGGACCGCAGTTGAACAATACTTATCGGGTTCAAGATCCATTTTTACTCCGGTTGTTCTTGAGGGTACGTTTGTTACAAAGATCATTTCAATTTTTAACTTTCATTCATATTCCTCGAGCTGACAATTGGTTGGAAGACTCATTAGCTAATCAAGCAATTGATTGGAATATTAATCATTCCATACAATAAAATTTAATCATAAAAAACATCATACATTTTCATGCATTTGTTACATCACATCAAACATCACTGTATATATATCATCAGAGTGTTCAAAACTATACAAAAATTTGGATCCATAGGTCATACAAAAACTTGGGTTTATGCCCGATCATGTTCAATCTCGAAAAATATACAGTTATCTGATACATCATATCTATCTACTACTGAGGTCCTTTCCCAGAAGTTGTGTTCCTATAGAACACGATCGCGGTGGCAACACGGCAGAATAACCGTACCCAGTTGCGAGGTACTCCTACCACCTGCCTCTGGTTGGCTTCAGGCAGATCTTCCACTGCAGCCATAGGTACTTGGTGGGTTAACCCCTCCAAGTTCCTCTGTACAGCCTGGAGGGTTCTGTCTGGATCTACTGTATCCGCTTCGCCTCTGCGACGCTTATGTCGTGGGTATCCCTCAGGTCGAACTGGTCCAATATCTATTTCATGATCATTTTAAGATTGTAAGTCATCTAAATCCAATCAAAAACATGTTTGTTTTTCACATTTTTTCATACATATTGAAAAAATCCAAAAAATTATATAAGTCAAAAAAATTGTAAACTTACCGACTGCACCCCATGCTGCGCCTGGTGGAAGGACAAGATCTGGATCGCCACGAAAGTCCATCCCGGCATAGGGATAGTCGTCCACTGCGATGATTTGTTCTCTCCACCATTGGAAGAACTCATCATCCCAAGTGATCTAGGGAACTTCACTTCCCCCCAATCTCTTCATCATGTCTGCCCAGCGGGCAATTCTTGGGTCTCTCGGGCTGCTGATGGTAGAGATCACTCTGGGTCTTAGTACTGGAATATTCTCGAAGAAGAATGTCATCAAAATTGTACCATATCCAAAATGTTTTGTCTTCTCTTGGCGGATAGAGGTCAATTGTTGCTTCATGTTCATCAGTAGGGATGTGCACCAATCATATACATGAGTTAAGCATTCCACTGCTATGCTCATTTGCATCCTGGATGCCTGGTGTAGGGAAGCAGATCCTGCCACCCTGCCTATGGTGAAAAGGAGGATTTTCATGTGCAAATCCCCTAAATCTTTGATTGCAATTTGAGTTCCAACTTTCTTGGAACCCTGTACGCAGTACACGTGGACGTAATCTTCTACGTTGAGCCCTCCCAAAGGCTTACCATGCAAGTCTACTGGCTCCCCCCTCCGGGAGAGTCCAGTGATAAAATATATGTCTTCCACTTCAATGCGTACAGGCATCTGATCTATCATAAAGCAGTCCTCTTCCGGTTCCCAATAGTTCACAAGCATTTCGAGCAACCGGACATTGCTCTTCATATTTGGCATTTTAAAAAACTTGAGTAATCCACAATTCCGAAGAATATTTGGTGATGCTTGGTTCTGCATGACTTCATTGTCAATAGCATTGTGTTCGCGCTCCCTCCATGATATGGTCATCCTGTAAAATTTCAATAATCCATTCATTAGCTACGCATTGTTCATATTGGGTTGCGCATACGCGACTTTATTTGTGCACAGTCAGGTGTATACGCGACTTGGTCATTACAAACCCGCGTATGCGCAAACCCGTGATTTTTAGCAAGAGATTCTACGGTGAAAATGCCTAAATTTTAATTTATGAACGAACAAAATGAATAGCAAGGATGGTTGATGAGCTTACCTGACAAATTCAGTGAAGATTGACGGTCGGTTGCTCCGGTTCTGATGAAAGAAGCTTTTTCTCCAGAGCACTTTTTCCTAAATCAGCAATGGAACAATGAACCAAATATGAGGTAATTTGTCTATTTATGCCCAAAAAGTTGAAAATTTTCGCAAAAATTTGTTATGATTATTTTTTCAATCTATCCTAAGCTGCATAACCTGGATGCTTGGAAGTGCCCAGATTGGTATATTTTCAGGTACATTTTGACGAATTCGAGATTTTTCTCGGTTTTTGATCCATGACTGCTGACCTATCATGGCAGGTATATGATCTTCACTGGCATATAGGTTAGGGAATCCACTTTCCATTGAATTTTGCATACTAGCCTCCATTCTGATCACTTGCCATAGGGTCGACCCCATCAGGTCATGATTATTACACCCATTTCACTCGACGACTATTTAATCATGACTTGGTGGTAGAGCATTCCTTTACATGGGCTTCCTAGTTAGTTCCTCGCTATCACTTGTTGCCCATGTTCGTTTTATGTAAGCTCGGGAGTCCTCTTTAGTCCTGCCATGACTTATGTGTTGAAGCTTCATTCTTCTTCTTCCTCACTATCATTTTTCTAGCTATTACCCTAGAGGCTCCCTGGTGTTGTTGAGTTGTATTACTGTATTGCATATTGGCTACTTGTTTATCCTGGCCTTTAGCCAGCTTCATTTGGACTCAATGTTTAAGCCAACTTTTGACCTTGTCTATCTGTACAAGTTAACCATTGCATGCACTCAGCTATCACGACTTGACACCCTTTTTACCCATGGATGGAACATTCCTCTGAGTATCGCTTACCAGTTTCCGCTACCTTGCATTGAGCATAGGATCATTCCAATCCTAGGAACTAGTGCATCTATTTCTTGATACTCGTTCTATCCATTGTACCATAGCATTATTTTATTCTTTTTCAGGATTATTATATGAAAAAGACAAAAAAATCAAATATAACAAAAAGAGCGGGAACGGGATGTAACTTCATACTTTTATGGCAGTATTGTGTCAGTTTGTCACCCTTGAACAAAGCATATACACTTATATATCTTTCCTCCATTTGGGATGGTTTTAGTTTTGACCTAGGTTCAGCCTTTACCTTGTTTCACTGGTCAGTCCTCCCCCGGTTGGTTATCTCTTCCAATCATATGGAGAGTTTGTTCTGCCTCCTGCATAACAGACTTATACAGTGTCACTTTTTACTGCCATGGTCATCACGAGTCATGCTTTTGTTCAAGGGAAGTCTAACTAGAGTCGGCCATTCTGCGGTGTCTCTTGACTCATTATTCAGTCGGCCTTCCCGGTCTTGTCAGTATCATGTTCTATCACATCAGATGTTTTGATCTTCTGCTCGTGTTGGTTTGAGAAGGTCTCCATTGACTTCTTGCCGGCGGGTTTGTCTCTTATCGACTACGACACATTGCTCTGAGAGCAAGCCTAGAGCCGCACCTTGGGCCTATTTCCATCATTGATAGGTGACCTCGTGCTCGGCATTTGATCATCATCATGGGTCTTTGACTGAGTGGTTTCCCCTGTGTTCGACGTCAGCACACATTATCACACTTGGGATTCGTGCAGTACCTTGATTTCCATTTGACCCTATCGGTGGATTTCTCGCCTCTATGTCAGCTTCCATTATTGGTTGGTTCAGAGGGTTTCTTCCGTGCGCTAGCTTCATCTTGTGCATGTTGGAAACGTACTTCGGTTTGGTTCCATCACTCTACTTCGTCCGATTCCTTCCAAATCTTGGCCTGCGGGTTACACTCGCGCTGGACTGATGTGGGATGCCTTAATGCCTTCCTTCCAGCAGATCTTTTCCCATCGACTCCGACTCATTGCTCTGGGAATAAGGTCTAGAGTCTTTTTGTCGGTACCTTAGGGTTTGCAGTCATCAGTGGCAGACTCTTCGCTATCGACAGTGGGGATTCATCATTGCCTCCTGATTGGTAGATTCTTTCAAGTGTTCGACTTCAACTCATTCATTCGCACTTGTTAGATTGTACTGGGGCACCTTGACACTCATTTTCATTATTGGTGGGTTGTCTCGCATTGGTTAACATTATACATCATTGATCGGTAATCCAACGATTTCTCACATGGTCGACTTCAGCTCATTTATTCCCATTGTGTAGAATTGTGCCATAGTGATCGGTGAAGACCTCGGGTTGCATCAGCATTTCTCGGTTCAATTTTGACAGTCCATTCAGTTTCTGCCAGTGATGTCGTTCACCCTTATATGTTGCAGTTCAGTACAGCAGCATCTTATATGTTGGCTCCCGAGTTGCGTGATTGTATCGTTTGTTCCATCCCTTATGATTTGGTACATGGAGATTCAGTTACTTATATGATCAGACATCCAGTTTCAGCATCATTGATCAGCTTTCTATATGTGATACTTAGACATTGATTCAGACTTGTACTTCCGGGCCATGCTCAGATGATTCATTGTGTACTTTCAGTTCAGCTATACTTGTATACATTTTGGATCTATTATGTATTTTCCATATGATGTATTTTTGACTGAGCATGGGTATGCCCGCCTTAGCATGAGTTGACTCTCTGTTTTCTTTCATTGGTTTTTGGCAGGCTGAAATCTGGTGAAGTCCTCTCTTGTCCTTGCAAATTTCTTTCTATGTGCATAATACATTTCGGCCATCATGTACCCCTTTTGACCTCATATATTAGGGGGCATCTGTTATAGCATCATTTTTCACCCTCTGGTGATTCATGATTGTCTTTATGGCTTTGGGCACCCATTCCTACAGACTTGAACAAAATTCACTAAAAAACAGTGTTAAAATTCCCATACGCGGGTATGCCCAGACTTTTCCGCGTGTATACGCGAGTCCACATCTATTTTTCCACGTATGCCATTAAAATCATTAAAAAATATATTAAAAATCCCTATTTTCGGGCTGGGTTGATGGTTACTCCAGTAGTTCAACCACCCCAGCACGTGGCCAACTGTTTCCAACTAATTGAAACTACTTTGAGGGAGTATAAAATCCCCTCATGTGCATGGCCTAAGGGAGAGAGAAATTTTATAGACATTATACTCTGTTGGAATCCCAATTCAAGTCTGATTCCCCGTGCCTCTTGCACTTTCCCAGATTTATATAGGAAACCCTTGTTTCCTGGAGATGTTCATCCATTTATATGCCATCTCAAGTGCATAAGTCTTGAAAGTATCTTAGCGAGGCAAGGGTGGGACGTATCCGGACGACGGTCTGTTCGAAGATCGTGGAAGGATTCAGGTGATCTCTCCAATTTTACTACTGTACATGCTGTTCGTAATAATGAAGAACCATCTTGTTCCTGAACTCGTGTGTTAATGTTTATTTATATGTATGAAAAGATTATCATTTAAGCATTTATTATGGTTTATATAATGTTTCACATGGATTGCACTAACGTTTAGGAGAATTATATGCTGTACAACTAGGTTTCCATGCACGTTCTTTCTTGTTTTCCAGGTTGAAGGAGGAAGAAGGGTTGCTGGGGGTTTGGACCCCGCGGGATCTACATCGAACGTAGGACTACGGGTGAGTTCTACTATCGTTGTTAACTAGTTTTTTGCATTCAAGTATGGTTGTGTGTGAGTCCTTCTGAATAGCATGCCCTGCTCTGTGGAGGTTTAGACCCAACAAACCTCTAGGGTGTTTTCCCCCGAAACAACAGAAGATCTATGGCACCAGAGACTTGGTCACATCAACTTCAACGATCTTTTGTTACTTAAGAAAAATGAAAATGGTAAGAGGTCTTCCTACTTTAAAACAAGTGCATAATGATTGTGAAGCTTGTGCATTAGGAAAGATGCATAAAGAATAATCCCTTGTTCAAGTAGAAAAGAAAAAGAGAGATATACTTGAATTGGTGCACACTGACCTATGTGGACCCATGCAAACAAAGTCATTAGGAGGTGCACTGTATTTTCTATTGTTTTTTGATGACTACACAAATTTTTATTGGTCATATTTCCTTAGTAATAAAATCTATACATTTGAATACTTTAAGCAGTTTAGAACTATGATTAAAAAGAAAACTGGAAAGTACATAAAGATTCTCCGCTTCGATCAAGGGGGAGAATACAAGAAGGTTGAACTTACCAAGTATGGTAAAGACCATGGAATATTGCAGAAATTCACAATACCCCATACTCCTCAGCAGAACGGAGTAGCAGAAAGGAAGAACAGAACATTGGTGTAGTGTGCTCGCAACATGGTCAAAGGTAAGGGTCTTTCAAATGGTTTTTCGGCTAAAGCATTGAATACTGCAAGTTATTTGAAAAATAGGAGTCCTACAAAAATACTCGAGTTTAAAACTCCTTTTGAAGCATTATATGGATTCAAGCCTGTAGTAAAATATTTGAGAGTATTTGGGTTTTAAGCCTTTTCCCATATTCCAAAGGAAGACATAAGTGTAGAAATTAGCTGAATAAATCACTTATTCAATGAAGATTAACCCGATCATACATCAATTTCGAATTGCATGCATAACACATAACCTTCTTCCACAATTAATTGTCACATGCGGAAATAATATAGAAGCAATCGCACATCAGATCAATCACACATTAACTCAGTATGTATGGGGAAAGCCTATAGCTGAAAACCCCGCAGCTATTGTGTATATTATAATGGAGAAATCATGTAACAATCATAGTACAAAAACTCTTTACAAGCTCTCATGCACTACCTCCCATGCTACACACTATCAAGCTAGGTCTAGCAAATCACTTGCTCCAATCCTTAGCCACTTGATAGCCAACCTTGATTGCGTATTTTAATGCTAGGTGATGGCCTCAGAAAATTAGATTCAAAAGCCATCACATGCACCTTTGTAGGGTATTGTTCACAATTTAAATCTTATAGATTGTTTAATCCCTCTACTCAAAAAATATTTTTCAATAGAGATGTCATGGTCCATGAGTAGGTTTATGATGAAACTGATAAAAGAAATGAGGAATGGGATATTTCTTTTTTGATGGAAGTGATGAAGAAGATGAAAACCATGCAAAACAAAAAAGGCAGAAACAGCAATCGAGCTGATTCCTTCAAAGGAAATTCAGAACAAGTTGGAAGCCACACCAACGCTCAGAAGATCAGGTAGGAAGACTCAATTTCCTGCTAGATATAGGGTAAATGCCTTTATAACTAGTATGATGAATGTTGTAGAACCTTCTAGTTATAGAGAAGCCAATCAAATTAGTGAATGCAAACAAGCTATGGAACATGAATATGAATTTATTCTTAAAAACAACACTTGGGAGCTAGTTGAATTACCCGAAGGGAAACAAACCATAGGTTGTAAATGGTTGTGCAAACCCAAGCTTAATCCAGACGGAAGTATAGATAAATTAAAATCTAGATTAGTAGCAAAGGGGTATTCACAAAAAGAGGGTATTGACTATGAGGAAACAAGTACTGAAATGATATATATATGATTAGTGTGTCTCTTTTAATCAACATAGATTTATCTTAATTTCTAATCTATCAAAAGTATAGAGGAATTGTGAAAATATTTTCTTAAATTTTGCATTCAAAACAAATTTACCTGTTAAGAAGCTTGATCCACTCAATACTTGTACATCCCAAGTTAAGATAAATATTTTCTTACCTATAAGACAATAAACTCTAATATAAATAGAATGTTATAAAAAAATTAACAAAAAATTAAACATGATAAAATTGAAATGTTATAAAAAAATTCAACCTTTTCAATTTAATTAATTAATTTTATAATTTTAATAATCATTAACAAAAAAAAATATTTATATAAATTAAAATTATATCGAAATAAAATAAATATTATGCCGTAACCCATCAAAATGAAATAAAATTTTAAACATTATTATTATTATTAATCTATAAATATTATAAAATAAAAATTTAAGCTTTATTCCCCAGATGTGGGTGCCTAACAGTGAGAACTTGGGCCACTTGGGCACCATGTAGCAGGGCACCTGTCTGCCACACGCGCCTGCACATGGCCTCCCGACCGCAGATAAATGTAGGAGCATGGCTCCCTTAATTACATTCTTCGTCATCTTTTATGCGACGTCCTTCGACTGTTGTGCATTAACACCTCCCCTTCCTGCTTCAATGGCTATTAATTCTGCCCACCGCGCTTCTCAGCCCTACATTCGGATCTCCATCCAGCTCTCTGTGTTTGCCTCCTGCATTTCCTTTCCGCCCTCAGCTTTCGGCCCTGCTCAGTATTGGTGTAGTTGCACCTCTGCAAATTCTTGTGGTGGGTGCTCCTCTCCTCCTCCGAAGATCCTCCCCTCCCTGTCTTGTGCTTCTGCTCCCTCACCCGTCATGCCAAAGTGAGATAGAATGCGTTGTTGACGCACAGGTGGGTGAGGCCTCCCATCCATATCTCCATTGTCAATGGCCATTGGCAGGGAAGTGAACCTCTCCGTGGGTTGGGATGAGTCGAACATGCTCGACTCTGTCCACCTCTTTGCTCAATTGTCCCTTCATCTCCTTGTTTCCCTGCCTGAATCTTCTAGCCTTCGTCCTAAGAAGCGCTTGCGTAAATCCACTATTCAGTCTGAGCCTGTCTCCATTCCTTGCAAGATGATAGCCATGCCTGTGCAGAGTGCTTCCAGCAGCAGTCATCGCTCCAGCAGTGGCTCGAGTTCTCGTAGTGGTCGTGGCTCAAGCAACGATGAGGACGGCAAGGATGATGGCACCAGCTTACATGCAGCCTCCTCCAACTCGCCGGCAGCCAGGTATTACTTCTGCCTCTGACTTCTGCACACGCGCCGAACAAGGAGGATGATGAGTCTCTTTATGTTTGCAGGATCATGGAAGAAGTTCCCAACCCTGTTGAGAAGAATTACGGCCTACCTTAAGTCGAATTGATGGGTGCTCACCTCTTACTCTAGCTATCTTATGGCATTATCTAGTTTGCATATGTTTTGGAACTTTTCTCTATTGTGTTTCAGTTTCAGTCTCAAAACTAGACATGCTGGTTTCCCATTCTGGATAGCTTTTAATACTCGCTACTTATGGACTGGTTTCCCCATCTGGGGCAGCCCTTATTTTTCTATTTAGATCTTGACACTTCCCTCCAGAATTAGCTTGCCAAATTCGGAGGACGAGCATTGTAATGTTTTTCCATGTATAATATAATAGAAATAGACTAAATGAGAAAGAAAAAAAAAAAACGAAGCTTTATGATTATTATTATTAATGTATAAATATTATTAGTAGTAAAACTAACTATTACTACTTAATATTATTATCAATATTAATAATATAACATTATCAATTATATTAATTAGTCTTCTTTACGTAACATCTTTTATTTTATCACTTAAAACCAAAATCAAATCTTACTTTAACTTAATTATTATAAATTTAAATTACTTTAAATTCCAATTAAAAAATTTAATAAAAAATTAAATTAAATTAAATAAAGCAAATAAAAACTCTCCACATTCCAAACTCTCTATCACAAAATAAATAGTATCCTTTTTCTCATTCATTGTCTATTTAATAATTTATCCAAACTTTTTTTAACTCTTCATTAATTACTAATTCGTTTACCTAATAAAAACTAAAATCTTCCTCATTATTCAATTTATTAATTTTAAAAAAAAAAAAATTGTGCAATACATCATTTTAGAAAAACTAAAACATTTTAAATATTAAGTTAAATATTAAATTTTTCGAACTCATTAAATATTTATTTAAGCAAATTTTCACTGATAAATGCTTCTCTTCTTGAGACAACTTAA
This sequence comes from Pinus albicaulis, assembly GCA_034641835.2. NCBI lineage: Eukaryota > Viridiplantae > Streptophyta > Pinopsida > Pinales > Pinaceae > Pinus > Pinus albicaulis. Next base: position 276,471,928 of record CM076583.1, read on the forward strand.
ATCTTCCCATTATGCACCTCATTACCATTTTCCGCTCTTAATACACGCATAGACGCTTCGAGAATAATACACGCATAAACGCTTCTCTTCTCTTCGTGAAAAAAAACTAAAATCTTCCTCGTTCTCCCACATATAAAATGTTTAATATTTTTCAAAACAATATTTATTTAGGCAATTTTCCCCTCTCAATTCACCCACAAATTCCTGTCTTTTGAGAAAACTAAAATTGTCCCCCCATTATCCAATATATGACATGTATTCAAGGGACGCCGCCATGATTGAAAAATAAAGGAAAATCAAATGAGAGGAATTGTAACAAATAATTAATGGTTGGAAAACTATAAATGTATACACAGAATCTGAGTCAATTTATCGTAAATGCGTGTTGGTCTTTTTTTCGGTTTTCTCGATTTTTAAAATTGTTTCTAACATATTCACGTTGTAGTAATTAAGAAATTTCGTCGGCTGACGTTTCTATGATGTCCCAACTCAATTTAGTGCACGTTCCTATAAAAAGTCGCAAATGGCGACGGATGGAAGTGGAATTTCTGTAGGAAACCCACCAAATAATGCACATGGTTATTCATTGTTCATTGAACTTTGAACAAAGTAAAAAGTAAATTTATAGATGGTATTTTTTAGAGGGTGAATAGATAATTTGTTGAAGTTATTTTGGTAAAGTTTAAGATTTAATTTTATAGGTAATCAAATATATTAATATAGAAATTCTAGTTTTTATAAATAAAATATGCATAGAATTGAAAAAAGAAGTTGTAGCTCTTAGGTGAGTATTGCCCCTGGAGACTACACTCAAAACTAAGAGATCACTCTTCGTTCACTCTACATTCATGAATGAAAAATTACATCATTAAGTACATCACCAAAAATCAGGAAGTTGCAAACAAACTCCTAAACTCTAGGAACAAATCCTAAACTAAGGAGATACGTTACAACTTGTGTAACCTTTTCTCCATTAATACAAAATAATATAATTATTTTCAACTCCCCCCCTTAATGGAAAAAGGATTATCCTGAACTCCTAGCATCTTTCTAAACAATTCAAACTTTACACGTGCAAGAGGCTTAGTAAAAATATCAGCCACATTGTCACAAGTTTTACAATATTCAACAGTAATTTCTTTTGACTGTAGTTTCTCTCTAACAAAATGGAACTGAGTGTCTATATGTTTGGTGTTTTTATGAAACACTGGATTGTATGCTAATTTAATAGTGCTCTGGTTGTCGCTTTTGATGGAAGTAGAATTCTTATGTTCTTCTCCTGCATCATTGAGAAGCATTCTCAACCAGATCGCTTCACACGTTGCTGCACACAATGCTTGGTACTGAGCTTCACATGAAGACAATGCTACAGTACTTTGCTTCTTGCTGCTCCATGCTATGACCCCTGATCCTATGCTGAATGCGTAACCTGTGATAAACCTTCGATCATCCAGGTTAACTGCCCAGTCTGAATCTGAAAAACCTGCTAGAATAACATCAAATGTGTTAGTGTATAAAATGCCATAATTAACAGTACCACAAAGATACCTCAACACGCTTTTTGCTGCTACCAAGTGACTTTCAAGCGGTTTTGACATGAATTGGCTCAACACACTAACAGAGTATGCCAAGTCTGGTCTGGTTGTTGTGAGATATATCAAACTCCCAACCAGTTGTCTGTACATAGTGGCATCCACCTCCTTAGTGCCATCGTCACTGCACAACTTAAAATTCTGTTGCAATGGTGTCGCTGTTGACCTACACTGATCCATACCAAAATTTTCCAATGGATTTCTGGCATACTTTCCTTGGGTAAGAAAAGTTTGCCCAGTATCTCTCCATACTTCCAATCCCAGACAGTAATGGAGACTTCCGAGATCTTTCATTTCAAAAACTTGTGCCATCAGCCTTTTGATTTCTTTGATTAAATTATCTGCATTTCCTGTTATAATCATGTGATCTACATACAAAGAAATCAAAATAATCTGCCCCTACTTATTGTACTTGGTATACAAATTTGGGTCATTCAAACTCCTATGAAAACCATGCTCTAAAAAGAAAGAATCAATCTTTTCGTACCAAGACCTGGGTGCTTGCTTTAAGCCATATAGTGCCTTTTTCAATCTGCAAACAAGATGTTCCTGTCCCTGCTTTACAAACCCTTCTGGTTGTACTAAGTAAATTTCTTCTTTTAATTCACCATTTAAAAATGCAGATTTGACATCAAGTTGGTGTAGCTCCCAATTATGTTTAGTTGCTAAAGAAATAAGCATTCTGATAGTGTTTAACTTTGCTACAGGTGCAAAGGTATCATCAAAATCTATACCTTCTTGCTGTGAGTACCCCTTTGCAACCAGCCCAGCTTTTAGTTTTTCTATACTTCCATCTGCATTCATTTTTGGTTTAAACAGCCATTTACATCCTATAGGTGTTTTATCTTTAGGCAATTCAACTAAATCCCAAGTATTATTTCTAAGAATAGATTCTATCTCTTCATTCATTGCAGCCCTCCATGCCTCAGATTAACTAGCTTCTTTGTAATTAGTGGGCTCTACAATGTTCAAAATTTTTGACATCAAAGCATAGTCTTTCAATCTAGCTGGTTTTTGAGTCTTCCTACTTGATCTCCTTGGTAAGGGACTTACCTCAAATTTGTTTTCTTCAGATCTAATTGGGCTTGCATTATCACCTTCTTGTTGTTCTTCTTTCTGCTTTTCTTTTTGCTCCTGTTTCTATTCCTCCTCTCGTTCATCCTCGCTGCTTTCATCCATCAACAATGGAATATGCCAATCATCACCAATGTCATCTTTCCCTTCTTGAACCTGTTCATGAAACACTACATCCCTGCTTGCAAATATCTTATGAGACTCAGGATTGAACAACTTATATGCTTTAAATTCTGTGCCATAACCAACAAAGATGCATTTAACAGCTTTAGGGTCTAATTTCTTTCTATCAACTTTGGGTATATGGGCAAATGCTTTTGACCCAAATACTCTTAAATGATTTACTGCTAGTTTGAGTCCATATAGAGCTTCAAAAGGAGTTTTGAAGCCATGATATCTGGTAGGACTTCTGTTCTTTAAATATACAGCAGTATTAATAGCTTCGGCCCAAAAACTATTAGATAGACCCTTACCTTGTAACATGCTCCTTGCGCACTCCACTAAAGTTCTGTTCTTACGCTCTGCCACTCCATTCTGCTGTGGTGTGTGTGGCACTGTAAACTGTTGAACAATCCCATGAGATTTGCAGAATTTCATGAATTCCCCTAGCTTGTATTCTCCCCCTTGATCAGATCGGAGAATTTTTAAACTTTTTCCAAACTGTTTTTCCACCAAGGTTTTAAATTCTATAAAATACTAGAAAGTCTTTTACTCAGAAAATAAACCCATGAATATCTAGTGCAGTCATCAGTAAATAACAGAAAGTAATATGCTCCACCTAGCGACCTAGTCTACATAGGTCCGCATATGTCAGTGTGCACTAGTTCTAGAATGTCTCTTTCCTTCCTTCTATCATGCACAGGAAATTGTTCTCTATGAATTTTACCTAAGGCACATCCATCACAATTTAATTGAGTATTATGAAAGACAAGGAGTCCCTCGACCATACTTCTTCTCTGCAATAACATGAGTTCCTACAAATTCAAATGACCGAATCTCTGATGCCAAAGTTGTTCGGCTGTCGATCCACCTGCAACCATGGCTCGTTGTGGTATACTCTTTACATCCAATCTGTATAGGCTTCCAACGCGCACGCCTATTGCAACAATTTCTTTCCTGCAATCCCTTATGACACAATGATTCTTGAAGAATTCAACTTGCATATCTTGATCAGTTATCATGGATACAGATATGAGATTTTTCTTAATTCCAGGTACATATAACACATTTTTAAGACGACTGATTTCACCATTTGGTAACTTTACTGGAATATCCCCATAACCTCTAATCTCGTCTCCATTATCATCTCCTAAATAAATTTTTTATCCATATGTAATTTCTTCAATATTTTCAAAACATTCCTTTTTACCTATCTTGTGAGAGGATGCACCGGAATCGACATACCAGATGTCGTCCTCATTGGATGCTGAAAGGGCACAGTCAGCTATGAACAGTCGAAATTCGTGACTGAAATCTTCATCTTCTTCAACATCTTCTTCAACATCTTCTTCAACAAAATATCCTCTGTGCTTTTATATCGCTAATTTTTTCTTTGCATCATTTGCCTACTTCTTAAGGCATTCCATCTGTATATGACCCTTCTTTCCACAATAATAACATCTTTTTACAGGATGATTTACAGACATACCTTTATACGGACTCTTCTGCAATGTACCTCCTCTCTACTGCAATTGCGACTGTGATTGTTGTTGTGGCTGCCTCCCTCTGAATGATCGTCGTTTCACCATTAGAGCAAGATCATCGCTCTTGGGTTTCAAATTTTGTCGCCGCTCCTCTTCTTGCAGCAAGATCCCTGTCAGATCTTCAAATGTAGGCGCTTTCTCCCTTGCCGCCAATCCGATGATGAACATTTGATATTCATCTCTCATCCCATTCAACGTGATTGTGACAAGATCAGGGTCAGACACCTTCTCTCCGATGTCTCCCAATCCGTCTTTCACATCTTTGACTCGCGCGATGAATGTAGCAGCAGTCTCACTTTCGTCCATCTTCATTGAAAACAGCTTGATTTTGAGTGCCATAATTTGACTTGTGTTCTGGGTCTGATACAGATTTTTTATGGTCCCCGGATCTCCGCGGACGTTTTACAGTCTCTAATATGTGGGATAATATTGTCCTTGAGGGACATCTTCAGCAAAATTTTCGCCTTGTTTTCTCTCTTATCCCATTCTTGCTCCTGTGTATTCGCCCCTGTGTTTGAATTCAGCCTCTGCTCATCACTTGTAACTATCGACCATGCATTCGCACCCTCAAGCAAGGTCTGAATCTTAAACTTCCAATTCGTGAAGTTAGATCCATCGAGTTTTCCAGACTCGTGGAGATATGATTCCATAGTGTTACTCATTCTGAACTGATCTAAAATTAAATGAATCTACCCAACTGATTCAGAAAAAAAGAAAAAAAAATGAATACCTGTCAGATCTTCACAACCGATCTGCCACTACTCTACTGGTTCTCCTGATCCACCCACTATATCTTCGATTCAGATCCAGCAATATCTAACAAATCTGCAAGTTAATCTCACTCCAATGAGCAAATCCGTTGTTTTTCAATATAGCCACAAAACTGATCTGATATGCCTCTCCCGGACAGATCCGCAACTTCTCCGATCTGCAACTGCCACAAATCGTCCAGCGAAGGTGAGGCTTCCCGCGGATCTTCCCTTGAAGGTGAGGTGGCGCCTTCCCGAGCGAAAAATCCGCGCCCAAATGAGATCGATGCAAGGCAAAATCGTTGGCGCGAGTTTTCCGTTGGCCTCAGTGCCAATCCCGTGATTTGGCACGTTGGCACGGTTATGGGCAGAACAGACGTGCCAGTTGCGCTTCCTGGCGCAACTATCAGCGTAGAAAACGCGCCAATGCCCTTCTGCTCAGAAAATTAAAAAAATCATCTGAGTTCATGAGCCAGGTGTTACTGCAGTCCACCTGATCAGTTGAGCACAAAGCTCTGTGACCACACAGCTCTCGTATACACGCGGCCACAAAGGCACTTTTAGCCATAAAGGCGATTTAGCCACAAAGGCAATAAAAGATCAGGCTCACCCAATCTGAGCTCTGATACCAAGATAAAATATGCATAGAATTGAAAAAAGAAGTTGTAGCTCTCAGGTGAGTACTGCACCTGGAGACTACACTCAAAATTGATAGATCACTCTCCGTTCACTCTACATTCATGAATGAAAAATTACATCATTAAGTACATCACCAAAAATCAGGAAGTTGCAAACAAACTCCTAAACTCTAGGAACAAATCCTAAACTAAGGAGATATGTTACAACTTGTGTAACCTTTTCTCCATTAATACAAAATAATATAATTATTTTCAACTTTTATATATTAATACAAAAATTTTAGTTTGATTTTGATAAAAACTGACCAAAATTATTGAAAATTTAGATTACCGTTGTAAGGGAAATCAAAATTAAAATTGTAAAGCTTTTAAATTTTGAATATTTAAAAATAAAGTTTCAAAATTTTAAGTGCTTTAAAGATTTTTGAATAAATTTATTTCTACCATTAAAAAAAGGAGTTGTCTAATGAGACGGAGGAATTGCCTCGATGGCCAAAATTGGCTGGAATTTAGGTATAAAAAAATTAATAAATTTTACAGTAACAATGTTTGAATCATGATTTTGATGGCGGAAATGGATTCAGAACCATAAAAAACCTGTAGGGAACCCAAAATAGTAAAGTTTGATAGTTATAATGTGGATTTAAAAAAATCCCTGCTCGATTTTCTTAAAATCTTACAAAAATTTCCATGATTTTCAAGGCGAAAAGGCAGTCTAGTTAGACTACGGGGTAAAAATGCGAAGATGAGCAACACTTTTGTGAGAATCGGAGGCGGAAAGCTTTTTTCCTCAATAGTTCGGCCGAAAGCTTTTTTCCTCAATAGTTCGGCCGAACTTTCGTAAAAGTTCGGCCGAACTATTCGAGAGTTCGGTCGAACTCGTTCTGTCGTTTACATTGATGACGTACTAACGACAATGGCAAAAAGATTTTTGGCCGCAAATTGGACTTTTAAAATAGTTCGGTCGAACTCTTATTTTATAAATATATTTCCCGCAAACTGTTGCAGATTTCTTGTTCACATTTGTCTCACGCGTTTGTGTCTCGTTCCTTGCTTGCTATTTTTTTTCTGTTACGCCACGACGAGAAGGGGAGTTTTTTTTATTTGCAGTTGAGCGTTTATGTCTTGTTCGCTGCTTGCTGTTGTTTTTCTGTCTCGTGCGTCTGTGTCTTGTTCATTGATTTTTGTTGATTTGGAGTTGCGTCACGACGAGGAGGGGAGTTTTGTTGATTTGCAGTTGCGTCACGACGCTGAGGTAAATTTTGTTGATTCTATTTGATTTTGCAATTGCAGTTGCTTTTATTTTTTGTAATTTTATTTATTTTTATTTTTATTGTAATTTATTTATTTATTTTTTATTTTTTATTTTTTATTTATTTTTTTCCGCAAGAATTTGGTTGTCTTCCACGACGTCTTCAGGGATCGCCCAGGTTTATCTGCGAATTTTTGCAACTTTCCAGATATGTATCATAAGCATGTGAATTTCCTGTATTCTGTAATTGCACAATATAAATTCAATTTACAGCTACTATCTATGTTTATATATATGTACATATTATTTAGAACTCTTATATGTTTAATGTCATACAATCCTTGTAAAAACAAAATATCAGATTCTGCCTTCCCTACAGAAACTTCTTCTGACTGCGTAAATTATATAATTAGACACCAAGTAAATTGTTCACTATGTGGAAAAACAAAGGAGTTTGTTATTTTTAAACATATATTAAAAATCCCTTAATATATTGTCAACTGTGCCACTGTTTTTTTTTTTAAATACTCTGGTTTATATAAATGTACCAGATCAAATAGTTATAATTTTAATATCATACAATCCTTGTAAAAACAAAATATCAGATTCCGCCTTCCCAACAGAAACTTCTTCTGACTGCATAAATAATATAACTAGACACCAAGTAAAATGTTTACTGTGTGGAAAAACATATCGACATCTTCCCCAGAGGAATCCAGGAACTTAGGCATATGTCTGCATGCTACCTCCAAGAGTCACTCTATTCCTACTAGTTACAGATATTTCATTAAAATACTTTGTAAACATGGGATAAAAAGTTTGCAAAAATATAACATAAAACCGATTCCAAGCGCCCAAAAACTCCAAAAACTATGGTACTGTATGACAACAGATGTCTCTTCAGTTAAAAATTACCAATCCAAGCTCCCATACCATTCCTAATTCACTTGCCAGTTCTATCTGAAATCTAACAACATATGTCTCTTCAGTTAAAACTTACCAATCTGAGCTCCCATACCATTTGAGTCAGAGAGCTCGTATTGCATAACCCTAAAACTCCACGCAGACCCTTCTTAGATAAATTGTCCGCTTGGAAATTTTTTTCATGAGAGATATGTTTGAAATGTAAGGAGGTGAAACTAGACCTTAATTTGTTGATGTGATCCAACCATGACTAAATATTTCCCAGGTTCAGTGTGTTTTCCTTGTTGAGGTGATCAATCGGTACTTTTGAATCTATGTAAACCCACATTTTCTCGATACAGATTTGATTGGAAAACCACAGCAAGCTCCACAGAGCCAGGACTTCACCCCTCATGTTTGTTCCAGATCCTCTGTGCCAATAAATCTTATAGTGGTAGCTAGGAGATAACATGAGCCAAGCACCACACCCACACCTAGAGTGTTGTGAAGACCCATCAAAATATCCAGAAAAACACATACTTTCAATATATCTCCCATTTTAATTTGTTGATGTGATCCAACGATGACTGTAGATTTCTCAGGTTCAGTGTGTTTCCCTTGTTGAGGTGATCATTCAGTACTTTTAAATCTCTGTAAACCCACATTTTCTCGATACAGATTTGATTGGCAAACCACAGCAAGCTCCACAGAGCCAGGACTTCACCCCTCATGTTTGTTCGAGATCCTCCGTGCCAATAAATCTTATAGTGGTAGCTAGGAGATAACATGAGCCAAGCACCACACCCACACCTAGAGTGTTGTGAAGATCCATCAAAATATCCAGAAAAACACATACTTTCGATATATCTCCCATTTTAATTTGTTGATGTGATCCAACCATGACTGTAGATTGCCCGGGTTCAGTGTGTTTCCCTTGTTAAGGTGATCAATCAGTACTTTTGAATCTCTGTAAACCCACATTTTCTCGATACAGATTTGATTGGCAAACCACAACAAGCTCCATAGAGCCAGGACTTCACCCCTCATGTTTGTTCCAGATCCTTCGTGCCAATAAATCTTATAGTGGTAGCTAGGAGATAACATGAGCCAAGCACCACACCCACACCTAGAGTGTTGTGAAGCCCCATCAAAATATCCAGAAAAACACATTAGCCATAAAAGTTTCCCATTGAAACAAAAAAATAATTTGATACAAAACATAGGTTTTAATCTTATATAGTTAATTGTTTTGAAAATAGATTCTTAATAAAATGAAAAATATTCAATGTAAAACACATGTACATTAACATATAATTGTGATATTTTCCCTTCTTTCCAACTTATTCCATCCTTCTAGAAATATCCCTTTTAATGAAGCAAATATATCCATAGTGATCCACTGATATTTTTTCACCAACAAATATTCCATTTTGAAATTATATATCTCAAAACTATGCTCATTGAATTTATGCATCTATATCTTTAAACTACTTGAAACTATTTTATTTCAGCATAGGAATCATTCCGATATATCTCCCATTTTAATGGGGTCTATCAAATTTCGAAAAAAACACATTAGCCATAAAAGTTTCCCATTGAAACCAAAAGTGATTTTATACAAAACATAGGTTTTAACCTTATATAGGTAATTGCTTCAAAAATATTCTTAATTTAAAATAAAAAAAATATTCAATGTAAAACACATGCATTAACATATAATTGTGATAATTTCCCTTCTTCCAAAATTAGTGGACATCCTTTTATAAAAATCCCTTTTAATGAAGGAGATATATCCATAGTGATCCACTGATATTTGTTCACAAACAACTATTCCATTTTGGACTTTTATATCTCAAAAATATGCTCATTGAATTTATGCATCTATATTTTTAAACTACTTGAAACTATTTTATTACACCATAGGAATCATTTCGATATATCTCACATTTTAATGGGGTCTATCACATTTTGAGAAAAACACATTAACCATAAAAGTTTCCCATTGAAACCAAAAGTAATTTGATATAAAACATAGGTTTTAACCTTATATAGTTAATTGTTTCAAATATATTTTTAATAAAATGAAAATTATTCAATGTAAAACACATGCACATTAACATATAATTGTGATATTTTCCCTTCTTTCCAACTTAGTGGACATCCTTATAGAAAATCCCCTTTTAATGAAGCAGATATATCCATAGTTATCCACTAATATTTGTTCACAAACAACTCTTCCATTTTGGACTTTTATATCTCAAAACTATGCTCGTTGAATTTATGCATCTATATTTTTAAACTACTTGAAACTATTTTATTACACCATAGGAATCATTTCGATATATCTCCCATTTTAATGGGATCTATCACATTTCGAGGAAAACACATTAGCCATAAAAGTTTCCCATTGAAACCAAAAATAATTTGATACAAAACATAGGTTTTAACCTTATATATAGTTAATTGTTTCAAATAAATTTTCAATAAAATGAAAAATATTCAATGTAAAACACATGCATATTAACATATAATTGTGATATTTCCCCTTCTTTCCAACTTAGTGGACATCCTTCTAGAAAAATACCTTTTAATGAAGTAGATATATCCATAGTGATCCACTGATATTTTTTCACAAACAAATCTTCATTTTGGACTTTCATATCTCAAAACTATGCTCATTGAATTTATGCATCTATATTTTTTAACTACTTGAAACTATATTTTTACACTATAGGAATCATTTCGATATATCTCCCATTTCAATGGGGTCTATCACATTTCGAGAAAAACACATTAGCCATAAAAGTTTCCCATTGAAATCAAAATTAATTTGATACAAAACATAGGTTTTAACCTTATATAGTTAATTGTTTCAAATAGATTTTTAATAAAATGAAAAATATTCAATGTAAAACACATGCACATTAACATATAATTGTGATATTTTCCCTTCTTTCCAACTTAGTGGAAATCCTTCTAGAAAAATCCCTTTTAATGAAACAGATATATCCATAGTGATCCACTGATATTTTTTCACCAACAACTATTTCATTTTGGATTTATATATCTCAAAACTATGTTCATTGAATTTATGCATCTATATCTTTAAACTACTCAACTATTTTATTTCACCATAGGAATCATTTCGATATATCTCCCATTTTAATGGGGTCTATCACATTTCGAGAAAAGCACATTAGCCATAAAAGTTTCCCATTTAAACCAAAAGTGATTTGATATAAAACATAGTTTTAACCTTATATAGTAAATTGTTTCAAATATATTCTTAATAGAATGAAAAATATTCAATGTAAAACACATACATTAATGTATATAATTGTGATATTTTCCCTTCTTTCCAACTTAGTGGACATCCTTCTAGAAAAATCCCTTTTAATGAAACAAATATATCCATAATTATCCACTGATATTTGTTCACCAACAACTATTCCATTTTGGACTTATATATCTCAAAACAATGCTCATTTTCTCCCAAAAATGTTTTTTTGGGGCACTACCCCTGAAAACCTGTGTGTGGGGAATTTTTTGTCTATATGAAACCCTAAAGTGGGGGTACTTTCCGTCCATTTTATTCCCACCACTATGCTTAGAAAAAAATATATAGTGCATATGGGTATTCACATAAAGAATATAACACATGTACCAAACATCCAATAATTCTACTTAATGTGACCATCAATGTTGCAATGGTTAGGATTATTCCTACTACCCTCGCATGGATGTATAGTGGCTATTTTATTATTATCCTTCTATTTTCAGTTCTTATTCCCCTCCTTCAAAGCTTCTTGGTGCTATTTTTTCTTCAAACCACTGAAGTACCATTTATTTTGGCCTAGATGGTTTCTAGATAATGTGCGTATACACATGGAATATATTTTCCTTAGCTTGGAAAGAATCACTTGTTTTTGTAGATGGTTATATAGACCCAAAATGTACTTAAGGAGTACATTTGGGCTCTTGGGAAAGATATCCAATAATATGACCATATTTTTGAACTCTTATAAACCCTTATTTCTACGTAAAGTAGTGTGAGTAATTCCACGGGTCCTCTACACACTTCATAGGTATAATTGGGACAGGTAGTGTTAATGTCTACAAGTTCTATAGGCAGAGTCTGTAAAGAGCCAAGTGGCCTCTGGATCTCATATTTTATGAAAGGTCACATATCTAGTAAATGCCCCTACAGTCAATCTTTGGAATAGATCTAAATAGAAGTTCTTCATTTTAATATCCATAAAACACAACCACATTAAGGAAAATTGTGTACATGTGTCATTTCTCCCATAAATTCTTAGGCAAATTTTTTAAAGTATACATGTCATGTTGGCTTTCTCCCATTAACTTTAAAGCATTTTTTTTGTAAGTGCATAAAATAATTTTGCAAACCATGTAAATGTCATTTCTCTCAAGCTTTAAGGCCTAAAAATTGAACCTTAAGTCGCTGAACTCTCATAGAATTTTGAACTTCCATAGGATTTTAGTCTGTCTGTTGAGTGTTAACTTCTACAAGTTCTAAAGGCAGATTCTGTAAAGGGCCAGGTAACCTCTAGATCTCATCTTTTCTCGAATTTGAAATATCCACTAAATACCCCTATAGTCAATCTCTGTAACAGATCTAAATATAAGTTCTTCATTTTAATATCCATAAACCTGAACCACTTTAAGGCAAACTATTTACATGTTTCATTTCTCCCATAAATTCTTAGGCAAATTTTTTAAAGCATACATGTCATGTTGGCTTTCTCCAATTAACTTAAAGCATGTTTTTTGTAAGTGCATAAAATAATTTTGCAAACCATGTAAATGTCATTTCTCTCAAGCTATAAGGCCTAAAAATTGAACCTAAAGTGGCTGAACTCTCATAGAATTTTTAACTTCCATAGGATTTTAGTTTGTCTGTTGAGTGTTAACTTCTACAAGTTCTAAAGGCAAAGCCTGTAAAGGGCCAGGTAGCCTCTGGATCTCATCTTTTCTCAAAGGTGACATATCCAGTAAATTCCCCTACATTCAATCTTTGTAACAGATCTAAATAGAATTTCTTCATTTTAATATCCATAAACCTCAACCACTTTAAGGCAAACTGTGTACATGTGTCATTTCTCCCTTAAATTCTTTAGCAAATTTTTTATAGCATACATGTCATGTTGGCTTTCTCCCATTAACTTTAAAGCATTTTTTTGTTAAGTGCATAAAATAATTTTTCAAACCATGTAAATGTCATTTCTCTCAAACTTTAAGGCCTAAAAATTGAACCTAAAGTGAATGAACTCTCATAGGATTTTGAACTTCCATAGGATTTTAGTTTGTTTGTTGAATTTTAACTTCTACAAGTTCTAAAGGCAGAGTTTGTAAAGGGCTAGGTAGCCTCTGGATCTCATCTTTTCTCAACAGTGACATATCCAGTAAATGTCCCTACATTCAACCTTTGTAACAGATCTAAATAGAAGTTCTTCATTTTAATATCCATAAACCTCAACCACTTTAAGGCAAACTGTGTACATGTGTCATTTCTCCCTTCTCCCATAAACTTTTAGGCAAACTTTAAGGCATGTGTCATTTCTATTTCATTTCTCCCACAAACTCATAAAGGCGTGACTTTTAACATAACTAGTTGTTTTAGTAAGTGCATAAAATTCATTTCTCCCACAAACTAAAGGCTTCCTCCCATTAATTCTAGATGTGAATTCTACCATAAAATTTTTAACTCAAACTTTAAGATAAATCATGCACATGTAATTTATCTCATGATCATGTGTCATTTCTCCCATGCATTTGCAATAAATGTCAATTTAATATATTTTTATTGATTTTTTTTTCAAGGATAAAAGAACCATTAAATATGGTTGAAAAATGGAAATTATGCATAGATGTTTCTTGCTATCCCAATCTAGGGGAAGCAGTGACTACATATGTACTTTCCAATATTGCGACTAGCAAATTCATCCAAAGGAAAATGAATATACCGAGAAGAACAAAAAACAACGATGCATATTATATTGGATTGGTAGAAGGCTTGGAAACAGCTATAGAGAATGGATCAATGGAATTGTAGTTTTCACAAATTCTAAACTTGTGTGCAACCAGATGAATGGCGTGTACGAAGTTAAGAAGGAGAGGCTAAAATAACTTCATGGAATAGCAAACAATATTGTTAGCCAATTTCAATTTTTTAGTATAAGACATTGTACAAATGTGAATAAGATGTGTGTTGATCTATTGCGTGGGGCAATTCCAATTCAGGATTCGTCTATCAAATATTAATTAATAGATGAATTAGAATTATACGGGGCAATGCCAATGCATGATTTATCTCTCAAAGATGAATTGGTTTTGAGATTCTCTTCAAAAATTCAATATTCATCTCTCAAAGATGAATTAGTTTTGAGACGCTCTTCTTCAAAAATTTAAGATTCATCTCTCAAACACAAATTAGTGTTGAGACGCTCTCCTTCAAAATTTATTGATGGACATTATAACATATCTTGGATATGTATGTGTTTTGTACTTATAAATGCATCTTTTTTAATGACCATGTGCTTTTTTCAATTATATACCAAGTGTGCTCCCACAACACCATGTAAAGCATAACTTGGTGAACTTCACATTTTTATAAAATTGAAATGCGAGGACTTCAACAAATTTTTGTTTAAATGGAGTTTCACTTCTTTTTTAATGACATTGTGTTTTTTTCAATTTTATACCAAGTGTGCTCCCACCATGTAAAGCACAATTTGGTGAACTTAATATTTTTATAAAAAAAATTGCTTAAATTGAGTTTCACACATGTTCAATTAGTGCTTTGAAAGTTGTGTTTTTCATAATTTGTGTACACTAAATTACATTAATTTTCTGAAATCTATTTTGAATTTACTTTAAATTAGCCATTTAAAAAAATAATTATAAATTTCCATCGTAGATATATATATCATGGAGGATGAACGACGAAGATCAATAGAATCCCATATCTCTATGAGAGAGGGGGATCAGGGATTGAGGGATGTTCATGGTATTTAAATATAATCTTAAATCTCCATACATATACATACATGTGTGTACATATGGAATTGATTTTTTATCAACTTTGTGAGTTAAATTAGTTGTTAATAAGTTTCATTTTTTTATTTTTTAGGAGCTAAGAGGAGAAGGGTCTCTACTCCATCAATGGAGCATACCCATGGTTCACCCAGTCATGGTATGATTCACGCAATTTAATAAATGAATATGTACATGTATTTATATGTATAAATATATTTTTCAATTGATTATAAATTCATATTTGTTTATGAAGCTTCTCTCTCGTCTCGAGAGGTTGGTGGTGCTTCAAATTCCCTTAGAGGGCCATTAATAAGTGATAGCAGGTTGCGTGAAGGTGGTGATATTTATTCCCCAGGCCAATCAACGGATGATCATGTTGGTTCTCAGCAAGGTCATTCTGGTTCTCAACAGTCTCAAGGTGGGAAAGATGCTAGCCAACCACATCGAGATGGCCATCGATTTAAATATTTTTTTCATTCAATTTTTACAAATGTGTTTACATGTGTTTTTTCTAATATACGAAATTTTATATATTGATGCAGAGGCTGAAAATGCTCCAAATGTTGGTCAAAAAATACGTAGGGCAGAACGTGTAATTCAAGAAGAAGGTTGTCCACCCACCACGACTTATCCTGCCGACATTTTCGATATACCTTGGGAAAGAAACATGCAGCAATGCACCTTAGAAAGGTGTCAACATCTTCATTCAAAATTGTAGAGAGATATCGTGGCTTTGACTCTACCTATTGAGAGTCGATAAAGCTTGGAAATAGCTACACACTCATTAGGCCAACTAGTATATGTGTACCAAAAGCTTGGGCCAACCACTGATAATTTTGTGGAAGTCATGAGAAAAAGAAAGAAAACAGTGATGGGACCTGATAAATGGGAAGTTGTTAAATAAAGAGTTACAACAGCAATGGCGAAGTCTATGTTTACTTTTAAAGAAGGGCTAAAAAGAAATATGTTGAAGGTGCAATATTTCAAGCACCCTGATATAGCTCACAATTTGTATGATAGACACCTTGTGGCCTAAGGAAGACTCCCATGGAACAACGAGGTTCCACTTTATTTTGAAAAATTATTTTATGCAGAATTATTTTTGGAAATGAAACCCAATTACAATGACCTTCCCTCTGAATTTTTTGGTCCTAGGAAATGTCAATTATGTGACCATAGGGGCGCTAGGCGTGATGCTGAGTTTCCTCATCCTGAGCCACCATTGGTTAGTTGATCTTTTTGTGTTGAAAATTTGCGTTCAAAGATGGAAGCCACTTCTCAAATTAGTTGAGAAGCAAGGGATGCCATCATTGATAATTTTCACATTGGATTGGGTGGAGTTGATGTTTGTCTGAATCGACAAAGAGCACGTGAGAATGCACGCGCTAATTTTTTTTATTATACAGATGAAAAGATTGACAACATGAGTGTTGAATATCTCAAAACATATGCAAAGAATTGTCGCAATAGATGGCATGACCTAATTGTTCATGAGGAAGAGGGCATGGGAATCGTATGTGTTAATGGTTAGGGTTCAATTATTTTAACACATACATAAAATTTGTAATAAATACATATATACATACATTTATTTTTATACATTAATCTAACAAAAATTTATCATTATATATTAACGCCATTTCCAGTTGTCACGCTTGATGAATGACGAAAATGTTAATATCACGTTCGAAGGCTCTGGTTCAAACAATAAATAAGGGTCTCACCATTAAGATATGTTGGCAAATGTTAGTGTTTTTTAAACTTGATATTTTTAAAATAAATAATTGTGCACACATGTACATTTTCATGTATATATATATAATAAAATGTTTTAATAGATTCCAATTCCGTCTGATGTTTTTGGGATGGCGATACTTTCTTCTTCCTTGGGAGATGTACCTTCTACTTCCTTAGGAGATATGCCAAATTCACAAGAAGTATGGACAATTTTTCACTTTAAATTTATGTTTCTAAGTTATATATTCCACCTCAAAAAGTTCCATTAAAAATGTTATATATCTATATCTTGAGTTATTTTAAATTTTTTGAATTTTAGGTTTTTGGAGATTTTATTTTGGAGCCTCTCTTAGGAGATGTGCCAAATCCACCTACAGAAGTATTCAATTTTTCACTTACATATATATGTTTTCAAGTTATAATTTATAAATTGAAGTTTAAAAGTTTTATTATAAATTGAGATCTTGATCTTGAGTTATTTATACTTTTAAATTTTTTGAATTTTAGGTTTGTATAGAGGATTTCTTTTCTCCATAGACTCTAGCAATGGAGATAGGAATATCCACACCATTTTAACCATTTGAACAAGTTGTCTAACTTTTTTTTTAATATTATTGAAAATAAGTTTATATATATGCATTTTCATTTGAAAATTAATTATATATATATATATATATATATATATATATATATATATATATATATATATATATATATATACAGGCATTGCATACGATTGTTGGAGATGTTTCCATGGGGGAAGTTGTAGAAGACGAGCAACAAATGGAGAGGGAACCTCATGAGGTATTGCATGAATTTTTTTATATTTTGTTTTTTACATGAAGTTCTATATATTCTCACTCAATTTTAAAACATCAAATTTTAATGTTTGTACGTGCATTGCGTACAGGTTCCCCATGTTTCACAGGATAGCTCACGGATTGAGACTTTGCTGGGAAAGACACTACATCCATCTATATTTGATGGATGATTTCTAGATTTGATTGAGATTTCTAGTCTTAAATTTACTTTTTTATATATTATCTAGATGCAGTCATATATAACTTCATACTTGATAATTATGAGATCTACAAATTTTGGACAATTTTATGTGAACTACATTTGGTACATGCGAATGTGATATATAATGTTTTTAAAACTTAAGTTTTGGATGGTTAAACTACATTTGGCATGTGAAGTAATGTTGTGTTATAATTTGTTTGGTTTTTAAAAATTAAGTTTTGGATGGTTGAACTACATTTGGCATGTGAAGTAATGTTGTGATCTATATTAATGTTTTGCTTTTGAACTACCATTTGGCATATGAAGTAATGTTTTGTTATAATTTGTTTTGTTTTTAAAACTTAAGTTTTGGATGGTTGATCTACATTTGGCATGTGAAATAATTTTGTGATCTATAATTTTTTGTTAAATTAAAACTTAAGTTTTGGATTGTTGATCTACATTTGGCATGTGATATAATGTTAAATGTTTTTATTGGATAGTTGAACTACAATTGGCATGGCATGTGAAGTAATGTTGTGATATAATCCAAAAAAATTTAAAACTCAAGTTTTGGATGGTTGAAGTACATTTGGCATGTGAAGTAATGTTGTGATCTATAATTTTTTGTTAAATTAAAACTTAAGTTTTGGATGGTTGATCTGCATTTCGCATGTGATATAATGTTAAATTTTTTTATTGGATAGTTGAACTACAATTGGCATGGCATGTGAACTAATGTTGTGATATAATCAAAAAGTTTTTAAAACTTAAGTTTTGGATGGTTGAACTACATTTGGCATGTGATTATGATATTATGTTTTGTTTTTAAAATTCAAGTTGTTTTCCAAACAAAACAAAATTCACATGAATATACATGTACATGTAGAAACGATTTTACACATGTTTGAATATATATGTTAAAACGATTGAAGTAAAATACATATTGATGTATATATATATATATATATAAACAATCATAAGATTCTAGGTCTTGTTAGATGTGTTGAAAACAATCATAAAATTTTAAAAATGCAATCTATAATGTATATCTATCCAGTATTTTTTATCAATGAACATGTATAGAAAAGCTACTTTCAATTAATTCCATTCTAGAACATATATATCCAGTACGTGCAACATTTTTCATCAATGCACATAGAAAATCCATTTGAATAGTTAATTTCTTTCTAGAACATATATATCTAGTACTTCAACATTTTTCATCAATGTCAATAGAATTAAGCTACTTTGGATCAATGCCTAGATAGAATTTAGCTACTTTTAGTTAATTGCATTATAGGACATATATATTCAGTATATGAAACATTTTTCATCAATGCATATGGGAAAACTACTTGAACAACTAATTTCATTCTAGAACATATATATATCCAATACATGCAACATTTTTCATCAATGCACATAGAAATTCTACTTTTAGTTAATTGCCTAGAACATATCTCACCATTGGACAAACAAATTTGTACTAGATTTTCTATCAGGAATAGAGACATAGGTGAGATCCCACTAAAATTCGAAGAAGTGCTCTGAGTCTCTTGTCTGGAAGGAATCTTCATACAAAACTATACTGTGGATGATTTATTTACATTGTGGATACCTTTTACCAGAAAAATCCACAAGGAAAACTGGTCACATTCAGTCTGTGTATATATCCAGTGCGTGAAACATTTTTCATCAATGCACATAGAAAAACTACTTTCAGTTAATTGCATTCTAGAACATATATATTCAATACGTGAAACATTTTTCATCAATGCACATAGTAAAACTACTTGAACATTTAATCAAGATTCTTAGAAGCCATATATATATATATATATATATATATATATATATATATATATATATATATATATATATATATATATATATATATCCAATACATGAAACATTTTTCAACAATGCATGTATAGAAAAGCTACTTTCAGTTGATACTAGTGTGCGTGTACCAAAACAATTTGTACATGTGCAAACACTTGCACAGATAACATAACAAGGCAGCTCAACTTTTAGTTGAGTTCTAGAAGTTTTAAAACATAATCCAAAGAGACGAAATTGTTGGGTAGTTCAATAAAAAAAAAATCCAATGGAATGCCATCTTCAATGATCCATTCATGATCAGATTTTGACATTTTCCATTTCTTAATTTTTTTTTTTTTCTTTCATTGAACCTCTATCAACTTTATGTGTGTTGTACACACCAAGTGACTATATTGACAACTTATGACATCAGTTTGATAGTCTTCAAAGTAAAAAAAATCCCCACTTTGATTAGTTTATCTGAAAAAATAACCTTTCAGTATAATAGATCTTCCTTCATATGGAAACCTGTGATCATTATAGTTTTCTAATAATTTCATTTTTCGTTCAGTGCAACACATCAAATAATACTTCACATTTTCATCATTTTCAGTAGGTGCAATTACATCAAAAACATCTCCTGCACAATAAAACAAACTTAACAAACTTATGTATTTAAATTTATTTCTAGATTTTTATCATTTGAAAGCAATTCAAATGTTACCTTCTCTAACAAGATCAGAAACTAGATCACCATCGGATGATATTGTAGTCTCCTCTGATTACTCTTCAAACATTACAACAGACATTTTGCCCTTTGTATTTAGCTCTATATGTTTCCAATCTTTTACATACATTTTGTTTTCACAAATGTCATTGGATTATGTGTTGTCTATGCAAACATGACAAAAACAATAATATTTTCTTTTATCCAATGCAAACACATTTCTGGACAATTGTTTTTTAATTGAATGCAATTTTCGAGTCCCTTTTATTGTTTCAACTTCATTTCCAATTGATCTATCTACATCTTCTATCCCAATATGCCAAAAAAATCTTTATATGGAAAATTAAAAGAAGAATGTAAATATGATATCAAAATACAATCAAAGATAATCAAATTGTGATAAATGTACACTGTTTAAAATTAGATATCCAATAAAAATTAAATTGAATGTACCTTCGCACTTCCCCTGATCGATTAGTCTCATGGCTTAGAGCAGCGATGCACCATTGAACAACTTCTTTAGCGTCCACAAGTCGGCTTGCAGAGGGGTTCATTTGATATCTTCGAGGTGCTCATTTTATGCATGCCCCTGCACCGTCATGTTCTCCTTTTCCATGGCCAGTCTCAAATAAATTCCAACAATGTTTATTGCAGGTTTTCTTATGAAGACAACACAACCAAAAGAATGATCGTGCAGATTTGAATTGACTTGCGCATCCATTTGACCATATCCAATGTTCATTGAATTTTATTCCACGACTTTTGAAGGAGTCATAAATATTTCTAAAGCAATGTTGTACAAAATATGTATCATGTATACGATCATCACTGATATAAAAGTGATATTCTTTAATAACATGTCTATTTTCACTGGTGCTTTCTATATGATCGAAATTTTGTTCAGAATGTCTATATAGAATATGGATGAGCATGGAGAACTGGTTAGAATGATTTTATTCACTCTAAATTTATTTTTGTGGAACAAATGTGTAGTTTTCTGCAAAATCAATTACTGACAAAATGGTCCCTGGTGGAAAAACTTCACTGGATTTTTTGAATTGCAAGTATTGCCATCGAGCTCTATGGTAATGCTTAGTGTATTTATAAATTTCTACCTCAAACTTTCTCAAAAAGTCTATTACAAAAATTTCTTCTTCTCGTAATTCAATTTTTTTAGCACTATTTGCACCTTGAATCGATGTATGGATATATTCATATCTCTTCCATTTCACTTTCATGTTGGACAATGATTGATCATTTATATCAGTATGACATTTGTTTTGAAAATTAGTCAAATATCCACAATCATCATATTTTTTACCACCAACACATTTCTTTTTGTAAAATAGTTCATTGCTTTGTCTTTCACATAGAATTTGAGATATGAAATCATGGATAGTGGAAGGAGGAGGTGAATCCTTCCAAAATGTTCTACCAAAATTAAGGAATGTGTCATAATATAACTCAAATTCCACATGATAACGACAAAAAAAAGTGTTGCATACGATGATAGGTTTTACATACCATGGTTTTTTTTGAACAAAAGCACTGATTAAGACATGAATTTCACGATTCTCTTCTTTTAACTTGTTGAAAAAATATATCTGAGTGGTTTCCAAGAAATGTTTTTCATGTTCTTCGTATTGATTTTGTGCTATTCTTCTCCGCATCACATGCTTTGTATTTGGAAAAACACGCGAATTTTTCTTCCAATATTCATATATTATTTTTTAAAACTTTCTCGAAGTCTATATTTGTATGGTTGCCTACAAATAGCTCTCCAACAAGCGATTTCATCATTTACATCTATTTGCAGCCAAAATTTTCGTTGTTTGTGCAGAGTTTTTCGTGAGGTTCCTAATGCTCATGCCATAGATTTAACCAATCGATTTTCTTTTTTAATTGATGAAACCACTTCCATATTTATTTCTCTACGTACAACTGAAACATTTTTCTGTCTAGATCTTCTAATTGAATTTATAGCACTATTTATATTTTGTATCACATTTTCCTTCATTTTTTTATCTTTGGTTGATTTTTGAATACCCAATAAAGTCGTAGCTTCTTTTAATTTCCCTAATGATAGGAGACCTTTCAACATTTGGGCTTGAACTGTCACATTTTCCTTTATGAAGTACGTATCAAAAATGTGGTTAACATGATATCGTATAATATGGTCAGCTCTTTTATCTCCATATGTGTGAGTGTCAAAATTTTCTAACATCTCATCATCGACATTGATTTCCTCTGTACATATTCGAATGAATAGTACATAATAAGCTTACATATTCAATAAATAACTAAATTAATAAATATGTATAATTTCAATAATACGTGCATGTGTTCAACATATATATATATATATATATATATATATATATACCTTGTGATTCAATTTCTTCACATGAATTTCTTTCAACATTTTCACCATCTTCAATCATTGGTTCAATATCTCTTTCACTTTCTCTTTCAAAATTTTGTATCTCATCATCAATGTTTTGAGGAATATCTCTCTGTTTACATTGCAAAATATTTTTCAAATTAGTTCATCAAATAAAAATTAAGCTTCACATTTTACACTAGGAAAATTTTAAATATATCAAAATCATAATATTTACATTTACATACCTGTTTCAACTTCTAGTTGAGGTTGATTTTCCCCTTCAATATTTGAGAAGTGCTTCTATCTTTATTTTGCGAGATTGTCTCGTCTCTTCTCTACGTTCCTCAGGGTCTCTTGTTCGATCATATTTTCTCACGCAATTCCTTTGATTTCCCATGATAATAGAGTATGAAGTTCAAAAAAATTCCTTCAAAAATTTAGATAAAAACTCAATTAAAAAAAACATCACAAAAGATTTAATTTAAAAAAGCCTCATTTTAAAAAATTTGCAAAAAAATACATATTTCAATGCAAAACACTTACTTGAAAAAATCCGAGAAAAAAATGTCTTATAAAAATGAAACGAAGCTCAAAATATTTCCTTCCAAGTCCTGCAAAAAAATTTCATTTAAAAAATTCGACAAAAACTCATTTTAAAAAATCATTATAAAAGATTTACTTCAACCCAAAACATGTACTCTAAAAAAACGTCGCTTCAAAAAATGCCTTCAACAAATGTCCATTGAAAATTAATTCCAACTTCTTAAAAAATGCCACTTTAAAAAATACTTGAAAAAAGCCTCTAAAAAAATATCACTTTAAAAAATACTTCCAAAAAATGTCCTTTGAATATTAAGCCTAAAAAGATTCCTTTCGAAATTAAGCCTAAAAAGAGTCCTTTGAAAATTAACTACAAATCCATACCTTCAAAAACAATGAAAATTAAGCCCAAATCCATACCTTCAAAAAAAATGAAGCCCAAAAAACATCCAAAAAATGTATCACATACCTCCAAGAAATTTCCCTTGAATGTACCTCCAAGAAAAGTCCTTAAACCCAAAACAATCCTTTGCAAAAATGTCCTTTGAATGTACCTCCAAGAAAATTCCTTAAACCCAAAACAATTATTTGCAAAATCAGACCAAGACATTTGCAAAACCAGACCAAATGTGCGAAAATATGCGAAAATAATGAATGCTTTCGCGGCAATTTATAGTGCCACAAAATATTTTTTTGGAGGGGCTTCGTGGTATTTTCCGGCCGACGGAAAATTGGGTAAAAGTTTGGCCAACCTTTTATAAAAAATTTGGCCGAAATTTTATGTCGTTAGACTTGACGGGCTATCGACGCAAAAAACAATTTGGCCGAACTTTTTTTAAGAGTTCGGCCGAACTAATACATGAGCAATTATGCAGAGCCAAGCTCTGAACACATATCTTCAAATCTGGACTGATTAAACTCCATGAAAAATTCTGAATTAACTGTCGGAACCAAGACATGCATTTTGAGAATTTAAAATACTTTCAGGAAATATAACTTTTATTGAATTTCATAAATATTTACTAATTTTAATTAATTTTATAATAAAACGGGTGCAAACAATTCCTGAAGGTCATTATGATTTAGTGATATCATAATTTTGTATCTTCCAAAATACATTGTAAAAAAATTTGAAAAACTTATGGTGCATTACATTTGTCTCTCATCTCTAATGGCTAGTTTTTAGATTTTTAGTTTATAACTTATATGTTAAGAAATTTCTTATGTCGTGGAATATGTTCAAAATATGCAGTTTTTTCATATTGGACCAGTTCAAAAAATTTAGTAATTATGATATGCATATGTTGGCTTTTTAAATATGACGGAACCGAAGTAGACGTTGTCTAGATTGTTGTAACACATTTTTTTTCTCAAAAAAACAAATTTTCAAAGAATACAACATTGCGTATTAACTAACTTCTTATGAATCCTTTGATTGTTAAAAAACACACACTCAAATAAACGCTAAGTTGGCATATCAAATGTGTATAAAAAAATTCCAAAAAATAAGTAATAGAAAGGTAATAAAATTTCTGACAACTTTTATTTTTATAGCAAAATGAAATTCTAAACAGAAAAATTGTTTTGGCATGTAGAAAGTTGAAGAACAAAAAAAAATGAAATTTTTTTTCTCAAAAAAGGGAAAAAAGTGTAACCCAACTTCACATTTTCACCCAGTACGGCTTAAAAGAAATTGAACATTACACAGTCAAAAAAAATTTTAAAAAATTAACTGCTAAGAAGTCACACTCTTACACGTGAAATTGTACTGTCGATATTTGAACACTTAACTGTTGGGAAGTCACACTTTTACATATGAAATTGTGTTTTCGATATTTGAACATGGAGTTGTCTTGAGTGTGACTTTTTGGAGTTTCAGGTGCCAGAATCTGGTGAAAAAATTTGAGCTAAAATCTTGATTTTTGTTATTTAAACTGGTTTTTTACACTACATCTGGATTCAACACCCTAAAAAATCCCTAGGACACTTCCATTGTGCAAGGTTACCCATCAAACTTCTATTTTCAATGAATTTCTGCTAGATTTTAGAGAGATTAGACCATAAGAATCCACCGTAAAATTCTTCAAAAATTTGCACCAAAGACTACTTGTTTCAACATGGCAATGTCAGATGGGAAAATCACCGTCCAGTCAAAAGTGTGGCCTCAGTATACCACAACTTTATATGCATTTCTAAATGTATTTATTCATGAATTTATACCTCTATTTATACAATTCTATTTAGCTCAACAACCCAGTGTTGCCAATTAGCTGCCTCTGCAATAAATTTCAATGGATAAGGGATGGTTGTTATGGTATTCTTTGACCTTTGTCTTTGTATTCTTTATCTTTCATCTGTTGAGGAAGAATAAGACTTATTGCAAGCTTCCTCTGGGACCTATAGGATGGCCGATTGTGGGAAATTTGTTCCAGTTGAGTAACAAACCCCACGAATCTCTCTTCCACCTCGCTCACAAGTACAACCCTCTCATGTGTGTCCCTCTTGGAATGAAAAATACAATGGTGGTACCTTCTCCTGCCATGTCCAAACAATTTTTCATGATCCATGACCATGTCCTCGCAGGCTGGAGTCCCATACAATCAATCCAGTGTCTTTCTTACCTAGGGTAAGTATGTCAGGTGTCTACTGGAAATATTCCCAGGGTAAGTATGTCAGGGATCTACTGGAAATATTCGGGATGGATCAGTGTAAGGTTGCAGCAGTACCATTACAGTAGAACATTAAACTTCAGAGTGAGGATGGCTCTAAAGAGGTAGATGCGACACTCTATCGACAGTTGGTTGGGAGTTTGATATACTTAACCACTACTAGACCAAATTTGGCTTATTCAGTTAGTGTTCTAAGTCAATATATGTCCAAGCCACTTGACAGTCACTGGATTGTAGCAAACGGCGTTCTAAGGTATCTACACGAAACTGTAGATTATGTTATTATTTATATTGATTCTTCTAATGTTAGATTAATAGGGTTTACATATTCTGGCTGGGTTGGAAATGTAGACGACCAAAAATCCATAACAATCTATGCATTCAACATTATATCTGGGGTGATTACATGGAGTAGTAAGAAACATAACACAGTTTCCTTGTCCTCAGCGGAAGCGGAGTACCAAGTAATGTGGGCAGCAACATGTGAGGCAGTTTGGTTGCAGAGACTTCTCCAGGATGTCAGGGAAGAACAGAAAGATGTAACAACTATCATATGTGATAACTAGAGCTCAATAAAACTGGCTAATAATCCGGTGTTCCACAAAAACACTAAGGACATTGATACGCAATTCCACTTTTTCAAGAAGAATGTTCAATCTAAAGAAATACATCTTTTATATTGTAAAACTTGTGATAATATTGCTGACATTTTCACTAAGCCTCTTGGAAAAATTAAGTTTCAAATTTTTAGCCAGATTTTAGGTATATTTGTGAACCCCTTCTCCATTAAGGTGGGGTGTTAAAAGATAATGTAAAATACTTAATTTGTGAGAGTTGGTTCATGAAACCTTAGGATAGAAATTAATTTTTATTTCTTAGGGTATGGTTCTAACTCCCCTACATATTTGTATGCTATATATTGGTTGAGTTGTATTGAGAATGTAGAGTGTTCTGTAGATTCAGATTCTCCTGGTTTAGTCTCTCCATTGTAGAGTTGACCTATTTTTATTAATGAATTCAATCCATCATATTTTATCATTATCATATTATATGTGAATTTTCCTAGAGAACTCTCTCGAATGTGCACTTGTGACACACAACATTCAATTCATAGTAGAGTTTGACACTAGTGAAGTGTCACTTGATCCATCATTCAAAGCATAGGGCACTACAAGGAAAATACCCTCTAGTGGAGGTTATAAAGGAGGTTTTTAGTGTTATGAAATTGGCCAAAATTGTCAAAAAAAAAATTGCTACAACATCCATTTATGGTTACAGAGGTTTTGGCGGAGCTTTTAACGGAAATTCAACATAACTAAAAAAACTAAGCGGTCAGATGTTATTACGGATGTTTTTTCATCGGTGCGCTACTAAGGTTTCAACGCACCAGTGCGTGTCATCTATATGGTGGTCCCAGGGAGGTCGAAGGTTCCTGCACCGGGCCCTCAAGCTATAAAACTGCACCAGGTGCAGTGTTGGTGATACAACGCACGAGGCCATACCAATTGGTCTTGGGATTTGTGCGGTGCCCATAGATGGTCGTAACACACTAGTACATAGACATATAGAAACACACCAGTGCACTGTATCAGACAAACGCACCGATATTTATAATTGGTATTGGTATTTGTGTGGTGCCCATACATCGTACAAATTCACTGGTGTGCATTATCGTACAAACGCACCGAGATTTTTAATTGGTTTTGGTATTTGTGTGGTGCCCATAGGTCGTAGAAATGCACCGATGCGCTATAGCATACAAAAGCACCGATGTAGAGTAACTAACACACACCAGTGTTTACTTTGTATTTTTTAGAAACATCGACCTATGACAGTGCAATTATTGTGATTTTTCTAAATTCATTATTCATCAAAAGTCGACACATCTTATAACAATATTCATATTATGGTAGATTGGAGATTTATGTGGTGTAGTTTTTCAGGTGTAAGACTCGGAATAACCACAGTTGTCATTTTTAGTCTATGTTTCGAGTCTGGATCTATACCCATCATCAGGACAACCTGCTAAGAAGAGAGAAGATCAAGGTTCATAAATAGAGGTGAAAAGGAAAAATGAAACAGCCGACCAGCGCTTAATAACTGTAAATTGATTAATATATTATTTCCTATTTTATTTATATTTATAATATTTACTACCTTAAAATTTTTGTAATTTTTAGTTTTTTATTAAAATATTTGTGATTTTTTAACCTTGCTAATATTTAAAATTAGAGGATAATGCTGATAATAATATATATTATAAAAGGGGGCTGATTAAATTAAAATTTATGAGGATAATGCTAATATATATAGGGGTAAATTTTTTTGATTTATTAATACCTAATATTTTAATTTATAATTATTTACTAAGTAGTGATATTAAAAAAAAATTATTTATGGTTTCTTTAGGTTCTTAATATAAAATTAGGATTATATGTTTTTGATACTATATATTGCGGTAGGATTATATTTAATTAATTATAAGGGTCTAATTCTCATTGTTTTATTAAAGTAGTTATATTAAAATTATTTTACTTTATTAATGTTTTAAAAAGTGGGGGAAGGAGGTTAGTATAAATTAAGAAGGTAACTAAAGGGTAATTTTTAATGAATATATTAAGGAGGGCCATAAATATAAGTAGGAATAGAGGGGTATATTTAATTAGCATTATTGGAGGGGTTCAATTTTCATAGAATTTAGAGGGTTCATTAAGGTGAAGTGAGGCTTGACTACAGGGTTAAAAAATAAGGGGAAGAAAAGAAAGAGAGGGAGGGTAAAGGTAGGTCAAGGAGAGTATTTTAATAGAGGAGAAGAAAGTTGACAGGCTGGAGGGGGGCAACAAGAAATGATGAAGGGTACAAGGGGGTTGAAGGTGAAGGTACGATTAGAGGGTTAGAACACAGTAGGGACACTGAAAAGAGGGCAGAAGGGTAAGGTGATGACATATAGCAATAGAGAGGGGAGCTTATTAGCGAGAAAGACTATGGGTCCAATTTCTGTTGATCTCTAGGCCTCCATCTCTATTAAGGTTGTGGGGGTGTTTGATGATTTCAAGGGCTTCACGTACTTTGCGTTTAAAATGATGTTTCTCATTGGTAATGACCACTGCATCTTCAAGGCATATGTGGTGATGAGTTTTACTGGAGTGTTCTGCTAATGCCGAGGTTTTAGTTCTTCCTAAATTGATGTCTGCCCCATGTACTTTAAACCTTATTTTGAAGGTCCTACCTGTTTCCCCAATATAGCAATCTCCGCATGAACAATTAATTCTGTAAACCCCTTTTTGTTGGAGGTGGTCGGAGTCATCTTTGACAGATTTCATCCTTTTTCTAATGGTTATTAGAGGTTTGAAGGATGTTTTAATGTTTTTCTTGGCTATAAATTTGGCCATCTTGTCTGTGACCCCTTGGATATAGGGGAGGTATGCTTTCGAAGTTGCAGAATAGTTAGTTGAAGTTTTATTATTATTTTTGGATCCTGCTTTTTGGATATCTCTGTTAATGTCTCTCTTACTATATCCCAGGTTCATGAACGATCTTTTTAGATGTTCTATTTCTTCCTCAATATGAGTATCATCTGATATTCTAAACGCTCTTGTAAAAAGTGTCAGTAGAACCCCTATCTTCTGGGAAGGGTAGTGATGCGAATTAGCATGTAGGTAATTGTCTGTATGGGATTTCTTCCTAAACGCCTTGTGTCCAAGGGTTCTGTCCTCATTCCTCGAGAGTAGAATGTCAAGGAAAGGGATCTGATTGTTTAATTCTCCTTCCTTTTATAATATATATTATTATCAGCATTATCCTCTAATTTTATATATTAGCAAGGTTAAAAAATCACAAATATTTTAATAAAAAACAAAAAATTACAAAAATTTTAAGGTAATAAATATTATAAATATAAATAAAATAGGAAATAATACATTAATCAATTTACAGCTATTAAGAGTTCGTCGGTTATTTCATTTTTCCTTTTCACCTCTATTTATTAACCTTGATCTTCTCTCTTCTTAGCAGGTTGTCCTGATGATGGATCTAGAGCCAGACTCAAAACGTAGACTAAATATTCATATTAATTAAATTTTTATTAATGCATTTGAATGTGATGTTTGGATTAATTTGTTATATCATATCATAATTATTGTGGTTTTTTAAAATTCATTATTCATCAAAATTCAACACATATATATCTTATAAAAATATTCATATGAATTAAATTTTTATTAGTGCATTTGAGAACGACAATGGAGAATGCAACCGAATAAATTAAAACATATTTTATTATATATATATATATATAAGACAGTCTTTGTCATACAAAATGGAACAGTTATTGGTATCCCTTTGTCTTTCAATTGGGACACTATGTCCATTACATTAAACAAAATGTCTAATTTCATAGACAAATATTTCAAAAAATATAATGTCTTACTTTGATATCCAAACATAGTGATCATCATTCTTCACTTGAATTGTTGTCACTGATAGAGCTACTTCCATGACTTGGGTTATTTTCAGGAATGTTTTGTTCATGGTGTTGATTGTTTTCTTATTCTTCACCTTCCATCTACAAACACAAAAATAAATTGAAATGAGTGTATATACATTGGTGATAATAATGAAAATTGCAATATTAAATGATATACATCAATGTAAATCGAAAAGAAAAATGACGTACCATAGCAACACTTAACTCATAAACTACACACATTCTTTCAAAACCATGTACCATGCCATCTTTCAAAATTCCATCTGTTGGCGCAGTTCCATACTTTGTTTCTTGCAAGTTTTATACCCTATAACAAGAGAGTACGGTAAGACCTGAGTGAAGAGCTATGCATCCACTTTTGTGGGGTTACTCCAAAGTCTGACTGATTACTGCTTATTCTCAACTTTATTCTTATTTTCTTATGCGTAGAAGTAGACCTAGGGATAATAAAGGTATATTTATTTCCAGTTCTCAGTTTCCTAAAAATTTGGGTTTAGTAAAAACCCCATTAACTAACCCTGTTGATCACTACGCGGGTATTAAAAACGAAAAAGGTAGTACTAGTGGAAAGGAAATTTTGGAAGCAGAACTTGCAAGCCAAGAATAAGTAAGGTTGTCCATTGGCTCTTTCTCCACCAACATCAGCACCAATATGGCAAGAAATGAAGGTGAGAACAAAAACAACAATGGGAATCATGAAGAAGAGGAAGGACCAACTTTCTTTGGAGGAAACAGGAATGGCCGAAGGGGAGAAAACATTGAGGGGCCAAGGAGGGAAAACATTGATGGACCACGAGGGGGACCAGACAACGATGACGAAGAAACTACCTTCCAGTTTCCTATCCTTGACATCACCAGAAACATCACAATGAAGAGAATTCCAATGACCTCCATGTCACTCTTTTATGGTAAGTCCTCTGAAGATCCTGATTCTTTCCTTTTCGAATTTGATATTCTGTGTAGAATCTATAATTACTACGATGATGCACACAAAATGAAACTATTCTCAGCCACCCTGAAGGATGTCGCACTCCGATGGTTTATGAGCTTAGGGGAAAACACCATATACACTTGGGATGACATGAAATCTATATTCCTTAAGAAATACCAAGATTTCTGCAAAACTAGGGACCTTAATGATATTTTGAGAATGCAACAACTAGATGACGAGAGCCTAGAAGAATATCTTGAGCGCTTCCTGTATCATTTTCACAAATCCTAAGGAGCCCATATAGAGGAAAAAATGGTCAAAATAGTCTTTCTAAAAGGATTAAGAGACGATTGCATCGAGACTCTAAACCTCTTAAGTGGTGGGGACATTTACAAAAAGTGTTTTGCTGAAATAGTCAAACTTTGTCGAACCTATTCTAGAAGCTAGGCTAAATTAGGTAGGAAGCTGTGTGATAGTCTCCGAGACACTGTACCTAGACACCAGAAACCTGCTTCTACTAGTATCACTAGGGTCGAACTAGGGAACCTACTAGAAAACTTCAAAACTTACATCTTAAACACCATTGGAAACCAACTCGACACAATGAAACATAAGAAGAAACAAGAAGATGAAAGGGTTGTTATGGCAATATTTTGTCCCAGATGTAGGCAAAAGCATATGGAAAGAGAGTGTCCCATCAATAGTATTGAGGTTTGTGGAATTTTCACCTTAGAACATGCTACCGGTAAATTCCCATCTCTTCCCGGTCTGCAGGTCATCTATAAAGGGAATGCTGAAACAAATGATCCATCGCAAGCAAGTAAAAAGCCCTTTTTGAGAGGCCCCAATTAGAACATGTTCCCAGAACCTAGTCCACAAGGATATAGTCAAACTCAACCTGGAGCTTCCAGCCAACATATCCTCCTTGGGCCACTCCTTAAACTCAAAACACTCCATGGAACCAGAACTGGAGGGCAAACCCTTATACCAACCCTTATCAGCCACAGAGCCAGTTTTATGCACCCTACTCGAATATACCAAGCACCCCAACATATCATCAAGGGTATAACCCTCACACCTATCAAGGGTACAACCGAACCATGCAATCCTATCAACAAGGGTATGACCCTCACACATATCAACAACCATTGCTGCCATCCCCTCCCTTGCATCAACTTTTACCTGCACCATCTGACCCATCATCATCTTCACAGGCACCTCAAAACCCACCTCACCCTATATTATTTCATGCGCAACCCGTACCTAACCCAAACCACAATAGACCACCTCAACCTGCATAGAACATAAACATCCATCCTTTCCCTACATACATGATCACTACCATCCCCATGATTAATATTCAGTTACAATTAGGGAAAACAGTTAATAACGAGAAATCATCTGTTGTCATAGAGGAGGAGGTCCCATCCACATCATCCAAAAACCATATGAAAAACAAAAAACAAAATCAAATACAAGAATAAGAATCAAATGAACCACCCTACCCAGAAAGACTCCTTGTAAATAAATAAGAGACTCCTTTGGAATACAACCTAGAAGATGAATTAAGGAATGTCTGCATTAAAATTCCACTCTTGAAAGCGATCATAGACATCCCTATTTACACCAAAATTGTCAAGGATCTCTGCATCAAGAATCCAGGTAGGAAAGGGCATAAGAACCAAAGCATGAAAATCATGAGCCAAATGTCCAGCATGATTTCTGACTTTCCTGCGAAGTATCAGGACCCTGGGAATCCCATTGTCACCATTGAAATAAACGGAGTACTTCTACCAAACATAATTGTAGACTTAGGGGCGTCAATACATGCCATGACATATGAGACTATGACATCTTTTCAATTACCAGGGCTTAAACCCACCCCCATCATTCTAGAAATGGCAGACAAATCCGTCATCAAACCAATAGGAACCCTAGATGACATAGTGGTCACTATAGCTTCCTAGAAATACCCTATAGATTTTATCGTCATTTCTCCAAAAACCTCAAGACCTGGACATCCTGTAGTTCTGGGACGCCCTTTTTTGGCAACTGTTGATGCCGTCATATGGTGCAGAAATGGAGAAATGATCATTTCCAATGGTTCCCATAGCCAAGCCTTGTCTATTTTTCCCCTTGCTCAGACAGCTACAGAAGTACCATTATGGCTCGAGAGCCCATACAGAGATGAAGAATGTATGTTTCCTTTATTTACATTAGAACAGTCTAGAGGTCTCCAAGAACAGTCCGATGAACATATCTTGCACCAGTTTTTATCTCATAGTTCTTGTATTAATTATCCGATTTATTTTAATGGTTACCATCATGTTTTCAGTGATGAGTTCCAGGAATCCTGCCATCCAGCCATGTTCGAATATTTTGTAGCAATAGAGGAAAGCCATGAACTCTCCACTGAGCCTGTGGAAATCACTGAAGGAAGGACCTTACACATCAATGTAGAATTGACCACGGAACAAAAGCAGCAGTTAATGGGGTATGATCTGTGAGCAATCTGGAGAATTTTCTTGGGATTACTTTGACATGCGAGGCATCCATCCAGACACCTGCATCCACCACATTTACACTAATGAATAAATGAGACCCGTCCGACAGCCACAAAGACGAATGAACCTAGCATTGAAGGAGATTTTCAAGGAAGAGCTTTAGAAACTCCTAGCTGCAAACTTCATCTATCCCATTTCTGACAGTAGATGGGTGTCACCTCTTATGGTGGTGCCGAAAAAGAATGGAAAATGGCGTATCTGCGTTGACTACAAAGAACTTAACAAGGCCATGTTGCGTGACTACTTTCCCCTGCCCTTCATCGATCAGGTACTCGACACATTCTCAGGTAAGAAATACTTCTCTTTTCTATATGGGTACAATGGATATAATCAAATCCATATAGCTGAAGAAGATCAGGAAAAGACCATATTTACATGCCCTTGGGGCACCTATGCATATAGAGTCCTCCCTTTTGGTCTTTGTAATGCCCTAGCTACGTTTCAAAGAGTTGTACTCGCCATTTTCTCTGATTTGGTCCATGACTATGTAGAAGTCTATATGGACGACTTCATAGTCTATGGAGATGATTTCAGTCAAGCTTTGGCCAATTTAGAAAAAGTGTTGATTCGTTGTCAAGAATCAAACCTAGCCCTTACCAATGATAAATGCAGAATGATGCAAATGAAGGGAGTCATTCTGGGTCATCATGTGTCATTAGAAGGAATTAAAGTTGATCTGGCAAAGATCGAGGTAATCTCACATATTCCTATTCCTAGTTCGCAAAAAGAGGTAAGAAGTTTTTTGGGCCATGTAGGTTATTATCATCGTTTTATCGAAAATTTTACTAATATTGCAGCACCATTATTTAAGCTATTGACTAAAAATGTTGAATTTGTATGGAATGTCAATTGTAAACAGGCCTTTCAGATACTAAAGGACAGATTGTCTGCCGCTCTAGTGTTAAGAGGACCAAACTGATCTCTACCATTTCACATATGTACCGATGCTTTAGACACTGCACTAGGAGTAGTTTTGGGACAAAGGGAATATCACTATCCTTATGTTATCTATTTTATTAGAAAAAATCTTTCCCCCTCTGAATTAAATTATATAGTTACCGAGAAAGAATTATTAGCAGTTGTGCATGCTATCGGGAAATTTAGACATTACATTACCGCTTATCAGACTTTTTTCCATACTGATCATTCTACCATTAGGTTTTTAATGAATAAACCAATTACAAATGGTAGAATAACTAGATGGCTATTGATTTTACAATAATTTAATATAACTATAATCGATAGTCCTAGAAGGGATAATATAGCCGCTAAATTTTTGTCTTATTTGAATATTGGACAAGGAAGCACAGCAACTCCAGTACCCAATGAATTCCCAGATGAAGCACTATTCTCCATTTCCACCATCACTCCTTGGTTCACCGATGTTGCAAATTATTTAGTGTCAAGGAAATTACCTCGAAGCATGTCTGCCCGGGAAAAACACAACATTGTGCAGCGCAGTGCAAATTACTCTTGGATCGAGGGAGACTTGTTTTACACATGACCAAACCTGATCATGAGGCGGTGTGTGCGGGAAGACAAAATGTACGATGTTTTGAGAGCCTCCCACAATGAGCCTTGCGGGGGGGCATTTTGCCGACAAACGAACCATATACAAGGTTCTTCGCACCGGCTATTTTTGGCCCTTGCTCTTTAAAGATGCTAATAAATTCGTCTCCAGTTGTGATGCTTGCCAACGAATGGGGAGACCAGTTTTCTTCGATGAAATTCCCCTTCAACCTCAGATAGCCATTGAACCATTTGAGAAATGGGCGTTGGATTTCGTAGGGCCCATCTCCCCGATGTCGAAAAAGAAGAAATACATTTTGGTATGCACCAATGATGTCACTAAGTGGGTGGAGGCAAAGGCCTTGTTTGCTACCATGGAAAAGGTGGTAGTAGAGTTTCTGTTCGAAGACATATTCATGAGATTCGAGGTGCCGCGCGAGATTTTCATGGACCAAGGTATGTAATTCACATCAAAATTGGTCAAGGCACTCACTGAGCAGTATCAGATCGAACACCTTAAAGCTACCCCTTACCACCCTCAAGATAACAGACAAGTGGAATCCACAAACAAGGTTTTGGAGTCTATCCTCACGAAAACCATTCAACTGCACCATAAGGACTAGGCAGACAAGTTATTGGAAGCATTATGGGCTTATAGGATTACCTGGAGAAACATGGCTGGACACACCCCGTATGAGCTAGTCTACGTGAAACAAGTAATTTTGCCCATCGAGTTCCAAGTGAAGACATTTTAGATGGCCGCCCAATTGGGAATGATTCTGACTAAAGCCCAAGAGCAGAGGTTGATGTAGCTGAATGAGCTCGATGAGATCCAATAGGACGCATATCACAAAACTTCGCTGGTACAATATCAAAGAGCTCGATGGCACGATAATTTCATCAAAAATAAAGTCTTCCATGCAGGCGACTGGGCCCTGTTGTATGATAGTAAGTTCAAACACTTCAAGGGTAAGTTTTCTACTCATTGGTTGGGACCCTATGAAGTGGTTGAAGTCTTTGATAATGGTTCAGTACATATTAGAACCATTGATGATGAGCATACTTCCTTCGTGGTGAATGGCCATCGGCTAAAATTTTATCATAAACCACTCTCACATGATTTGTTTTTGCAGGACATTCAGAAGGATCTAGGACTAGAGCTGGTTCATGGAAATGACCAGCCTCTTGTTGGATCGGTTGATTGATTTTTCTTATATATATATATATTAACCAGTGGACTGTCAATTTCCATATATACAGGTGGTTCTCCCCACAGTCCATGTAGAATAAAGGAGGAATTCGACAGGAGTGGGTTTATTCCTTTATCCAGGCCTGCTAGATTACTTATGGAAAAGGAATAGTTGGAGTCTTCTTTAGATGTCTTTAGACTCTCGAAAAATGAAGCTCTTGAGCACTAACTGATCCAAGCTCGTAAAATTTATTGACCAGTGGAAGTTTAGGGATTCCTTGGGCATAGAATTATTCTTTTCTAGGCCTAAGGAAATAACTATGGAAAAGAAACTCCCTAGAGTCTTCTGTGTGAAACTTAGACTCCCTAAATATGAATGCCCCGAGCAGGAACTACCTTAGGCTCGATAAAACAATAAGGTGGTGGTAGCCTAGGGATCTAATGGGCATTGAATTATTCTTTTCCAAGCCCACTAGAATAATTATGGAAAATAAACCCCCCTTGAGCCTTCTTTCAGGAAATTTCAAGCTCCCTAAACAGAAATGCCCCGGGAATTTACCATCTCAGGCCTGATTAAAATCCATGAGATGGTGAACAGGTTCCAGCGCCACCTCACAAAAGCTGAGTGGCACTTTGTCAGAGAAATTGGAGGTTCTATGTTCTATTCTTCACAATAACTAGTTCCATGCTTCAATTGACCTGAATTTTTCATCTTTGTTCCTGGACATTCACTACTGGACCAAAATATTATTTTGGCAATCCGTTGTCTAGAAGCTACAGCATGATCCTGAATAATCTGTGGTACCAATGAACTGTGCAGAGCTCTATTTTTAACAGCAGTACAATCCTAGAATTTCAACCTAAGCCTAAAATTCTGATTGATTTGGATATCACTACTTGTTGTAAATTTTACTGTTTACCATGATCGTCATTGCAGCAGAAGCTCCAATTTGAATAGCAGACCTGCTCCTGTATTGATAAGATATGATGCTACTTCCATTCCCAATATCATTTAAGTGACAAAGGTATGTGCTTAATCTACTTAATTTAGTTATAGGTAGTTTTAATGATTATTACAAGTGCATGTTGTTTTACCATGTTCCCTATGCCTCTATTCTCATTTTTTTGCCTTCCAAACCAATTATAATCCTACATCCCTGCTGCACCCACTTCACCCACCCAATCTTCTACACTTCCAACTACAAATACCACAAGGCCCGATCCTTCCTTGAGTCATGAAGCTAGACCTTCAAAAAGGAAGCTAGGAAAACGAAGAAGAAAAGCCTTGTCCCCCCCTGAAGAATTAATTGAAAATACCCCAACTCAATAAGCTCACAACTCCAAATTGAGGAAGAACTCAATACATGCTAGTAAATCTCCAGCTCCCACTTCCGAGACTGTCATACTAGAGAAACGAAAGACCAGAAGTATGGGTAAGTCCCCTTGCACCTCATCCTCGTATTTCGATACTCCCTCTCCCTCACCTTCTCCTCAATTTCATTCAGCTCCATCATCTTCCCATCAGTTTCAGATCCCAGATGATATTGCCCAAGATGTGCATGCTTTTACTCCTACTCTCCCTTCCATAAGCCCAAAACAGTAGGGTCCTTTTCCAAAGCAGGGTATGGGCCGCATGCCAGATGAAGATCATCCCCAATAGTCAATTGTTCCAGCAAAGATATTAGTCCCTGATGAAGAAGAAAATTTCAAAATTAGAGCAATAAGACTTCAAAATAAAATCTCTAAGTTGAGGAACAAGGCTCATAGGTTTAAAACACTATTTCAATATGTAAGTAAGGTAAATGATCAGTTAAGAGAAGAGAACCTTTGGTTATATGTACAGAATGATGAGTTTCGAAGGGAATATAAAAGGTTGAAATCATGGAAAAAATCTAAAATTCGGTTTGCAGAGAGGACAAGTGCTAGAAGATTGGCTACACAGTTCACAAAATTCTCAACCTCATTCCGGAAAAATTTGGAGAAGTTGGCCCAAGCCACTGATATTTGACTGGACAGTGATGACTTGGAGGCATGAGGACATGCCTCAGATCAAGTGTGGGGGAGATGTTGAGGCTACTTTTTGTCTATTCCTCCTCACCTTTTTGCCTCATTTTTCCCAGTTTTGACATATATCTACTTCCCTTTTTCCTCTCTTTATTCCTAATATGGACAAACTTCCATCAGTCCTTGTTTAAGGTAAAAGGCAGTACAAGTATAATTGTTTTTACTATTTTGTAGCTAGTTTAGGAATTTTTAGTAACATACTTATTTGTTAACTTACTACTATGGGCAGAATGATGGATTTCTTGCAGGACCTCTTGATTAGCTCTTTGAATTGGAGGAATATTATGTTCCTTCAGCCATCTTGCAGTTGATATGTCATCATAGAAGCTCCAGCTCAAAGCCCTAGCTCAGAAAATTCGATGTTCCTTCCAGCACCTCGACAAAGTCAAAGATTGAGGAAGGACCAGCTATCCACTCTAAGTATGGTGGAATTCAGTTGACTAAAATTAGGACCCTTTTTCTTATAGAAGCATGCAATTTTTAATAAAGAACTGATAGTGTAAATTTAGGACAGGTTAATGCTGATTTCATGGATTCCATATCTATGCTTTCCAATGTCCTACCATGTAATGGAAACTACTACTAATTTTGCAACTTAAGAAGGCCTATAAAGGCAGAGACTCGTATTTTGATAGGGAGGTTAATGAATTACGTTTTTCATATGACAATGTAAAATATGATTTCGTGTTCTAAAGAAAAAGTTGAATTCAAATTTTGATGCATTCTTGATTGACTGGGGATTGCCTTGGATTTGATGAATCTCTGAACCAAATTGCTGTACGTGTAAGTTAGTACTGTAATCAATTATTTCCTGGGTGTGGCAAGGGCCCACCACAACCAGTTCAGCCCAGTAGAACTAGCTAGAGGTAATTCATAGACACCATTTGATTTAAATTTCTAATTGCAGAGTTAATCATTTTTGAAATTGATTTGTGTCTTAGCTTGATTCACGTTTGCTGAAGTTCCCAAATATCGTTGATTTAAATTTATGATTTTAGAGTTAATTATTTTTGAAATTGATTTGTGTCTTGGCTTGATTCAAGTTTGTTGTAGTTTCCAAGTATCGTTGATTTAAATGTAAGATTGCAGAATTCATTATCTGTGGAAATCGATTTGTGTTTTGGTTTGATTCCGTTGCTGTAGTACATGAGTATCATTTGATTTAAATGTTGGATGGAAAAGACAGTTTTTTTCAAAAATCGATCTTGAGATTTGGGTGATTCGTATTGTTGTAGTGCCTCAGTATTAAATCCTCAATTGCATAGCTAGCATTTTAGAAATCGATCTCAGCATTTATGGAATGTTGTCGCAGTGGAACAATTGTGTATCTCTAGGATTGAATTGGGAATGTTGTTGTGGATGTAAACAAGTATAAACCCTTCCATATGGACTGTGTTCCACCCTTCACCATTACTGCATCATCCTAAATTGAGCTTTGCTCAGAAACAAAGCTTGAGTACATATCCCATCAGCCCCTAGATAAACGAATTGTTGTGTGAAAGGAAAAGCCCGGTTTCTACACATTTAAATTTGATCCTTTTGCTTAATAGCAAGGTTGAAACATGTGTGGCTAGATCGACTCCAGTAAAAAGAACATAGATTAGATTGCAAGGATATTTGATAATTATTGCTTCTATGTGTGTTGAATAGTCTAGTGCATTGAGTAACCAGTAGATGTGCATAGCTCAGATTGATGGCCACAGTTCAATTGTTATAACATATGAATTTCATCGCCGAGTAAATGATTTTGTTTGGATCCTTTGCACTTGGTTTGAAGAAGAAAATTTTTTGTTTGCATTTGAGTTCTAGCTTATTATTACTTGAGACCAACATATAAGTGTGAAGTTAGACTCATTAGAGAGTGATAGGGATAGATTCTTTCGAGATCTCAGCCAGCAAGACACTAAGAGACCAAGGTATTTATTAGGTAAAAGAGAATAGATG
Organism: Pinus albicaulis; assembly: GCA_034641835.2. Classification (NCBI taxonomy): domain Eukaryota; kingdom Viridiplantae; phylum Streptophyta; class Pinopsida; order Pinales; family Pinaceae; genus Pinus; species Pinus albicaulis. Next base: position 276,512,464 of record CM076583.1, read on the forward strand.
ATTCATAGAGTAATTCTGAGTAGAAAGTCTTCTCCATTTCCTTGGTATGATTAAATAGATGTTTGCAGTTTTGCTTTGTCTTTCATGAGATTAGGGTTTGCAATAGGAAGTCAATTACAAAGACTGATTGGAGCATTTGGGTCAAGTTGAATTAGCAAGATTTCTTGGTGTAAGTGTGTATTCCCTTAAGGACAGAGTTTTAATTAGCATTACTCTTTGGATTGATGTTTGAAATGGTTTGTTAGGGTTTATAGCTTCGTGTAAGTTTCACAATTCCAATCTAAAAGAATAACAGTGACGAAATGATTAAACCCTTGCAACCTGATTCGAAAGTAACTATTTGTTGAAGATTGAAACATTCTTGCAAGTTCCAGAGGATGATTATATGATTACCAATGATAATGCATGTGAGCTGGTCAACTGTAAATTTCAAGAATTAAATCCATTTTTGTCTCTATTTTTATGTCTTGATGCAACATGTGTTGATTGAATTCATAAAATTATCCTGTTGCGGAAACCAGAGTGTCATTCGTTGTAGGAGTCTGAGTAGCTTTTCCCAATTATAGCTGGAAGTTTGATAACTGTAATTCACAGCTGATTTCCAGAGAACAGTTGTGCATTCTGATAGCTAGAGTTTATTTCAGTTTGGTTTGCAAAGTAGAGTTGTGAAATTAAAACTGCCAGAAGTAAGTAATACATATATAAATGGTTTGGCCAAGAATGAAAGATTAATGGCTATCATGACTAAATTCTATGTATGAAATTGATATTCAAACCAGTGTGATAGTGCACCTTTCCGCTTGACCCCAGTATAATGAAATTGGCATGGAGTGTTGATATCAGAGATAATTTCAGATACCATTTTTAATTGCAAGTTTACTGTGTGAGTGTGGAATCATTTGTAGGTTTACTCAGTATAGATAATTCCTTTCAAGTGTGACCTTCGAAGATCAGAATTAGGTTTTTGAGATTTTTCTGCAAGCAGTGAGTTATTGTTGATTTGGTAATGGTTTTGATTTCAGAATTAATATTGAGATATATTGAATAAGGATTTCCATTGTTCAAACTAGAATTTTTTTATTGTTCCTATTTTCATGAGGAGATGAATTGATTTATTTTTCAAGAGTGTGTGTTTATAGATATTTTTTTGTGCCTCAATTCTTGAATCAAATAGCATAAGGAATCATGCAAACTTCAACTCTAAAAGCTGAATCTTGAGAGTGCAGTACAGCTCGTGTTTACAAGTCTGGATTGATATATAAATATTGGTGAATTAATTTGACAGTTATTTCACACTACAATTTTTTTGGAGGAGCAGTCGTGCTGATCAGTGAAATCTTGTGGCGATTATATGCTCCAAAAAGCATGAATATGTGCGGGATAACCACGCTAATAGGTCAGAACTTTATTCAGTTCCATTCCCGGCGCGATCAATGCGGAAATTGGGTCAGTAAGAGCGTCGATGAGGGAAAGAAAGGAGATCTGAAATAAATTTGTGCCAATTTTCTCCGACCGATGAAAGGAAGAGATATGAGATCTTTTGCCGGTAAAATTTTGCCAATGAGGGAAGATATCGAATGTAGATATACTGCCCATGTTATCTGACAAATGAAGGAAGAGATCTGGAGAAAATCTGTTGCCGGTGTATGCTTGGTGTAGAGAGCTTGTGTTGAGAAATGAAATAGGCCGTGGTAAATTAGCCGAGAGCCTGTAGCGCAGGGAAAATTTTAAGGATGGGAAATTATTTTTAAGTTTAAAACATTGACGAATCTCGCTAGTCCCTAATATGCAAACTATAAAATGTTTTTTGATATATTTGTAAAATTATTCAAATTTAAAATGATTTTATATATACTATCTATATAACGTTGGCGATTTTAAAGTTAAAATAATTTTATATTGTAAAATTTGGGCGAATCATTTTTATAAAAAATGGAAATTGGTGAATCTTTTTTTTGGAAAAAACATGGAAAATTAGCCCACCTGCGAATATTAGCCCCTAAAATTTTCCATGTTGTGGTGCAGCATGGAAAGAAGCCTGCTAGATTGATCACAGATCAAGTAGATTTGTATCGTGAAATTTCTTTTTGTAAGGATCTGGGGTAGATCCACCATTTTTTTCTGTAAATTACTCGAATTTTTTTTTAGTATCATCAAGATGAATAATCAAATAATCGAAGCATGCCTTAACGAGAGCAACAAGCTCGATGGTTCTAATTACTCTAATTGGAAGTTCAAAATGCAGATGGTGCTAGAAGCACAGAGTGCCTGGATGATTGCAAATGGGGATGAACCAAAGCCAGCAGCAGGAGTCGGTTCAGCCACAAAAATTCAAGACTGGGAGAAGAGAGAGAGCAGTTCAAATACGACATTGAAGATGTCATTGAAAGACTGTATCATACCGCATATCAGAGAATGCAAATATGCAAGAAAAATTTGGACGATGTTGAAGGATCTATATGAGATCAAGAATAAAAATCATCTCTTGTTCTTGAAGAGCAAGATCCTCTCCATAAAGATGAAGGAGAATGAAATATTTGTTGCTTTCGTATCGTGGATCAAATATCTAAAGAAAAAATTGGCAGATATCAGTGAGATAGTTGCAGACACTAATTTGGTCACAATTACCATGAATCGTATGACTGAAGATTACCAAATTTTTATCATTGGGATAAGTGCAAGGGATAAAGCCCCAATGTTTGAAGAATTGACAAGAATATTAATGCAAGAATAAGAAATAAAATTGACTCTAAAACCCCAGAGTGCAGATCTTGCGTTAATAGCAAAGAATAAATTCTTCAGAGAAAAAGGAAATTCATCACAGAAAAATCGAGGAAATCCACAAAAAATACCAAATCAATTTCAAGGTATGTATCCAAATAGAAACGAATCTATATTAAAATGTTTTTATTACGGAAAAATCGGTCATATGTTCAATCATTGCAGGAAAACAAAATTTGATGAAGGACAGCAGAGACATAAAATACATGCAGGTCATTTCGCAGATGATGACCATGTTCAAGATTTCAGATTGTTCATGGCTGACACTGATGAAAATGTCAAGGCAGAAATCTAATATGTGGATTTGGGAGTATCCACACATAGGATAGGGAACGTACAATGGTTTAAAGAATTTAAAGAAACCAAAAACGGAGCACAAATCTACCTTGGCGATGATAGAGGTTATCATATCAAAGGGTACAAGAACATTCCTATTATTTTTCCTGATGGTAATATCAGACATATCTAAAATTTAATGTATGTACCCATAGTTACAAAGAATCTGATTTATGTACCCATAATTACAGATCAAAATCTCAAGGTATAATTCTTTAAATATAATTTTTATATTAAAGATTTTTTGGATGGTATGAAGATTATTTCTTCAGGAATTCAAACAATAGGTCTGTACAAATTAAATGTGAAGAAAACACCACATCAAGCTTTGACAGCATCGAGTTTGACTACAAAATATCTATCACACCAAAGACTTGGTCACATCAACTTCAATGATCTGTTGTTACTTAAGAAAAAAGGAAATGGTAGGAGGTCTTCCAACTTTAAAACAAGTGCATAATGATTGTGAAGCTTGTGCCTTAGGAAAGATGCATAGAGAATAATTCCTTGTTCGAGTAGAAAATAAAAAGAGAGATATACTTGAATTAGTGCACACTGACCTATGTGGACCCATGCAAACAAAGTCATTAGGAGGTGCACTGTATTTTCTATTTTTTTTTTATGACTGCACAAATTTTTCTTGGGTATATTTCCTTAGTAAGAAAATCCATATTTTTGAATACTTTAAGCAGTTTAGAACTATGATTAAAAATCAACCAAGGAAGTACATAAATATTCTCCGCTTCGATCAAGGGGGAGAATACAGGAAGGCTAAACTTACCAAGTATTGTAAAGACCATGGAATATTGCAGCGATTCACAATACCCCATACTCCTCAGCATAATGAAGTAGCGGAAAGGAAGAACGGAACATTGGTGTAGTGTGCTCGTAGCATGCTGAAAGGTAAGGGTATTTCAAATGGTTTTTGGGCTAAAGCATTGAATAAAGAAATTTATTTGAAAAATAGGAATCCTACAAAAATACTCGAGTTTAAAACTCCTTTTGAAGCATTATATGGATTCAAGCTTGTAGTAAAATATTTGACAATATTTAGGTCTTAAGCCTTTGCCCATATTCCAAAGGAATACATAAGAAAATTAGATTCAAAAGCCATCAGATGCACCTTTGTAGGGTATTGTTCACAATTTAAATCTTATAGATTTTTTACTCCCTCTACTCAATAATCCTTTTTCAATAGAGATTTCATGTTCTGTGAGCAGTTTTATGATGAAACTCATAAAAGAAATGAGGAATGAGATATACCTTTTTTGATGGAAGGAAGTGATGAAGCAGATGAAAACCATGCAAAATAGAAAAAGGCAGAAATAGAAAGGAAAATTAGATTCAAAAGCCATCAGATGCACCTTTGTAGGGTATTGTTCACAATTTAAATCTTATAGATTTTTTACTCCCTCTACTCAATAATCCTTTTTCAATAGAGATTTCATGTTCTGTGAGCAGTTTTATGATGAAACTCATAAAAGAAATGAGGAATGAGATATACCTTTTTTGATGGAAGGAAGTGATGAAGCAGATGAAAACCATGCAAAATAGAAAAAGGCAGAAACAGCAATCGAGCTGATTCCTTCAAAGGAAATTCAGAACAAGTTGGAAGCCACACCAACGCTCAGAAGATCAGGTAGGAAGACTCAATTTCCTGCTAGATATAGGGTAAATGCCTTTATAACTAGTATGATGAATGTTGTAGAACCTTCTAGTTATAGAGAAGCCAATCAAATTAGTGAATGCAAACAAGCTATGGAACATGAATATGAATTTATTCTTAAAAACAACACTTGGGAGCTAGTTGAATTACCCGAAGGGAAACAAACCATAGGTTGTAAATGGTTGTGCAAACCCAAGCTTAATCCAGACGGAAGTATAGATAAATTAAAATCTAGATTAGTAGCAAAGGGGTATTCACAAAAAGAGGGTATTGACTATGAGGAAACAAGTACTGAAATGATATATATATGATTAGTGTGTCTCTTTTAATCAACATAGATTTATCTTAATTTCTAATCTATCAAAAGTATAGAGGAATTGTGAAAATATTTTCTTAAATTTTGCATTCAAAACAAATTTACCTGTTAAGAAGCTTGATCCACTCAATACTTGTACATCCCAAGTTAAGATAAATATTTTCTTACCTATAAGACAATAAACTCTAATATAAATAGAATGTTATAAAAAAATTAACAAAAAATTAAACATGATAAAATTGAAATGTTATAAAAAAATTCAACCTTTTCAATTTAATTAATTAATTTTATAATTTTAATAATCATTAACAAAAAAAAATATTTATATAAATTAAAATTATATCGAAATAAAATAAATATTATGCCGTAACCCATCAAAATGAAATAAAATTTTAAACATTATTATTATTATTAATCTATAAATATTATAAAATAAAAATTTAAGCTTTATTCCCCAGATGTGGGTGCCTAACAGTGAGAACTTGGGCCACTTGGGCACCATGTAGCAGGGCACCTGTCTGCCACACGCGCCTGCACATGGCCTCCCGACCGCAGATAAATGTAGGAGCATGGCTCCCTTAATTACATTCTTCGTCATCTTTTATGCGACGTCCTTCGACTGTTGTGCATTAACACCTCCCCTTCCTGCTTCAATGGCTATTAATTCTGCCCACCGCGCTTCTCAGCCCTACATTCGGATCTCCATCCAGCTCTCTGTGTTTGCCTCCTGCATTTCCTTTCCGCCCTCAGCTTTCGGCCCTGCTCAGTATTGGTGTAGTTGCACCTCTGCAAATTCTTGTGGTGGGTGCTCCTCTCCTCCTCCGAAGATCCTCCCCTCCCTGTCTTGTGCTTCTGCTCCCTCACCCGTCATGCCAAAGTGAGATAGAATGCGTTGTTGACGCACAGGTGGGTGAGGCCTCCCATCCATATCTCCATTGTCAATGGCCATTGGCAGGGAAGTGAACCTCTCCGTGGGTTGGGATGAGTCGAACATGCTCGACTCTGTCCACCTCTTTGCTCAATTGTCCCTTCATCTCCTTGTTTCCCTGCCTGAATCTTCTAGCCTTCGTCCTAAGAAGCGCTTGCGTAAATCCACTATTCAGTCTGAGCCTGTCTCCATTCCTTGCAAGATGATAGCCATGCCTGTGCAGAGTGCTTCCAGCAGCAGTCATCGCTCCAGCAGTGGCTCGAGTTCTCGTAGTGGTCGTGGCTCAAGCAACGATGAGGACGGCAAGGATGATGGCACCAGCTTACATGCAGCCTCCTCCAACTCGCCGGCAGCCAGGTATTACTTCTGCCTCTGACTTCTGCACACGCGCCGAACAAGGAGGATGATGAGTCTCTTTATGTTTGCAGGATCATGGAAGAAGTTCCCAACCCTGTTGAGAAGAATTACGGCCTACCTTAAGTCGAATTGATGGGTGCTCACCTCTTACTCTAGCTATCTTATGGCATTATCTAGTTTGCATATGTTTTGGAACTTTTCTCTATTGTGTTTCAGTTTCAGTCTCAAAACTAGACATGCTGGTTTCCCATTCTGGATAGCTTTTAATACTCGCTACTTATGGACTGGTTTCCCCATCTGGGGCAGCCCTTATTTTTCTATTTAGATCTTGACACTTCCCTCCAGAATTAGCTTGCCAAATTCGGAGGACGAGCATTGTAATGTTTTTCCATGTATAATATAATAGAAATAGACTAAATGAGAAAGAAAAAAAAAAAACGAAGCTTTATGATTATTATTATTAATGTATAAATATTATTAGTAGTAAAACTAACTATTACTACTTAATATTATTATCAATATTAATAATATAACATTATCAATTATATTAATTAGTCTTCTTTACGTAACATCTTTTATTTTATCACTTAAAACCAAAATCAAATCTTACTTTAACTTAATTATTATAAATTTAAATTACTTTAAATTCCAATTAAAAAATTTAATAAAAAATTAAATTAAATTAAATAAAGCAAATAAAAACTCTCCACATTCCAAACTCTCTATCACAAAATAAATAGTATCCTTTTTCTCATTCATTGTCTATTTAATAATTTATCCAAACTTTTTTTAACTCTTCATTAATTACTAATTCGTTTACCTAATAAAAACTAAAATCTTCCTCATTATTCAATTTATTAATTTTAAAAAAAAAAAAATTGTGCAATACATCATTTTAGAAAAACTAAAACATTTTAAATATTAAGTTAAATATTAAATTTTTCGAACTCATTAAATATTTATTTAAGCAAATTTTCACTGATAAATGCTTCTCTTCTTGAGACAACTTAAATCTTCCCATTATGCACCTCATTACCATTTTCCGCTCTTAATACACGCATAGACGCTTCGAGAATAATACACGCATAAACGCTTCTCTTCTCTTCGTGAAAAAAAACTAAAATCTTCCTCGTTCTCCCACATATAAAATGTTTAATATTTTTCAAAACAATATTTATTTAGGCAATTTTCCCCTCTCAATTCACCCACAAATTCCTGTCTTTTGAGAAAACTAAAATTGTCCCCCCATTATCCAATATATGACATGTATTCAAGGGACGCCGCCATGATTGAAAAATAAAGGAAAATCAAATGAGAGGAATTGTAACAAATAATTAATGGTTGGAAAACTATAAATGTATACACAGAATCTGAGTCAATTTATCGTAAATGCGTGTTGGTCTTTTTTTCGGTTTTCTCGATTTTTAAAATTGTTTCTAACATATTCACGTTGTAGTAATTAAGAAATTTCGTCGGCTGACGTTTCTATGATGTCCCAACTCAATTTAGTGCACGTTCCTATAAAAAGTCGCAAATGGCGACGGATGGAAGTGGAATTTCTGTAGGAAACCCACCAAATAATGCACATGGTTATTCATTGTTCATTGAACTTTGAACAAAGTAAAAAGTAAATTTATAGATGGTATTTTTTAGAGGGTGAATAGATAATTTGTTGAAGTTATTTTGGTAAAGTTTAAGATTTAATTTTATAGGTAATCAAATATATTAATATAGAAATTCTAGTTTTTATAAATAAAATATGCATAGAATTGAAAAAAGAAGTTGTAGCTCTTAGGTGAGTATTGCCCCTGGAGACTACACTCAAAACTAAGAGATCACTCTTCGTTCACTCTACATTCATGAATGAAAAATTACATCATTAAGTACATCACCAAAAATCAGGAAGTTGCAAACAAACTCCTAAACTCTAGGAACAAATCCTAAACTAAGGAGATACGTTACAACTTGTGTAACCTTTTCTCCATTAATACAAAATAATATAATTATTTTCAACTCCCCCCCTTAATGGAAAAAGGATTATCCTGAACTCCTAGCATCTTTCTAAACAATTCAAACTTTACACGTGCAAGAGGCTTAGTAAAAATATCAGCCACATTGTCACAAGTTTTACAATATTCAACAGTAATTTCTTTTGACTGTAGTTTCTCTCTAACAAAATGGAACTGAGTGTCTATATGTTTGGTGTTTTTATGAAACACTGGATTGTATGCTAATTTAATAGTGCTCTGGTTGTCGCTTTTGATGGAAGTAGAATTCTTATGTTCTTCTCCTGCATCATTGAGAAGCATTCTCAACCAGATCGCTTCACACGTTGCTGCACACAATGCTTGGTACTGAGCTTCACATGAAGACAATGCTACAGTACTTTGCTTCTTGCTGCTCCATGCTATGACCCCTGATCCTATGCTGAATGCGTAACCTGTGATAAACCTTCGATCATCCAGGTTAACTGCCCAGTCTGAATCTGAAAAACCTGCTAGAATAACATCAAATGTGTTAGTGTATAAAATGCCATAATTAACAGTACCACAAAGATACCTCAACACGCTTTTTGCTGCTACCAAGTGACTTTCAAGCGGTTTTGACATGAATTGGCTCAACACACTAACAGAGTATGCCAAGTCTGGTCTGGTTGTTGTGAGATATATCAAACTCCCAACCAGTTGTCTGTACATAGTGGCATCCACCTCCTTAGTGCCATCGTCACTGCACAACTTAAAATTCTGTTGCAATGGTGTCGCTGTTGACCTACACTGATCCATACCAAAATTTTCCAATGGATTTCTGGCATACTTTCCTTGGGTAAGAAAAGTTTGCCCAGTATCTCTCCATACTTCCAATCCCAGACAGTAATGGAGACTTCCGAGATCTTTCATTTCAAAAACTTGTGCCATCAGCCTTTTGATTTCTTTGATTAAATTATCTGCATTTCCTGTTATAATCATGTGATCTACATACAAAGAAATCAAAATAATCTGCCCCTACTTATTGTACTTGGTATACAAATTTGGGTCATTCAAACTCCTATGAAAACCATGCTCTAAAAAGAAAGAATCAATCTTTTCGTACCAAGACCTGGGTGCTTGCTTTAAGCCATATAGTGCCTTTTTCAATCTGCAAACAAGATGTTCCTGTCCCTGCTTTACAAACCCTTCTGGTTGTACTAAGTAAATTTCTTCTTTTAATTCACCATTTAAAAATGCAGATTTGACATCAAGTTGGTGTAGCTCCCAATTATGTTTAGTTGCTAAAGAAATAAGCATTCTGATAGTGTTTAACTTTGCTACAGGTGCAAAGGTATCATCAAAATCTATACCTTCTTGCTGTGAGTACCCCTTTGCAACCAGCCCAGCTTTTAGTTTTTCTATACTTCCATCTGCATTCATTTTTGGTTTAAACAGCCATTTACATCCTATAGGTGTTTTATCTTTAGGCAATTCAACTAAATCCCAAGTATTATTTCTAAGAATAGATTCTATCTCTTCATTCATTGCAGCCCTCCATGCCTCAGATTAACTAGCTTCTTTGTAATTAGTGGGCTCTACAATGTTCAAAATTTTTGACATCAAAGCATAGTCTTTCAATCTAGCTGGTTTTTGAGTCTTCCTACTTGATCTCCTTGGTAAGGGACTTACCTCAAATTTGTTTTCTTCAGATCTAATTGGGCTTGCATTATCACCTTCTTGTTGTTCTTCTTTCTGCTTTTCTTTTTGCTCCTGTTTCTATTCCTCCTCTCGTTCATCCTCGCTGCTTTCATCCATCAACAATGGAATATGCCAATCATCACCAATGTCATCTTTCCCTTCTTGAACCTGTTCATGAAACACTACATCCCTGCTTGCAAATATCTTATGAGACTCAGGATTGAACAACTTATATGCTTTAAATTCTGTGCCATAACCAACAAAGATGCATTTAACAGCTTTAGGGTCTAATTTCTTTCTATCAACTTTGGGTATATGGGCAAATGCTTTTGACCCAAATACTCTTAAATGATTTACTGCTAGTTTGAGTCCATATAGAGCTTCAAAAGGAGTTTTGAAGCCATGATATCTGGTAGGACTTCTGTTCTTTAAATATACAGCAGTATTAATAGCTTCGGCCCAAAAACTATTAGATAGACCCTTACCTTGTAACATGCTCCTTGCGCACTCCACTAAAGTTCTGTTCTTACGCTCTGCCACTCCATTCTGCTGTGGTGTGTGTGGCACTGTAAACTGTTGAACAATCCCATGAGATTTGCAGAATTTCATGAATTCCCCTAGCTTGTATTCTCCCCCTTGATCAGATCGGAGAATTTTTAAACTTTTTCCAAACTGTTTTTCCACCAAGGTTTTAAATTCTATAAAATACTAGAAAGTCTTTTACTCAGAAAATAAACCCATGAATATCTAGTGCAGTCATCAGTAAATAACAGAAAGTAATATGCTCCACCTAGCGACCTAGTCTACATAGGTCCGCATATGTCAGTGTGCACTAGTTCTAGAATGTCTCTTTCCTTCCTTCTATCATGCACAGGAAATTGTTCTCTATGAATTTTACCTAAGGCACATCCATCACAATTTAATTGAGTATTATGAAAGACAAGGAGTCCCTCGACCATACTTCTTCTCTGCAATAACATGAGTTCCTACAAATTCAAATGACCGAATCTCTGATGCCAAAGTTGTTCGGCTGTCGATCCACCTGCAACCATGGCTCGTTGTGGTATACTCTTTACATCCAATCTGTATAGGCTTCCAACGCGCACGCCTATTGCAACAATTTCTTTCCTGCAATCCCTTATGACACAATGATTCTTGAAGAATTCAACTTGCATATCTTGATCAGTTATCATGGATACAGATATGAGATTTTTCTTAATTCCAGGTACATATAACACATTTTTAAGACGACTGATTTCACCATTTGGTAACTTTACTGGAATATCCCCATAACCTCTAATCTCGTCTCCATTATCATCTCCTAAATAAATTTTTTATCCATATGTAATTTCTTCAATATTTTCAAAACATTCCTTTTTACCTATCTTGTGAGAGGATGCACCGGAATCGACATACCAGATGTCGTCCTCATTGGATGCTGAAAGGGCACAGTCAGCTATGAACAGTCGAAATTCGTGACTGAAATCTTCATCTTCTTCAACATCTTCTTCAACATCTTCTTCAACAAAATATCCTCTGTGCTTTTATATCGCTAATTTTTTCTTTGCATCATTTGCCTACTTCTTAAGGCATTCCATCTGTATATGACCCTTCTTTCCACAATAATAACATCTTTTTACAGGATGATTTACAGACATACCTTTATACGGACTCTTCTGCAATGTACCTCCTCTCTACTGCAATTGCGACTGTGATTGTTGTTGTGGCTGCCTCCCTCTGAATGATCGTCGTTTCACCATTAGAGCAAGATCATCGCTCTTGGGTTTCAAATTTTGTCGCCGCTCCTCTTCTTGCAGCAAGATCCCTGTCAGATCTTCAAATGTAGGCGCTTTCTCCCTTGCCGCCAATCCGATGATGAACATTTGATATTCATCTCTCATCCCATTCAACGTGATTGTGACAAGATCAGGGTCAGACACCTTCTCTCCGATGTCTCCCAATCCGTCTTTCACATCTTTGACTCGCGCGATGAATGTAGCAGCAGTCTCACTTTCGTCCATCTTCATTGAAAACAGCTTGATTTTGAGTGCCATAATTTGACTTGTGTTCTGGGTCTGATACAGATTTTTTATGGTCCCCGGATCTCCGCGGACGTTTTACAGTCTCTAATATGTGGGATAATATTGTCCTTGAGGGACATCTTCAGCAAAATTTTCGCCTTGTTTTCTCTCTTATCCCATTCTTGCTCCTGTGTATTCGCCCCTGTGTTTGAATTCAGCCTCTGCTCATCACTTGTAACTATCGACCATGCATTCGCACCCTCAAGCAAGGTCTGAATCTTAAACTTCCAATTCGTGAAGTTAGATCCATCGAGTTTTCCAGACTCGTGGAGATATGATTCCATAGTGTTACTCATTCTGAACTGATCTAAAATTAAATGAATCTACCCAACTGATTCAGAAAAAAAGAAAAAAAAATGAATACCTGTCAGATCTTCACAACCGATCTGCCACTACTCTACTGGTTCTCCTGATCCACCCACTATATCTTCGATTCAGATCCAGCAATATCTAACAAATCTGCAAGTTAATCTCACTCCAATGAGCAAATCCGTTGTTTTTCAATATAGCCACAAAACTGATCTGATATGCCTCTCCCGGACAGATCCGCAACTTCTCCGATCTGCAACTGCCACAAATCGTCCAGCGAAGGTGAGGCTTCCCGCGGATCTTCCCTTGAAGGTGAGGTGGCGCCTTCCCGAGCGAAAAATCCGCGCCCAAATGAGATCGATGCAAGGCAAAATCGTTGGCGCGAGTTTTCCGTTGGCCTCAGTGCCAATCCCGTGATTTGGCACGTTGGCACGGTTATGGGCAGAACAGACGTGCCAGTTGCGCTTCCTGGCGCAACTATCAGCGTAGAAAACGCGCCAATGCCCTTCTGCTCAGAAAATTAAAAAAATCATCTGAGTTCATGAGCCAGGTGTTACTGCAGTCCACCTGATCAGTTGAGCACAAAGCTCTGTGACCACACAGCTCTCGTATACACGCGGCCACAAAGGCACTTTTAGCCATAAAGGCGATTTAGCCACAAAGGCAATAAAAGATCAGGCTCACCCAATCTGAGCTCTGATACCAAGATAAAATATGCATAGAATTGAAAAAAGAAGTTGTAGCTCTCAGGTGAGTACTGCACCTGGAGACTACACTCAAAATTGATAGATCACTCTCCGTTCACTCTACATTCATGAATGAAAAATTACATCATTAAGTACATCACCAAAAATCAGGAAGTTGCAAACAAACTCCTAAACTCTAGGAACAAATCCTAAACTAAGGAGATATGTTACAACTTGTGTAACCTTTTCTCCATTAATACAAAATAATATAATTATTTTCAACTTTTATATATTAATACAAAAATTTTAGTTTGATTTTGATAAAAACTGACCAAAATTATTGAAAATTTAGATTACCGTTGTAAGGGAAATCAAAATTAAAATTGTAAAGCTTTTAAATTTTGAATATTTAAAAATAAAGTTTCAAAATTTTAAGTGCTTTAAAGATTTTTGAATAAATTTATTTCTACCATTAAAAAAAGGAGTTGTCTAATGAGACGGAGGAATTGCCTCGATGGCCAAAATTGGCTGGAATTTAGGTATAAAAAAATTAATAAATTTTACAGTAACAATGTTTGAATCATGATTTTGATGGCGGAAATGGATTCAGAACCATAAAAAACCTGTAGGGAACCCAAAATAGTAAAGTTTGATAGTTATAATGTGGATTTAAAAAAATCCCTGCTCGATTTTCTTAAAATCTTACAAAAATTTCCATGATTTTCAAGGCGAAAAGGCAGTCTAGTTAGACTACGGGGTAAAAATGCGAAGATGAGCAACACTTTTGTGAGAATCGGAGGCGGAAAGCTTTTTTCCTCAATAGTTCGGCCGAAAGCTTTTTTCCTCAATAGTTCGGCCGAACTTTCGTAAAAGTTCGGCCGAACTATTCGAGAGTTCGGTCGAACTCGTTCTGTCGTTTACATTGATGACGTACTAACGACAATGGCAAAAAGATTTTTGGCCGCAAATTGGACTTTTAAAATAGTTCGGTCGAACTCTTATTTTATAAATATATTTCCCGCAAACTGTTGCAGATTTCTTGTTCACATTTGTCTCACGCGTTTGTGTCTCGTTCCTTGCTTGCTATTTTTTTTCTGTTACGCCACGACGAGAAGGGGAGTTTTTTTTATTTGCAGTTGAGCGTTTATGTCTTGTTCGCTGCTTGCTGTTGTTTTTCTGTCTCGTGCGTCTGTGTCTTGTTCATTGATTTTTGTTGATTTGGAGTTGCGTCACGACGAGGAGGGGAGTTTTGTTGATTTGCAGTTGCGTCACGACGCTGAGGTAAATTTTGTTGATTCTATTTGATTTTGCAATTGCAGTTGCTTTTATTTTTTGTAATTTTATTTATTTTTATTTTTATTGTAATTTATTTATTTATTTTTTATTTTTTATTTTTTATTTATTTTTTTCCGCAAGAATTTGGTTGTCTTCCACGACGTCTTCAGGGATCGCCCAGGTTTATCTGCGAATTTTTGCAACTTTCCAGATATGTATCATAAGCATGTGAATTTCCTGTATTCTGTAATTGCACAATATAAATTCAATTTACAGCTACTATCTATGTTTATATATATGTACATATTATTTAGAACTCTTATATGTTTAATGTCATACAATCCTTGTAAAAACAAAATATCAGATTCTGCCTTCCCTACAGAAACTTCTTCTGACTGCGTAAATTATATAATTAGACACCAAGTAAATTGTTCACTATGTGGAAAAACAAAGGAGTTTGTTATTTTTAAACATATATTAAAAATCCCTTAATATATTGTCAACTGTGCCACTGTTTTTTTTTTTAAATACTCTGGTTTATATAAATGTACCAGATCAAATAGTTATAATTTTAATATCATACAATCCTTGTAAAAACAAAATATCAGATTCCGCCTTCCCAACAGAAACTTCTTCTGACTGCATAAATAATATAACTAGACACCAAGTAAAATGTTTACTGTGTGGAAAAACATATCGACATCTTCCCCAGAGGAATCCAGGAACTTAGGCATATGTCTGCATGCTACCTCCAAGAGTCACTCTATTCCTACTAGTTACAGATATTTCATTAAAATACTTTGTAAACATGGGATAAAAAGTTTGCAAAAATATAACATAAAACCGATTCCAAGCGCCCAAAAACTCCAAAAACTATGGTACTGTATGACAACAGATGTCTCTTCAGTTAAAAATTACCAATCCAAGCTCCCATACCATTCCTAATTCACTTGCCAGTTCTATCTGAAATCTAACAACATATGTCTCTTCAGTTAAAACTTACCAATCTGAGCTCCCATACCATTTGAGTCAGAGAGCTCGTATTGCATAACCCTAAAACTCCACGCAGACCCTTCTTAGATAAATTGTCCGCTTGGAAATTTTTTTCATGAGAGATATGTTTGAAATGTAAGGAGGTGAAACTAGACCTTAATTTGTTGATGTGATCCAACCATGACTAAATATTTCCCAGGTTCAGTGTGTTTTCCTTGTTGAGGTGATCAATCGGTACTTTTGAATCTATGTAAACCCACATTTTCTCGATACAGATTTGATTGGAAAACCACAGCAAGCTCCACAGAGCCAGGACTTCACCCCTCATGTTTGTTCCAGATCCTCTGTGCCAATAAATCTTATAGTGGTAGCTAGGAGATAACATGAGCCAAGCACCACACCCACACCTAGAGTGTTGTGAAGACCCATCAAAATATCCAGAAAAACACATACTTTCAATATATCTCCCATTTTAATTTGTTGATGTGATCCAACGATGACTGTAGATTTCTCAGGTTCAGTGTGTTTCCCTTGTTGAGGTGATCATTCAGTACTTTTAAATCTCTGTAAACCCACATTTTCTCGATACAGATTTGATTGGCAAACCACAGCAAGCTCCACAGAGCCAGGACTTCACCCCTCATGTTTGTTCGAGATCCTCCGTGCCAATAAATCTTATAGTGGTAGCTAGGAGATAACATGAGCCAAGCACCACACCCACACCTAGAGTGTTGTGAAGATCCATCAAAATATCCAGAAAAACACATACTTTCGATATATCTCCCATTTTAATTTGTTGATGTGATCCAACCATGACTGTAGATTGCCCGGGTTCAGTGTGTTTCCCTTGTTAAGGTGATCAATCAGTACTTTTGAATCTCTGTAAACCCACATTTTCTCGATACAGATTTGATTGGCAAACCACAACAAGCTCCATAGAGCCAGGACTTCACCCCTCATGTTTGTTCCAGATCCTTCGTGCCAATAAATCTTATAGTGGTAGCTAGGAGATAACATGAGCCAAGCACCACACCCACACCTAGAGTGTTGTGAAGCCCCATCAAAATATCCAGAAAAACACATTAGCCATAAAAGTTTCCCATTGAAACAAAAAAATAATTTGATACAAAACATAGGTTTTAATCTTATATAGTTAATTGTTTTGAAAATAGATTCTTAATAAAATGAAAAATATTCAATGTAAAACACATGTACATTAACATATAATTGTGATATTTTCCCTTCTTTCCAACTTATTCCATCCTTCTAGAAATATCCCTTTTAATGAAGCAAATATATCCATAGTGATCCACTGATATTTTTTCACCAACAAATATTCCATTTTGAAATTATATATCTCAAAACTATGCTCATTGAATTTATGCATCTATATCTTTAAACTACTTGAAACTATTTTATTTCAGCATAGGAATCATTCCGATATATCTCCCATTTTAATGGGGTCTATCAAATTTCGAAAAAAACACATTAGCCATAAAAGTTTCCCATTGAAACCAAAAGTGATTTTATACAAAACATAGGTTTTAACCTTATATAGGTAATTGCTTCAAAAATATTCTTAATTTAAAATAAAAAAAATATTCAATGTAAAACACATGCATTAACATATAATTGTGATAATTTCCCTTCTTCCAAAATTAGTGGACATCCTTTTATAAAAATCCCTTTTAATGAAGGAGATATATCCATAGTGATCCACTGATATTTGTTCACAAACAACTATTCCATTTTGGACTTTTATATCTCAAAAATATGCTCATTGAATTTATGCATCTATATTTTTAAACTACTTGAAACTATTTTATTACACCATAGGAATCATTTCGATATATCTCACATTTTAATGGGGTCTATCACATTTTGAGAAAAACACATTAACCATAAAAGTTTCCCATTGAAACCAAAAGTAATTTGATATAAAACATAGGTTTTAACCTTATATAGTTAATTGTTTCAAATATATTTTTAATAAAATGAAAATTATTCAATGTAAAACACATGCACATTAACATATAATTGTGATATTTTCCCTTCTTTCCAACTTAGTGGACATCCTTATAGAAAATCCCCTTTTAATGAAGCAGATATATCCATAGTTATCCACTAATATTTGTTCACAAACAACTCTTCCATTTTGGACTTTTATATCTCAAAACTATGCTCGTTGAATTTATGCATCTATATTTTTAAACTACTTGAAACTATTTTATTACACCATAGGAATCATTTCGATATATCTCCCATTTTAATGGGATCTATCACATTTCGAGGAAAACACATTAGCCATAAAAGTTTCCCATTGAAACCAAAAATAATTTGATACAAAACATAGGTTTTAACCTTATATATAGTTAATTGTTTCAAATAAATTTTCAATAAAATGAAAAATATTCAATGTAAAACACATGCATATTAACATATAATTGTGATATTTCCCCTTCTTTCCAACTTAGTGGACATCCTTCTAGAAAAATACCTTTTAATGAAGTAGATATATCCATAGTGATCCACTGATATTTTTTCACAAACAAATCTTCATTTTGGACTTTCATATCTCAAAACTATGCTCATTGAATTTATGCATCTATATTTTTTAACTACTTGAAACTATATTTTTACACTATAGGAATCATTTCGATATATCTCCCATTTCAATGGGGTCTATCACATTTCGAGAAAAACACATTAGCCATAAAAGTTTCCCATTGAAATCAAAATTAATTTGATACAAAACATAGGTTTTAACCTTATATAGTTAATTGTTTCAAATAGATTTTTAATAAAATGAAAAATATTCAATGTAAAACACATGCACATTAACATATAATTGTGATATTTTCCCTTCTTTCCAACTTAGTGGAAATCCTTCTAGAAAAATCCCTTTTAATGAAACAGATATATCCATAGTGATCCACTGATATTTTTTCACCAACAACTATTTCATTTTGGATTTATATATCTCAAAACTATGTTCATTGAATTTATGCATCTATATCTTTAAACTACTCAACTATTTTATTTCACCATAGGAATCATTTCGATATATCTCCCATTTTAATGGGGTCTATCACATTTCGAGAAAAGCACATTAGCCATAAAAGTTTCCCATTTAAACCAAAAGTGATTTGATATAAAACATAGTTTTAACCTTATATAGTAAATTGTTTCAAATATATTCTTAATAGAATGAAAAATATTCAATGTAAAACACATACATTAATGTATATAATTGTGATATTTTCCCTTCTTTCCAACTTAGTGGACATCCTTCTAGAAAAATCCCTTTTAATGAAACAAATATATCCATAATTATCCACTGATATTTGTTCACCAACAACTATTCCATTTTGGACTTATATATCTCAAAACAATGCTCATTTTCTCCCAAAAATGTTTTTTTGGGGCACTACCCCTGAAAACCTGTGTGTGGGGAATTTTTTGTCTATATGAAACCCTAAAGTGGGGGTACTTTCCGTCCATTTTATTCCCACCACTATGCTTAGAAAAAAATATATAGTGCATATGGGTATTCACATAAAGAATATAACACATGTACCAAACATCCAATAATTCTACTTAATGTGACCATCAATGTTGCAATGGTTAGGATTATTCCTACTACCCTCGCATGGATGTATAGTGGCTATTTTATTATTATCCTTCTATTTTCAGTTCTTATTCCCCTCCTTCAAAGCTTCTTGGTGCTATTTTTTCTTCAAACCACTGAAGTACCATTTATTTTGGCCTAGATGGTTTCTAGATAATGTGCGTATACACATGGAATATATTTTCCTTAGCTTGGAAAGAATCACTTGTTTTTGTAGATGGTTATATAGACCCAAAATGTACTTAAGGAGTACATTTGGGCTCTTGGGAAAGATATCCAATAATATGACCATATTTTTGAACTCTTATAAACCCTTATTTCTACGTAAAGTAGTGTGAGTAATTCCACGGGTCCTCTACACACTTCATAGGTATAATTGGGACAGGTAGTGTTAATGTCTACAAGTTCTATAGGCAGAGTCTGTAAAGAGCCAAGTGGCCTCTGGATCTCATATTTTATGAAAGGTCACATATCTAGTAAATGCCCCTACAGTCAATCTTTGGAATAGATCTAAATAGAAGTTCTTCATTTTAATATCCATAAAACACAACCACATTAAGGAAAATTGTGTACATGTGTCATTTCTCCCATAAATTCTTAGGCAAATTTTTTAAAGTATACATGTCATGTTGGCTTTCTCCCATTAACTTTAAAGCATTTTTTTTGTAAGTGCATAAAATAATTTTGCAAACCATGTAAATGTCATTTCTCTCAAGCTTTAAGGCCTAAAAATTGAACCTTAAGTCGCTGAACTCTCATAGAATTTTGAACTTCCATAGGATTTTAGTCTGTCTGTTGAGTGTTAACTTCTACAAGTTCTAAAGGCAGATTCTGTAAAGGGCCAGGTAACCTCTAGATCTCATCTTTTCTCGAATTTGAAATATCCACTAAATACCCCTATAGTCAATCTCTGTAACAGATCTAAATATAAGTTCTTCATTTTAATATCCATAAACCTGAACCACTTTAAGGCAAACTATTTACATGTTTCATTTCTCCCATAAATTCTTAGGCAAATTTTTTAAAGCATACATGTCATGTTGGCTTTCTCCAATTAACTTAAAGCATGTTTTTTGTAAGTGCATAAAATAATTTTGCAAACCATGTAAATGTCATTTCTCTCAAGCTATAAGGCCTAAAAATTGAACCTAAAGTGGCTGAACTCTCATAGAATTTTTAACTTCCATAGGATTTTAGTTTGTCTGTTGAGTGTTAACTTCTACAAGTTCTAAAGGCAAAGCCTGTAAAGGGCCAGGTAGCCTCTGGATCTCATCTTTTCTCAAAGGTGACATATCCAGTAAATTCCCCTACATTCAATCTTTGTAACAGATCTAAATAGAATTTCTTCATTTTAATATCCATAAACCTCAACCACTTTAAGGCAAACTGTGTACATGTGTCATTTCTCCCTTAAATTCTTTAGCAAATTTTTTATAGCATACATGTCATGTTGGCTTTCTCCCATTAACTTTAAAGCATTTTTTTGTTAAGTGCATAAAATAATTTTTCAAACCATGTAAATGTCATTTCTCTCAAACTTTAAGGCCTAAAAATTGAACCTAAAGTGAATGAACTCTCATAGGATTTTGAACTTCCATAGGATTTTAGTTTGTTTGTTGAATTTTAACTTCTACAAGTTCTAAAGGCAGAGTTTGTAAAGGGCTAGGTAGCCTCTGGATCTCATCTTTTCTCAACAGTGACATATCCAGTAAATGTCCCTACATTCAACCTTTGTAACAGATCTAAATAGAAGTTCTTCATTTTAATATCCATAAACCTCAACCACTTTAAGGCAAACTGTGTACATGTGTCATTTCTCCCTTCTCCCATAAACTTTTAGGCAAACTTTAAGGCATGTGTCATTTCTATTTCATTTCTCCCACAAACTCATAAAGGCGTGACTTTTAACATAACTAGTTGTTTTAGTAAGTGCATAAAATTCATTTCTCCCACAAACTAAAGGCTTCCTCCCATTAATTCTAGATGTGAATTCTACCATAAAATTTTTAACTCAAACTTTAAGATAAATCATGCACATGTAATTTATCTCATGATCATGTGTCATTTCTCCCATGCATTTGCAATAAATGTCAATTTAATATATTTTTATTGATTTTTTTTTCAAGGATAAAAGAACCATTAAATATGGTTGAAAAATGGAAATTATGCATAGATGTTTCTTGCTATCCCAATCTAGGGGAAGCAGTGACTACATATGTACTTTCCAATATTGCGACTAGCAAATTCATCCAAAGGAAAATGAATATACCGAGAAGAACAAAAAACAACGATGCATATTATATTGGATTGGTAGAAGGCTTGGAAACAGCTATAGAGAATGGATCAATGGAATTGTAGTTTTCACAAATTCTAAACTTGTGTGCAACCAGATGAATGGCGTGTACGAAGTTAAGAAGGAGAGGCTAAAATAACTTCATGGAATAGCAAACAATATTGTTAGCCAATTTCAATTTTTTAGTATAAGACATTGTACAAATGTGAATAAGATGTGTGTTGATCTATTGCGTGGGGCAATTCCAATTCAGGATTCGTCTATCAAATATTAATTAATAGATGAATTAGAATTATACGGGGCAATGCCAATGCATGATTTATCTCTCAAAGATGAATTGGTTTTGAGATTCTCTTCAAAAATTCAATATTCATCTCTCAAAGATGAATTAGTTTTGAGACGCTCTTCTTCAAAAATTTAAGATTCATCTCTCAAACACAAATTAGTGTTGAGACGCTCTCCTTCAAAATTTATTGATGGACATTATAACATATCTTGGATATGTATGTGTTTTGTACTTATAAATGCATCTTTTTTAATGACCATGTGCTTTTTTCAATTATATACCAAGTGTGCTCCCACAACACCATGTAAAGCATAACTTGGTGAACTTCACATTTTTATAAAATTGAAATGCGAGGACTTCAACAAATTTTTGTTTAAATGGAGTTTCACTTCTTTTTTAATGACATTGTGTTTTTTTCAATTTTATACCAAGTGTGCTCCCACCATGTAAAGCACAATTTGGTGAACTTAATATTTTTATAAAAAAAATTGCTTAAATTGAGTTTCACACATGTTCAATTAGTGCTTTGAAAGTTGTGTTTTTCATAATTTGTGTACACTAAATTACATTAATTTTCTGAAATCTATTTTGAATTTACTTTAAATTAGCCATTTAAAAAAATAATTATAAATTTCCATCGTAGATATATATATCATGGAGGATGAACGACGAAGATCAATAGAATCCCATATCTCTATGAGAGAGGGGGATCAGGGATTGAGGGATGTTCATGGTATTTAAATATAATCTTAAATCTCCATACATATACATACATGTGTGTACATATGGAATTGATTTTTTATCAACTTTGTGAGTTAAATTAGTTGTTAATAAGTTTCATTTTTTTATTTTTTAGGAGCTAAGAGGAGAAGGGTCTCTACTCCATCAATGGAGCATACCCATGGTTCACCCAGTCATGGTATGATTCACGCAATTTAATAAATGAATATGTACATGTATTTATATGTATAAATATATTTTTCAATTGATTATAAATTCATATTTGTTTATGAAGCTTCTCTCTCGTCTCGAGAGGTTGGTGGTGCTTCAAATTCCCTTAGAGGGCCATTAATAAGTGATAGCAGGTTGCGTGAAGGTGGTGATATTTATTCCCCAGGCCAATCAACGGATGATCATGTTGGTTCTCAGCAAGGTCATTCTGGTTCTCAACAGTCTCAAGGTGGGAAAGATGCTAGCCAACCACATCGAGATGGCCATCGATTTAAATATTTTTTTCATTCAATTTTTACAAATGTGTTTACATGTGTTTTTTCTAATATACGAAATTTTATATATTGATGCAGAGGCTGAAAATGCTCCAAATGTTGGTCAAAAAATACGTAGGGCAGAACGTGTAATTCAAGAAGAAGGTTGTCCACCCACCACGACTTATCCTGCCGACATTTTCGATATACCTTGGGAAAGAAACATGCAGCAATGCACCTTAGAAAGGTGTCAACATCTTCATTCAAAATTGTAGAGAGATATCGTGGCTTTGACTCTACCTATTGAGAGTCGATAAAGCTTGGAAATAGCTACACACTCATTAGGCCAACTAGTATATGTGTACCAAAAGCTTGGGCCAACCACTGATAATTTTGTGGAAGTCATGAGAAAAAGAAAGAAAACAGTGATGGGACCTGATAAATGGGAAGTTGTTAAATAAAGAGTTACAACAGCAATGGCGAAGTCTATGTTTACTTTTAAAGAAGGGCTAAAAAGAAATATGTTGAAGGTGCAATATTTCAAGCACCCTGATATAGCTCACAATTTGTATGATAGACACCTTGTGGCCTAAGGAAGACTCCCATGGAACAACGAGGTTCCACTTTATTTTGAAAAATTATTTTATGCAGAATTATTTTTGGAAATGAAACCCAATTACAATGACCTTCCCTCTGAATTTTTTGGTCCTAGGAAATGTCAATTATGTGACCATAGGGGCGCTAGGCGTGATGCTGAGTTTCCTCATCCTGAGCCACCATTGGTTAGTTGATCTTTTTGTGTTGAAAATTTGCGTTCAAAGATGGAAGCCACTTCTCAAATTAGTTGAGAAGCAAGGGATGCCATCATTGATAATTTTCACATTGGATTGGGTGGAGTTGATGTTTGTCTGAATCGACAAAGAGCACGTGAGAATGCACGCGCTAATTTTTTTTATTATACAGATGAAAAGATTGACAACATGAGTGTTGAATATCTCAAAACATATGCAAAGAATTGTCGCAATAGATGGCATGACCTAATTGTTCATGAGGAAGAGGGCATGGGAATCGTATGTGTTAATGGTTAGGGTTCAATTATTTTAACACATACATAAAATTTGTAATAAATACATATATACATACATTTATTTTTATACATTAATCTAACAAAAATTTATCATTATATATTAACGCCATTTCCAGTTGTCACGCTTGATGAATGACGAAAATGTTAATATCACGTTCGAAGGCTCTGGTTCAAACAATAAATAAGGGTCTCACCATTAAGATATGTTGGCAAATGTTAGTGTTTTTTAAACTTGATATTTTTAAAATAAATAATTGTGCACACATGTACATTTTCATGTATATATATATAATAAAATGTTTTAATAGATTCCAATTCCGTCTGATGTTTTTGGGATGGCGATACTTTCTTCTTCCTTGGGAGATGTACCTTCTACTTCCTTAGGAGATATGCCAAATTCACAAGAAGTATGGACAATTTTTCACTTTAAATTTATGTTTCTAAGTTATATATTCCACCTCAAAAAGTTCCATTAAAAATGTTATATATCTATATCTTGAGTTATTTTAAATTTTTTGAATTTTAGGTTTTTGGAGATTTTATTTTGGAGCCTCTCTTAGGAGATGTGCCAAATCCACCTACAGAAGTATTCAATTTTTCACTTACATATATATGTTTTCAAGTTATAATTTATAAATTGAAGTTTAAAAGTTTTATTATAAATTGAGATCTTGATCTTGAGTTATTTATACTTTTAAATTTTTTGAATTTTAGGTTTGTATAGAGGATTTCTTTTCTCCATAGACTCTAGCAATGGAGATAGGAATATCCACACCATTTCAACCATTTGAACAAGTTGTCTAACTTTTTTTTTAATATTATTGAAAATAAGTTTATATATATGCATTTTCATTTGAAAATTTGTAATATATATATATATATATATATATATATATATATATATATTGTACAGTTTACTGTTGGAGATGTTTCCATGGGGGAAGTTGTAGAAGACGAGCAACAAATGGAGAGGGAACCTCATGAGGTATTGCATGAATTTTTTTATATTTTGTTTTTTACATGAAGTTCTATATATTCTCACTCAATTTTAAAACATCAAATTTTAATGTTTGTACGTGCATTGTGTACAGGTTCCCCATGCTTCGCAGGATAGCTCACGGATTGAGACTTTGCTGGGAAAGACACTACATCCATCTATATTTGATGGATGATTTCTAGATTTGATTGAGATTTCTAGTCTTAAATTTACTTTTTTATATATTATCTAGATGCAGTCATATATAACTTCATACTTGATAATTATGAGATCTACAAATTTTGGACAATTTTATGTGAACTACATTTGGTACATGCGAATGTGATATATAATGTTTTTAAAACTTAAGTTTTGGATGGTTAAACTACATTTGGCATGTGAAGTAATGTTGTGTTATAATTTGTTTGGTTTTTAAAAATTAAGTTTTGGATGGTTGAACTACATTTGGCATGTGAAGTAATGTTGTGATCTATATTAATGTTTTGCTTTTGAACTACCATTTGGCATATGAAGTAATGTTTTGTTATAATTTGTTTTGTTTTTAAAACTTAAGTTTTGGATGGTTGATCTACATTTGGCATGTGAAATAATTTTGTGATCTATAATTTTTTGTTAAATTAAAACTTAAGTTTTGGATTGTTGATCTACATTTGGCATGTGATATAATGTTAAATGTTTTTATTGGATAGTTGAACTACAATTGGCATGGCATGTGAAGTAATGTTGTGATATAATCCAAAAAAATTTAAAACTCAAGTTTTGGATGGTTGAAGTACATTTGGCATGTGAAGTAATGTTGTGATCTATAATTTTTTGTTAAATTAAAACTTAAGTTTTGGATGGTTGATCTGCATTTCGCATGTGATATAATGTTAAATTTTTTTATTGGATAGTTGAACTACAATTGGCATGGCATGTGAACTAATGTTGTGATATAATCAAAAAGTTTTTAAAACTTAAGTTTTGGATGGTTGAACTACATTTGGCATGTGATTATGATATTATGTTTTGTTTTTAAAATTCAAGTTGTTTTCCAAACAAAACAAAATTCACATGAATATACATGTACATGTAGAAACGATTTTACACATGTTTGAATATATATGTTAAAACGATTGAAGTAAAATACATATTGATGTATATATATATATATATATAAACAATCATAAGATTCTAGGTCTTGTTAGATGTGTTGAAAACAATCATAAAATTTTAAAAATGCAATCTATAATGTATATCTATCCAGTATTTTTTATCAATGAACATGTATAGAAAAGCTACTTTCAATTAATTCCATTCTAGAACATATATATCCAGTACGTGCAACATTTTTCATCAATGCACATAGAAAATCCATTTGAATAGTTAATTTCTTTCTAGAACATATATATCTAGTACTTCAACATTTTTCATCAATGTCAATAGAATTAAGCTACTTTGGATCAATGCCTAGATAGAATTTAGCTACTTTTAGTTAATTGCATTATAGGACATATATATTCAGTATATGAAACATTTTTCATCAATGCATATGGGAAAACTACTTGAACAACTAATTTCATTCTAGAACATATATATATCCAATACATGCAACATTTTTCATCAATGCACATAGAAATTCTACTTTTAGTTAATTGCCTAGAACATATCTCACCATTGGACAAACAAATTTGTACTAGATTTTCTATCAGGAATAGAGACATAGGTGAGATCCCACTAAAATTCGAAGAAGTGCTCTGAGTCTCTTGTCTGGAAGGAATCTTCATACAAAACTATACTGTGGATGATTTATTTACATTGTGGATACCTTTTACCAGAAAAATCCACAAGGAAAACTGGTCACATTCAGTCTGTGTATATATCCAGTGCGTGAAACATTTTTCATCAATGCACATAGAAAAACTACTTTCGCTTAATTGCATTCTAGAACATATATATATATATATATATATATATATATATATATATATATATATATATATATATATATCCAATACATGCAACATTTTTCATCAATGCATGTATAGAAAACCTACTTTCAGTTGATACTAGTGTGCATGTACCAAAACAATTTGTACATGTGCAAACACTTGCACAGATAACATAACAAGGAAACTCAATTTTTAGTTGAGTTCTAGAAGTTCTAAAACATAATCCAAAGAGAATAAATTGTTGGGCAGTTAAATAAAAAAAATTCCAATGGAATGCCATCTTCAATGATCCGTTCATGATCGGATTTTGACATTTTCCATTTTTTAATTTTCATTTTTTCTTTGATTGAACCTCTATCAACTTTATGCGTGCTACACACACCAAGTGAATATATTGACAACTTATGACATCAGGTTCATAGTCTTCAAAGTAAACAAAATCCCCACTTTTATTAGTTTGTCTGAAAAAATAAACTTTCAGTATAATAGATCCTCTTTCATATGAAAACCCATGATCATTATAGTTTTCTAATAATTTCATTTTTTCTTGCCTTAAGGAGGCAATACACTAAATAAATATCACATTTTCATCATTTTCAGAGGTGCAATTACATCAAAATATCTTCCGCACAATAAAACAAACTTAACAGACTTATGGCCATCTACTAGAAATGATACATTTGTAAAAGCAATTCAAATGTTACCTTTCTAACAAGACCGAAACTCGATCACCATCGCGATGATATTGTAGTCTCCTCTCGATTACTCTTCAAACATTACAAATGTAGTATATTTTGCCCTTGTAGTTCATTCTGTATGTTTCCAATATTTTACATACATTTTGTTTTCATAAACGTCATTACATTTTGTGTTGTCTATGCAAACATCACAAAAACAATAATATTTTCTTTTATCCAATGCAAACACATTTCTGGATGACTTTTCTTTAATTGAATGCAATTTTTGAGTCCCTTTTATTGTTTCAATGTCATTTACAATTGATTTATCTACATCTTCGATCCTCATATGCCAGAAAAACCTTTCTATGGAAAATTAAAAGAAGAATTTGTAAATACAATATCAAAATAAAATCAAAGATAATCATTGCACGATAAATGTACAATGTTTAAAATTTAGTTTCCAATAAAAATTAAATTGAATGTACCTTCGCACTTCCCTTGATGGGTTAGTCTCATGGATTAGAGTAGCGATGCACCATTGAAAAAATTCTTTAGCGTTCACAAGTCGGCTTGCAGAGGGGTTCATTTGATATCTTCGAAGTGCCTATTTTATTCATGCTCCTACACCGTCATGTTCTCCTTTTCCATGGCCAATCTCAAATAAATTCCAACAATGTTTAATGCAGGTTTTATTATAAAGACAACACAACGAAAAGAATGATCGTGTAGATTTTAATTGACCTACGCATCCATTTGACCATATCCAATGTTCATTGAATGTTATTTCACAACTTTTCAAGGAGTCATAATTATTTCCAAAACCGTGTTGTACAAAATATGTATGATGTGTACGATCCTCACTAATATAAAAGTGATATTCTTTAATAACATGTTGATTTTCACTGGTTCTTTCTATATGATCAACATTTTGTTCACCATGTCTATATAGAATATGGACGAGCATGGAGGCTTGGTCAGAATGATAGTATTCACTCTTAATTTCCTTTTGTGGAACAAATGTGTCGTTTTCTGCAATATCAATTACTGAAAAAATTGTCCCTAGTGGAACAAATTCAAGGGGATTTTTGAATTGAAAGTCTTGCCATCGAGCTCTATGGGAATTCTTGGTGTATTTATAAATTTATGCCTCTAACTTTCTCAAAAATTCGATCACAAAAATTTCTTCTTCTCATAATTCAATTCTCTTAGCACTATTTGCACTTTGAATCGATGTATGGATATATCCATATCTCTTCCATTTCAATTTCATGTTGGACAATGATTGATCATTTATATTAGTACGATATTTGTTTTGAAATTTATTCAAATTTCCACAATCTTAGCATTTTTTACCACCAACACATTTCTTTTCGTAAAATAGTTCATCGCTTTGTCTTTCACATAGAATTTGAGATGTGAAATCATGGATAGTGGAAGGAGTAGTTGAATCATTCCAAAATGTTCTACCAAAATTAAGGAATGTGTCATAATATAACTCAAATTCCACATGATAATGAAAACAACAAGTGCCGCGTACGGTGATATGTTTTACATACCATGGCTTTTGTTGAACAAAAGCATTGATTGAGACATGAATTTCATGATTCTCTTCTTTGAACTTGTTCAACAGCTCTATTTGAGTGGTTTCCAAGAAATTTTTTTCATGTTCTTTATACTGATTTCGTGCTATTCTTCTTCGCATCACACACTTTGAAGTTGGCAAAACAAGCGAATTTTTCTTCCAATATTCATATATTATTTTTTAAAACTTTCCTCGGTCTACATTTTCCATAATGCTGCTAAATAGCTCTCCAACAAGCGATTTCCATCATTTACATCTATTTGCGCCCGAAATTTCGGAATATGTTGTTTGTGCGCAGTTTTTTGTGAGTGTCTAATGCTCATGCCAGATTTAACCACCGATTTCTCTTTTTTGAAATGATAACCACTCCCATATTTATTTCTCTACGTACAACCCAAATTATTTTCGTCTAGATCTTCTAATTGAATTTACAAGACTATTTATATTTTTTATCACATTTTCCTTCATTTTTTTATCTTTGGTTGATTTTGAATGACCCAATAAAGTCGTAGCTTCTTTTAATTTCCCTAATGATAGGAGACCTCAAATTATCGTGCTTGAACTGCCACATTTTCCTTTATGAAGTACGTATCAAAAATGTGATTAACACAATATCGTATAACATGGTCAACTCTTTTATCTCCATATGTGTGAGTGTCAACATTTCTAACATCTCATCATCGACATTGATTTCATCTATACATATTTGAATTAATAAAACATCATAAGTTTACATATTCAATAAAAACTAAATTAATAAATATTTATAATTTCAATAATACGTGCATGTGTTCAACATATATATATATATATACCCGGTGATTCAATTTATTCACTTGAATTTCTTTCAACATTTTCACCATCTTCAATCATTGGTTCAATATCTCTTTCACTTTCTCTTTCAAAATTTTGTCTCTCATCATCAATGTTTTGAGGAATATCTCTCTCTATTTGCATTCCAAAATATTTTTCAAATTAGTTCATCAAATAAAAATTAAGCTTCACATTTTACACTAGGAAAATTTCAAATATCAAATTTATAATATTCACATTTACATACCTGCTTCAACTTCTTATTGAGGTTGATTTTCCCTTTCAATATTTGAGAGTGCTTCTCTCCTTTTTTTGCAAGATTGTCTCATCTCTTCTCTACGTTCCTCAGGGTCTCTTTTTCGATCATATTTTCTCGTACAATTCCTTCGATTTCCCATGATAATAGAGTATTAAGTTCAAAAAATTTCCTTCAAAACTTTAGACAAAAACTCAATTAAAAAAAAACATCACAAAAGATTTAATTTAAAAAAAAAAAAAAAAACTCATTTTAAAAATTTTGCAAAAAATACATACTTCAATCCAAAACACTTTCTTTAAAAAATCCGAGAAAAAAATTTCTTATAAAAATGAAACGAAGCTCAAAATATTTCCTTCCAAATCCTACAAAAAAATTTCATTTAAAAAGTTAGACAAAAAATCATTTTAAAAAATCATTATAAAAGATTTACTTCAACCCAAAACATGTACTCTAAAAAAACGTCGCTTCAAAAAATGCCTTCAACAAATGTCCATTGAAAATTAATTCCAACTTCTTAAAAAATGCCACTTTAAAAAATACTTGAAAAAAGCCTCTAAAAAAATATCACTTTAAAAAATACTTCCAAAAAATGTCCTTTGAATATTAAGCCTAAAAAGATTCCTTTCGAAATTAAGCCTAAAAAGAGTCCTTTGAAAATTAACTACAAATCCATACCTTCAAAAACAATGAAAATTAAGCCCAAATCCATACCTTCAAAAAAAATGAAGCCCAAAAAACATCCAAAAAATGTATCACATACCTCCAAGAAATTTCCCTTGAATGTACCTCCAAGAAAAGTCCTTAAACCCAAAACAATCCTTTGCAAAAATGTCCTTTGAATGTACCTCCAAGAAAATTCCTTAAACCCAAAACAATTATTTGCAAAATCAGACCAAGACATTTGCAAAACCAGACCAAATGTGCGAAAATATGCGAAAATAATGAATGCTTTCGCGGCAATTTATAGTGCCACAAAATATTTTTTTGGAGGGGCTTCGTGGTATTTTCCGGCCGACGGAAAATTGGGTAAAAGTTTGGCCAACCTTTTATAAAAAATTTGGCCGAAATTTTATGTCGTTAGACTTGACGGGCTATCGACGCAAAAAACAATTTGGCCGAACTTTTTTTAAGAGTTCGGCCGAACTAATACATGAGCAATTATGCAGAGCCAAGCTCTGAACACATATCTTCAAATCTGGACTGATTAAACTCCATGAAAAATTCTGAATTAACTGTCGGAACCAAGACATGCATTTTGAGAATTTAAAATACTTTCAGGAAATATAACTTTTATTGAATTTCATAAATATTTACTAATTTTAATTAATTTTATAATAAAACGGGTGCAAACAATTCCTGAAGGTCATTATGATTTAGTGATATCATAATTTTGTATCTTCCAAAATACATTGTAAAAAAATTTGAAAAACTTATGGTGCATTACATTTGTCTCTCATCTCTAATGGCTAGTTTTTAGATTTTTAGTTTATAACTTATATGTTAAGAAATTTCTTATGTCGTGGAATATGTTCAAAATATGCAGTTTTTTCATATTGGACCAGTTCAAAAAATTTAGTAATTATGATATGCATATGTTGGCTTTTTAAATATGACGGAACCGAAGTAGACGTTGTCTAGATTGTTGTAACACATTTTTTTTCTCAAAAAAACAAATTTTCAAAGAATACAACATTGCGTATTAACTAACTTCTTATGAATCCTTTGATTGTTAAAAAACACACACTCAAATAAACGCTAAGTTGGCATATCAAATGTGTATAAAAAAATTCCAAAAAATAAGTAATAGAAAGGTAATAAAATTTCTGACAACTTTTATTTTTATAGCAAAATGAAATTCTAAACAGAAAAATTGTTTTGGCATGTAGAAAGTTGAAGAACAAAAAAAAATGAAATTTTTTTTCTCAAAAAAGGGAAAAAAGTGTAACCCAACTTCACATTTTCACCCAGTACGGCTTAAAAGAAATTGAACATTACACAGTCAAAAAAAATTTTAAAAAATTAACTGCTAAGAAGTCACACTCTTACACGTGAAATTGTACTGTCGATATTTGAACACTTAACTGTTGGGAAGTCACACTTTTACATATGAAATTGTGTTTTCGATATTTGAACATGGAGTTGTCTTGAGTGTGACTTTTTGGAGTTTCAGGTGCCAGAATCTGGTGAAAAAATTTGAGCTAAAATCTTGATTTTTGTTATTTAAACTGGTTTTTTACACTACATCTGGATTCAACACCCTAAAAAATCCCTAGGACACTTCCATTGTGCAAGGTTACCCATCAAACTTCTATTTTCAATGAATTTCTGCTAGATTTTAGAGAGATTAGACCATAAGAATCCACCGTAAAATTCTTCAAAAATTTGCACCAAAGACTACTTGTTTCAACATGGCAATGTCAGATGGGAAAATCACCGTCCAGTCAAAAGTGTGGCCTCAGTATACCACAACTTTATATGCATTTCTAAATGTATTTATTCATGAATTTATACCTCTATTTATACAATTCTATTTAGCTCAACAACCCAGTGTTGCCAATTAGCTGCCTCTGCAATAAATTTCAATGGATAAGGGATGGTTGTTATGGTATTCTTTGACCTTTGTCTTTGTATTCTTTATCTTTCATCTGTTGAGGAAGAATAAGACTTATTGCAAGCTTCCTCTGGGACCTATAGGATGGCCGATTGTGGGAAATTTGTTCCAGTTGAGTAACAAACCCCACGAATCTCTCTTCCACCTCGCTCACAAGTACAACCCTCTCATGTGTGTCCCTCTTGGAATGAAAAATACAATGGTGGTACCTTCTCCTGCCATGTCCAAACAATTTTTCATGATCCATGACCATGTCCTCGCAGGCTGGAGTCCCATACAATCAATCCAGTGTCTTTCTTACCTAGGGTAAGTATGTCAGGTGTCTACTGGAAATATTCCCAGGGTAAGTATGTCAGGGATCTACTGGAAATATTCGGGATGGATCAGTGTAAGGTTGCAGCAGTACCATTACAGTAGAACATTAAACTTCAGAGTGAGGATGGCTCTAAAGAGGTAGATGCGACACTCTATCGACAGTTGGTTGGGAGTTTGATATACTTAACCACTACTAGACCAAATTTGGCTTATTCAGTTAGTGTTCTAAGTCAATATATGTCCAAGCCACTTGACAGTCACTGGATTGTAGCAAACGGCGTTCTAAGGTATCTACACGAAACTGTAGATTATGTTATTATTTATATTGATTCTTCTAATGTTAGATTAATAGGGTTTACATATTCTGGCTGGGTTGGAAATGTAGACGACCAAAAATCCATAACAATCTATGCATTCAACATTATATCTGGGGTGATTACATGGAGTAGTAAGAAACATAACACAGTTTCCTTGTCCTCAGCGGAAGCGGAGTACCAAGTAATGTGGGCAGCAACATGTGAGGCAGTTTGGTTGCAGAGACTTCTCCAGGATGTCAGGGAAGAACAGAAAGATGTAACAACTATCATATGTGATAACTAGAGCTCAATAAAACTGGCTAATAATCCGGTGTTCCACAAAAACACTAAGGACATTGATACGCAATTCCACTTTTTCAAGAAGAATGTTCAATCTAAAGAAATACATCTTTTATATTGTAAAACTTGTGATAATATTGCTGACATTTTCACTAAGCCTCTTGGAAAAATTAAGTTTCAAATTTTTAGCCAGATTTTAGGTATATTTGTGAACCCCTTCTCCATTAAGGTGGGGTGTTAAAAGATAATGTAAAATACTTAATTTGTGAGAGTTGGTTCATGAAACCTTAGGATAGAAATTAATTTTTATTTCTTAGGGTATGGTTCTAACTCCCCTACATATTTGTATGCTATATATTGGTTGAGTTGTATTGAGAATGTAGAGTGTTCTGTAGATTCAGATTCTCCTGGTTTAGTCTCTCCATTGTAGAGTTGACCTATTTTTATTAATGAATTCAATCCATCATATTTTATCATTATCATATTATATGTGAATTTTCCTAGAGAACTCTCTCGAATGTGCACTTGTGACACACAACATTCAATTCATAGTAGAGTTTGACACTAGTGAAGTGTCACTTGATCCATCATTCAAAGCATAGGGCACTACAAGGAAAATACCCTCTAGTGGAGGTTATAAAGGAGGTTTTTAGTGTTATGAAATTGGCCAAAATTGTCAAAAAAAAAATTGCTACAACATCCATTTATGGTTACAGAGGTTTTGGCGGAGCTTTTAACGGAAATTCAACATAACTAAAAAAACTAAGCGGTCAGATGTTATTACGGATGTTTTTTCATCGGTGCGCTACTAAGGTTTCAACGCACCAGTGCGTGTCATCTATATGGTGGTCCCAGGGAGGTCGAAGGTTCCTGCACCGGGCCCTCAAGCTATAAAACTGCACCAGGTGCAGTGTTGGTGATACAACGCACGAGGCCATACCAATTGGTCTTGGGATTTGTGCGGTGCCCATAGATGGTCGTAACACACTAGTACATAGACATATAGAAACACACCAGTGCACTGTATCAGACAAACGCACCGATATTTATAATTGGTATTGGTATTTGTGTGGTGCCCATACATCGTACAAATTCACTGGTGTGCATTATCGTACAAACGCACCGAGATTTTTAATTGGTTTTGGTATTTGTGTGGTGCCCATAGGTCGTAGAAATGCACCGATGCGCTATAGCATACAAAAGCACCGATGTAGAGTAACTAACACACACCAGTGTTTACTTTGTATTTTTTAGAAACATCGACCTATGACAGTGCAATTATTGTGATTTTTCTAAATTCATTATTCATCAAAAGTCGACACATCTTATAACAATATTCATATTATGGTAGATTGGAGATTTATGTGGTGTAGTTTTTCAGGTGTAAGACTCGGAATAACCACAGTTGTCATTTTTAGTCTATGTTTCGAGTCTGGATCTATACCCATCATCAGGACAACCTGCTAAGAAGAGAGAAGATCAAGGTTCATAAATAGAGGTGAAAAGGAAAAATGAAACAGCCGACCAGCGCTTAATAACTGTAAATTGATTAATATATTATTTCCTATTTTATTTATATTTATAATATTTACTACCTTAAAATTTTTGTAATTTTTAGTTTTTTATTAAAATATTTGTGATTTTTTAACCTTGCTAATATTTAAAATTAGAGGATAATGCTGATAATAATATATATTATAAAAGGGGGCTGATTAAATTAAAATTTATGAGGATAATGCTAATATATATAGGGGTAAATTTTTTTGATTTATTAATACCTAATATTTTAATTTATAATTATTTACTAAGTAGTGATATTAAAAAAAAATTATTTATGGTTTCTTTAGGTTCTTAATATAAAATTAGGATTATATGTTTTTGATACTATATATTGCGGTAGGATTATATTTAATTAATTATAAGGGTCTAATTCTCATTGTTTTATTAAAGTAGTTATATTAAAATTATTTTACTTTATTAATGTTTTAAAAAGTGGGGGAAGGAGGTTAGTATAAATTAAGAAGGTAACTAAAGGGTAATTTTTAATGAATATATTAAGGAGGGCCATAAATATAAGTAGGAATAGAGGGGTATATTTAATTAGCATTATTGGAGGGGTTCAATTTTCATAGAATTTAGAGGGTTCATTAAGGTGAAGTGAGGCTTGACTACAGGGTTAAAAAATAAGGGGAAGAAAAGAAAGAGAGGGAGGGTAAAGGTAGGTCAAGGAGAGTATTTTAATAGAGGAGAAGAAAGTTGACAGGCTGGAGGGGGGCAACAAGAAATGATGAAGGGTACAAGGGGGTTGAAGGTGAAGGTACGATTAGAGGGTTAGAACACAGTAGGGACACTGAAAAGAGGGCAGAAGGGTAAGGTGATGACATATAGCAATAGAGAGGGGAGCTTATTAGCGAGAAAGACTATGGGTCCAATTTCTGTTGATCTCTAGGCCTCCATCTCTATTAAGGTTGTGGGGGTGTTTGATGATTTCAAGGGCTTCACGTACTTTGCGTTTAAAATGATGTTTCTCATTGGTAATGACCACTGCATCTTCAAGGCATATGTGGTGATGAGTTTTACTGGAGTGTTCTGCTAATGCCGAGGTTTTAGTTCTTCCTAAATTGATGTCTGCCC
This sequence comes from Pinus albicaulis, assembly GCA_034641835.2. Lineage (NCBI taxonomy): Eukaryota > Viridiplantae > Streptophyta > Pinopsida > Pinales > Pinaceae > Pinus > Pinus albicaulis. Next base: position 276,548,774 of record CM076583.1, read on the forward strand.
CATGTACTTTAAACCTTATTTTGAAGGTCCTACCTGTTTCCCCAATATAGCAATCTCCGCATGAACAATTAATTCTGTAAACCCCTTTTTGTTGGAGGTGGTCGGAGTCATCTTTGACAGATTTCATCCTTTTTCTAATGGTTATTAGAGGTTTGAAGGATGTTTTAATGTTTTTCTTGGCTATAAATTTGGCCATCTTGTCTGTGACCCCTTGGATATAGGGGAGGTATGCTTTCGAAGTTGCAGAATAGTTAGTTGAAGTTTTATTATTATTTTTGGATCCTGCTTTTTGGATATCTCTGTTAATGTCTCTCTTACTATATCCCAGGTTCATGAACGATCTTTTTAGATGTTCTATTTCTTCCTCAATATGAGTATCATCTGATATTCTAAACGCTCTTGTAAAAAGTGTCAGTAGAACCCCTATCTTCTGGGAAGGGTAGTGATGCGAATTAGCATGTAGGTAATTGTCTGTATGGGATTTCTTCCTAAACGCCTTGTGTCCAAGGGTTCTGTCCTCATTCCTCGAGAGTAGAATGTCAAGGAAAGGGATCTGATTGTTTAATTCTCCTTCCTTTTATAATATATATTATTATCAGCATTATCCTCTAATTTTATATATTAGCAAGGTTAAAAAATCACAAATATTTTAATAAAAAACAAAAAATTACAAAAATTTTAAGGTAATAAATATTATAAATATAAATAAAATAGGAAATAATACATTAATCAATTTACAGCTATTAAGAGTTCGTCGGTTATTTCATTTTTCCTTTTCACCTCTATTTATTAACCTTGATCTTCTCTCTTCTTAGCAGGTTGTCCTGATGATGGATCTAGAGCCAGACTCAAAACGTAGACTAAATATTCATATTAATTAAATTTTTATTAATGCATTTGAATGTGATGTTTGGATTAATTTGTTATATCATATCATAATTATTGTGGTTTTTTAAAATTCATTATTCATCAAAATTCAACACATATATATCTTATAAAAATATTCATATGAATTAAATTTTTATTAGTGCATTTGAGAACGACAATGGAGAATGCAACCGAATAAATTAAAACATATTTTATTATATATATATATATATAAGACAGTCTTTGTCATACAAAATGGAACAGTTATTGGTATCCCTTTGTCTTTCAATTGGGACACTATGTCCATTACATTAAACAAAATGTCTAATTTCATAGACAAATATTTCAAAAAATATAATGTCTTACTTTGATATCCAAACATAGTGATCATCATTCTTCACTTGAATTGTTGTCACTGATAGAGCTACTTCCATGACTTGGGTTATTTTCAGGAATGTTTTGTTCATGGTGTTGATTGTTTTCTTATTCTTCACCTTCCATCTACAAACACAAAAATAAATTGAAATGAGTGTATATACATTGGTGATAATAATGAAAATTGCAATATTAAATGATATACATCAATGTAAATCGAAAAGAAAAATGACGTACCATAGCAACACTTAACTCATAAACTACACACATTCTTTCAAAACCATGTACCATGCCATCTTTCAAAATTCCATCTGTTGGCGCAGTTCCATACTTTGTTTCTTGCAAGTTTTATACCCTATAACAAGAGAGTACGGTAAGACCTGAGTGAAGAGCTATGCATCCACTTTTGTGGGGTTACTCCAAAGTCTGACTGATTACTGCTTATTCTCAACTTTATTCTTATTTTCTTATGCGTAGAAGTAGACCTAGGGATAATAAAGGTATATTTATTTCCAGTTCTCAGTTTCCTAAAAATTTGGGTTTAGTAAAAACCCCATTAACTAACCCTGTTGATCACTACGCGGGTATTAAAAACGAAAAAGGTAGTACTAGTGGAAAGGAAATTTTGGAAGCAGAACTTGCAAGCCAAGAATAAGTAAGGTTGTCCATTGGCTCTTTCTCCACCAACATCAGCACCAATATGGCAAGAAATGAAGGTGAGAACAAAAACAACAATGGGAATCATGAAGAAGAGGAAGGACCAACTTTCTTTGGAGGAAACAGGAATGGCCGAAGGGGAGAAAACATTGAGGGGCCAAGGAGGGAAAACATTGATGGACCACGAGGGGGACCAGACAACGATGACGAAGAAACTACCTTCCAGTTTCCTATCCTTGACATCACCAGAAACATCACAATGAAGAGAATTCCAATGACCTCCATGTCACTCTTTTATGGTAAGTCCTCTGAAGATCCTGATTCTTTCCTTTTCGAATTTGATATTCTGTGTAGAATCTATAATTACTACGATGATGCACACAAAATGAAACTATTCTCAGCCACCCTGAAGGATGTCGCACTCCGATGGTTTATGAGCTTAGGGGAAAACACCATATACACTTGGGATGACATGAAATCTATATTCCTTAAGAAATACCAAGATTTCTGCAAAACTAGGGACCTTAATGATATTTTGAGAATGCAACAACTAGATGACGAGAGCCTAGAAGAATATCTTGAGCGCTTCCTGTATCATTTTCACAAATCCTAAGGAGCCCATATAGAGGAAAAAATGGTCAAAATAGTCTTTCTAAAAGGATTAAGAGACGATTGCATCGAGACTCTAAACCTCTTAAGTGGTGGGGACATTTACAAAAAGTGTTTTGCTGAAATAGTCAAACTTTGTCGAACCTATTCTAGAAGCTAGGCTAAATTAGGTAGGAAGCTGTGTGATAGTCTCCGAGACACTGTACCTAGACACCAGAAACCTGCTTCTACTAGTATCACTAGGGTCGAACTAGGGAACCTACTAGAAAACTTCAAAACTTACATCTTAAACACCATTGGAAACCAACTCGACACAATGAAACATAAGAAGAAACAAGAAGATGAAAGGGTTGTTATGGCAATATTTTGTCCCAGATGTAGGCAAAAGCATATGGAAAGAGAGTGTCCCATCAATAGTATTGAGGTTTGTGGAATTTTCACCTTAGAACATGCTACCGGTAAATTCCCATCTCTTCCCGGTCTGCAGGTCATCTATAAAGGGAATGCTGAAACAAATGATCCATCGCAAGCAAGTAAAAAGCCCTTTTTGAGAGGCCCCAATTAGAACATGTTCCCAGAACCTAGTCCACAAGGATATAGTCAAACTCAACCTGGAGCTTCCAGCCAACATATCCTCCTTGGGCCACTCCTTAAACTCAAAACACTCCATGGAACCAGAACTGGAGGGCAAACCCTTATACCAACCCTTATCAGCCACAGAGCCAGTTTTATGCACCCTACTCGAATATACCAAGCACCCCAACATATCATCAAGGGTATAACCCTCACACCTATCAAGGGTACAACCGAACCATGCAATCCTATCAACAAGGGTATGACCCTCACACATATCAACAACCATTGCTGCCATCCCCTCCCTTGCATCAACTTTTACCTGCACCATCTGACCCATCATCATCTTCACAGGCACCTCAAAACCCACCTCACCCTATATTATTTCATGCGCAACCCGTACCTAACCCAAACCACAATAGACCACCTCAACCTGCATAGAACATAAACATCCATCCTTTCCCTACATACATGATCACTACCATCCCCATGATTAATATTCAGTTACAATTAGGGAAAACAGTTAATAACGAGAAATCATCTGTTGTCATAGAGGAGGAGGTCCCATCCACATCATCCAAAAACCATATGAAAAACAAAAAACAAAATCAAATACAAGAATAAGAATCAAATGAACCACCCTACCCAGAAAGACTCCTTGTAAATAAATAAGAGACTCCTTTGGAATACAACCTAGAAGATGAATTAAGGAATGTCTGCATTAAAATTCCACTCTTGAAAGCGATCATAGACATCCCTATTTACACCAAAATTGTCAAGGATCTCTGCATCAAGAATCCAGGTAGGAAAGGGCATAAGAACCAAAGCATGAAAATCATGAGCCAAATGTCCAGCATGATTTCTGACTTTCCTGCGAAGTATCAGGACCCTGGGAATCCCATTGTCACCATTGAAATAAACGGAGTACTTCTACCAAACATAATTGTAGACTTAGGGGCGTCAATACATGCCATGACATATGAGACTATGACATCTTTTCAATTACCAGGGCTTAAACCCACCCCCATCATTCTAGAAATGGCAGACAAATCCGTCATCAAACCAATAGGAACCCTAGATGACATAGTGGTCACTATAGCTTCCTAGAAATACCCTATAGATTTTATCGTCATTTCTCCAAAAACCTCAAGACCTGGACATCCTGTAGTTCTGGGACGCCCTTTTTTGGCAACTGTTGATGCCCGTCATAGTAAGCGTAAATGGAGAAAACAATGACTCACTGTCTCTCTCTCTCTCTCTCTCTGTCTATTTTCCCCCCCCTACCGTACAAACACAGACTACCAAAGCCGAGAGCCCATACAAAATATGAATACTCGTATGTTTCCTTTATTTACATTAGAATAGCTTGTTGAGTCCTGTAATTATGCAAGATAACATACCTTCGACAAAACATTTTTGGGGACAAATTAAATGAAAATGACACCCGAACAGAATTTTCAAGCAAGTAGGATATATGATTATATAGAACTTCTTGGAAAAGGTGTCCAAGTACTTCTTCCATTCAAATTTCATACATTGCAGGATGATTTAGTTCAATCATTAAAACAGAAATTTTTTGAGCCGGAGCTTTTAAATAGGTACATCAAAATGAAAATGAAACATTTGGAAATAGTCATAAGCTGACAAGATCACTCTGCGATAATACTATGTTACATTTGGGAATAAGGCAAAGAAGAATAAGAAATTGAAAAGAGTTTAAATTACTATGACTGGTGAATATCAAATTTAGGTGCTTAAATTTGAACAGAAACCTTAATGAGTATGTATCAAAGAAGAAGAGATGATTGGATGTGGCTGCTGAAGTATCAAGGCACATGAATCAACAGAGTACTGTAATTCATAAGAGACATGCGAAACACCTTCACAATAGGTATGTTGAGTCCCAAATTTGCATCTTTTCCATACACTTTTCCATACCTTTTTCACTCTCCTAAACCTCCCAACCGTCATTGATTATGAAAAGAGCATTTAACATGGTTTTTAATTATATTTTTGTGTTTGCTATTTGATCTAGATTTAATGTCCACTGCCATCTCATCAAGAAATTGGCCGCAACTTTCCGGCAAGTAGCCTATTTTGGTGTGGTGTAAATCTATGCTGCTGTGTGTTCATGGAAGGGGAACCAGCCACATGTTAGGAATGACGTGGACATGGTTCGTGTCCTATTGGTTCAAGAAAACTCGGGCTCCAAAGAAGCCGCGGTCAAAGGCGTTCACACGGGAAGTCAAACGGAGTTTTGAGGCTCGCCTGGATTGCTTTCGTCACAGGAAGATCCACGGTTGCCGTGTTCGCTGAGGGTTAAATTCAACATTCAGGCTGTATCCTAGAGTCGAATTCAAGCATCCACCTCTGTAGATTCACTTTCCAACACGGCCATTTGACATCTGGACGTAGCACTACGTGTTCTCCACTAGCATGAACTTGTGAAACAGCTATAGTTTGTTGTTACATATATTGCGTTTGCATACACGCATATGAAGTTAGTCGTTATTAGTGAATGTAGTCTCGTTATCTTTTGATTAGTCTCAAGCCGTAGTGATTACGCTCGCACTTGTGCCGTAACATTACCATTCCGTAATGAATCGCTTTTAATATGAGTAGACTCGTTTTTCAACTTAATTCGTATTTGAGGACCGTTACCAAGGCCGTGTAGAGTGGCCCTCGTCTTCGTTGGTATTTTGTGTATTAGTGTATATTTTCTCATTTCATTTCTTTAAAAATCATTGTATCATAATCCATCCATATGTTCATATTTTATGCTTGTTTCCATTTCTTTATACCTCTCCATAATTTCCATTTCATTTCGTCTTTCATTCTTTACATTGTTAATCACTAATCAAGCTATGTTTTTCTTGTGTTTATAGGCAAATTTCGGGTGCATTTTCTGCATAGCTTTTTGGACTAATGACATGGAACTAACATTGTTCTTGCCTGCTAGTTTGCTTTTCATAGTTTTTGTTTAATTTCGTATTGCTCACATACTTCGCTTTGTTTTTCCTCGTCTTGGGCGCAGGTTAAAATTTAGATATACTAATCAGCTCACAGCATCTTCGCTGAGCCCGAAAGCTAAGCATTGGACCGATGGTGAGGGATTGCATTATGAAATGTGTAGTTTAGTATTAGTTTTTTCTGCAAATTTAGATATATTAAGCCGCCATAGCATCTTCATGAGTCTTAAATAAGCAAATGGACCGATGGTGAGGATTGCATTATGAAATGTGTAGTTTAGTATTAGTTTTTTCTCATAAATTTAGATATATTAAATCATGCATACATCTCTGGGCTGTTTCCGAAAGCAATTGGACCGATGGTGAGGGATTTAACTCATGAGGTATGGTTTAGTATTAGTTTTCTCGTAAATTAAATATCAAGCATTTCCGTTGTTTTATATTCTAAAATCATAGGGCCGACTAATGATAAGGGGTCAAGATAAATTGATAACTTTATTGAGATTTCTTATTTTTTTGGCAAATTTTGAATTTCACATAGGTTCTTTGTGTTTAGTTATGTTAAGAATAGTTTAGTTTTCATGCTCACTAGCTTCATCGTTTTGATTTTTCATTAGATTGAAAAAGACCTTTTCATTTCAAAGAAAGACATTTTCATTTTCCTTGTCTTATTGTAAATTTCAAATTGCTTTTTAAAATTTCAAGTTGGTAAATCATTATAGGGGATATCACTTCCTTGAACAAACATAACCAAACTTGTTTTCATCTTAGAATTTCCATTTCACCTTAGAAACCAAAACGACAAAAAGTTAAGAAATAAAAAGTTATTCATGGACATATAGAAGTACTAAGATTTCATCAGCTGCCATTCCCTTGAGATTGACAATTAAAGCATGTTAATTTAGGAAACACTAAATTGACCAAACATTTTGGCGCCGTTGCTTGGGAAGTGTGTAACTAGGTAGCCAATTTTCTTTAAAAAAAACACAAAATCATAAAAGAAGGAAAACTTCATGTCTCTTGAAGCTGCGTTCTCCTCTTGCACCTAAAGGTGATCCCTGGAGGATCTAAAAGAGAGTTATTGGTTTAGTAATTTCTTAAGTATGCTCTCTTCTTGCACCTAGTGTGATCCGGAAGATCGTAAAGAGAATTATTAGCCCAACTTTTTTAAAAATAAAAATAAAAAAATGACATGCATAGAGCAAGAGATTCTAGGGGAAGGTTTATAGCTAAAGCCAAAAGTTCGATTTTCATAACTCCATCTTCTTCACAGACCGTATTCACCACCATCTACCTCAGCCTTAATATTTTTGGAAGTCAAGGAATACCAGACTAGAGATTCTCCTATACCACCTACTAAAACCCACTTAGAAAACAAAGAGACTTTCTCTCATCCTTCCTTGGTAGAAGAACTAGAGGACTATAAGGACTCTAAAGAAACTATCACAAGTACAAGAGGAAGTGACAATGAGAGGTGGAGGTAGAAGAGGAGGAGATAATGGAGATAACAATGGTGAAGGAAATAATGGTAGAAATAGGGAAGGAAACAATTTGTCAGATTCCCTATAATTGATGAGGAAACTCATGCAACAATGAAAAATATCTCACCATCTCGTTCTCCCTAACTTTTATGGATTAATAAGTGAGGATCCCGAAACATTTCGTTTGAGTTTGAAGCCGTGCCGAACTTATGACTATATGGAAGATTCTCAAAAACTCAAACTGCTTCTTCAACATTGAAGGGATCTGTTTTGGAAATGGTTCATGGATTAGCCACTCAATCTGTCAGGACTTGGAATGATATGAAAAAAAAAATTTGGATAGATACTTGGACTATTGTATGCCCACCAATCATATGATGAGGTATTCAAAATGATGCAAAAAGAAGATGAAAATTTGGAAGACTTAATTGGAAAGATTTCAATAATAACTTGAAAAGAGCAAAGATGAGCAACTTAGATACAGAAACCTTGAAAGCCTCCTATTAAAAGCCATTAGAGATGAATGGATAGACATTTTTAAAACATGATAAAAAGGAGACATTTCTCAACTTCCATTTCGTGATATACCGTAACTATGTATCCATCTCTCAAGGGGAAAATCTGAAATGAAAAGGGCCTAGGGATTCTTCTTTATTAGGGCACAACCGCAACCCGGACTGCAAGAAGTAGGCGTAGATTGGTAACATGCTTGATGAGTTTAAAACTGAGTATTTTAGGGAGCCTTAGTGAACAACTAGAAATTCCTTAAAATCCAAAACAAAGGTAAAAGGTACCGTATGCTTTAGCCATCTTTTGTCCGAAACAGGGAAGAAACATGCTTTAAGGGAATGGTCCCTTTGATGTATGTTGTAGAAACATGTATGATTTGCTCAAAAATCATGAGATCAAGGATTGTCCTTCAATTCCTGGACTCAAATATGTTTTTCTGGGACAGATCCAAATTCAAGATGAATCTCTCTTCGTTTTGTCGCAAGGAGACCTCTTTGGCAAGGACAATCTCAAGGGTTTAATAACCATGAATTCCAAACCCCACCAAATTGAATCTGGCAACAACCTTGGCCCTGAAGACATCAATCACATCAGCCAGTGGCAACAAGGGATGCAAAATCCTTATGGGAGATTTGCTCAATTTTATCAATATCCTCCATCTTTTCAAAATCAACAAGCTCCACAACTTCCAAGCCCAAATCCACAACTTTCATCGCCATTTCCATAACAACAACCTTCTCAACAAAATACAAATCCTCAACCTCATGCCTCCCATACCAACAAGACAAATCAACTCTCACCTCACCCATTGCCAAATCCTTCACAAATAAGAATCCTCAAATCATTTATATGGTAGAAGGACAAACACCCCTCCCTACCCATATGATTATTCCTCTCAACGATGTGTACAACTCAATCAAGAGAGTTTTAGAAAACTTTCTATAGATATTCAAGAGCAAGATACTCCTCCGAGGAGGACCTCTTCAAGTCAATAAGAGTTCCGAGGAAGAATCTCTTCAAAATTTAAAAAATTCAAAAAGAAAAAGAAAAGCTAACATCCACAACTCCTTTGAAGGAGCAACCGTATCTTCATCTACACCTCCTTTCCGTAAAGACTACAATTGATATGCGGGAAAACAAATTCATAAGCCCAACTATGACTTTCTAGATGAATTGAAGAATGTTTGTATCAAGATTCCTATCATACAAGCCATTCGAGAAATTCCCATTCTAGCAAAACCATAAAGGAGTTGAGTTTCTCAAAAGACTAGGGAAGGAAACTAAAAGACACAAGAAGAATCCACCTCGCAGGAAAGATTGCGTACATTATGATGGGAAAATTACCATGCGTTTAAGGTGTAGATCCAAGAAGTCCAATTGTCAAGACACACATAAATGGAACAGAAATTCCAAACACATTGATTGACTTAGGGGCTGCTATCAACATTATGAGTAGACAAATACCATGGAACAGCTTAAAACTTCCTAACCTTCTTTTACACCTACTTTGCCGCAACTTGCGCATCGACCTGCTATTAAACCAGATGGTGTATTAGAAGATATTTCGCCTCCTTAGATTCTTGGGAATATCCAAAGAGACTTTATGATTTTAATTCTAAGAATAATCTAGGAGGACATCTACTTATCTTAGAAGACCTTTGGTTGGCCACAAATGATGCTTTTATTAGTTGTAGATCCGGGAGACATGTACATTTCAAATGGTAATTCGACAAAAAAAATTCAATTTTGTATCCTCCAAGAAGAGCAATCACAGTAAATAGGAGATGACGAATGGGTCAGATGATGAGAATACTATATACAACTGCTCTTTACCATTTCCTTGGCAATTAGTGAGGATAGTCAAATTCGAATACTTTAGAAAATTCTTGAGATATCTTCTTTAATATGACCTCACACAATTTCATTGAATCGACACAGAATATTTATCATCTAGACAAGGTCTTCTTACTCTATAAGAGTTTGGTAATTCTACATGGATATTTTTCCAGAAGACATTTAATATCAACAAACATTTGAGAAGTCACAACAAGAAGACCAACTTAATCTTGCAAAACATTCTACTTATTTAAATGGGAGTATCGACATGAAAGGAATTGATCCACGAGACTTGCATCCATCATACATATCTATTGAGGAAAACGATAGACCCATCTAGACAACCTCAAAAGAAGGATGAATCCAAATCTTAAGAAAGTGATAAGGAGAGACTCCAAAAACTTCTCGCAATGTAAACTCTCATTTATCGATATGCGTAGAGCCGATGGGTTTCACCTTTGGTAATAGTACCTAAAAAGAATGGAAAATGGAGGGTATGCATTTGGACTATAGGGAGTTGAACAAAGGCCACTTTGAAAGGATCACTTTTCCACTGCCTTTTCATAGATCATGTGTATTAAGACGCATTTAGCGGGGAAGAAAGTACTCTCATTTTTCGATGGTTTTAGTGGGTATAGTCAAATCTCGAGCACCAAGGTCGATCATAAGACCACATTTTACCTGTCCATGGGGAATTTCTGCATGCGCGAGTGCTTCCTTTTGGGTTATGTAATGCACCAAAGCAACATTCCAAAGAAGCGAGACTGGAATTTTCTCTGATCTAATCCATGATTGTGTGGAGGTATATATGGATGATTTTCACAGGTTTATGGAAATTCATTTTGAAGAAGCATCTGTGGAAAATTTGGAAAAAGTTCTCACAAGACGTAAAGAAAACAAATACCTCTCACTAAGCCGATAGTGAAAAATGCTTTTATGATGTTCTGCATCGAAGAGATTGTTTTAGGACACCATCATATTTCGGACATATCGGAATTAAGGTGGACTCAGACGAAGTTGAAGTCATCTCCAAGTTGCGGTTCCAAATTTGTCAACGAGATGATAGGAAGTTTTCTATGATTTTTACTGGATACTATAGAAGACGTATAGAGAAACTTCATTGCAAAATAAAGCATCTCCACTCTTTCCATATTGCTATACAAAAGACCGTGAATTTCGAAATGGGATCCCGATTGCCAAACAGTCCTTTGCACCAGTTTGGAAACAGAAGGACTTTCTAAAGCACATTCTCGAGAGGACCAGAAAGCTTGGAAAAATTTCCTTTCTATATTTCAAACGGATGCTCAGGCATGCGCTCTTGAGCCGAGTTGTCAAAAAGGATTTGATCACCTCCTTATGCCATTTACTATAATTCAAAGAAAAAATTTGACTCCCACAGAATTTGAACTATACTCGTGATCTAAAAAGAGTTTCTTTAGTCATGTTTCCATGCCATTAACAAAGTTTAGGCATCACATCAATGGTTATGAAACTTTTCATTTCACACCGACTCATCTCCGCAATTAGATATCTAATGAACAAACCATCGTTACTAATGGCGAGAGTCACAAGCGGATGGCTTTTACTTTTTGCTACCCGAATATTACCGTGTCGATAATTTTGGATCGACACGGAAAACGAAAACACGGTAGCTGACTCTTGTCTAGGATTCGAAAACTGATAACAATGATTCTACGTAGAAGATAAATTTTCCCGATGAATATATGTTTGCGATAACCATTAAGATCTCCATGGTATTTGCGAGATATTTGCTAACCATTTGGCTACGACTGCCATCACATTTGTTTCCCTAGAGAAAAACAGAAAGATGGTTCAGGATGAGTGCAAAATCTTCATGGATAAACTGACGAATTGTACAAGACGTGGCCGACCTCATCGTGATCATAAGATGAAAAGCAAGGAAGATGAAATGCTCGATAGTCTTAAGGCATGTCATGATGAACCATGCGAGCGGGACACTTTCAACGATAAAAAGTGACGGCCTATGCAGTCCTTTCTCTTTGGGATATTATTGGCCTTCCATCTTTTAAAGGATGCTAAGCAATATGTCGAAAGGTGTGATAGCTGCCAAAGAGTAGGGAGACCTACTCCTTTCAAACGAAAATGCCATCTGCAAACCACATGTAATCATCGAACCCTTTTGAAAAATGGGCTACGGATTTTCATTGAAAGACCTATCAATCCACCATCAAGACAAAAGAGGTATATATCTGGTTTGTGCACTCGATTATGTTACTAAATGGGTAGAAGCTAAAGCATTAGTATCCGTTTACCGAAAATTCATTGTTCATTTTCTTGAGTGGTATTTTTACCGTTTGGTGTTCCGGGAGAAATTGTAACATCGTGGGAGCCAATTCACATCCAATTTGGTGGAGAAGTTGATGGAAATACAATATCGCTACGTAAGATCTACCTCTTACCATCCACAAGCAAATGGTCAAGTGGAGTCCACAAACAAAGCCTGGAAAGTATCACTCACCAAAACTCCGGTTTCCATCTACATAGAAGAGATTGGGCGAAAGGCTTCCGTAAGCCTGGGCCTACAACTACACATGGAGGATTTTCAACAGACATTCTCCCTATGAATTGTTTACGTGGGAAAGCAGTCTTGCTCCCCATTGAGCTCCAAGTTAAGACTCAAGATAGTGTCAGTTTGGGGATGGACTTACTCTAAGCCCAAAAGCATAGAATGGAGTAGTTGAATGAGCCAGATGAGATCGCATAAGAAGCAATTCTAAGAACCGATCTAGTTCAATATCAAAGAACTAAAATGGCATGACAAATATATCAAAGAGAAGAAGTTTCAAGAAGGAGATTGGGCATTGTTATTTGATTCCAAGTTTAAAAGATTTTCAAGGGAAATTTCGCACTCATTGGCTTGGGCCATATGAGATTGACAAGATCTTTAGCAATGGAGCCGTAAGAATCAAGACTATTGATGAGTTTCAACTCCTATTATCGTGAATGGCCATAGATTGAAAGTTTAATATAAGCCACTCTCTAAAGAGGATTTTGTCAAGATGTTTTACAGAAAGTTCGCAATCAAAGGTATTTAAGAATTCTTCTTCTCCACGTCTCATTTTGCTTTTCAAATAAAAAATTAAAAAAAAAAAAAAGAAGAAGAAAAAAAAATGGTATAAGCCTGAAAACCAATCATTGATTAAGTGTTTGTTTAAAATATAGGTGAAAATGTGACACCGACACTCTATATTTTCCAAAATTTCTCTCTCTTTCTCTATTTCATTTCACCACCCACTCCATTTCATTCCACTTCATTCCATTTCATTTCATTTCACTTCATTCCACTTCATTTCATCCATTCCATCAATAAAATCTTTTTCATGACCATTTCATCTCGGTCATTTGTCATTTGTTCATTTATGATCTAACCAAGTATACCGTGTTTCGCCTGCAGCTCGACCCAAGCTCGCAACGTGTTGCATTCCGTGTCATACTACCTTCCGTTTTCAAAGAGAATGTACAATGATGTTATTTCCATAATTATGAAATAAAATGAAGAGAGGATCAATGGAGTATTCAAGACACCAATGGAGATCAATCAATTTAAGACCAAGGGCAAAAGCAAAGATTCCAAAGGTATGAATAAAATTTATTTCAAATAGGATGGAAAAACACATTTTTATATAGTTTTAAACCATGAGCTCTACCTATTACGCGCAATGATTATATTGACAGCTCCGTAACCTTTCAATACATCTCCATGTTATCCTCTTGCATTCATTCATAAACGGTTTCATCATTGGAATTCCGATTCTCACTCATGTTCCAATATCCCACCTAAGATAATGAGACGTATTTGAGTTGACAAAGGACTCTTACAAGCCGCATAACTTGGCAACCGTTGATTGAAACGTGTTCATATTTATTACACGTGCCCACCAAAATTCAAAATGCTGCCGAATGTATTATACTTTGTTAACCTCTTTGTTGTCTCTCGCCATGTTTACAAAACCCCACTCTACTCATTCTCACTCGTTTCACCCATTTCGTTCCTTTTGCTCATTCTCACTCCCGTATATCTACCCAGAGGCGCCTACTCGTCCCGTTTATGGTACTCACCCCATTTTGAGACACATCTCACGCCCATTGTGCTCGACCCTGCAGATGCCCGTCATTCCATTTCCACTTAAACCCTCACAGTCAAGGCAAATTTGTGCTAAAAGTGAAATGGGTAAATTGCTAAGGGAAGAGCCGGAAGGACCAAAGTTTATAGAGTGGATATCCGTAAGAAAAGGAGATATTGAAGAAAGAAAAAATGGCTGCGTTTATTCATAAATTCGTAGGTTACCACAGAGAAGTTACGAAAGCATTCGCAAGGTCGTTTGATGGCTCGGCGTAATTGGAGACCTCAAGTTTTCGGTCAATGAAGCATCAATAGCAATGCCTACTTTAACTTCTTCGTGGGAGGGAGAACGTTGGTTCAAAAAGTGGGGTCATGCCACTGCTGATGAGGCATGGAGAACAACTCACGAAATCAAGGTATGGAGCATAACTTAAAAGAGAATCTCGTGCATGTAATAAAAGAGGAATGTGGGCCACTTTATCGCTAATTGTTCGTAAATTCATTACATGTGAAGGCTGCTTTTGGGTCCATGTGTACATGTACCATACTGTGCTATTTCGATGAATTTTCTATAAAACCAAACTCTCAATCTCCCATATTTCTTGGGACCAATAGCCTGAAGAAATGTGGACTCGTTCAAAACACTTAGGAGATGTAGAGCCTCATCTATATCACCAATACCTTATAAAAATTTCGATTGAAAAGGAGTTAAAGGAAAGAAAAGACACATGGGAACAATTCCCAGTTAGAAATTTCTTTTTTGGAGGTGAACCTCGTGAAATTCTCGAAGGTAGTTCTAACAAAAGGAGTAGAAGAAAAAGAACAAATGTTGAAACCCAAATTACTCCTCGCTCTAGAAATTCTCAAGAACAAATACGCGAAGAAGAAGTAGGAGGAAAAGAAAAATTGAGGAAATCCAAAACACTCCTACTACTACTATGGAAAGAACCGATAGAGAAGAGAGATTGGTAAAAAGAAAGAAGAAGGAAATCAAGGAAGAAGCCAATAATACCAAAAGGGAAAGAAATCTATTGAGGTACCAGTGCTAAACTCCTTCTTCTCAAGAAGAAGATCATCAAATACTCGAAAAATTAGTTTATCTTCAAAAATAGTCATCCATGCCCAAGAAGGCAGAAAGGAAAAACAAAACAAGATAGTGTACTACAAAATGTGAGGAGAAGCAAGAGACTAAATGGGAAATCGTAGAAAAAACGTAAATTAAGGGTCCTAATTTCATTGATTTGGGTGACGAGACATCTCGAATGCTCTCAACCGACCATAGTCCATCTCAACAATAGTGAACCGGTTCCTTTCATTCCCAATCGTACAATGAGCATACCTTCATCTTATTCTCAAGAAATATTGATGTAAGCCCTCTCGGCCAGATTTTGAACATACCCTTCCTTACGCATTTTGGGACAAACAATGAAAATGACACCCGAAATAGACCCCAAGCAGTGAGGTATATGACTATATAGAATCCTTGGAAAAGGCAAACACAGTCCAAGTACTTCTTCCATTCAAATTACACATCACAGATGATTTAGTTCAATCATTAAAACAGAAATTTTTGAGCCGGAGCTTTTAAATAGGCACATCAAAAATGAAAATGAAACATTGAAAGAACAAGGCAAATGACAAGATCATCCATGATAATACTATGTTACATTTGGGAATATGGCAAAAGAAGAATAAGAAATTGAAAAGGAAATGCCGTGTAAATTGAGCAGAAAATTTGTAAATATCAAATTAGGTGCTAATGAAGAAACCTGCACATGGCAAGATTTCAAAGAAGAAGAGAAGGGATGGCCAGCCGGTCGAAGTACTTCGCGGCATGAATTTGGAAGAAAGAGTATCAAATTTTGGTTGCATGAGGACATGCAACACTCTACAAAGGGGGTATGTTGAGTCCCAAATTTGCATCTTTTCCATACACTTTTCCATACCTTTTTCACTCTCCTAAACTCTCCCAAATCGTCAATATCATGTGAAAAGGAGTATTTAACATGGTTTTTAATTATATTTTTGTGTTTGCTATTTGATCTAGATTTTGTTCATTCAAATGCGGAATCTTGCCACTTCCGTTACCGCAACCTTTCCAGCCTATTTTGTGAAACTCTCTATGCCACAGTGTCTACAAGGGAAACGAGCCACATGGGCAAAATGTGAATGATGTGGAGTAGTTCGTGTCCTATTGGTTCCGCCAAACTCTGCTGGCCCAAAGAAGCCGCGGTCAAAGGCGTCCACATGGAAGTCAACCATGGAGTTTCAAGTGCTCACGGACCGTATTCGTGTCACATAAAGATCCACACGGCCGTTTCTAAGCCTCGAAGTGAGGTTAAATCGACATCCGTACGCAGTTCTAGAGTCGAATTCAAGCATCCACCTCTCGTAGACGCCTTCCAACACGTCATTCTCCTATATCCGGTGGACGCAGTGGTCTACGTGCTCTCCACTAGCATGAACTTCTTAGGAAACAAGCGATAGTTTGTTGTTACATATATTGCGTTTGCATACGCATATGAAGTTAGTCGTTATTAGGTGAATGTAGTCTCAAGTATCTTGATTAATCGCTTCCGTAGTGATTACGCCGCACTTGTGCCGTAACATTACCATTCGTAATGAATCGCTTTTTAATATGAGAAGACTCTCGTTTTTCAACTTAATTCGATTCGAGGACCGTTACCAAGGCCGTGTAGAGGGCCCTCGCTCGCCTAAGGTTTTGTGTATTAGTGTATATTTCTCATTTCATTTCTTTAAAAATCATTGTATCATAATCCATCCATATGTTCATATTTTGGTGCTTGTTTCATTTCCTTCGTTTATACACTTCCATAATTTCCATTTCATTTCGTTCTTCATGCTTTATGATTGTTAATCATTGATCGCTGTTTATGTTTTTTCGTGTTTTAGATAGGCAGCCCTAAATATTTTCTATAGCTTTTTTACTCAATGACATGGAACTAACATTTTTCTCATTAGTTTGCTTTTCATAGTTTTTGTTTAATTTCAAATATTGCTCGCACATTTCGCTTTGTTTCTTTCTCGCTTCATGGTTAAAATTTAGATATACCAACTGCCTACAGCATCTTCGCTTGCCTCCGAAACAAGGTACCGGACTGATGGTGAGGGATTGCATTATGAAATGTGTAGTTTAGTATTAGTTTTTTTCTGAATTTATATACGTTGTCGCTGCATAGCATCTTCGTTGTTCGAAAGCCACACCGGACCTACGGTGAGGGATTGCATTATGAAATGTGTAGTTTAGTATTAGTTTATTTTCTTCGCAAATTTAGATATATTAAATCATGCATGACATCTTCAGTTGCCTCCGAAAGCCACAACAGACTAATGGTGAGGGATTGAATCATGAGTGTATGGTTTAGTATTAGTTTACTTTCCGCAACTAAAATATCAAACATTTAAGTTATTTATGATTACTCCAAAATTCATAGCCGGACTAATGATGAAGGGTCGAAGATAAATTGATGTAATCCGATTTAGATTTATTTTGTTGCAAATTTTGAATTTCTTAAGCATAGTTCTTTTGTGTTTAGTTGGAAAGAAGAATAGTTTAGTTTTCATGCTCATTAGCGCATCGTTTTGATTTATTAGATTAGCGCACCTTTTCATTTCAAGAAGACATTTTCATTTTCT
This sequence comes from Pinus albicaulis, assembly GCA_034641835.2. Classification (NCBI taxonomy): domain Eukaryota; kingdom Viridiplantae; phylum Streptophyta; class Pinopsida; order Pinales; family Pinaceae; genus Pinus; species Pinus albicaulis. Next base: position 276,566,413 of record CM076583.1, read on the forward strand.
CTTTAAGTCTTACCATTATTGTAAATTTCAAATTGCTTTTTAAAATTTCAAGTTGGTAAATCATTATAGGGGATATCACTTCCTTGAACAAACATAACCAAACTTGTTTTCATCTTAGAATTTCCATTTCACCTTAGAAAACCAAAAACGACAAAAAGTTAAGAAGAAATATTCTGTACAGTATAGTGCGCCGTACCTACCGCCCTTACGATTCCCGGATCGACAATTAAATGCGTTAATTTAGGACACACTAACGACCAAACAATGCTTCAGAGGTCTCCAAGAACAATCGATGAACATATCTTGTACCCGCTTTATCTCATAGTTCTTGTATTGATTATCCGATTTCTTTTAATGGTTACCATCATGTTTTCGTTGATGAGTTCCAGAAGCCCGCCATCCAGCCATGTTCGCATCTTTTGCAGCAATAGAGGAAAGCCATGAACTCACCACAGAGGCACATGGAAATCATGAAGGAAGGACCTTACATCGATGCAGTAATTGACCACGAAACAAAAGCAGTAAAGTTAATGGGTATGATCATGAGCAAATCTGAGCATTTTCTTGGGATTACTTTGACATGTGGGGCATCCATCCAAACACACGCATCCACCACATTTACACTAATGAAAGAAATGAGACTCGTCCGACACACACAAAGACGAATAGAACCTGAGCAGTTGAAGGAGATTGTCAAGGAAGAGCTTTAGAAACTCCTAGTCGCAAACTTCATCTATCCCATTTCGACGGTAGATGGGTGTCACCTACTAGTGGTGGTGCCGAAAAAGAACGGCAAGTGGCATATCCTAAGATGACTACATGAGAACTAAACAAGGCCACTGTTGCGCGACTACTTTCCCTTGCCCTTCATCGATCGAGTACTCGACACACTCTCGTGTAAGAAATACTTCTCTTTTCTTGATGGGTAAAGAGTGGATATAATCAAATCCGGATAGTTGAAGAAGATCAGGAAAAGACCACATTTACATGCCCTTGGGGCACCTATGCATATAGAGTCCTCCCTTTTGGGTCTTTGTAACGCAGCCACGTTTCAAAGAGTTGTACTCGCCATTTTCTCTGATTTGGTCCATGACTGTGTAGAAGTCTATATGGACGACTTCACGATCTATGGAGATGATTTCGTCAAGCTTTGGCCATTTAGAAAAAGTGTTGATTCGTTGTCAAGAAGCAAAACCTGGCCCTTAAAGCGATGATAAATGTAGAATGATGCAAACGAAGGGAATCGTTCTGGGTCATCATGTGTCATTAGAAGGAATTAAAGTTGATCCGGTAAAGATCGAGGTAATCTCACATATTCCTATTCCTAGTTCGCAAAAAAGAGGTAAGAAGTTTCCGGGCCATGCAAGTTATTATCGTCGTTTTATCGAAAATTTTACTAATATTGCAGCACCATTATTTAAGTTATTGACTAAAGATGTTGACTTTGTATGGAATGTCAGCTGTGAACAGGCCTTTCGGATACTAAAGGACGGATTGTCTACCGCTCCGGTGTTAAGAGGGACCAAACTCGGTCTCTACCATTTCACATATGTACCGATGCTTCGGATCTCTGCACTAGGAGCGAGCTTTTGGGGACAAAGGGAAGATCGCTATCCCTTATGCTATCTATTTTATTAGAAAAAAAATATTTCCGTACCGAATTAAATTATATAGTTATCGAGAAAGAATTGTTAAAGCGGTTGTGCATGCTATCGGGAAATTTAGACATTACATTACCGGTTATGAGACTTTTCGTCCATACCGATCATTACTACCATTAGGTTTTTAATGAATAAAACCAATTACAAATGGTAGAAATAACTAGATGGTTATTGCTTTTACAAGAATTTAATATTACTTGTAATCGATAGGCACGGAAGGGATAATCTAGCACTTTAACTTTTTTGTCTCGTTTGAATATTGGACGAGGAAGCACGACTCCAAAGTGTCGATGAATTCCCCAGAGATGAAGCACTATTCACCATTTCGCCATCACTCCCTGGTTCGTCGATGTTGCAAAATTATTTAGTGTCGAGAAATTACCTCAAAGCATGTCTTCTCTGAGGAAAAAAACACAACATTGTGCAACGCGAGTGCTGAATTACTCTGGATCGAGGGAGACTTGTTTTACACAGGACCCAGACCTGATCATGAGGCGATGTGTGCGAGAAGATGAAATGTACGATGTTTTTGAGAGCCTCCCACAATGAGCCTTACGGGGGATGTCGACAAACGAACCGCATACAAGGTTCTTCGCACCGGTATGTATTGGCCCTCGCTCTTTAAAGATGCCAAGAAATTCGTCTCAGTTATGATGCTTGCCAACGGATGGGGAGACCCGATTTCCTCCGAAGAAATTCCCCTTCAACCTCGGATAGCCATTGAACCATTTGAGAAATGGGCGTTGGATTTTCGTAGGGCCCATCTCCCCCGATGTCGAAGAAAGAAGAAATACATTTTGGTATGCACCGATTACGTCACTAAGTGGGTGGAGGCGAAGGCCTTGTTTTAGCTGCCACGGAAAAGGCTGGTAGTAGAGTTTACTGTCGAAGACATATTCACGAGATTCAGAGTGCCGACGCGAGATTTGTCATGCGGACCAAGGTACGCAATTCACATCAAAATTGGTCAAGGCACTCATCGAGCGAGCATCAGATCAAACACTCGTAAATCTACCCCTTACCACCCTCAAGCTAATCTGGACAAGTGGAATCCACAAAGCAAGGTTTTGGAGTCTATCCTCATGAAAAACCGTTCAACTGCACCATAAGGACCGGCGAACAAGTTATTGGAAGCATTATGGGCTTATAGGATTACTGGAGAAACATGATGGGACACACACATACGAGCTATTCTATGGGAAACAAGTACTTTTCCCCATCGAGTTCCAAGTGAAGACATTTCGGATGGCCACCCAATTGGGAATGAATCACAACTAAAGCCCAAGAGCAGAGGTTGATGTAGCTGAAATGAGCTCGATGAGATCCGATAGGACGCATATCACAGAACTTCATTGGTACAAGATCAAAGAGCTCGATGGCACGATAAGTTCATCAGAAAAGTCTTCCATGCAAAGCGATCTGGGCCTGTTGTGATGACAAGTAAGTTCAAACACTTCAAGGGTAAGTTTCTCTACTCATTGGTTGGGACCCTATGAAGTAGTTTGAAATTCTTTGATAACGGGTTCGATACGTATTAGAACCATTGATGATGAGCAGACTTCCTTCGTGGTGAATGGCCATCGGCTAAAATTCTTATCATAAACCACTCTCACATGATTTGTTTTCTGCAGGACATTCGGAAGGATCTAAAGGACTAGAGCCGGTTCATGGAAATGACCGACCTCTTGCTGAGATCGGTTGATTGATTTTATATATATATATATATATATATATATATATATATATATATATACACATATGGGACTATCAGATTTCTCTGATATATACTGGGTGGTTTCTCCCCACAGGTCCATGTAGAATAAAGGAGGAATTCGGACGGGAGTGGGTTTATTCCTTTATCCGAACCCGCACTGATTACTTATGGAAAAGGAACAGTTGGAGTCTTCTTTAGATGTCTTCGTAGACTCTCGAAAAAATGAAGCTCTTGAGCACTAACTAATCCAGGCTCATAAAATTTATGGACCAAATGGAAGTTTAGGGATTCCTTGGGCATAGAATTATTCTTTTCAGGCCCAAGGAAATAACTACTGAAAAAAGAAACTCCCTGGAGTCTTCTATGGGGAAACTCAGACTCCCTAAATCTAATGTGAAATGTCAAGTAAGAACTACCTTAGGCTCGATAAAACAATAAGGTGGTGGTAGCCTAGGGATCTAATGGGCATTGAATTATTCTTTTCCGGGCCCACTGGAATAATTACGGAAAATAAACCCCCACGGAGCCTTCTTTTAGGACATTTCAAGCTCCTAAACGAGAAAGTTCCCCGTGGATTACCATCTCGGCTCGTTAAAATCCATGAGATGGTGGAATAGGTTCCGGCTACCACCCTCACAAAAGCGAGTGGCACTTTGTCAGAGAAATTGGAGGTTCTATGTTATGTTCTTCACAATAACCCGATTCCATGCTTCAATTACCTGAATTTGTCATCTTTGTACTGGACATTCACTATCGGACCAAAATCTTCTTTTGGCAATCCGTTTGTCTAGAAGCTACGACATGATCATGAATAATTTGCTGGGTACCAATGAACTATGCGAGATCTCTATTTTTCAACAATGAGTACAATCCTGGAATTGCGAAACCCTAAGCCTAAAAGTACGATTGATCTGGATATCACTACTTGTTGTAAATTTCTACTATTGACCATGATCATCATTCAGCAAAGGGAGCTCCAATTCAGAACAGTGACACCTGCTCCTGTATTGATAATATATGATGCTACTTCCATTCCCAATATCATTTAAGTGACAAAGGTATGTGCTTAATTTGCTTAATTTAGTTATAGGTAGTTTTTAATGATTATTACAAGTGCATGTTGTTTTACCACATGTTCCCTATGCCTCTACTCTCATTTGTTTGCCTTCCAAACCAATTATAATCCTACATCCCTGCTGCACCCACTTCACCCACCCAATCTCGCTACACTTCCAACTACAAATACCACAAGGCCCTGATCCTTCCTTGAGTCATGAAGCTAGACCTTCAAAAAGGTAGACTAGGAAAACGAAGAAGAAAAGCCTTGTCCCCCACGAAGAATTAATTGAAAATACCCCAACTCAACGAGGTCACAACTCCGGTTTGAGGAAGAACTCAATACATGCTAGTAAATCTCCGGCTCCCACTTCCGAGACCTGTCATACTAGAGAAAATGAAAGACTATAAGTATGGGTAAGTCCCCCTTGCACCTCATCCCCATATTTCGATACTCCCTCTCCCCTCACCTTCTCCTCAATTTCCTTCATCACCATCATCTTCCCATCGCGTTTCGGATCCCGGATGATATTTGCCCAAGATGTGCATGCTTTTACTCTTTACTCTCCCTTCCATAAGCCGGAACAACAAGGGTCCTTTTCCAAAGCAGTATGGGCCACATGCCGGATGAGTGTCATCCCCAACGAGTCAAAGAGTTCCAACAAAGATATCAGTCCTCAAGACGAAGAAAATTTCAAAATTAGATCGATAAGACTTGAGAAGAAAATCTCTAAAGTTGAGGAACGAAAGGCTCACGGGGTTTAAGACACTCGTTTTCAATATGTAAGTAAGGTAAATGATCAGTTAAGAGAAGAGAACCTTCGGTTATATGTACAGAAATGATGAGCTTCGAAGGGAAGGATCAAAGGTTGAAATCATGGAAAACATCTAAAATTCGGTTTACGAGAGAGGACAAGTGCTAGAAGATTAGCTACACAGATTCACAAAATGCTCACACCCTCATTCCGAGAAAAATTTGGAGAAGTTGGCCCAAACAACTAATTTTTGATCGGACAATGATGACTTGGAGGCATGAGGACATGCCTCGGATCAAGTGTGGGGAGATGTTGAGGCTACTTTTTTGTCTATTCCTCCTCACCTTTTTGACCTCATTTTGCCCAGTTTTGACATATATATACTTCCCTTTTTCCTCTCTTTAATCCCCTAATATGGCCAAACTTTCCATCGATTCTGGTTTAAAGGTAAAAAAGCGAGTACAAGTATAATTGTTTTTTACTATTTCTGTAGCTAGTTTAGGCATTTTTTTAGTAACATACTTATTTGTTAACTTACTACTATGGGCAAAAATGATGGATTTCTTGCGGGACACTGTTGATTAGCTCTTTGACTTGGAGGAAGATTATGTTCCTTCAACCATCTTGCGAGTTGATATGCCAGCATAGAAGCTCCAGCTCAAAGCCCTCGACTCATAAAAATTCGATGTTCCTTCCGACACCTCGACAAAGTCAAAGATTGAGGAAGGACCAGCTAGCCACTCTACGTATGGTGGAATTCGGTTGACTAAAATTAGGACCCTTTTTCTTATAGCGACATGTGGTTTGTAATAAAGAACTGATAGTGTAAATTTAGGACAGAGTTAATGTTGATTTCATGGATTCCATATCTATGGTTTCCAACGTCCTACCATGTAATGGAAACTGCTACTAATTTTTGCAACTTAAGAATGCCTATAAAGGCAGAGACTCGTATTTTGATAGGGAGGTTAATGTATTACGTTTTTCGGTTGTCAATGTAAATCGTGATTTCGTGTTCTAAAGAAAAATTTCGAATTCAAATGTTGATGCATTCTTGATTGACTAGGGGATTGTCGTGGATTTGATGAATCTCTGAACCAAATTGTTGTAGGTGTAAGTTAGTACTGTAATCAACGCTTTTCCCGAGGTGTGGCAAGGGCCCACCACAACCGGTTCAGCCCAAGTAGAACTAGCTAGAGGTAATTTCGTAGACACCGTTTGATTTAAATTTCTGATTGCAGAGTTAATTATTTTTTAAAATCGATTTGTGTCTTGGCTTGATTCACATTTCTTTGAAGTTCCCAAATATCGTTGATTTAAATTTATGATTGCAGAGTTAATTATTTTTTGAAATCGATTTGTGTCTTGGCTTGATTCACGTTTGTTGTAGTTTCCAAGTATCGTTGATTTAAATGTAAGATTGCAGAATTTATTATCTTTGGAAATCGATTTGTGTTTTGGTTTGATTCAGTTCTTTGTAGTACATGAGTATCATTTGATTTAAATGCCGGATGGCAAAAGACAGTTGTTTTTCAAAAATCGATCTTGAGATTTGGGTGATTCGTATTGTTTGTAGTGCCTCGGTATTAAATCCTCAATTGCATAGCTAGCGTTGTAGAAATCGATCTCGGCATTTGTGGAATGTTGTCGTAGTGGAACAATTGCGTATCTCAGGATTGAATTGGGAATGTCGTTGTGGATGTAAACGAGTCTGAACCCTTCCATATGGATGTGTTCCACCCTTCACCTTGACTGCATCATCCTCGAATTGAGCTTTTTCTGAAAACAGAGCTTGAGTACATATCCCATCGGCCCCTAGATAAACGAATTGTTGTGTGAAAGGCGAACTCTGGTTTGTACACATTTAAATTTTGATCCTTTTGTTGAATAGCAAAGGTTGAAACATGTGTGGCTAGATCGAATCCAGTAAAAAGAACATAGATTAGATTGCAAAGAGATTTGATGATTATTGCTTCTATGTGTGTTGAATAGTCCGAGTGCATTGAGTAACCGGTAGATGTGCATAGCTCGATTGATGGCCACAGTTCAATTGTTATAATGAGATGAATGTCATCGTCGAGTAAATGATTTTGTTTGGATCCTTTGCACTTGGTTTGAAGAAGCAGTAGTTTTCTGTTTTGCATTTGAGTTCTAGCTTATTATTACTTGAGACCAACATAGAAGTGTGAAGTTAGACTCATTAGAGAGTGATAGGGATAGATTCTTTTCGAGATCTCGACTGACAAGACACTAGGAGACCAGGGGTGTTGATTAGGTAAAAGAGAATAGATGATTCATAGAGTAATTACGAGCAGAAAAGTCTTCTCCATTTCCTTGGTATGATTAAATAGATGTCTGAGTTTTGCTTTGTCTTGCATGAGATTAGGGGTTTTGCAATAGGAAGTCAATTACAAAAGACTGATTGGAGCATTTGGGTCAAGTTGAATTAGCAAGATTTCTTGGTGTAAGTGTGTATTCCCTTAAGAACAGTAGTTTTTAATTAGCATTCCTCTTTGGATTGATGTTTGAAATGGTGTGTTAGGGTTTATAGCTTGGTGTAAGTTTCCACAATTCCAATCTACAAGAATAACGGTGACGAAATGATTAAACCCTTGCAACTCTGATTCAGAAAGTAACTATTCGTTGAAGATTGAAACATTCTTGCAAGTTCCGGAGGATGATTATATGATTACCGGTGATAATGCATGTGAGTCGGTCAACTCGTAAATTTCAAGAATTAAATCCATTTTTGTCTCTGTTTTTTATGTCTTGATGCAGCATGTGTTGATTGAATTAATAACATTATCCTGTTGCGTAAAAACCAGAGTGTCATTTGTTGTAGGAGTCTGAGTAACTTTTCCCAAGTATAGTTTGGAAGTTTGATAAGCTGTAATTCACAAACTGATCTCCGGAGAACAGTTGTGCATTCTGATAGCTTGAGTTTATTTCAGTTTTGGTTTGCAAAGTAGAGTTGTGAAATTAAAAACTTCGAAAGTAAGTAATACATATATAAATGGTTTGGCCAGGTATGAAATATTAATGGCTATCATGATTTGAAGTCTATGTGTGAAATTGATATTCAAACCAAAGTGTGATAGTGCACCTTTCCGCTTGACCCCGAGTATAATGAAATTGGCATGGAGTGTTGATATCGAGAGATAATTTCGGGATACCATTTGTAATTGCAAGTTTACTGTGTGAGTGTGGAATCATTTATAGGTTTACTCGGATTAGATAATTCCTTTCAAGTGTGACCTTCGAAGATCAAAATTAGGGTTTTTTTGAGATTTTTTACGCAAGCAGTGAGTTATTGTTGATTTGGTAATGGTTTTGATTTCAGACTTAATGTTGAGATAGATTGAATAAGGATTTCCAGTGTTCAAACTAGAATTTGTTGATTGTTCCTATTTTCATGAGGAGACGAATCGATCATATTTTCAAGAGTGTGTGTTTATAGATATTTTTGTGTGCCTCAATCTCTTGAAATCAAATAGCATAAGGAATCATGCGAAACTTCGAACACCTAAAAAGTCTGATCTTGAGAGTGCGGTACGGCTCGTGTTTACAAGTCGGATTGATTATATAAATATTGGTGAACGCACTTTGATAGCTGCTTTCACACAACAACTTTGGAGGAGCGGTCATGTCGTCCAGACTGAAATCTCGTGGCGATTATACGCTCCAAAAGCATGAATATGCGCGGGATAACCACGCTAATAGGTCACCAACTTTATCTCGAGCTCCATTCTCGCCACGATCAACGCGAGAAATTGGGTCAATAAGAGCGTCGACGAGGGCAAAGAAAGGAGATCCGAAATAAATTTGTGCGATTTTCTCCGACGATGAAAGGAAGAGATATGAGATCTTTTCGCCGGTAAAATTTTACTTGCCATACAGGAAGATATCGAATGTAGCATCTCATTGCCCATGTTATCTCGGCAAATGAAGGAAGAGATCCGGGAGAAAACTTGTCGTCGGTGGTATGCTTTCGTGTAGAGGCAGCTAGAGGTTGTGTTTGAGAAATGAAATAGGTTGTGGTAAATTACTGAGAGCCCCATGGCAGCGAGGCAAATCTTTAAGGATGAAACGTATTTTTAAGTTTAAAACATTGGCGACCTCGTCTAGTCCCTAATATGCAAACTGCATTTGATATATTTGTAAACTATTCAAATTTAAAATGATTTTTATATATACTATCTATATAACGTTGTGCGATTTTAAAAGTTATAATTTTATATTGTAAAATTTGGGCAAATCCATTTTTATAAAAAATGGAAATTGGTGAATATTTTTTTGGACATGGAAAATTAGCCCACACTGCGAATATTAGCTAAGAATTTTCCATGTTGTGAGCGCGGCATGAAAGAAAGCCTCGCTAGATCGATCACGGTCCGGGTAGATTTGTATCGTGAAATTTCTCTGTGATGCCGTAGATCCACCATTTTTACGCTAGAATGACTCGAATTTTTTTAGTATCATCGAGATGAATAATCAAATAATAAAAGCACACCTTAACGAGAGCAACAAGATCGATGGTTCTAATTACTCGAACTGGAAGTTCAAAATGCAGGTGGTGCTAGTAGCTACGCAGTGCCCGGATGATTGCAAATGGGGATGCCGAACCAAAGCCAACAAAGGCAGGGAGTCGGTTTAGCCGTCAAAAAATTCAAGACGCGGGAGAAGAGAGAGAGACTGAGCTCAAATACGACATTGAAGATGTCATTGAAAGAGCCTGTATCATACCGCATATCGAGAGAATGCAAATATGCAAGCAAAATTTGGATGATGTTGAAGGATCTATATGAGATCAAGAATAAAAATCATCTCTTGTTCTTGAAGAAACAGAATCCCTCTCCATAAAGATGAAGGGGAATGAAATAGTTGTTTGCTTTCGTATCACTGCGATCAAAGATCCTAAAGAAAAATTGGCTAGCATATCGCTGAGATGAGTCCTGGAACACTAATTTGTTCACAATTACCATGAATACGTATGGCGAAAGATTACCAAATTTTTGTCATTGGGATAAGTGCAAGGGAGAAAGCCCCAAAAGTTTGAAGAATTCACAAGAATATTAATGCAAGAATAAAGAAAATAAAATTGGACTCTAAAACGCAGGTGCGCATCTTGCGTTAATGAGAAAAGAATAAAATTCTTCGCAGCAAAAAGGAAATTCATCATAGAAAAATCGAGGAAATCCACGAGAAAATACCAAATCAATTTCAAGGTATGTATCCAAATAGAAACAACTCTGTAGCTCGTTAAAAATGCTTTTATTGCGGAAAAATCGGTACTACATGTTTAATCATTGCGGTGAAAACAAAAATTGATGAAGGACAACGAGAGACATAAAATACATGCGAGTGTCATTTTCGCAGCGATGATGACCATGTTCAAGAATTTCGCAGTTGTTCATGGTGACACAGGTGAGAAATGTCAAGGAAGAAATCTAATATGTGGATTTGGGAGTATCCACACGCGAGACCGAGAACATACAATGGTTTAAAGATTTTAAAGAAACCAAAAACGGAAAGTACAATCAAATCTACCTTGGCGATGACAAAGGTTATCATATCAAAGGGTACAAGAACATTCCTATTATTTTTCCCGATGGCATATGACGTACATATCTAGTAAATTTAATGTATGTACCCATAGTTACAAAAGAATCCGATTTATGTACCCATAATTACAGCATCAAAATCTCAAAGGTACAATTCCTTTAAATATAATCTCCTTATATTAAAGATTTGTTGGATTGCAGTATGAAGATTATTTCTTCGAGAATTAGCGCAAATAGGTTTGTACAAATTAAATGTGAAGACAACACGCATCACACTGCTTTGACGGCGATCGATTTTGACTACAAAATATACTATCGCACCGAGACTCGTCACATCAACTTCAACGATGCCGTTGTTACTTAAGAAAAAAAGGAAATGGTAGGAGGTCTTCCAACTTTAAAACAAGTGCATAATGATTGTGAAGCTTGTGCCTTAGGAAAGATGCATAGAGAATAATTCCTTGTTCGAGTAGAAAAGAAAAAGAGAGATATACTTGAATTAGTGCACCTTGACCTATGTGGACCCCACGTAGACCCATGCAAACAAAGTCATTAGGAGGTGCTGCTCGTATTTTCTATTGTTTTTTGATGACCGGTGTGAACTAAATTTTTCTTGGGCATATTTCCCTAGTAATAAAATCCATACGTGAACACTTTAAGCCAGAGTTTAGAACCCATGTGATTAAAAAAGCAACCAAGGAAGTGACCATAAATATTCATCAGCTTCGATCGAGGAGAGGAGAATACGGGAAAGGTCTGAAACCTACGAAGTATTGTAAAAGACCATGGAATATTGCAAAGCAATTCGTCAATACATACTCCTCGTGCATAATTAAGTAGCGGAAAGGAAGAACGGAACACTGGTGTAGTGTGCCTTCCGCAGCATGCCGAAAGGTAAGGGCATTTCAAATGGTTTTTGGGCTAAAGCATCGAATAAAGAAATTGCTTGAAAAATAGGAATCCTACAAAAATACTCGAAGTTTAAAACTCCTTTTGAAGCATTATATGGATTCAAGCTTGTAGTAAAATATTTGACAATATTTAGGTCTTAAGCCTACTGCCCATATTCCAAAGGAATACATAAGAAAAATTGGGTCAAAAAGCCATCGGATGCACCTTTGTAGGGTATTGTTCACAATTTAAATCTTATAGATTTTTACTCCCTCTACATCAATCATCCTTTTTTCAATAGAGATTTCTGTGTTCTATGAGCAAGCTTTAAGGATGAAAGCTGATAAAAGCAATGAGGAATGAGATATACCTGATGGAAGGCAGTGATGCATGAGTATGAAAACCATGCAAAATAGAAAAAGGCGAGTAAATAGAAAGTTCGAAACAACGATTGAGATCTGAGTCCTAGAGGAAATTCGCGAACGGGTTGGAAGCCACACCAATCGCTCGAGAGAATATTAGGTAGGAAGAACTCAATTTCCGCTAGATGATAGGGAAAATGCCTTTATAACTAGTGTGATGAATCTTGTAGAACCTTCTAGTTATAGAGAATCCAATCAAATTAGTGAATGGAAAGAAGCTATGGAACATGAATATGAATCTATTCTTTACACTGCGGGATCTAGTTGAATTACCTCAAAGGGAAACAAACCATACGCTGTAAATGGTTGCTTATTGCAAACCCAAGCTTAATCCGGACGGAAGTATAGATAAATTAAAAATCTAGATTAGTAGAAAAGGGGTATTGACAAAAAGAGGGTATTGACTATGAGGAAACCTTCGCCCACCGTAGCTATACTAAATACTATCGAAATGATGATTGCTTTAGATACTATAAAACAATGGATGATTTACCAACTAGATGTAAATTATGCATTTTTTAATGGGGAGTTGAAAGAGGGAGGTTTACGTAGAGCAACTCCGAGATTTCTCCAAAAATGGAAAGGAACATTTAGTCCGAAGATTAAAGAAAGCCTTATATGGACTAAAACAAGCACTTAGGTCATGGTATGAAAAAGATAGATTCATTTTTCTACAACACGCGACAATAGAAGTAAACACGACCCTAATCGCGCATACTGCTTGAAATATGAAAAAGAGGTGTGGTGCGAGTAAACCAACAGATCCCGGTTTTCGGTTCTCCAATCTCAATATTTGTGTAAAATGCATCCAAATTTTCTCGCCCAATCAACTTCACACCTCACGCTTAAACTCAACATGTTCTTCTCGTAGTGCGGACATGAAAATTAAAATATATCCGAGAGCTTTAATATCTCAAATCTCGCGAGATTTAAGAGATATTAATTTCGAGGTTTATTATATGTATGTGATACCTCATACAATGCAGATCAGCATTCACTTCTCTTTTCGTGGGAGCTCTACTCTCAACCAATGGTCAATGTCATATTCATGACGCATCCATGATATGAGCCAACCATACCATATAGACCTTCTCCATTAACTACTGCTACTCCCCACAAGCATATACAATTTTCTTTTATATGCGCACCGGAATATATCAATATATATGTATCATGACCTTCCTCTCGCTATCTGAAAGCGCTATGGCAGCAACCCAACAAACGTTGGACCTCACTTAGCGCAAAGATCTCGACCTCGCTCGAGTTAACATTGTGGTTCGCATTCAATTAAGAGGAAACCGCCCATTCACTTTATAACGGGGACCTTATATGATGTTGGGCTACACATATAAAATCGTGTCAATGTAAACACACGTCATACCTTTGTTGAACCCGCAACCTTAGCAACGATCAATATATATATGCACGTTCCCAACGCTAATGGACCTTCCCCATCCAACGTACTGGTAGCATGTCGCATTTCTTCGAATGATCCGACGTTCATCGATGGATATCACGCAGACTAGATACATGGGCTTTAGTTCGCGATGAGAGTGGTTTCTCCAAACAACTTAGGTCGCGTGTTAGCCTATGGCATAGATCACGTTCGAAGTGGAAATACGACTTACCATTTTAGATTGACACGAAATCCATGGTTTTGCCTCTTGAACCCGCCATTACTTGTTTATTCCTTCGTGGTTCCGCTCCCATTACTCTAGGTTACGTCTTAAAGTTTCAACGCCAAATACTCCACTTTCTCTCTTCGTTGAAAACTCGCTTTAGTCAATACACAACTTCGTGCCTCTTGCCTATTCCAACAATACACGACTCGTTTCATTATGTAGACTGAAACGCCGAGAATGGGAAATCGATTCCAATCGATTTCCATCGGTTCGATTCAACCCGAGACCCAACTTGAAAATTAAGCTCAGAGGCAATCAAATCAGCTCCACTGTATTATAGTCACCCTTACAAAGTTCATACAATCGCGGTGGTTCGATTTATATTGAATCTTCTAGCCTTCGTCCTAAGAAGCACCTCAGTAGAATACAACTATTCATCCCAGAGCTCGTCGCACTCCTCGCGAAGACGATAGCCATGCGGTCGCGCAGAGCTCGGCCGGTCAATCGCTCACGAGCGCTGGCTCGCGCTGCCCGTAGCCGGTCGTGGCTCGAGCGGCCGGTGAGGGACGACGAGGATGACGGCACCCGGCTGCCACATGCGGCCTCCTCCCGACTCGCGCGACATCCAGTGTGCACACGCCTCGACTTCTGCGCACGCGCGCGACCCGAGGAGGATGATGAGTCTCTGTGTCGTGCAGCAGGATCATGGAAGAAGTTCCCAACCCTCTCGAGAAGAATGGCGGCCTACCTTAAGTCGTGTCTGAGCGTGCTCACCTCTTACTCCCGGCTGATCTTGTGGCGTTATCTAGTTTGCATATGTTTTGGAACTTTTCATACGGTGTGTGTGTTTCGGTTTCAATCTCAAAACAAGACATGCGCCTGGTTTCCCATTTTGGGTAGCTGTGATACCGTCACTTCTTATGGACCGGTTTCCCCATCTCGCGGGCGTACCCTTTATTTTCTATTAAGATCTTGGCACTTCCCTCCCGTAATTAGTTTGCCAAATTCGGAGGACTAGCATTGTAATGTTTTTGCCGTGTATAATATAATAGAAATAGACTAAATTAGACGGGAGCTTTATGATTATTATTATTAATGTACAAATATTATTAGTAGTAAAACTAACTATTACTACTTAATATTATTATCGATATTAATAATATAAGCATTATCAATTATATTAATTAGTCTTCTTTACATAACATCTCTTTATTTTACCACTTAAAACCAAAATCAAATCTTACTTTAACTTTAATTATTATAAATTTAAATTAATTTAAATACCAATTAAAAAATTTAATACTAAATTTAAATTAAAATTAAATAAAGCAAATAAAAACTCTCCACATTCCAAACTCTCTATCACAAAATAAACAGTATCCTTTTTTCTCATTCATTATCTATTTAATAATTTATCCAAACTATTTTTAACTCTTCATTAATTACTAATTCGTTTACCTAATAAAAACTAAAATCTTTCCTCATTAAGCAATTTATTAATTAAAAAAAGCGGAAAATTTCAGAGCAATACATCATTTTAGAAAAACTAAAAAATATATTTAAAAATAACAAAAATTTAAAAGAGGATATTACAATTTGATAAAAATATACAAAATTCCAAAAGCTCTCGTACTATGTTCTTGATTATAAAAAGACATTTTAAATATTAAGTTAAATATTAAATTTTTCGAACTCACTACATTACTTTATTTAAAGCAATTTTTCACTGATAAATGGTTCTCTTCTTGAGACAACTTAAATCTTCCCATTATGCACCTCATTACCATTTTCTTTCCGCTCTTACACACACCGCTAGACGCTTCGAGAATAATACACGCACAAACGCTTCCTCTTCTCTTCGTGAAAACCAAAATCTTCCTCGTTCTCCCCCATATAAAATGTTTAATATTTTTCAAAACAATATTTATTTAGGCAATTTTCCTCTCGATTTACCCACAAATTCCTACGTCTTTTAGAGAAAACTAAAATTGTCATTATCCAATATATGACATGTATTCAAAGTGGACGCCGCCATGATTGAAAAAATAAAGGAAAATCAAATGAGAGGAATTGTAACAACAATTAATGGTTGGAAAACTACAATGTATACACAGAATCTGAGTCAATTTATCGTAAATGCGTGTTGCTAGTCTTTTTTCGGTTTTCTCGATTTTCTAAAATTGTTTCTAACATATTCACGTTGTAGTAATTAAGAAATTTCGTCGGCTGACGTTTCTATGATGTCCCAATTCAATTTAGTGCACCTTTCTATAAAAATGTCGCAAATGGCGACGGATGGAAGTGGAATTTCTGTAGGAAACCCACCAAATAATGCACATGGTTATTCATTGTTCATTGAACTTTGAACAAAGTAAAAAGTATAAATTTATAGATGGTATTTTAGTAGGGGTGAATAGATAATTTGTTGAAGTTATTTTGGTAAAGTTTAAGATTTAATTTTATAGGTAACCAAATATAGTTAATATAGAAATTCTGGTTTATAGATAAAATATGTCACAGTAATTGAGAAGTTGTAGCTCTCGAGGTGAGTGTCGCACTTGGAGATTACACTCACGCGAGGAGATCACTCTCCCAACGTTCACTCTACATTCATGAATGAAAAATTACATCA
The DNA here is from genome assembly GCA_034641835.2 of Pinus albicaulis. NCBI lineage: Eukaryota > Viridiplantae > Streptophyta > Pinopsida > Pinales > Pinaceae > Pinus > Pinus albicaulis. Next base: position 276,582,727 of record CM076583.1, read on the forward strand.
TTAAGTACATCACCAAAAATCGTGTGAAGTCGCAAACAAACTCCTCAAACTCTTAGGAACAAATCATAAACTAAGGAGATACGTTACAACTTGTGTAACCTTTTCTCCATTAATACAAAATAATATAATTATTTTCAACTCTTAATGGAAAAAGGATTATCCGAACTCCCAAGCATCTCTCTAAACATGTGAAACTTTACATCGTGCAAGAGGCTTAGTAAAAATGTCCGGCTCACATTGTCACAAGTTTCTACGATATTCAACGGTACTTTCTTTTGACTGTAGTTTCTCTCTAACAAAATGGAACTAAGTGTCTATATGTTTGGTGTTTTTTATGAAACACTAGATTGTATGCTAATTTAATAGTGCTGCGCTCATGTACCGCTTTTTGATGGAGAGTAGAATTCTTCTGCTCTTCTCCTCGCATCATTGAGAAAGCCTTCTCCAACTGTGATCGCTTTCACACGTTGGCCGGCATTACGCTACTGATGGCAGTGCGAGCTTCACATGAAGAGCATGAATGCTACGGTACTTTTAGCTGCTATGCCGCTCCATGCTATGACACGATCCCATAGCCGAACGTGTAACACCATGATAAACTCTTCGATCATCCGGTGTTAGCTCGCGACCGAATCCGAAAAACTTGCTAGAATACCATCAAATGTGTTAGTGTAGTAAATGCGTAATTAACGCGTACTCACAAAGATACCTCAACACGCTTTTCTTTGCTTACCAAGTGACTTTCAAGCGGTTTTGACATGAATTGGCTCAACACACTACCGCAGTATGCCAAAGTCCGGAGCGGTTGTTGTGAGATACTACTGCGAAACTCCCAACCGGTTAATACTTTCGTACATAGTGGCATCCACCTCCTTAGTGCCATCGTCACCACACAACTTAAGAATACATTCACTGATGGTGTCGCCGTGTTGGACCTACACCGATCCATACCGAAACTTTTTCCACGGATTTACGGCATACTTTCCTTGGGTAAGAAAAGTTTGCCCGCATCTCTCCATACTTCCAATCCCGAACGAGCATGGAGACTTCGAGATCTTTCATTTCAAAAACTTGTGCCATCGGCCTTTTTGATTTCTTTGATTAAATTATCTCCGCATTTCCCGTTATAATCATGTGATCTACATACAAAAAGAAAACAGAGTCAATCGCTACTTATTGTGCTTGGTATACAAATTTGGGTCATTCAAACTCCTGATGAAACCATGCTCTAAAAAGCAGTGAATCAATCTTTTCGTACCAAGACACGGGTGCTTGCTTTAAGCCATATAGTGCCTTTTTCAATGCGCAAACAAGATGTTCCCTGTCTCACGCTTTACAAACCCATACACTCGGTTGTACTAAGTAAATTTCTTCTTTTAATTCACCATTTAAAAATGCGATTTGACATCAAGTTGGTGTAGCTCCCAATTATGTTTAGTTGCTAAAGAAATAAAGCATTCTCGATAGTGTTTAACTTTTGCTACAGGTACAGAGTATCATCAAAATCTATACCTTCGTGCGTGAGTACCTTTGCAACCGGCCCGGCTTTTTAGTTTTTACTATGCTTCCATGCGCATCTCATTTTTGGTTTTAAAACGATACCTATTTACATCCTATAGGTGTATTTATCTTTAGGCAATTCAACTCAAATCCCAAGTATTATTTCTACGACAGATTCTATCTCTTCATTCATTGCAGCCCTCCATCCCTCGCATTAACTAGCTTCTTTGTAATTAGTGGGCTCTACAATGTTCAAACTCTTTTGACATCAAAAGCATAGTCTTTCAATCTAGCCGGTTTTTGAGTCTTCCTACTTGATCTCCTTGGTAAGGGACTTACCCCAAATTTGTTTTCTTCGGATCTCAATTGGGCATGCATCATCACCTTCTTGCTGTTCTTCTTCTCGCTTTTCTTTTTGCTCTCGTTTCTATTACTCCTCTCGTTCATCCTGCTGCTTTTCATCCATCGGCAATGGAATATGCCAACAATCATCACCAATGTCATCTTTCCCTTCTTGAACCCACGTTCATGAAACACTACATCGCTATGCAAATATCTTATGAGACTCGAGATTGGAACAACTTATATGCTTTAAATTGCGTGCCATAACCAACAAAGATGCATTTGCTGTACCTTTAGGGTCTAATTTCTTTCTATCAACTTTGGGTATATGGGCAAATGCTTTTGACCCAAATACTCTTAGATGATTCTATCGCTGGTTTGAGTCCATATAGTAGCTCGAAAAGGAGTTTTGAAGCCATGATGTCCGGTAGGACTACGATTTCTTTAAATATACGTAGCGAGTATTAATAGCTTCAGCCCACTATTAGATAGACCCTTACCTTGTAACATGCTCGTGCGCACTCCACTAAAGTTCGTTCTTACGCCCTGCCACTCCACTCTGCTGTGGTGTGTGTGCACTCAGAGCCTGTTGAACAATCCGCGAGATTTGCGCATCTGCATGAATTTCCCCCTAGCTTGTATTCTCCCCTTGATGAGATCGGGAGAATTTTTAAAACTTTTTCCAAAGCTCGTTTTTCCACCAAGGTTTTAAATTCTATAAAATACTAGAAAAGTCCGACTCTTTTTACTCGAGAAAATAAACCCATGAATATCTAGATGCGTCATCGGTGAACACGTAAAGTAATATGCTCCACCTAGCGACCTAGTCTACATAGGTCCGCATATGTCGGTAAAGAGCACTAGTTCTAGAATGTCTCTTTCCCTTCCCTTCCTATCATGCACGAGGAAATTGTTCTCTATGAATTTTACCTAAGGCACATCCATCACAATTTAATTGAGTATTATGAAAGACAAGGAGTCCCTCGACCATACTTCTTCTGCTCGCAATAACATGAGTTCCCTACAAATTCAAATGACCGAATCTCTCGATGCCGAAAGTTGTTCGAGCTTTGTCGATCCACCCGCAACCATGGCTCGTTGTGGTATACTCTTTACATCCAATCACGTACAGGCTTCCCAACGCGCACGCCTGTGCAAGAATTTCTTTCCCGCAATCCCTTATGACACAATGATTCTTGAAGAATTCAACTTGCATATCTTGATCGACTATCATGGATCAAGGTATATATGAGATTTTTCTTAATTCCCGGTACATATAACACATACTTTTAAGACGGCAGCGGTTCTCACTCATTTGGTAACTTTACTTGGAATAGGCCCATAACCTCGAATCTCTGCCTCTCCATTACTGGTCATCTCCCGATAAATCTCTATCCATATGTACTTTCTTCAATATTTTTCAAAACATTCCTTTTTACCTATCTTGTGAGAGGATGCACGGAATCGACATACCGCATGTCGTCCTCATTGGATGCTTTGAAAGGGCACAGGCCGCCTATGAACGATCGAAATTCCTGGCCTGAAATCTTCATCTTCTTCAACATCTTCTTCAACATCTTCTTCAACAAAAATATCCTGCGTAGCACAAGCTATACGCTAATTTTTTCTTTTGCATCATTTGCCTACTTCTTAAGGCATTCCATCTCGTATATGACCCTTCTTTCCACAACAATAACATCTTTTTACGTGGACGACGTACGCACGTACCTTTATACCGACTCTCCGCAATGTACTCTCCTTCGACTGCACGCGGCTCGGTGGATCGTTGTTGTGTGGCCGCCTCCTCTACGAATGATCGTCGTTTCACCATTGAGAGCGAGATCATCGCTCTTGGAGTTTCAAATTTTGTCGCCGGCTCCTCTTCTTGGCAGCAAGATCGATCGGATCTTCAAATGCGGCGCTTTCTCCCTCGTCGCGATCCGATGATGAACATTTTATATTCATCTCTCATCCCATTCAACGTGATTGTGACAAGATCGGTGTCGAACACCTTCTCTCCGATGTCTCCCAATCGCGTCTTTCACATCTTTGGACTCGCGCGATGAATGTGTAGCAGTTAGCCTCTCACTTTGCGTCCATCTTCTTCATTGAAAACGTGCTCTTGATTTTGGAGTGCCATAATTTGACTTGTGTTCGAGATCCACGTCTGATTTTTTATGGTCCGCGCATCCTCCGCCAGGGCGTTTTACGAGCCTCTAATATGTGGGATAATATTGTCCCCGAGGGACATCTTCAGCAAAACTTTCGCCTTGTTTTCTCTCTTATCCCATTCTTGCTGTGTATTCGCACTGTGTTTGACGCCCTCTCGCTCATCACTAGTAGCTTATCGACCATGCATTCGCACCCTCAAGCAAGGTACTGAATCTTAAACTTCCAATTCGTGAGAGTTAGATCCATCGAGTTTTCCCGAGACTCGTGGAGATATGATTCCATAGTGTTACTCATTTCCGAGCGATCTAAAATTAAATGAATCTGCAACGCGATTCGAGGAGATGAATACTCGCTAGGATCTTTCACAAACCCGAATGCCGGCCAGCTTACTCTGCATCGAAGTTCTCCTCTGATCCACCCACTATATCTTCGATTCGCATCCAAAGCAATATCTAACAACCTGCAAGCTAATCTCACTCCAATGAGCAAATCCATTGTTTTTCAATATAGCCACAAACGCGATCATTGGAGAGGCCTCTCCCCGACGGAGTCCGCAGCTTCTCCGATCCGCACCAGCGCCACACAACCGTCCGGCGAAGGTGAGGCTTCCCGCGGATCTTCCCGCAAGAAGGTGATTGGCGCCTTCCCGAGCGCGAAAAATCCGGCGCCCAAATGAGATCGATGCAAGGCAAAATCGATGCCGAGTTTTCCGTTGGCCCTCGCGCGATCCCGTGATTTCCGCACGTTGAGCACCCAGCGCAGGCGCGAACGGACGTGCCGCCTGCGCTTCCCGGCGCAGCTATCGCACGAAAGCAGCGCCAATGCCCCTACTGCTGCGAAAAATTAAAAAATCATCCGAGTTCATGAGCCGGAGTGTTACTTGCGATCCACCCGATCGCCTGAGCACAAAGCTCTGCGTGACCACACGGCTCTCGTGTACACGCGGCCACAAAGGGCACTTTTAGCCATGAAGGCGATTTAGCCACAAAGCGATACAAAGATCGAGGAGCTACACCCACCGGAGCCTCCGATACCAAGATAAAAGCAGGCACAGAATTGAAAAAGAAGCCGTAGCTCCCGTGGCGTGCGCACCGAGGACTACACTCAGAAAATTGATAGATCACTCTCCGTTCACTCTACATTCATGAATGAAAAATTACATCATTAAGTACATCACCGTAAATCGAGGAAGTTGCGAAACAAAGCTCCCTAAACTCTAGGAACAAATCCTAAACTAAGGAGATATAAGCTACAACTTGTGTGGCCTTTTTCTCTCACTAATACAAAATAATATAATTATTTTCCAACTTTTTATATATTAATACAAAAAAATTTTAGTTTGATTTTGATAAAAACCGGCCAAAATTATTGAAAATTTAGATGCCGATTGTAAGGAAAAATCAAAATTAAAATTGTAAAGCTTTTAAATTTTGAATATTTAAAAATAAAGTTTCAAAATTTTAAGTGCTTTAAAGATTTTTGAATAAATTTATTTCTACCATTAAAAAAAGGAGTTGTCTCAATGAGATCGGAGGAATTGCCTCGATGGCCAAAATTGGTTTGAATTTAGGTATAAAAAAATGAATAAATTTTACAGTAACAATGTTTGAATCATGATTTTGATGGCGGAAATGGATCTGAGAACCATAAAAAACCTCGTAGGGAACCCAAAATAGTAAGAGGATTTGAAAAGTTATAATGTGGATTTAAAAATCCACAAGCTCGATTTCTTCTTAAAATCTTACAAAAATTTCCATGATTTTCTAAGGCGAGAAAGGCAAGTGTACCAGTTAGACTCACGGGGTAAAAATGCGAAGATGAGCGGTAACACTTTTGGTGGAGAATCGGAGGCGAGAGCTTTTTCCTCAATAGTTCGGCCAAACCTTTCGTAAAAAGTTCGTACCAACTATTCGAGAGTTTGGTCGAACCTCGCTTCCGTCGTTTACATTGATGACGTACTAACGACGATGGCAAAAAGATTTTTGGCCGCAAATTGGACTTTTAAAATAGTTCGGTCGATACTCCTTATTTTTATAAATATATTTCCCACAAACATCGCGCATTTCTTGTTCACATTTGTCCTCACGCGTTTGTGTCTCTGCTCCTTGCTTGCGTGCTATCTTCTGCTACGCCACGACGAGAAGAGTGTTGCATATGTGCTTGAGCGTTTATGTCTTGTTCGGCCCGCTGCTCTGTTGTTTTTCTCATCGTCTCGTGCGCACCGTGTCTTGTTCATTGATTTTTTGTTGATTTGGAGTTGCGTCACCACGAGGAGGGGAGTTTTGTTGATTTTTAGCCAGTGCGACGCTCGCGGTAAATTTTTGTTGATTCTATTTGATTCTATGCAATTGCGTGCTTGCTTTTATTTTTTTGTAATTTTATTTATTTTTATTTTTATTGTAATTTATTTATTTATTTTTATATTTTTTTATTTTTTTATTTATTTTTTTTCCGCAAGAATTCTGGTTGCCTTCCACGACGTCTTCAGAGGATCGCCTGAGTTTATCTCGCTGCAATTTCTTGCAACTTTCCGGATATGTATCATAAGCATGTGAATTTCCTATATCTCGTAATTGCGCAAATATAAATTCAATTTCTATGCCTACTATCTATGTTTGTATATATGTACATATTATTTAGAACTCTTAGGTGTTTAATGTCATACAATCCTTGTAGGTGTACTTTAAAATATCGTGTCTCGTCCTTTCCCCTCTAGACTTCTCCCGATCGCGTAAATTATATAATTAGACATCAAGCAAATTGTTCACTATGTGGAAAAACAAAAGGAGTTTTGTTATTTTTAAACATATATTAAAAATCCCTTAATATATTGTCAGTCAGGTTACCTGTAAATACTTCCGGTTTATATAAATGTACTGCCAGTATCAAATAGTTATAATTTTAATATCATACAATCCTTTGTAAAAACAAAATATCGCATTCCGCCTTCCCTGCTGAAACTTCTTACATCGATCGCATAAATAATATAACTCAGACACCAAGTAAAATGTTCTACCGTGATGGAAAAACATATCGACATCTTCAGGAGGAATCCGGGAACTTAGGCATATGTCCGCATGCTACCTCCAAGAGTCACTCTTGTTCCTACTGAGTTACGGATATTTTCATTAAAAGACTTTGTAAACATGGGATAAAAAGTTTGCAAAAAATATAACATAAAACCGATTCCAAGCGCCCAAAAAACTCCAAAAAATATGGTACTGTATGACAACGGATGTCTCTTCGACTAAAAATTACCAATCCAAGCTCCCATGCCATTCCTAATTCACTTGCCGCTCTATCCGAAATTACAACAAACATATGGCCCTTGCGCTAAAACCTACCAGCACGAGCTCCCATACCATTTGAGTCAGAGCGTCAGTACAGACACAACCTCCTAAAATCCTGCGCGACCCTTCTTAGATAAATTGTCCGCTCGGGCAATTTTTTTCATGAGAGATATGTTTGAAATGTAAGGAGGTGAAACTAGACCTCAATTTGTTTGATGTGATCCAACCATGACTAAATATTTCCCGAGGAGTTCGGTGTGTTTTCCTTGTTGCGTGATCAATCGGTACATTTTTGAATCTATGCGGTAAACCCACATTTTCTCGCGTCAAACGATTTGATTGGAAAAACCGTCGGCCAAGCTCCGTCGTAAGACCGAGGACTTCACCCCTCATGTTTGTTCCGGATCACTCCGTTAACGGTCAGTCTTATAGTGGTAGGCTGGAGATAACATGAGCCAAGCACACCACACCCACACCTAGAGTGTTGTGAAGACCCATCAAAATATCGCGTAAAAACACACACTTTTCAATATATCTCCCATTTTAATTTTGTTGATGTGATCCAACCATGACTCAGTAGATTGCTCGTGTTCCTTGGTGTGTTTCCCTTGTCGAGGTGATCATTCAGTACTCTGAAATCTCTCGTGACCCAAGATGCTGACGTCTGATTTGATTGGCAAACCACGACAGAAGCTCCACAGAGCGCGAGGACTTCACCCCTCATGTTTGTTCCCGGATCCTCCGTGCCAATAAATCTTATAGTGGTAGCTAGGAGATAACACGAGCCAAGCACCACACCCACACCTAGAGTGTTGTGAAGATCCATCAAAATATCCAGGAAAATACACATACTTTCGATATATCTCCCATTTTAATTTTTTTGATGTGATCCAACCATGATCTGTAGATTGCCGTAGGGTTCGGTGTGTTTCCCTTGTTAAGGTGATCGATCACGGTACTCTGAATCTCTCGTAAACCCACATTTTCTCGATACGAGATTTGATCGCAAACCTGCCAACAAGCTCCATAGAGCCGAGGACTTCACCCCTCATGTTTGTTCCGGATCCTTTCGTGCCAATAAATCTTATAGTGGTAGCTAGGAGATAACATGGAGCCAAGCACCACACCCACACCTAGAGTGTTGTGAAGCCCCATCGAAAATATCCAGGAAAAACACATTAGCCATAAAAAGTTTCCCACGTGGAAACAAAAAAATAATTTGATACAAAAGCATAGGTTTTCAATCTTATATAGTTAACTTGTTTTGCAAAAGACAGATTCTTAATAAAATGAGAAAATATTCAATGTAAAACACATGTACATTAACATATAATTGCTTGATATTTTTTCCCGTCTTTCCAGACTTATTCCATCCTTCTAGAAATATCCCTTTTTAATGGAAGCAAATATATCCATAGTGATCCTAACGATATTTTTTCACTCAACAAATATTCCATTTTGGAATTATATATCTCAAAACTATGCTCATTGAATTTATGCATCTATATCTTTTTAAACTACTTGAAACTATTTTATTTCAAGCACAGGAATCTGTTCCGATATATCTCCCATTTTAATGGGGTCAATCAAATTTCAGAAAAAAACACATTAGCCATAAAAAGCTCCCACTGAAACCAAAAGTGATTTTATACAAAACATAGGTTTTAACCTTATGTAGGTAATTGCTTCAAAAATATTCTTAATTTAAAATATATATTCAATGTAAAACACATGCATTAACATATAATTGTGATAATTTCTTCTTCCAAAATTAGTGGACATACTTTTATAAAAATCCCTTTTAATGAAGGAGATATATCCATAGTGATCCACTCGATATTTGTTCACAAACAACTATTCCATTTTGGACTTTTACATCTGCAAAACCATGCCTCACTGAATTTGATGCATCTATATTTTTAAACTACTTGAAACTATTTTATTACACCATAGGAATCATTTCCATATATCTCACATTTCTAATGGGGTCTATCACATTTTTGAGAAAAACACATTAACCATAAAATTTTCCTATTGAAAACCAAAAGTAATTTGATATAAAACATAGGTTTTAACCTTATATAGTTAATTGTTTTCAAAGTATATTTTTAATAAAATGAAGTATTCAATGTAAAACACATGCACATTAACATATAATTGTGATATTTTCCCTTCTTTCCAACTTAGTGGACATCCTTATAGAAAATCCCCTTTTAACTTGAGCTGAGATATATCCATAGTCATCCATAATATTTGTTCACAAACAACTCTTCCATTTTGGACTTTTTATATCTCAAAACTATGCTCATTGAATTTATGCATCTATATTTTTAAACTTACTTGAAACTATTTTATTACACCTATAGGAATCATTTCGACATATCTCCCATTTTAATGGGATCTCATCACATTTCAAGGAAAACACATTATGCCATAAAAGTTTCCCATTGAAACCAAAAATAATTTGATACAAAACATAGGTTTAAATCCTTATATATAGTTGACTGCTCAAATAAATTTTCAATAAAATGAAAAATATTCAATGTAAAACACATGCATATTAACATATAATTGTGATATTTCCCCTTCTTTCCAACTTAGTGGACATCCTTCTAAGAAAAATACCTTTTAATGAAGTAGATATATCCATAGTGATCCACCGATATTTTTTCACAAACAAATCTTCATTTTGGACTTTCATATCTCAAAACTATGCTCATTGAATTTATGCATCTATATTTTTTAACTACTTGAAACTATATTTTTACACTATAAAAGGAATCATTTTCGATATATCTCCCATTTTACAATGGGGTCTATCACATTTCGAGAAAAATACATTAGCCATAAAAGTTTCCCATTGAAATCAAAATTAATTTGATACAAAACATGGAGTTTTAACCTTATATAGTTAATTGATCAAATAGATTTTGTAATAAAATGAAAAATTATTCGATGTAAAACACATGCACATTAACATATAATTGTGATATTTTCCCCTTCTTTCCAACTTAGTGGAAAATCCTTCTAGAAAAATCCCTTTTAATGCAGCAGATATATCCATAGTGATCCACCGATATTTTTTCTACCTACAACTATTTCATTTTGGATTTATATATCTCAAAACTATGTTCATTGAATTTATGCATCTATATCTTTAAACTACTCAACTATTTTTTATTTCACCATAGGAATCATTTGCTGATATATCTCCCATTTTAATGGGATACACATCACATTTCGAGAAAAGCACATTAGCCATAAAAGTTTCCCATTTAAACCAAAAGTGATTTGATATAAAACATAGGTTTTAACCTTACATAGTAGAATTGTTTCAAATATATTCTTAATAGAATGAAAAATATTCAATGTAAAACACATACATTAATGGTATATAATTGTGATATTTTTCCCTTCTTTCCAACTTAGTGGACATCCTACTAGAAAAATCCCTTTTAATGAAACAAATATATCCATAATTATCCACCGAGTATTTGTTCACCAACAACTATTCCATTTTGGACTTATATATCTCAAAACAATGCTCATTTTCTCCCAAAAATGTTTTTTTGCACTACCCACCGAAAACCGTGTGTGGGGAATTTTTTGTCACATATGAAACCCTAAAGGTGGGGGTACTTTCCGTCCATTTTATTCCCACCACTATGCTTAGAAAAAAATATATAGTGCATATGGGTATTCACATAAAGAATATAACACATGTACCAAACATCCAATAATTCTACTTAATGTGACCATCAATGTTGCAATGGTTAGGATTATTCCTACTACCCTCGCATGGATGTATAGTGGCTATTTTATTATTATCCTTCTATTTTCAGTTCTTATTCCCCTCCTTCAAAGCTTCTTGGTGCTATTTTTTCTTCAAACCACTGAAGTACCATTTATTTTGGCCTAGATGGTTTCTAGATAATGTGCGTATACACATGGAATATATTTTCCTTAGCTTGGAAAGAATCACTTGTTTTTGTAGATGGTTATATAGACCCAAAATGTACTTAAGGAGTACATTTGGGCTCTTGGGAAAGATATCCAATAATATGACCATATTTTTGAACTCTTATAAACCCTTATTTCTACGTAAAGTAGTGTGAGTAATTCCACGGGTCCTCTACACACTTCATAGGTATAATTGGGACAGGTAGTGTTAATGTCTACAAGTTCTATAGGCAGAGTCTGTAAAGAGCCAAGTGGCCTCTGGATCTCATATTTTATGAAAGGTCACATATCTAGTAAATGCCCCTACAGTCAATCTTTGGAATAGATCTAAATAGAAGTTCTTCATTTTAATATCCATAAAACACAACCACATTAAGGAAAATTGTGTACATGTGTCATTTCTCCCATAAATTCTTAGGCAAATTTTTTAAAGTATACATGTCATGTTGGCTTTCTCCCATTAACTTTAAAGCATTTTTTTTGTAAGTGCATAAAATAATTTTGCAAACCATGTAAATGTCATTTCTCTCAAGCTTTAAGGCCTAAAAATTGAACCTTAAGTCGCTGAACTCTCATAGAATTTTGAACTTCCATAGGATTTTAGTCTGTCTGTTGAGTGTTAACTTCTACAAGTTCTAAAGGCAGATTCTGTAAAGGGCCAGGTAACCTCTAGATCTCATCTTTTCTCGAATTTGAAATATCCACTAAATACCCCTATAGTCAATCTCTGTAACAGATCTAAATATAAGTTCTTCATTTTAATATCCATAAACCTGAACCACTTTAAGGCAAACTATTTACATGTTTCATTTCTCCCATAAATTCTTAGGCAAATTTTTTAAAGCATACATGTCATGTTGGCTTTCTCCAATTAACTTAAAGCATGTTTTTTGTAAGTGCATAAAATAATTTTGCAAACCATGTAAATGTCATTTCTCTCAAGCTATAAGGCCTAAAAATTGAACCTAAAGTGGCTGAACTCTCATAGAATTTTTAACTTCCATAGGATTTTAGTTTGTCTGTTGAGTGTTAACTTCTACAAGTTCTAAAGGCAAAGCCTGTAAAGGGCCAGGTAGCCTCTGGATCTCTCTTAGGCAAAGTTTTTAAAGCATACATGTCATGTTGGATTTCTCCCATTAACTTTAAAGCATGTTTTTATAAGTGCATAAAATAATTTTTCAAACCATGTAAATGTCAGTTCTCCCACAAACTAAAGGCTTTATCTCATTAATTCAAAGCAAACTTTAAGGCCTAAAAATTGAACCTAAAGTGGCTGAACTCTCATAGGATTTTGAACTTCCATAAGATTTTAGTCTTTCTATTGAGTGTTAACTTCTGCAAGTTCTAAAGGTAGAGTTTTTAAAGGGCCAGGTAACCTCTGGATCTCATCAATCTCATATTTTCTCGGGGGGGACATATCAGGTAAATGCTGCAAATGGTCAATCTACGGAACATATCTAAAATAAAATTTCTTCATTTTAATATCCATAAAACACTATCGATCTCCCATCCTTTCTTAAGGAATGTTATTGAACTAGATGTTATTTATGCCATAAATTTTAAGGAAAACTTTCATGCAAACCATGCATGAACCATGTATATGTGTCATAAATCTCCCTTAAACTCTAGGCAATGCAATCTTTAACGAATCTCATTTCTAGATGTGAATTATACCATAAACCTTAAGTCAAAATTTAAGATAAACCATGCACATTTCATTTATCTCATGCACATGTGTCATTTCTCCCATGCATTTGCAATAAATGTCAATTTAATATATATTTTTATTGAATTTGTTTTTTTTTAGGGATAAGAAAACCATTAAATATGGTTGAAAAATGGAAATTATGCATAGAAGTTTCTTGCTATCCCAATCCAGGGAAAGCAGTGATTACATATGTGCTTTCCAATATTGTGACTAGCAAAGTCGTCCAAAGGAAAATGAATATACCGGGAAGAACAACAAACAACGAGGCATATTATATTGGATTGATAGAAGGCTTGGGAACAACTATGGAGTATGGATCAAATGGAATTGTAGTTTTCACCAATTCTAAACTTGTGTGCAACCAGATGAATGGCGCGTGCCAAGTTAAGAAGGAGAGGCTAAAAGAACTACATGGAATAGCAAACAATATTGTTAGCCAATTTCAATTTTTTAGTATAAGGCATTGTACAAATGTGAATAAGATGTCTACTGATCTATTGCGTGGGGCAATGCCAATTCATTATTCATCTATCAAAGATGAATTATAATTATACAGAGAAATGCAAATGCAAGATTCATCTCTCAAAGATGAATTGGTTTTGAGATGCTCTTCTTCAAAAATTCAAGATTCATCTCTCAAAGATGAATTAGTGTTGAGACACTCTCCTTCAAAATTTATTGATGGACATTGTAACATATCTTGGATATGTGTGTGTTTTGTACTTATAAATGCGTCTTTTTTAATGACCATGTGATTTTTTCAATTATATACCAAGTGTGCTCCCACCACACCATGTAAAGCACAACTTGGTGAACTTCACATTTGCAACAAGTGGTGAACTTCACATTTTTATGAAATTAAAATGCGGGGACTTCAACAAATTTTTGTTTAAATGGAGTTTCACTTCTTTTTTAATGACAATGTGTTTTTTTCAATTTTATACCAAGTGTGCCCCCACCATGTAAAGTGCAATTTGGTGAACTTATCATTTTTATAATATTTTTTTGCTTAAATTGAGTTTCACACATCAATTAGTGCTTTGAAAGTTGTGTTTTACATAATTTGTGTACACTAAATTACATTAATTTTCTGAAATTTATTTTGAATTTATTTTAAATTAGTCATTTAAAAAAATAATTGTAAATGTTCATCGTAGATATATATATCATGGAGGATGAACGACAAAGATCAACAATATCCCATATCTCTACGAGAGAGGGGGATCAGGGATTGAGTGATGTTCATGGTATTTAAATATAATCTTAAATCTCCATACATATACATACATGTGTGTACATGTGGAATTGATTTTTTATCAACTTTGTAAGTTAAATTAGTTGTTAATAAGTTTCATTTTTTATTTTTTAGGAGCTAAGAGGAGAAGGGTCTCTACTCCATCAATGGAGCATGCCCATGGTTCACCTAGTCGTGGTATGGTTCACGCAATTTAATCAATGAATATGTACATGTATTTATATGTATGAATGTATTTTTCAATTGATTATAAATTCGTATTTGTTTATGAAGATTCTCTCTCGTCTCGAGAGGTTGGTGGTGGTTCAAATCCCCTTAGAGGGCCATCAATAAGTGCTAGCAGGTTGCGTGAAGGTGGTGATATTTATTCCCCCGGAGGCCAATCAACGGATGGTCATGTTGGTTCTCAACAATTTCAGGGTGGGGAAGATGCTAGCCAACCATATCAATGTTGCCATCAATTTGAATATTTTTTCATTCAATTTGTACAAATTTGTTTACATGTGTTTTTTATAATATAAATTTTTTTATATATTGATGCAGAGGCTGAAAATGCTCCAAATGTTGGTCAAAAAAGACGTAGGGAAAAACGCTTCATTCAAGAAGAAGGTTGTCCACCCACCACGACTTATCCGACTGACATTTCTGATATACCATGGGAAAGAAACATGTAGCAATGCACCTTAGTAAGGTGTCAACAACTTCATGCAAAATTATAGAGAGATCTCATGTCTTTGACTCTACCTACTGAGAGTCAACGAAGCTTGGAAATAGTTACACATTCTTTAGGCCAACTAGTAGATGTGTACCAAAAGCTTGGGCCAACCACAGATACTTTTGTGGATGTCATGAGAAAACGAAAGGAAACAGTGATGGGTCTCGATAAATGGGAGGTTGTTAAAGAAAGAGTTACAACAACAATGGCAAATTCTATGTTTAATTTCAAAGAAGGGCTGAAAAGAAAGATGTTGAAGGTGCAATATTTCAAGCACCCTGATATAGCTTACTATTTGTATGATAGACACCTTGCGGCTTATAGAATACTCCCATGGAACGAAGAGGTTCCACTTTATTTCGCAAAATTATTTTATGCGGAATTGTTTTTGCAAATGAAACCCAATTACAATGACCTTCCCTATGAATTTTTTGGTCTTGGGAAAGGTCGATTGTGTGACTGTAGGGGCGCTAGGCGTGATGCTGAGTTGCCTCGTCCTGAGCCACCATTGGTTAGTCGACCTGTTTGTGTTGAAATTTTGCGTTCAGAGATGGAAGCCACTTCTCAAATTAGTCGAGAAGCAAGGGATGCCATCATCGACAATGTTCAGGGTGGATTGGGTGGAGTCGATGTTTGTCTGAATCGACAAAGAGCACGTGAGAATGCACGCGCCAATTTTGTGTATTATACAAATGAAGATATTGACAAGATGAGTGTTAAAGATCTCAAAACATATACGCAGAATTGTTGCAATGGTTGGCATGACCTAATCGTTCATGAGGAAGAGGGCATGGGAATGGTATGTGTTAATGGTTAGGGTTCAATTATTTTAACACATACATACAATTTGTAATTAATACATACATTTATTTGTATGTACATTAATTTAACAAAAATGTATCATTATATGTTAACACCATTTCCAGTTGTCACGCTTGATGAATGACGAAAATGTTAATATCACGTTCAGAGCCTCTGGTTCAAACAATCAAGGTGGGTCTTACCATCAAGATATGTTAGCAAATGTTAGTGTTTTTTAAACTTGATATTTTTAAAATAAATAATTATACACACATGTGCATTTTCATGTATATATAATAAAATGTTTTAACAGATTTTGATTCCGTTCGATGTTTTTGGGATGGTGGTACCTTCTTCTTCCTTGGGATATGTACCTTCTACTTCCTTAGGAGATGTGCCAAATTCACAACAAGTATGGACAATTTTTCACTTTTAAAATTTATGTTTTTAAGTTATATATTCCACCTCAAAAAGTTCCATTAAAAAATGAGATATATCTATATCTTGAGTTATTTTAAATTTTTTGAATTTTAGGTTTTTGGAGATTTTCTTTCTGAACCACTCTTAGGAGATGTGCCAAATCTGACAGCACACGTATTCAATTTTTCACTTATATATATATATATATATATATATATATATATATATATGTTTTTAAGTTATAAGTTATAAATTGAAGCTTAAAAGTTTTATTATAAATTGAGATCTAGAGATTTTGAGTTATTTTAAATTTTTTGAATTTGAGGTTTTTGGAGATTTTCTTTTGGAGCCTCTCTTAGGAGATGTGCCAAATCCACCAGCAGAAGTATTCAATTTTTCACTTAAATATATATGTTTTTAAGTTATAATTTATAAATTGAAGTTTAAAAGTTTTATTATAAATTGAGATCTTGATCTTGAGTTATTTTATACTTTTAAATTTTTTGAATTTTAGGTTTCTATAGAGGATTTTTTTTCTCCACAAACTCTAGCGATGGAGATAGGAACATCAACACCATTTCAACCATTTGAACAAGTTGTCTAACATTTTTTTTAATATTATTGAAAATAAGTTTATATATATGCCTTTTCATTTGAAATATATATATATATATATATATATATATATATAGTACAGTTTACTGTTGGAGATGTTTTCCCGTGGGAGAAGTTGTAGCAGACGAGCAACAAATGGAGAGATTATATTTTCAATAGATTTCTAGTCTTAAATTTACTTTTTTATATATTATCTAGATGCAGTCATATATAACTTGATACTTGATACTTGTGAGATCTACAAATTTTGGACATATTTTATGTGAACTACATTTGGTACATGTGAATGTGATATATAATGTTTTTAAAACTTAAGTTTTGGATGGTTGAACTACATTTGGCATGTGAAGTAATGTTGTGTTATAATTTGTTTTGTTTTTAAAACTTAAGTTTTGGATGGTCAAGAACTACATTTGGCATATGTGAAGTAATGTTGTGATCTATATTAATGTTTTGATTTTGAAAAACTTGAAAGTTTTTGATAGTTGAACTACATTTGGCATGTGAAGTAATGTTGTGATCTATATTAATGTTTTTCTTTTCAACTACATTTTCCATGTGAAGTAATGTTGTGTTATAATTTGTTTTGTTTTTAAAACTTAAGTTTTGGATGGTTGAACTACATTTGGCATGTGAAGTAATGTTGTGATCTATAATTTTTTGTTAAAAATTAAAACTTAAGTTTTGGATGGTTGATCTACATTTGGCATGTGATATAATGTTAAATGTTTTTATTGGATAGTTGAACTACAATTGGCATGGCATGTGAAGTAATGTTGTGATATAATCAAAAAGTTTTTATAACTCAAGTTTTTGATGGTTGAACTACATTTGGCATGTGATTATGATATTATGTTTTGTTTTTAAAATTCAAGTTGACATTTTCCATACAAAAAAAAATTCACATGAATATACGTACATGTAGAAATGATTTTACACATGTTTGAATATATATATTAAAACGATTGGTACGATATATATATATATATATATATCTAAAAATAGTCATAAGATTCTAGGTTTTGTTAGATGTGTTGAAAACAATCATAAAATTTTAAAAATGCAATCTATAATGTATATATATCTAGTACGTGCAACATTTTTCATCAATGCATGTATAGAAAAGCTACTTTCAGTTAATTCCATTCTAGAACATATATATCCAGTACGTGCAACATTTTTCATCAATGCACATAGAAAAGCTATTTGAATACTTAATTGCTTTCTAGAACATATATATCCAATACTTCAACATTTTTCATCAATGCCAATAGAATTTAGTTACTTTTCATCAATGCCTATAGAATATATCTACTTTCAGTTAATTGCATCTAGAACATATATATTCAATACGTGAAACATTTTTCGTCAATGCACATGAGAAAACTACTTGAACAATTAATTGCATTATAGAACATTTATATATCCAATACGTGCAACATTTTTCATCATTGCACATAGAAAAACTACTTTCAGTTAATTGCTTAGAACATATCTAACCATTGGACAGACAAATTTTGTACTATTTTCTATCAGGAATAGAAATGTGGGTCAAATCCCACCAAAAGTCGGAGAAGTGCTCCGAGTCTCTTGTCTGAAAGGAATCTTCGTACAAAACTATACTGTGGATTATTTATTTACATTGTGGATAATTTTTACCAGAAAAGTGCATGAGAAAAACTGGTCACATTCAGTCCATGTATATATCCACTACATGCAACATTTTTCATCAATGCACATAGTAAAACTACTTGAACAGTTAATTGCATTCTAGAACATATATATATATATATATATATATATATATCCAATACATGCAACATTTTTCATCAATGCATGTATAGAAAAGCTACTTTCAGTTGATACTAGTGTGCATGTACCAACACAATTTGTACATGTGCAAACACTTGCACAGATAACATAACAAGGTAGCTCAATTTTTAGTTGAGTTCTGGAAGTTCTAAAACATGAATCCAAAGCTAAGAAATTGTTGGGCAGTTCAATCAAGGAAATTCCAATGGAATGTCATCTTCAATGATCCGTTCATGATTAGATTTTGACATTTTCCATTTCTTAATTTTCTTTTTTTTCTTTGATTGAACCTCTATCAACTTTATGCGTGCTGCACACACCAAGTGACTATATTGACAACTTATGACATCAGGTTCATAGTCTTCAAAGTAAACAAAATCCCCACTTTGACTAGTTTGTTTGAAAAAATAACCTTTCAGTATAATAGATCCTCTTTCATATGGAAACCCGTGATCATTATAATTTTCTAATAATTTCATTTTTCATTCAGTGCAACGCATCAAATAATACTTTACATTTTCATTGTTGTTAGTAGGTTCAATTACAGCAAAAACATCTCCTACACAATAAAACAAACTTTTAACAAACTTGTGTATTTAAATTTATTTCTACATCTTTATCATTTGAAAGCAATTCAAATGTTACCTTCTCTAACAAGATCAGAAACTTGATCACCATCGGATGATATTGTAGTCTCCTCTGATTTCATTTCTTCAAACATTGCAATAGAAATTTTTCCCTTTGTATTTAGCTCTATATGTTTCCAATCTTTTACCTACATTTTGTTTTCACAAACATCATTGGATTATGTGTTGTCTATGTAAACATGAAAATAAAAAGAATATTTTCTTTTATCCAATGAAAACACATTTTTGGACAACTTTGTTTTAATTGAATGCAATTTTCGAGTCCCTTTTATTGTTTCAACGTCATTTCCAATTGATCTATCTACATCTTCGATCCCAATATGCCAAAAAAACCTTTATATGGAAAATTCAAAGAAGAATGTAAATATGATATCAAAATACCATCAAAGATAATCATTGTGATAAATGTACATTGTTTAAACTTAGATATCCAATAAAAATTAAATTGAATGTACCCTCGCACTTCCCTTGATCGGTTAGTCTCATGGATTAGATCAGTGATGCACCATTGAACAACTTCTTTAGCATCCAAAAGTCGGCTTGCAGAGGGGTTCATTTGATATCTTCAAAGTTCTCGCTTTATGCATGCCCCCACACCATCATTTTCTCCTTTTACATGGCCAGTCTCAAAGAAATTCCAACAATGTTTAATGCAGGTTTTCTTATGAAGACAACACAACCAAAAGAATGATCGTGCAGATTTGAATTGGCCTGCGCATCCATCTGACCATATCCAATGTTCATTGAATGTTATTCCACGAATTTTCAAGGAGTCATAAGTCTTTCCAAAAAAATGTTGTACAAAATATGTATCATGTGTACGATCGTCACTGATATAAAAGTGATATTCTTTAATAACATGTCGATTTTCACTGGTGCTTTCTATATGATCGACGTTTTGTTCAACATGTCTCTATAAAATATGGACGAGCATGGAGACTTGGTCAAAATGGTAGTATTCACTATGAATTTCTTTTTGTGGAACAAATGTGTAGTTTTCTGCAAAATCAATTACTAACAAAATGGTCCCTGGCGGAAAAACTTCACGGGATTTTTTGAATTGCAAGCCTTGCCATCGAGCTCTATGGGAATGCTTGGTGTATTTATAAATTTATGCATCAAACTTTCTCAAAAAATCTATCACAAAAATTTATTCTTCTTGTAATTCAATTCTTTTAGCACTATTTGAATCTTGAATCGATATATGGATATATTCATATCTCTTCCATTTCACTTTCATGTTGGACAATGATTGATCATTTATATCAATACGATATTTGTTTTGAAATTTAGTCAAATTTCCACAATCATCGCATTTTTTTTTACCACCAACACATTTCTTTTCGTAAAATAATTCATCACTTTCTCTTTCACATAGAATTTGAGATATGAAATCACAGATAGTGGAAGGAGGAGGTGAATCTTTCCAAAATGTTCTACTAAAATTAAGGAATGTGTCATAATATAACTCAAATTCCACATGATAACGATAACAACAAGTGTCGTGTACGGTGATAGGTTTTACATACCATGGTTTTTGTTGAACAAAAGCACTGATTGAGATATGGATTTCAAAATTCTCTTCTTTGAACTTGTTGAACAACTCTATTTGAGTGGTTTCCAAGAAATGTTTTTCATGTTGTTCGTACTGATTTCGTGTTATTCTTCTTCACATTACATCCCTTGCATTTGGCAAAACATGTGAATTTTTCTTCCAATATTCATATATTGTTTTTGTAACATTTTCTCCAAGTCTAGATTTGTATGGTTTCTTACAAATAAGTCTCCAACAAGCGAGTTCATCATTTACATCTATTTGCAACTGAAATTTCCGATGTTTGTGCAAAGTTTTTCGTGAGGTTCCTAATGCTCGTGCCATAGATTTTACCAAGAAATTCTCTTTAGTACTTGATGAAACCACTACCATATGTATTGCCCTATGTACAACTGAAACATTTTTCTATCTATATCTTCTAATTGAATTTATAGCATTATTTATATTTTGTATCACATTTTCCTTTATTTTTTCATCTTTTGTTAATTTTCAAATACCCAATAAAGTCGTAGCTTCTTTTAATTTCCTTAATGATAGGAGACATTTCAACATTTGGGCTTGAAACGTCACATTTTCCTTTATGAAGTACGTAACCAAAATGCGTTTAACACGATATCGTATAA
This sequence comes from Pinus albicaulis, assembly GCA_034641835.2. Classification (NCBI taxonomy): domain Eukaryota; kingdom Viridiplantae; phylum Streptophyta; class Pinopsida; order Pinales; family Pinaceae; genus Pinus; species Pinus albicaulis. The sequence continues at coordinate 276,604,142 of CM076583.1, forward strand.
CATGGTCAGCTCTTTTATCTCCATATGTGTGAGTGTCAACATTTTTTAACATCTCATCATCGACATTTATTTCATGTGTACATATTCGAATGAATAGTACATAATAAGTTTACATATTCAATAAATAACTAAACTAATAAATATGTATAATTTCAATAATACGTGCATGTTTTCAACATACATATATATATATATACCTTGTGATTCAATTTCTTCACTTGAATTTCTTTCAACATTTTCACCATCTTCAATCATTGGTTCAATATCTCTTTCACTTTCTCTTTCAAAATTTTGTATCTCATCATCAATTTTTTGAGGAATATTTCTCTCTGTTTACACTGCAAAATATTTTTCAAATTAGTTCATCAAATGAAAATTAAGCTTCACATTTTACATTAGGAAAATTTTAAATATATCAAATTCATAATATTTACATTTACATACCTACTTCAACTTCTAGTTGAGGTTGATTTTCCCCTTCAATATTTGAGAGTGCTTCTATCTTTCTTTTGCGAGATTGTTTCGTCTATTCTCTACGTTCCTCAAGGTTCCTTTTTCGATCATATTTTCTCGTACAATTCCTTCGATTTCCCATGATAATAGAGTATGAAGCTCTAAAAATTTCCTTCAAAAATTTAGGCAAAAAATCAATTAAAAAAACATCACAAAAGATTTAATTTAAAAAAAACACTCATTTTAAAAATTTTGCAAAAAATACATACTTTAATCCAAAACACACACTTTAAAAAATCTAAGAAAAAAATGTCTTATAAAAATGAAACGAAGCTCAAAAATTTCATTCCAAGTCCTACAAAAAAATTTCATTTAAAAAGTTAGACAAAAACTCATTTTAAAAAATCATTATAAAATATTTACTTCAACCCAAAACACGTACTCTAAAAAAATGTCACTTCAAAAAATGCCTCCAAAAAATGACCATTGAAAATTAATTCCAACTTCTTAAAAAATGCTACTTTAAAAAATACTTCAAAAAAGCCTCTAAAAAATATCACTTTAAAAAATACTTCCAAAACATGTCCAAAAAATGTCCTTTGAATATTAAGCCTAAAAAGAGTCCTTTCGAAATTAAGCCTAAAAAGAGTCCTTTGAAAATTAAGTCCATATACATACCTTCAAAAACAATAAAAATTAAGCCCAAATCCATACCTTCAAAAAAAATGAAGCCCAAAAACCATCCAAAAAAAGTATCACATACCTCCAAGAAATGTCCTTTGAATGTGCCTCCAAGAAAATTCCTTAAACCCAAAACAATCCTTTGCAAAAATGTCCTTTGAATGTACCTCCAAGAAAAGTCCTTAAACCCAAAATAATTATTTGCAAAATCAGACCAAGACCTTTGTAAAATCAGACCAAAATATGCGAAAATAATGAAAATGTTTTTTTGGAGGGGGTTCGTGGTATTTTCCGGCCTACGGAAAATTGGGTAAAAGTTCAGCCGAACTTTTATGTCGTTAGACTTGACGGGCCATTGGCACAAAAAATAATTCGGCCGGACTTTTTTTAAGAGTTCGGCCGAACTAACACGTCAGCAATTACGCAGAACCAAGATCTGAATACATATCTTCAACTTTGGACTAATTAAACTCCATGAAACATTCTGAATTAAGTGTCGGAACGAAGAAAAGAATTTTCATAATTTAATCTACTTTCAGGAAATATAACTTTTATGGAATTTCATAAATATTTACCAATTTTAATTAATTTTGTAATAAAATGGTTGTAAACAATTTCTGAAGGTCATTATGATTCAGTGAAATCATAATTCTGTATCTTCCAAAAATACATTGTAAAAAATTTTGAAAAATAATGATGCATTACATTGGTCCATCGTCTCTAATGGGTAGTTTTTAGATTTTTAGTTTATATCTTATATGTTAAGAAATTTCTTGTGTCGCGAAACATATTCAAAATATGCAATTTTTTCATATTGGACCAGTTCAAAAAATTCTAGTAATTATGATATACATCCGTTGGCTTTGTAAATATGACGAAACCGAAGTATACTCTGTCTAGATTGTTGTAACACATTTTTTTTCTCAAAAACACAAAGTTTCAAAGAATACAACATTCCGTATTAACATGACTTCTTATGAATCCTTTGATTGTTAAAAGACATACACTCAAAGAAACGCTGAGTTGACATATCAAACGTGTATAAAAAATTCCAAAAAATAAGGTAATAGAAAGGTAATAAAATTTCGACAACTTTTATTTTTATAGCAAAATGAAATTCTAAACGAGAAAAATTGTTTTGGCATGTAGAAAGTTGAAGAACAAAAAAAATGAAATTTTTTTTCTCAAAAAAAGAGGAAAAAAAGTGTAACCCAACTTCACATTTTCACCCAGTACGGCTTTAAAAGAAATTGAACATTACACGGTCAAAAAAATTTTAAAACAATTAGCTGCTAAGAAGTCACACTCTTTGCACGTGAAATTGTCTCGTCGATATTTGAACACTTAATCGTTGGGAAGTCACACTACATATGAAATTGTGTTTTCGATATTTGAACATGGAGTTGTCTTGAGTGTGACTTTTTGGAGTTTCGGGTGCCGCAATACGGTGAAAAAATTTGAGCTAAAATCTTGATTTTTGTTATTTAAAGCGGTTTTTTACACTACATCCGGATTCAACACCCTAAAAAATCCTAGGACACTTCCATTGTGCAAGGTTACCCATCAAACTTCTATTTTCAATGAATTTCTGCTAGATTTTAGAGAGATTAGACCATAAGAATCATAGTAAAATTCTTCAAAAATTTGCACCAAAGACTACTTGTTTCAACATGGCAATGTCGGATGGGAAAATCACTTAGTCCGGTCAAAAGTGTGGCCTCGGTATACCACAACTTTATATGCATTTCTAAATGTATTTATTCATGAATTTATACCTCTATTTATACAATTCTATTTAGCTCAACAACCCGGTGTTGCCAATTAGCGTTGCCTCGCGCAATAAATTTCAATGGATAAGGGATGGTTGTTATGGTATTCTTTGACCTTTGTCTTTGTATTCTTTATCTTTCATCCGTTGAGGAAGAATAAGACTTATTGCAAGCTTCCTCTGGGACCTATAGGATGGCCGATTGTGGGAAAATTTGTTCCGGTTGAGTAACAAACCCCACGAATCTCTCTTCCACCTCGCTCACAAGTACAACCCTCTCATGTGTGTCCCTCTTGGAATGAAAAATACAATGGTGGTACCTTCTCCTGCCATGTCCAAACAATTTTTCATGATCCATGACCATGTCCTCGCAGTCGGGAGTCCCATACAATCAATCCGGTGTCTTTCTTACCTGGGGTAAGTATGTCGGTGTCTACGGAAATATTCCCGGGGTAAGTATGTCGAGGGATCTACTTTGGAAATATTCGGGATGGATCGGTGTAAGGTTGCGACAGTACCATTACGGTAGAACATTAAACTTCAGAGTGAGGATGGCTCTAAAGAGGTAGATGCGACACTCTATCGACGATTGGTTGGGAGTTTGATATACTTAACCACTACTAGACCAAATTTGGCTTATTCGAGCTAGTGTTCTAAGTCAATATATGTCCAAGCCACTTGACGAGTCACTCTGGATTGTAGCAAACGGCGTTCTAAGGTATCTACACGAAACCGTAGATTATGTTATTATTTATATTGATTCTTCTAATGTTAGATTAACAGGGTTTACATATTCTGGCTAGGGTTGGAAATGTAGACGACCAAAAATCCATAACAATCTATGCATTCAACATTATATCCGGGGTGATTACATGGAGTAGTAAGAAACATAACACGCTTCCCTTGTCCTCGGCGGAAGCGCAGTACCAAGTAATGTGGGCGAGCAACATGTGAGGCGGTTTGCTGCGAGAGACTTCTCCAGGATGTCGGGGAAGAACAGAAATGATGTAACAACTATCATATGTGATAACTAGAGCTCAATAAAGCCGGCTAATAATCCGGTGTTCCACAAAAACACTAAGGACATTGATACGCAATTCCACTTTTTCAAGAAGAATGTTCAATCTAAAGAAATACATCTTTTATATTGTAAAACTTGTGATAATATTGTCGACATTTTCACTAAGCCTCTTGGAAAAATTAAGTTTCAAATTTTTAGCCAGCATTTTAGGTATATTTGTGAACCCCTTCTCCATTAAGGTGGGGGTGTTAAAAGATAATGTAAAATACTTAATTTGTGAGAGTTGGTTCATGAAACCTTAGGATAGAAATTAATTTTTATTTCTTAGGGTATGGTTCTAACTCCCCTACATATTTGTATGCTATATATTGGTTGAGTTGTATTGAGAATGTAGAGTGTTCACGTAGATTGATTCTCCTGGTTCAGTCTCTCCATTGTAGAGTTGACACTATTTTTTATTAATGAATTCAATCCATCATATTTTATCGATTATCATATTATATGTGAATTTTCCTAGAGAACTCTCTCGAATGTGCACTTGTGACACACAACATTCAATTCATAGTAGAGTTTCGACACTAGTGAAGTGTCACTTGATCCATCATTCAAAGCATAGGGCACTACAAGGAAAATACCCCTCTAGTGGAGGTTATAAAGGAGGTTTTTAGTGTTATGAAATTAGCCAAAATTGTCAAAAAAATTGCTACAACATCCATTTAGTAGTGTTTCGGAGGTTTTGGCGGAGCTTTTAACGGAAATTCAACATAACTAAAAAAACTAAGCGGTCGGATGTTATTACGGATGTTTTTTCATCGGTGCGCTACTAAGGTTTCAACGCACCGGTGCGTGTCATCTATATGGTGGTCCCGGGGGAGGTCGAAGGTTCCCCGCACGGGCCCTCAAGCTATAAAAGCGCACCGGGTGCGGTGTTGGTGATACAACGCACGAGCGCCATACCAATTGGTCTTGGGATTTGTGCGGTGCCCATAGATGGTCGTAACACACTAGTACATAGACATATAGAAACACACCCGAGTCTACCCTTGTATCGGACAAAGCGCACTTTCGATATTTATAATGGTATTGGTATTTGTGTGGTGCCCATACATCGTACAAATTCAACGGTGTGCATTATCGTACAAACGCACGAGATTTTTAATTGGTTTTTGGTATTTGTGTGGTGCCCATAGGTCGTAGAAATGCACCGATGCGCTATAGCATACAAAAGCACAGATGTAGAGTAACTAACACACACCGGTGTTTACTTTGTATTTTTTAGAAACATCGACCTATGACGAGTGCAATTATTGTGATTTTTCTAAATTCATTATTCATCAAAAAGTCGATACATCTTATAACAATATTCATATTATGGTAGATTGGAGATTTATGTGGTGTGGTTTTTTCGGGTGTAAGACTCGGAATAACCACAGTTGTCATTTTTAGTCTATGTTTCGAGTACGGATCTATACCCATCATCGGGACAACTCTGTTAAGAAGAGAAGATCATAGGTTCATAAATAGAGGGTGAAAAGGAAAAATGAAACAATGAACTGGGCGCTTAATAAGCATAAATTGATTAATATATTATTTCCTATTTTATTTATATTTATAATATTTACTACCTTAAAATTTTTGTAATTTTTAGTTTTTTATTAAAATATTTGTGATTTTTTAACCTTGCTAATATTTAAAAATTAGAGGATAATGCCGATAATAATATATATTATAAAAGGGGGCTGATTAAATTAAAATTTATGAGGATAATGCTAATATATATAGGGGGTAAATTTTTTTGATTTATTAATACCTAATATTTTAATTTATAATTATTTACTAAGTAGTGATATTAAAAAAAATTATTTATGGTTTCTTTAGGTTCTTAATATAAAATTAGGATTATATGTTTTTGATACTATATATTGCGGTAGGATTATATTTAATTAATTATAAGGGTCTAATTCTCATTGTTTTATTAAAGTAGTTATATTAAAATTATTTTACTTTATTAATGTTTTAAAAAGTGGGGGAAGGAGGTTAGTATAAATTAAGAAGGTAACTAAAGGGTAATTTTTAATGAATATATTAAGGAGGGCCATAAATATAAGTAGGAATAGAGGGGTATATTTAATTAGCATTATTGGAGGGGTTCAATTTTCATAGAATTTAGAGGGTTCATTAAGGTGAAGTGAGGCTTGACTACGGGGTTAAAAAATAAGGGGAAGAAAAGAAAGAGAGGGAGGGTAAAGGTAGGTCGAGGAGAGTATTTTAATAGAGGAGAAGAAAGTTGACGAGGCTGGAGGGGGCAACAAGAAATGATGAAGGGTACAAGGGGGTTGAAGGTGAAGGTACGATTAGAGGGTTAGAACACGGTGAGGGACACCGAAAAGAGGGCGAAGGGTAAGGTGATGACATATAGCAATAGAGAGGGGAGCTTATTAGCGAGAAAGACTATGGGTCCAATTTACCAGTTGATCTCTAGGCCTCCATCTCTATTAAGGTTGTGGGGGTGTTTGATGATTTCAAGGGCTTCACGTACTTTGCGTTTAAAATGATGTTTCTCATTGGTAATGACCCATCTGCATCTTCAAGGCATATGTGGTGATGAGTTTTCTATCGGAGTGTTACTTGCTAATGCCGAGGTTTTAGTTCTTCCTAAATTGATGTACTGCCCCATGTACTTTAAACCTTATTTTGAAGGTCCCACACAATTTCCCCAATATAGCAATCTCACGCATGAACAATTAATTCTGTAAACCCCTTTTTGTTGGAGGTGGTCGGAGTCATCTTTGACGCATTTCATCCTTTTTTCTAATGGTTATTAGAGGTTTGAAGGATGTTTTAATGTTTTTCTTGGCTATAAATTTGGCCATCTTGTACTGCTGACCCCTTGGATATAGGGGAGGTATGCTTTCGAAGTTGCGGAATAGTTAGTTGAAGTTTTTATTATTATTTTTGGATCCTCGCTTTTTTGGATATCTCTGTTAATGTCTCTCTTACTATATCCCGGAGTTCATGAACGATCTTTTTAGATGTTCTATTTCTTCCTCAATATGAGTATCATTCGATATTCTAAACGCTCTTGTAAAAAGTGTCGAGTAGAACCCCTATCTTCACGGGGAAGGGTAGTGATGCGAATTAGCATGTAGGTAATTGTACGTATGGGATTTCTTCCTAAACGCCTTGTGTCCAAGGGTTCTGTCCTCATTCCTCGAGAGTAGAATGTCAAGGAAAGGGATCTGATTGTTTAATTCTCCTTCCTTTTATAATATATATTATTATCGGCATTATCCTCTAATTTTAAATATTAGCAAGGTTAAAAAAATCACAAATATTTTAATAAAAAAACTAAAAAATTACAAAAAATTTTAAGGTAATAAATATTATAAATATAAATAAAATAGGAAATAATACATTAATCAATTTACAGCCTATTAAGAGTTCAGTCGGTTATTTCATTTTTCCTTTTCACCTCTATTTATTAACCTTTGATCTTCTCTCTTCTTAGCGAAGTTGTCCCGATGATGGATCTAGAGCCGGACTCAAAAACGTAGACTAAATATTCATATTAATTAAATTTTTATTAATGCATTTGAATGTGATGTTTGGATTAATTTGTTATATCATATCATAATTATTGTGGTTTTTTAAAATTCATTATTCATCAAAATTCAACACATATATATCTTATAAAAATATTCATATGAATTAAATTTTTATTAGTGCATTTGAGAACGACAATGGAGAATGCAACCGAATAAATTAAAACATATTTTATTATATATATATATATATAAGACAGTCTTTGTCATACAAAATGGAACGATTATTGGTATCCCTTTGTCTTTCAATTGGGACACTATGTCCATTACATTAAACAAAATGTCTAATTTCATAGACAAATATTTCAAAAATATAATGTCTTACTTTGATATCCAAACATAGTGATCATCATTCTTCACTTCGAATTGTTGTCACTTTGATAGAGCTACTTCCATGACTTGGGTTATTTTCGGGAATGTTTTGTTCATGGTGTTGATTGTTTTCTTATTCTTCACCTTCCATCTACAAGCACAAAAATAAATTGAAATGAGTGTATATACATTGGTGATAATAATGAAAATTGCAATATTAAATGATATACATCAATGTAAATCGAAAAGAAAAAATGACGTACCATAGCAACACTTAACTCATAAACTACACACATTCTTTCAAAACCATGTACCATGCCATCTTTCAAAATTCCATCCTGTTGGCGCGAGTTCCATACTTTGTTTCTTGCAAGTTTTATACCCTATAACAAGAGAGTACGGTAAGACTCGAGTGAAGAGCTATGGCATCCACTTTTGTGGGGTTGCTCCAAAGTCTAACCGATTACTACTTGTTCTCAACTTTATTCTTATGTCCTTATGCGTAGAATTAGACCTAGGGATAAGGAAGGTAGATTTATTTCTAGTTCTCAATTTCCTAAAAATTTTGGTTCGGTAAAAACTCCATTAACTAACCCTACTGATCATTACGCAGGTACTAAAAACAAAAAAGGGAGTACTAGTGGAAAGAAAATTTTGGAATCAGAACTTGCAATCCAAGAAGAAGTGAGGTTGTCCATTGGCTCTTTCTCCACCAACATCAGCACCAATATGGAAAACAATGAAGGTGAGAACAAAAACAATGAGGGGATCATGAAGAAGAGGAAGGATCAAATTTATTTGGAGGAAATAGGAATGGCTGAAGGGGAGAAAACATTAAGGGGCCAAGGAGAGAAAACATTGATGGACCATGAGGGGGACCAGACGACGATGACGAAGAAACTACCTGTGGGTTTCCTATCCTCGACATCACTAGGAACATCACAATGAAGAGAATTCCAATGACCTCCCTGCCACTCTTTTATGGTAATTCCTCTGAGGATCCTCATGCTTTCCTTTTCAAATTTGATGTTCTGTGTAGAAGCTATAATTACTACGATGATGCACACAAAATGAAACTGTTCCCAGCCACCCTGAAGGATGCCACACTTCGATGGTTTATGAGCTTAGGGGAAAACACCATATACACTTGGGATGACATGAAATCTACATTCCTTAAGAAATACCAGGATTTCTGCAAAACTAGGGACCTCAATGATATTCTGAGAATGCAACAACTAGATGACGAGAGCCTAGAAGAATATCTTGAGCGCTTCCTGTATCATTTTCAGAAATCCCGAGGAGCCCATCTAGAGGAAAAAATGGTCAAAACAGTCTTTCTAAAAGGATTAAGAGATGAATGCATCGAGACTCTAAACCTCTTAAGTGGTGGGGACATTTAAAAAAAGTGTTTTGCTGAAATATCCAAACTTTGTCGAACCTATTCTAGAAGCCAGGCTAAAGTAGGTAGGAAGCTGCGTGATAGTCTCTGAGACACTGCACCTAGACACCAGAAACCTGCTTCTACTGTTGTCACTAGGGTCGAAATAGGGAACCTGCTTGACACAATGAAACATAAGAAGAAACAAGAAGACGAAAGGGCTGCTATGGAAATATTTTGTCCCAGATGTAGGCAAAAGCATATGGAAAGAGAGTGTCCCATCAACAGGTAATTAGGTTTGTGGAATTTGCACCTTATAACATGCTACCAGTAAATTCCTATCTCTTCCCAATCTACAGGCCATCTATAAAGGGAATGCGGAAACAAATGATCCATCGCAAGCAAGTAAAAATCCCTTTTGGAGAGGCCCTAATCAAAACATGTTCCCAGAACCTAGTCCCCAAGGGTATAGTCAAACTCAACCTTGGAACTTCCAGCCAGCATATCCTCCTTGGGCTGCTCCTCAAACTCAAAACACCCCATGGAACCAGAACTAGAGGGAAAACCGTTATACCAACCCTTATCAGCCACAGAGCCAGTTCTATGCACCCTACCCAAATATTCCAAGCACCCCAACATATCAGCAAGGGTATAACCCTCACACCTATCAAGGGTACAACCCAACTATGCAATATTATCAGCAAGGGTATAACCCTCACACATACCAACAACCATTTCTGCGATCCCCTCCTTTGCATCAACTTTTACCTGCGCCATCTGACCCATCATCATCCTCGCAGGCACCTCAAAACCCACCTTGCCCTACATTATTGCCTGCGTAACCCCTACCTAACCCAAATCACAATGGACCACCTCAACCTGCACAGAATATAAACATCCATCCTTTCCCTACATACATGATCACTACCATTCCCATGAACGAAATTCAGTTACGATAAGGGAAGACAGTTAATAAAGGGAAATCAACTGTTGTCATAGAGGAAGAGGTCCCATCCACATCATCCAAAAACCATAATGAAAAACAAAATAAAATAAAATAAGAAGAGTCAGATGAACCACCCTACCCAGAAAGACTCCTTGCAAAGAAAGAAGAGACTCCTCTGGAATACAACCTGGAAGATGAATTAAGGAATGTCTACATTAAAATTCCACTCTTACAAGCTATTAGAGACATCCCTATTCACACCAAAATTGTCAAGGATCTATGCATCAAGAAGCCAGGTAGGAAAGGGCATAAGAACCAAAGCGTAAAAATCATGAGCCAAATGTCCACCATGATTTCTTACTTTCCTGTGAAGTATCAGGACCCTGGGAATCCCATTGTCACCATTGAAATAAACAGAATACTTCTACCAAACACACTTGTAGACTTAGGGGCGACAATAAATGCCATGACATATGAGACTATGACATCTTTGTAGTTCTAGGGCTTAAACCCACCCCCATCATTCTAGAAATGGCAGACAAATCCGTCATCAAACCAATAGGAACCCTAGAAGACATAGTGGTCACTATAGCTTCCTCGCAATACCCTATAGATTTTATCGTCATTTCTCCAAAAAACTCGAGACCTGGACATCTCATAGTTCTGGTATTCCCTTGGTTGGCAACTGTTGATGCCATCATAGGGTGCAGAAACGGAGAAATGATCATTTCCAATGGTTCCCATAGCCAAGCCTTTTCTATTTTCCCCCCTGCCCAGACAGCTACTGAAGTACCATTATGGCTCGAGAGTCCCTATGGAGATGAATATTGTATTTTTCCTTTGTTGAAATTAGAATAGTCTAGAGGTCTCCAGGAACAGTGCGATGAACATATCTTGCACCAGTTTTTATCTCACAGTTCTTGTATCGATTATTTGATTTCTTTTAATGGTTACCATCATGTTTTCAGTGATGAGTTCCAGGAAGCCTGCCATCCAGCCATGTTCGCATATTTTGCAGCAATAGAGGAAAGCCATGAACTCACCACAGAGCCTGTGGAAATCACTGAAGGAAGGAACTTACACATCGGTGCAGAATTGACCACGGAACAAAAGCAACAGTTAATGGGTATGATCCGTGAGAAATCTGGAGCATTTGCTTGGGATTACTTTGACATGCGGGGCATCCATCCAGATACCTGCATCCACCACATTTACACTAATAAAGAAATGAGACCCATCCGAAAGCCACAAAGACGAATGAACCCAGCATTGAAGGAGATTGTCAAGGAAGAGCTTCAGAAACTTCTAGCTGCAGACTTCATCTATCCCATTTCCGACAGTAGATGGGTGTCACCTCTGGTGGTGGTGCCGAAAAATAATGGCAAGTGGCATATCTGCGTTGACTACAGAGAACTAAACAAGGCCACGTTGCGCGACTACTTTCCCCTGCCCTTCATCGATTAGGTACTCGACACACTCTCAGGTAAGAAATACTTCTCTTTTCTAGATGGGTACAGTGGATATAATAAAATCCAGATAGCTGAAGAAGATCAGGAAAATACCACATTTACATGCCTTTGGGGAACCTATGCATATAGATTCCTCCCTTTTGGTCTTTGTAATGCCCCAGCTACGTTTAAAAGAGCTATACTCACCATTTTCTCCGATTTGGTCCATGACCGTGTAGAAGTCTATATGGATGACTTCACAGTCTACAGAGATGATTTCGGTCAAGCTTTGACCAATTTAGAAAAAGTGTTGATTCATTGTCAAGAAGAAAACCTGGCCCTTAGCAGTGATAAATGCAGAATGATGCAAACGAAGGGAATCGTTCTGGGTCATCATGTGTCATTAAAAGGAATTAAATTTGATCCGGAAAATATCGAGGTAATCTCACATATTCCTATTCCTAGTTTGCAAAAAGAGGTAAAAAGTTTCCTAGGCCATGCAGGTTATTATCGTCGTTTTATCGAAAATTTTACTAATATTGTAGCACCATTATTTAAGTTATTGACTAAAGATGTTGACTTTGTATGGAATGTCAACTGTCAACAGGCCTTTCAGATACTAAAGGATAGATTTTCTACCGCTCTGGTGTTGAGATGACCAAACTAATCTCTACCATTTCACATATGTACCGATGCTTCAGAAACTGCACTGGGAGTAGTTTTGGGACAAAGGGAAGATCGCTATCCTTATGCTATCTATTTTATTAGCAAAAATATTTCCCCTGCTGAATTAAATTATACAGTTACTGAGAAATAATTGTTAGCAGTTGTGCATGCTATTGGGAAGTTTAGACATTACATTACCAATTATGAGACTTTCGTCCATACCAATCATTATGCGATTAGGTTTTTAATGAATAAACCAATTAAAAATGGTAGAATAGCTAGATGGCTATCGCTTTTACAAGAATTTAATATAACTATAATCGATAGGCCTAGAAGGGATAACCTAGTAGCTGAATTTTTGTCTCATTTGAATATTGGAAAAGGAAGCACGGCCACTCCGGTACCTGATGAATTCCCAGACGAAGCACTATTCGCCATTTCTGCCATCACCCCCTGGTTCGCTGATGTTGCAAACTATTTGGTATTAGGGAAATTACCTCATAGTATGTCTGCCAGGGAAAAACATAACATTGTACAACACAGTGCTAATTATTCCTGGATCGAGGGAGACTTGTTTTACACAGGACCAGACCTGATCATGAGGCGGTGTGTGCGGGAAGATGAAATGTACGATGTTTTGAGAGCCTCCCACAACGAGCCTTGTGGGGGGCATTTTGCCGAAAAACGAACCGCATACAAGGTTCTTCGCACCGGGTATTATTGTCCCTCGCTCTTTAAAGATGCCAAGAAATTCGTCTCCAGTTGTGATGCTTGCCAATGGATGGGGAGACCAATTTCCTCCGACGAAATGCCCCTTCAGCCTTAGATAGCCATTGAACCATTTGAGAAATGGGCAATGGATTTCGTAGGGCCCATCTCCCCGATGTCAAAGAAAAACAAATACATTTTGGTATGCACCGATTACGTCACCAAGTGGGTGGAGGCGAAGGCCTTGTTTGCTGCCACAGAAAAGGAAGTAGTAGAGTTTTTGTTCGAAGACATCTTCACAAGATTCGGGGTGCCACGCGAGATTGTCACGGACCAAGGTACGTAATTCACATCAAAATTGGTCATGGCACTCATTGAGCAGTATTAGATTAAACACCATAAATCTACCCCTTACCATCCTCAAGCTAACGGACAAGTGGAATCCACAAACAAGGTTTTGGAGTCTATCCTCACGAAAACTGTTCAACTGCACCAATACTAGGTGGACAAGTTATTGGAAGCATTATGGGCTTATAGGATTACCTGGAGAAACGTGATGGGGCACACCCCGTATGAGCTAGTCTACGGGAAACAAGTACTTTTTCCCATCGAGTTCCAAGTGAAGACATTTCAGGCGATCGCCCAATTGGGAATGAATCTGACTAAAGCCCAAGAGCAGAGGTTGATGCAGCTGAATGAGCCCGATGAGATCTGACAGGACGCATATCACAGAACTTCGCTGGTACAAGATCAAAAATCTCGATGGCATGATAAGTTCATAAAAAAGAGAGTCTTCCATGCAGGTGACTGGGCCCTGTTGTACGACAGTAAGTTCAAACACTTTAAAGGTAAGTTCTCTACTCGTTGGTTGGGACCCTATGAGGTAGTTGAAGTTTTTGACAACGGTTCAGTTCATATTAGAACCATTGATAATGTGCAGACTTCCTTTGTGGTGAATGGTCATCGGCTAAAAGTTTACAATAAACCACTCTCACATGATTTGTTTTTTCTGGACATTCAGAAGGATCCAGGACTAGAGCTGCTTCATGGAAATGACCAGCCTCTTGCTGGATCGGTTGATTGATTTTTCTTATATATCTATATATATATATATATATATATATATATATATATATATATATATATATATATATATATATATATATATATATATATATATATTAACCGTTGGATTGTCAATTTCAATATAGACAGGTGGTTCTCTCCACATTCCATGTAGAATAAAGGAGAAATTCGACAGGAGTGGGTTTATTCCTTTATCCAGGCCTGCCAGATTACTTATGGAAAAGGAACAGTTAGAGTCTTCTTTAGATGTCTTCAGACTCTCGAAAAATGAAGCTCTCGAGCACTGACTGATCCAGGCTCGTAAAATTGATGGACCAGTGGAAGTTTAGCTTTTCCTTGGGCATATAATTATTCTTTTCCGGGCCCAAGGAAATAAATACAGAAAAGAAACTCCCTGAAGTCTTCTATGGGCAACTCAGACTCCCTAAATATGAATGCCCCGAGCAGGAACTACCTTAGGCTCGATAAAACAATAAGGTGGTGGTATCCTAGGGATCCAATGGGCATTGAAATATTCTTTTCCAAGCCCACTGGAATAATTACGAAAAAGAAACCCCCCTCGAGCCTTCTTTAAGGACATTTCAAGCTCCCTAAACAGAAATGCCCCATGCAGTTATCATCTCAGGCCTGGTTAAAATCCATGAGACGGTGGATAGGTTCCAGTGCCACCTCACAAAAACTGAGTGGCACCTTGTCAAAGAAATTGGAGGTTCTATGTTCTGTTCTTCACAATAACCAGTTCCATGCTTCAATTACCCTGAATTTGTCATCTTTGTACCTGGACATTCACTACTGGACCAAAATCTTCTTTTGGCAATCCATTGTCTAGAAGTTACAACATGATCATGAATAATCTGTGGTACCAATGAAATGTGCAGAGCTCTATTTTTTTAACAGCAGTACAATCTTGGAATTATAGCCTAAGCCTAAAAGTCTGATTGATCTGGATATCACTACTTGTTGTAAATTTTACTGTTGACCATGATCATCATTGCAGCAGAAGTTCCAATTCGAATAGAAGACCTGCTCCTGTATTCATAAAATATGATTCTATTTTCATTCCCAATATCATTTAAGTGACGAAGGTATGTGCTTAATCTGCTTAATTTAGTTATAGGTAGTTTTAATGATTATTACAAGTGCATGTTGTTTTACCATGTTCCCTATGCCTCTACCTCTACTCTCATTTGTTTCCCTTCCAAACCAATTATAATCCTACATTCCTACTGCACCCAATTCACCCACCCAATCTGCTACACTTCCAACTACAAATACCACAAGGCCCGATCCTTCGTTGAGTCATGAAGCTCGACCTTCAAAAAGAAATCTAGGAAAACGAAGAAGAAAAGCCTTGTCCCCCGCTGAAGAATTAATTGAAAATACCCCAACTCAACAAGGTCACAACTCCAGTTTGAGGAAGAACTCAATACATGTTAGTAAATCTCCAGCTCCCACTTCCGAGACTGTCATACTAGAGAAACAAAAGACTAGAAGTATGGGTAAGTCCCCTTGCACCTCATCCCCGTACTCCGATACTCCCTCTCCCTCACCTTCTCCTCAATTTCCTTCATCTCCATCATCTTCCCATCAGTTTTAGATCCCAGATGATATTGCCCAAGATGTGCATGCTTTTACTCCTGCTCTCCCTTCCATAATCCCAGAATAGCAGGGTCCTTTTCCAAAGCAGGGCATGAACCATATGCTGGATGAGGGTCATCCTCAACAGTCAAAAGTCCCAGCAAATATATCAGTCCCCGAAGACGAAGAAAATTTCAAGATTAGATCAGTAAAGCTTCAGAATAGAATCTATAAATTAAGGAACAAGGCTCACAAGTTTCAGACACTCTTCCAATATGTAAGTAAGGTGAATGATTAGTTAAGAGAAGAGAACCTCCGATTGTATGTACAGAATGAGGAGCTTCAAAGGAAGGATCGAAGGTTGAAATCATGGAAAACATCTAAAATTCAGTTTGCAGAGAAGACAAGTGCTAGAAGATTGGCTACACAGTTCACAAAATGCTCAGCCTCATTCAGGAAAATTTTGTAGAAGTTGGCCCAAGCAACTAATTTTTGACTGGACAATGATGACTTGGAGGCATGAAAACATGCCTCAACACAAGTGTGGGGAAGATGTTGAGGCTACTTTTTGTCCATTCTTCCTCACCTTCTTAGCCCCTTTTGGCCTAGTTTTGACACATATATACTCCCTTTTTCCTCTCCTAATCCCTAATATGGCCAGACTTTCATCAATTATGGTTAAAGGTAAAAGCAATACAAGTATAATTGTTTTTACTATTCTATAGCTAGTTTAGGCATTTTTAGTAACATACTTATTTGTTAACTTACTACTATGGGCAGAATGAAGGATTTCTAGAAGGACCTGTTGATTATCTCTTTGACTTGGAGGAAGATTATGTTCCTTCAACCATCTTGCAGTTGATATGACAACATAGAAGCTCCAGCTCAAAGCCCCAGTTTATCAAATTCGATGTTCCTTCCAGCACCACGACAAAGTCAAATATTGAAGAAGGACCAGCTGGCCACTCTACATATGGTGGAATTCGGTTGACTAAAATTAGGACCCTTTTTCTTATAGCAACATGTAGTTTGTAATAAGAATTGATAGTGTAAATTTAGGACAGGTTAATGTTGATTTCGTGGATTCCATATATATGGTTTCCAACGTCCTACCATGTAATGGAAACTGCTACTAATTTTGTAAATTAAGAATTCCTATAAAGCGGGCTAAGTATTTTTATAGGAGTTGAAAACATGTTGAATTTTGGTGCATCAATGTAGCGCAGTTTCGTGTTCTAAAGAAGAGATTCAAATTCAAATGTTGATGCATTCTTGATTGATAGGTTATGTCGTGGATTTGATGAATCTCTAAACCAAATTGTTGTGGAAGTTGTGGAGGTGTAATTGATTAGTAATCAATGCTTTCGGGTGTAACGGGGCCCACCTGGCAAATTCCGGCCCGGTAAGAACTAGCTAGAATGAAGTGTTGATATACAATTTGATTTAAATTTCTGATTGCAGAGTTAATTATTTTTGAAATCGATTTGTGTCTTAGCTTGATTCACGTTTGCTGAAGTTCCAAAATATCATTGATTTAAATTATGATTGTAGAGTTAATTATTTTTTAATTTCATTTGTGTCTTGGCTTGATTCACGTTTCTTGTAGTTTCCAAGTATCGTTGATTTAAATGTAAGATTGCAGAATTCATTATCTTTGGAAATCGATTTGTGTTTTGGTTTGATTCCGTTGCTGTACTGCATGAGTATCATTTGATTTAAATGCTGGATCGCAAATACAATTATTTTCGAAAATCAATCTTGAGATTTGGGTGATTCGTATTGTTGTAGTGCCGCAATATTAAATCCTCAATTGCATAGCTAGCGTTGTAAAAATTGATCTCAGCATTTGTGGAATGTTTCCATAGTGGAACAATTGTGTATCTCCAGGATTGAATTGGGAATGTCGTTGTGGATGTAAATGAGTCTGAATCCTTCCATATGGACTGTGTTCCACCCTTCACCTTGACTGCATCATCCTGAATTGAGCTTTGCTCAGAAACAGAGCTTGAGTACATATCCCATCAGCCCCTAGATAAACGAATTGTTGTGTGAAAGGCAGAGCCTGTTTTGTACACATTTAAATTTGATCCTTTTGCTGAGTAGCAAAGCTGAAACATGTGTGGCTAGATCGACTCCAGTAAAAAGAACATAGATTAGATTGCAAAGAGATTTGATGAATAGTGCTTCTATGTGTGTTGAATAGCCCAGTGCATTGAGTAACCAGTAGAAGTGCATAGATCAGATTGATGGCCGCAATTCAATTGTTATAACAGATGAATGTCATCGCCGAGTAAATGATTTTGTTTGGATCCTTTGTACTTGGTTTGAAGAAGCAAAGTTTCTGTTTGCATTTGAGTTCTAGCTTATTATTACTTGAGACCAACATAGAAGTGTGAAGTTAGACTCATTAGAGAGTGATAGGGATAGATTCTTTTGATATCTCAGCCAGCAAGACACGAGGAGACCAGGGTGTTGATTAGGTAAAAGAGAATAGATGATTCATAGAGTAATTCTGAGCAGAAATTCTTCCCCATTTGCTTGATATGATTAAATAGATGTCTGCAGTTTTTCTTTGTCTTGCATGAGATTAGGGTTTGCAATAGGAAGTCAATTACAAAGACTGATTGGAGCATTTGGGTCAAGTTGAATTAGCAAGATTTCTTGGTGTAAGTGTGTATTCCCTTAAGGACAGAGTTTTAACCAGCATTCCTCTTTGGATTTATGTTTGAAATGGTGTGTTAGGGTTCATAGCTTGGTGTAAGTTTCACAATTCCAATCTACAAGAATAACGGTGACGAAATGATTAAACCCTTGCAACCTGATTCGAAAGTAACTATTCGTTGAAGATTGAAACATTATTGCAAGTTCCAAAGGATGATTATATGATTACCAATGATAATGCATGTGAGCTGGTCAACTGTAAATTTCAAGAATTAAATCCATTTTTGTCTCTGTTTTTATGTCTTGATGCAGCATGTGTTGAGTGAATTAATAACATTATCCTATTGCAGAAACCAAAGTGTCATTTGTTGTAGGAGTCTGAGTAACTTTGCCCAAGTATAGCTGGAAGTTTGATAACTGTAATTCATAACTGATCTCCATAGAATAGTTGTGCATTATTATAGCTTGAGTTTATTTCAGTTTGGTTTGCAAAGTAGAGTTGTGAAATTAAAACTGCCAGAAGTAAGTAATACATATATAAATGGTTTGTACAGGTATGAAATATTAATGGCTATCATGACTGAAGTCTATGTGTGAAATTGATATTCAAACCAGTGTGATAGTGCACCTTTCCGCTTGACCCCAGTATAATGAAATTGGAATGGAGTGTTGATATTAGAGATCATTTGGGATACCATTTGTAATTGCAAGTTTACTGTGTGAATGTGGAATAATTTATAGGTTTACTCAGATTAGATAATTCCTTTCAAGTGTGACGTCCGAAGATCAGAATTAGGGTTTTTGAGATTTTTCTGCAAGCAGTGAGTTATTTTTGATTTGGTAATGGTTTTTATTTCAAACTTAATGTTGAGATAGATTGAATAAGGATTTCCAGTGTTCAAACTAGAATTTTTTTATTGTTCCTATTTTCATGAGGAGATGAATTGATTTATTTTCAAGAGTGTGTGTTTATAGATATTTTTGTGAATTAATTCGACAGTTATTTCACGCAACACTAGGTATCCTTTTTCCTCCTCTTGTTTTCTTTTGACCTACATTATGTCCATTTCTAAAGAAAAGGTGTGCACCATCTCACTTTTAAAATCCTCCAAAATGTTTCCAATCTCATGCTTAATGGAGGTTGAAGAGGAAGAGGTATTGGTCAGGCTTTGACTAGCTCTACCTTTTTTCCTGGCTACCCTAGAGTAATTGATGAATACAATCTTGATGTCCTTGTAAGGTAGTTGCTATATATCTCCTCTAGACAACATATTAACAGTTTCTATCACTTCTTCCCTGATTCCCCGGAGCATAACTAACTTGAGTGATCCAGGATCAAGGGTGCAGTTGGCCCTTTTGTAGTTTAGTTGAAATTGCTCCTCATAATCATCTAGAGATTCATCAGGCCCCGGGTCATCCTAAAGATTTATTCCTTGGTTTCCTTTCACCTACATTAGTCTCTATACTTTTTGTTGAAATAATCTTGCATTTGGGCACAGGTGGTGATGTTGTTCCTTGGCAAACCCATGAACTAGCATAAGGCTGCATCCTTGAGGGTAGAGGGGGAAAATTTCAACTTTTTCTCATCTGAGGCATATTCATAAGTCCTACAGAAAAAAAACCTCAAACATGAAAGTGTCAAGGTCCTTAGAAGTTAAGCCATGGAAGTGTGGAAGGGATGAAAGGATGATTTTCTTCATTCTAGTCTCTCCATTAATTTATCTAATGGGAAAGACTCCTTGAGTTCTATTTTGAGCCATAACTTGAATAGGTGAAGTAGGTTCCTATGGTGAAGCAAGCTCCTATTCTTCCCCAATAGGTTCCTCAAAGTTTCTGGGTTGCTCACCTAGAGGGTGTTATATCTCACAGTCACTCAAAAAGAGTGAAGGGTGACTATGTGGGGATGCGGGGGTTTTTGGTAAAAACTTTCCTTGGTTATCCCTACTCCTACGAGGCATTAAAGTAAAAAAAAATTGTGTTTTTTTCAATATTTTGAATTTGAATATAAAACATAGTGCAGAAAATAATGCTTCAACAGAAAAAAACATCTAGTTAGGCACCTCCCTGTCAACAGCGCCAACAAAGTGGTGAGCCCTGGTATTGAACCAAGAGTGCTACAACTCCCAGAGACTACTCAAATTTCACTATCAAGTCGGGGTTTGTACAAACTTGGATGTGATAGTGCTATATGCACAACATATGATATCTACTCATGCCATCCTCATCTTAGTTATACTATGAGGTGTTGGGAACTATTGCTATTCTAAGGGAGAAAGTTTGTCACACTTCTAATTGTAACTCAATTATGAAAGAAAATCATGAACACTATTCTGTATACATGAAAATAATTTATACAATATTTCACTCATTCATCGACTTAACCTCTACTTTTGCAGTGAAAAAAACTAGCACTTATTCTAATTACAAGAAGGGAAATTACACTACATTGCATTCATTCTCTTAACTAATCAATAAAATTGCAAGAAGGGAAATAATCTACCTTCACACACACACACACAATGCATCAATGATGAATTAAATTCTATATACTGCATGCTAGCTGATGTGCTAATGATGTATTATATGATGAAAGAACACACTAAAACTACTCTGTTTTGCAGCAAGAGAAGAAGGAGTTTGGGTGACCTAGGGGTGTCCATGAACCAAGAATTCAGAGCTAGGGCTACACTAAGGCCTATACTAAGCTCAGGTGAGGTGGAGGAGTGATTTTGTAGTGAAGGATGTGGCTCCCAACACTGCTATAGAAAGTTGCTATATGATCCCTGTTTTTGCTATATGAGGTCCTGTAATGCTAAAGGAAACAGGTCGAGAGCATTTTAAGGCTAGGAATGGTGGGATGGACGTTAGTAAAAGTGAGGGAAAGGTGGATCTAATTAGATGGGGGATGAAAAACTCCCTTTACCAATCTCAAAACCTTCAGACGGTTTGTCTTGCACCAAGAAGGTTACTCTCGGTGGTTGTGAAGATGGTATTCAAAGCAGCCTTGTGGGTCGTAGGATGGAAGGGAAACTAAAGGAGGGTCCTTCTCTTATGTTGTAGCCAGTCCTGCAACCAATACATTCACTCATGCATTGATCATTTACAAATTATCATGTAAAATGATGGAAAATATGAGTTGAATTTAACTTAAGCTAAAATTCGTCTAAAACGTAGATCTAACCTCTAATCTACAAAAAAATTCATGATAAACATAGTGAAAAATACTTTATCCTTTCCAAGAAACAATCAACTGAATATTTTTGGTATGTGGTTGGATAATTTTCTTCTCAAGCTACAATGGAAGAGGTGAGAGAGAGAGACTGCCAACACAATCTTAATGGTTTTCAGATGCTATTAAAATGCACGGAGATCAAATAAAATGCTGAAGCATAAAGGAAAATTAAATTTACAAAAGAGAGACTGAAGCTTGAGATACTGTAGCCCATGGATTGGACCCTAACCCACAAGCTTCATTCCTCTGGAATCAAATCAATAAGAGGCAAACCAAATTCTCATTCTCATTTCATAACAAGTTTCTTACATCAAAATAATAGTCACAATTTATCTGATACAGAGTCAAGAGTTCCCTAGCTTAGGCTTTGAAAATCAAATCCTAATGAGCTCTTGCTCTTGTTTATTTATACTAATGGGCAGCTATCAACAACTCCCTAAAAAGTATGAATTTGTCTCCTTGATCCTCTAGAGGTGTGGAGCTTGGGTCCCTCTTATCATTCACTTGCTTGGCTGCCTTTGACTTCAAACTGTTGAAGCCTATATCTTAGGAGATATTGGGTTGATTGTGGAAGTCAAGAAGGTGGAAAACCTTCCTATGATTTCTCCTTGCTGTATACTCTGAGCCCTAACATGGAATATCACTCAAAAAAATCTTGATCTCCTTTAGTTCCTACAATTAAACCATGCTAGGTTTCAAGTCATGACAATCCTCTTCCACCATTCTCACTAAGAAAAATATGACAAAATGTAATCAAATGTCAGAGAGAGAGAGAGACAGTAAACGAGCTAAAAGGTGACACTATAACCCCTTAAAATATACCTAATTTCGGGGCTCATCAGTTTTAGCCAAGGGATCTAATGGAATTTCATTAGGGTGGATTTTTCCTCGAAGTTGGGGTTTTCTCGAATAAACATTTGTGTTTATGTGTTTATGATTGTTGTTGGTTATTTTATTGTTCATCTTAGTAAATATTCATAAATAATTTATATTTATGTTGTAAATATTTAAAAAATTGAGGATTCATGGGCAGGTTCATGGCTGAGTCAACTGAGTATAACTCAGTCCAAAGGCTACTTTAATATTATCTTACCAGGTCATCAAGTGGAATGGCAGTGGGGGGTTGGCTTTGAAGGATATGGTCAATGAGGTCATCTTCATCAGGTTCCCTCCTCTGATAAAAACATCTAAGGTAAAAATAGGGTATGGTTTGGCATGATACACTTTGTATTCTTCTCCATCCTCCACCCATAAAGGAATATCATGTTCAATGGAAGGTTGGGCAGGAGAATATAATACCAGTTTTTTTGACAAGGGTCCATTCTTGATAGTCATGTTTCCAGCCGTACAACTGTTATATGCATTGACAATGTCCAATCAGTGTCTTCCTAGAATGAAAGGATAACCATTAAATTTGGTTTTGGGCTGCAGTACCAAGAAGTCAGTGGGATATTCCCAGGATTCAATGGAGACCATGACATCCTCAAAAACTCAATAAGGAGCTACTATGGATATATCTGTGAGTTGCAAGACTATAGTGGTCTTCCTCAAAGCTCCCTAGAGGTTGTGTTTCGACATGGTTTCTCTGGTCATCACATTGATGGCATCCCCAATATTGATCAATGTATGGGGGACAATGATACCATCAATGTGTACACCGACTACCGACTCCTGTGGTCCTCGAGCTATTTGAAGAAAATGGAAAATACTTCCCCCTAACATCAAATAAAGTATAATTGACCTACAAAATTTCCGATGGTGCGGGGTGTTTTTCCTTCTCCCAGATTTAGGAAGCATTTTTCTTGATACTATTATTATATTATGGAAATGTTTGTTTGTTCTAATGGTCTTAATTTTATACATAAATTCCTCGACCATAGTTGGTAAACTTGTGAAGTGAAAATTTCACTATATATACTATAAGCCTCTTTTTTTATTAATTAGGTTTATTGATGTGATGATTGCATTTGTGGAAATTACTTCTAAGGATGGTTTTTATTCTTATGTTCCTAATGAAATTGATGTATTCAAATCACAATTAAGTTCCTAAAATCAACATGCTCTTTACTCTGTAAAATAGAACTAAAGAAGACTCTCACTATTTCATTAAGAAACTTTAACCAATATATTTTGAGTCTATAAGAACATAATTACTCAACGATTGTTCTAACAGTCCTTAAAATAGAATTCTAGAAATGGAAACCACACATCTTCTCACTCATGCTTTAAAATGAAATATTATGGAAATGAAAACTTGTAAATAAGTCACTCATGCTCTGGAAAGAAATCACTCATATTCTGAAAAAATCACTCAAGGCTCTGAAATAAAACTATGAAGAAAACTATGAAAAATTATTAATCTGCAATAAAAAACAAAGTACTCTGCAATTGTCTATTTAAGAATGATCAGACAGTATGTAAATAACTACATCAAATGATAAAATGATATTATTAAAGCAGCTACATCGAATGACAAAAGGAAACTATGAAAGTAACTACATCGAATAATAACATGAAAACATGGAATTAACTACATCGAATTATAAAGTGAAAACATAAAAATGCAGAACCTTCATTGTTTGCAGGGGCCCTCCACAAATAGGTGGTCTCAAAGTTTTACATGAATAGTTAGTTACACATCAAAGCTTAAAAGCGCTTCTTCATTAAAAAGGATGAAAAACAAAGTTTTTAACATATCACAATCGCATAAAAAATTACACATTGTTCATGTTTGATTGCACAATATTTATAAAATTCTGTTCTCATAACTATTTGAGGCTTTCATGCTTACTTAAGCTAAAAAAAATCTAATTTGGAATTATAAAAATAGCATAATATCTCCTATTCATGATTTTATATTTGGAAAAGAAAATCGTGAAGAGTGATCATCTTAGACTCTCACTCGCTTGTTCAACAACGTGTTGACCCACACCTTAGACCATGCAATCGAACGATTTCATTTGTGATCTGGCTCAGATGAATAAGAAGAAATCCTTGAGGAGATCAATCCCCACATGTCCATATGCTTCTTCGCTTAGCTGGCACCTTAGGGTTTGGTAAACCATGGATTTGGCTACAGAAACACAAATTAGCTGCAGAATCATGTCAATTCCATAGATGATACAAATATTAACTTAATAATAAGGAACATTATTAAATATGAAAGGAAAGATAATTAAATACCTTACCATGTCATAACCTTGTAGTTTGATGCTTATTTGAGTTGATGATGGTGGCCAAAAAGAGGAAAAATAGGTAAGAGAGTGTGTCAAAATGAAGCAATCATTTGGCTCTACATTCCCCCACATGGGGTTCATTGCATGTCCTCATGCAAAAATGCAAAATTTATGACCCCCGTCAGCTACTGCATTTCTCGTGAGACTTTTGCTAGTACATCTAGGTTTATCTTCTTTACCTTTTTTTTAGCCACTTCCATTCTTAGTTTTTCATCAAGATTTTGTAGTTCAGATTTATGACCTTTCTTTTAAGAGCTCTATTATTTTTCTTCAACTTCTTGTTTTTATTATACCATAGGCCCAAATGCAAAAGAATATTACCATTCTTAGTTTTCTCAATTTTATTATGTATTCTTAAGGCCTCATGCTCCTATTGTTGATTTAAAAATGATGTTTTTTCCCTTGTCTCTCTCTTCTCTAGAGATTCAACGTAATCATAGATTCTTTGCTGTACAAGATCAATTTCTGGTGTTTTTCGGCCTGAGCTATGAATAGGTGTGATTACAGTAGGTGATGGAATCCTTGGTTCCTCTTTTTCCTCCAAATCAATATATTTTTTTATTTTTCGGGATGGTTCCTTCATTGTTTGGCTAAGCTTGACATTTATTCTTACATTTGATGGAGGAGGGTTTTGAGTTTATCTCTTTTCTTCTCTATTTTAGGCTCCTATGTTTTACTGGGTGTACTCTTTTCTTTTATGTTGTCTTTATTTCTTCTAACACCTTGATTTTTAACGCTTCCTAAAATTTATGCAATAGAAATCTCATCCTCTGACTTCTCTTGTGGTTTTTGTTGTGCATTTTCAACAGGATTTTCAAATTTTCTCTTCCTCCATCTCTTTTATTTTCTACTGTTGGGCTGCTCTTGATCTCATTCCTTGAAATGAACTAAGAAGCTATCCCAATTATCTCCCAAAATTTCAAGAAGTAATTCAATGAGTATTTTGATAAGTCCGTGGTGATACATGGTGTTTTCTATGAATTGGACTTTTCTCTGAACATTCCCTAACATCTTTCTTAAAATATTTAACAGAAATTATGGAAGATTTAATTCATTTTCTTCATGAAAATGCATCAATAGATGAATTTAATGGAAGAGCATACACCTAAATCTCCCTTCACAAGTGAAAAATTTATGAACTACTCACAATAAATTTGTCCATTTACCATTAAGTGTTGTGCTTGGAATTCCTTTCTTAAAAATGGTGGTGTCCATACCTGGATTCTTCAAGAAGGTATTCCATTCTTCTCCTTCAATGCCTCCTTTCTTGAACCATATTTCACCAATTCTCGAAAATTTGGTAGCTTCATCAATAAAGGATTCTGTCATTGCAAACTTAATATCTCCAATTTCAACATCCATCCCGTCAAAGGCCCTGGAAAATGATTTGGTTAATTCCTTGTTAAAACCATCAAATTTATCCACAAATTGTTACCACTGTGCTTTCTGCAAAATTTCCTTCACCTGCGGGTATCCTTCCATGAATTTTCTCCGCTCTAGTTTTGTTCTTTCTATGACCCCCATGGTTGATATGTTTCACCTCATAATCACTTCTTGACAGGGTATGAGTGAGGGTTTTAGAATGATGGCTTTGATGAGAGTGCAAATGGGAATGAGAGGAAAACAAATAAATGTTAGGGTATGAGTGAATGTGAGTTGGGCAATCTTAACAATGAAGTTGAGATTCAGGTTGGAGTGCTTATGTAATGCTGAGGAGTGACTGGGCGGGTTTTACACCTAGTTCGCCTCTTTCTTGGAACTATACACCAAATTGAAAACATTACATTGCAAAGGGCGTGAGAACGACATAAAACTTACTTAGAATATATCTTGTTGCAACTTCCAACCTAAAGTGTAGACTAGCATATAGTAACATCAAACATATATATGATAGGAGTATCATGTCACCTATGTGGGCGAGAAATACCCAATTCACCTCTTTCTTGGAATTATACACCAACATTATGCGTTTCAAACATTTTCTTTTTATCTATGGTTGAAAGTTATTTTTCGAAGGAGTGTCTTAGAATTTCCTTTTCCATCTTCAAAATTTGATCTAATTTTGATTATGGGAAGTTGACTTTTTATTTTTTTCTCTTTTCCAAAAAATCCTCTGCAATATATTAAAGATACCACATATATCTTCAAATTTTGTCAATTGCACTCCATCCGGATGCTCAAATCCATAATATTCAGTTCAACAATAACTAGGATAGAGGCTCCTCTCCACTGGAGTAATTTTCTCTACATCAACTACATCTTCATCATGTCCAATATATCACCTTGATCAGGGTGGAGAATTGAACCAGTGACTTCACATCAAGGAGTGTCTTAACAAATCTCAAAGAGAGCATTTCTTAAACGAGAAACATTTGTTAGTGGTATCATATCGATGAGGTTAGAAATTAATTAGCCACAATTGCAAAAGAATGATGTTTAGGAGGGTGAATGATTCAATATTTTCTTATTATCTACAAAAATGATGGCAGAAGAAAGGTGTATCAGTGATCAGGTGTTCAGAATTATGCTAAAAAAACAAAGTTCTTAGAATGACACAAAACCTAAACAACCACGTAGTTTTCATCGTTATGACCTAACAACGTAGTATGTACTCGCCGATTAGGTTGGTCAACCATGTTCTATGATGAATGATAGACTGTCAAGTGGCATGTGGTGATTGGTGTGTTTGGTGCATGTTGGCAATTCAATATTATTTGTGGTTAAGCCAATGATGAGGAGGCACGTGGATCAACCTGGGGATGCCACGTGTCCTCCTCATGGCATGATAAAAAATTGGTTATGGATCGGAAGGACTGAGTGAGGGTCAAACATGAGACCTCCGCCCAACTAATAAGCTGCGGCACCAAGTTGTGGCATGCACATGATTCTTAACCATATTACAACTTTTCTCATATTTAAATGTTAAACTACACGCCATTGAGGGGAGAGGGTGCCAGCTCCGTGGGGCCAACCCCCAAGTCATAAAACCAACGCTCAGGACCACCAGTGGAGTAGGAGTGTGCTTAACCATTAAGCACAATTATTAAACACTAATCCTGCATTAATTAACATTTAAACTGGTTTATTAACGAATCACCAGTTTAACTTTAATCTCAGTTTAATTAAAAACTAAGCAAGGTTAATTAAACTAATCCAGTTGTAATTGGACGTTCAAAAAAATATAGCAGAGTTGTCTAATTTTAGCACCATTTAGCCCAATTTGGGGCCATTTAGCTAATTTTGGGGAGGAAATTGGGGAGCAGAATTGAGGAAGTCATAAATCAACCAGTTTTCGACCAAATCAGGAGAAAAAATATTCTAAGTAACCATTTTTGAGTGTTTTAGACTCAATGAAATGGGTTTCAAGAGAAAAAAAGAATTGTAAGCACAACATTTTGAAAATTTGAGCAGAATATAGAGGCCCAAGCCATGCAAGCTGGGCCAAGGAGATGTAGCCTAGGAGGGGTGAACCCCTTCATCAAATCCCTCTGTTGATGTGTTTTATGGTGATGTATTGTAATTTTTATTGCCACTATTCAGTCTTTTTTTTTTATGTTGAATTGTTCATAAAATTAACATAAAATCACTCATGAGACTTAGTAACATGCAAGATAACTTGAACCCTTAAGCACATGTAAAACATTTGTTTCAAAATCTAAAAGAGGAATTAGCACAATATTACTAACATACCTTAATTAGATCATTTTTGGTATCAAGATTTAGGTTTTTTGTATAAGAAGGGATCTAATTGTTTACAAGTTTGTGTCATGCTTACAAGGTTAAAACTCAAAAGAGGAGAAGGGAAGCTGGTTGAAAGCCCTACAGTTGGGTCAAGAGGAAGAAGGGAAAGGTTGCCAAAGTCTTCAACACCAGCACATCCTCAAGCTGAAGTTGAGTCTTCAGTGAGCATGTCTCATGAATGAGAACCTACCATGACAGAAGAGGAGAGATCATTCAAAAAGACATTTTTTGATATGAAAAATATGGATAAGGTCCTCTACAAGGAGAGGAATTTAAGGATGCAGGGAGAAAGTTCTAGGCATCCTAGAGGAGAGGGTTATCCAAGAGGAGAAGGAGGTCATGGAGATGGTAATAAACCACCATCCACTCCACCATCATCCTCACCACCATCTTCACCTTCCTCTTCATCATCTTCCACTACCACAACCCTTTCATATGTTCATCCACATACTTCAAAAGGAACTAGTAAATCAGCTACCGATGTATAATGGTGAAGTGAATGCAAGGAATCTGGATAATTGGATTCGTTAATTGGAGGTTTATTGCAGATGTTATAACCCTCAAGAGGATGACATAAAGATTCAATTGGCTTCCTTGAGAATGGAGGGTGCAAAACTTGTATGGTGGGAAGCAAGGACACAAGATGAGATTAAAAAACATGGTAAGATCTCAATTTTTTGGTCTGATTTCATTGTTGCCATTAAAAGGAAATTCTACCCTCTGTCTTACATGTAAAAATCCATTATGGATTGGAAAAATTTTAGACAGCTAAAGGGACAAAGTGTTCAAAAATTATACACAAGAGTTTAGGAGAAGAGCACTAGTTTTGGGTGTCAATTTCTCTTCTCAAGACACTTTGTTAAAGTATATTGGGGTTTTGCAAAACTATATTAGACATATTATTCTCATGTTCAATCCCACAAACATAGATGAGGTTTGTGTTCAAGCCACACATCTAGAAGCAAGAGGGAAACATAGTGTATATTGGAAAAGTGATAGTTTCCTTGAGTATGAAGGTAAAGGAAAGGGTAATATTAATGGAAAAGGAAAGAAAAATGGTTCTATTAAAATAGATAAAGATAATATCACATGTAAAAAAATTTTGAAAAATGGTCATGATGAAGACCATTGTTGGCAACTCCATCCAGAGTTGAAGCCCAACAATCTTAAAACCAAAGAGAAGGAGAAAACATCTACAATCATTGAACATGACTTAGGTTCAGATTCAGGAGATGAAACCAAGATAAAAACAATGGGTTTGAAAGGTAAGGACATAGTAAGCACTCATTCTTCAAGTTGTTCTAATGTAACTCAAGATGATGATACAATAATTGAACTCTTTCATATTAGAGTTTTTTCAAAACATACCAAAATAGACACACTATTTGATAATGGTTCTCAAGCCAATTTGATTTCTGAAGACTTAGTTAAGAGGTTAATTAATCTAGAAAATGTTACACATCCAAGAACTTATCCTTAGGTTGGATATGCAAGAATGAAAATTTGGAGGTAACAAGGAAGTGCATCCTAGTGTTTGCAATCAATTCAAACTTTCTTGACGAAGTTGAACCTGATGTAGTTCCGCTTGAGATTTTAGGTATTTTTTTGGTAAGTCCTTAGCTTTATGATAGGAGGGCGGTATTCCATCACCATGAGAATAAGTACCACTTGTTCAAGAATGGAATTTAGTACATAGTTAAAGCGCATAATAAGAAGATGATTTTGTCTCTTCTAAATGCACGAGAAATGAATAGAATAGTGAATGCAAGTCAAAATTTGGCTTTGTTAATGTTCAAACACAATGATGTTTTGAATGAGACCTTTCAAGAATATGAATCAAATGAAAAAGATGATTTAATTGAGGTTGTTAATGTTTGTAAAAATATGTTTCATTTCTCTAACATGTTGCCTTCGAAAAGAGGTAAACAAGTTGTGAAAGATTTGCAGTAGTCCATATCAGTGTTGAACAATGATGGAAACAAGATGCTAGTGATGAATGGTGCAAAAATAAAACAAAAAAAGCACCAAAGAAAGATGAAAAAGAGGGCATAGTTTCCACAAATAATTATTTTTGGTTTCAAAATGGTACATGGAAATGGCCAAAACACTTGGTCAAAAGTCAACGCAAGTACAAGGCAAGACAAGCTAAAAATCACCATGTCGACAATGTTCGAGGTGAGAAAGTTTTCAAGTTATTCAAGTTTCCTTTGATTGATGACAGAGGTGGGAACAAGTTTGTTTCTTCAAGGAAATCTTGTTGTTATGAAAATTATGGGAAATTGCAGCATGACGGTGTATACAACAACAAGACATGGTCTCCAAAATCAAGGAAAAAGATTAGTTTTTATAAAAAGCTCAAATTGTTGAAGTTAGGCAAATTCCAGTGGATTGAGACTAGAAGGGTGAGGGAGTTGTACCCTTATCCGCATGTTCAGTAATGAAAGATATTTTGGGTTCCAAAAGCTTCCAGTGGGGAGGAATGATCAAGTTCTTATAATTATGCTAAAAAATCAAAGTTTTAAGAATGGCACGAAACCTGAACGACCATGTAGTGTTTGTTGTTCTAAATCCGACGCAACTCATTTTCCACAAAATGAACTCCATATGGCTTCAAAAACGAGTTATGTACATTTTCCTAAACATCCAAATTTGGTAAAAAAATTGTAGGGAGGGAACCCAGTCAGCAGTCCATATTTTTTTCGTGCAATGCTAACTAGGTAGGTCAACAGGTTGGTCAACACACTAGAAAATTTGGCGCAATTTCCGACGGCCACTTCGTCGCTATTCCAACACATAGTCGTCGCAAGAGCGATAGTTCAAGGACACACAAAACGTCATTTTCCATAACGTCGCAATTCCAACGCATTGGAAAAGTGTTGCACTACCAACACTTTTTCCGTCGCTTCCAAAAAAGCGTCGCGATTCCGACGTTTCCCAAACCGTGATCGTATAAACGTTGTAAACGATTTACAATTCGATGAAATGTGGTCCGACGTTTTGACGTCGCTCTTCGAAACGCTTGTAAAGCGTCGCAATTCCGTGAGTGTGGTTCAATGTTTCGAACGTTGCTCTTCGGAGCATTTTAATGCGTACTCTTCGTTAGTTTTTAAGGCTTGTCGAAATTTCGACGTAGTACAAAAGTGTCTTAAGACCGACACATTGCAAAGATGTCGCAAGGCCCCGCCGCGTCCATAGGCATCGCAATACAGACCGCATTCCAAAAGTGTCACAATACACAGACCCTAAGGAAGGAAATGTCGCAATATCGACGGACGTCCAAGGCAAACGATCGTTCGAGATGTCGGTATAAGTCTAACATAGGTTCAATTTTAAAAAAAAAATGAAACTTTCAAATAGGACAGTAAATCTCCAATATTTTTTATGAATTGTGGGCATTCTAATGACCGTGAAATATTAATATAATAAACCACCCTGCAGCGCTTCGACTATAAACAATCATATAAACATGGCTCTGTATTTCAAAAAACAGGTTTAAAATAGAAACAGGGCAACATTTTTTTTTCCAATTTTTATGAACATAATTCGACCGTGAAATATTAATATCATAAAACACCCCGCAGCGCTTTGACTATAAACAATCATTTTTCACAAGAGAAAAAGTTGTTTTGGAATATATCATATGAAGAAAACGATCCATGGAAGTCATTACATTTTACATTTGGTGGAACCCAAATATCCATCGAGAGAAAATGGAAGTCCACCCCGAGAAAAATGATAGAAAATACCCCCATATACATACAAGGACATGATATAAAACCCAGTAACGGTCCACATGGAGATTATCGACAAATCTAAGAAAGCATCCAAATATGCATGAGGAATCTATAAGAAAGTGAAATAGCGGTATGTAGAATAGTAAAGCAACAGATAGAGTACCGACATCCATTGTTCCAAATACAAATTAAAGTACCCAAAATCCTTGAACAGAGAAAAATGCTAATCATGTGAGGAGTGTGATATGTCCAAAATATAAAAATACCATCAGACCATATCAATAAACCAACAACATAGACCATGATTAGTTTTGAAGGCAGAGTGATAACCTGTCAACACATAAAATAGTATCATAAAGCGGATACAGGAAATGTGCAGAGACATGTATTGTTGATATACGACTCACATAGAAAGCATCCATGATAGAGCAAAAATATGTATAAACCCAGGGTCGATTGTATGTTCTGGCTCGCTTGTTCCCGGAAATAAAAACCATCTGCAGAAACCCAGGCTCGCTTGTAAGATCGGGCTCGCTTGATTCCAAAATTGGTAACCATCTGTTGCATCTGAGATGTAAGTTTGAGGCTCGCTTATTTCCATTAGTAGCCCGCTACAACATCCACCTTGTTCATAGCAAAAAGGTTAATATAGATATACAGAGAAAGAGTATAATACGTAGACCATATAAACATGGCTCTGTATTTCAAAAAATAGGTTTAAAATAGAAACAGGGCAACATTTTTTTTTCCAATTGTTATGAACATAATTTTACCGTGAAATATTAATATAATAAACCACTCCGCAGTGCTTCAACTATAAACAATCATATAAACATGGCTCTGTATTTCAAAAAATAGGTTTAAAATAGAAACAGGGACTTATTTTTTTCAGTTTATTTATGAACATAATTCGACCGTGAAATATTAATATAATAAACCACCCTGCAGCGCTTCAACTATAAACAATCATATAAACATGGCTCTATATTTCAAAAAACAGGTTTAAAATAGAAACAGGGCAACATTTTTTTTTCTAAGTTAATCTATTAACAGTGGGAATAAAATTACAGCATGACCGAAGTCAAAAACATTTCTCAGACTTATGGAAAATTTGTCATCAAAAAATAAAAAAAGAAGACTGCCCTCATATGGGGAAACCAGTCTTGAAGGTTTACAAAATTCAAAAATATTACAGAGGTCCAGCACAGTAATATAATCTAAAACATGCCCAATTAAGTGGGCCGTGAAGCAAGAAAACCAAATTAACCAAACTACTCCTCTGGTGGTTCCTCGATGATTCGGCACCATCCTTCAGAAGGTCCAGGATTTCCAGGTGCTATCTCCACATTCACGCCACCGCTCCCCTCCTGAAGGCCCGAATGTTGGCCAGCTTTTTTTGAGCTCAGACCCGTCGGACGGGTGCATTGTTCCTCCACTTGGGCCTCCTCACGGAAAACCACGGTGATTGAAGTTGTGATTCGTGGGCGGTTCAGAGAGAAATTAAATGAAAAAAGCGCAGTGCGCATCATGGGAGAAGCCGGTGAAGCGATGGGGAAATGAGGAGCAGGGGAGCCCATATGGTGGCCAGATCCTAGAACCCAACCCCGCCCACTTCTAGTGTTTGGATAGCGACTTGCGTAATAATCACTGGACTGGCCGGAAGACGACTCGGTTGAGGGGCTGGAGGGAGCGCGCAAGGGTTGACCTCTAGTGCTCCCCCTGCGGCAACGCATCCTTTGACGCAGGTGGGGCATGGGTGCAGTCTCAGCAGTGGGCACAAGACGAGACGGAGAAGCAGGATTCCAAGAAACCGAGGAAGACAGACACAGACCAGACCTAGAGAAATGTAGATTTGCACCAAGGTCTAAGAAACAGTTCAGCTGGCCACTTCTCCTTCTCGCCACAGTGAGCAGGCAATGTAACCTAGCAACCAGAGAGCATCTACAATTCAAAGGTTGCGGCTCGTCTGAAAAACCATAGCGAAACATCATTTTATCGACCCGGCTGCAATGGCATCGAAGAACGCCCGTCATAATTAATATCTCATTGATGAGAGCCGAAGGCTGGATCATATTGGAGCATGCAGAATTGCTAACATGAGTGGAGGTCCGATCTTGAACAACATTAAAACTTAATGTGATTTGATGTGAAAACCTTGGAACTTAAATATCGGCTGATTGAATAGCGTTAAAACTTAATGCGATTGATATGAAGTCATCGCATCCATGTCCCATCGCCTTAAACGCCATCGAATGCACCCGCATCCAGGAACAGGGCAACTTTTGATTGAGGACACGTGGCAGAAATTGATTGGAGCGGATCTTTGTTTGGGCCGCTCGCGCAATGGAAATCTGGACCCAAAAAAGATTAGGGTGAATTTGATAAGAAATTCGCGTCACAACTCTCTCTCTCTGTACGCCAGCCCAAATTCGGACCCGAAAAATATTAGGGCGGAATTCATTTGGTTTTCGCGTCACAAAATTGGCCGACGTCAGCAGGCTATTTTGGAATGCGAATTTGGTTTGAATTATGGTTTATCGTCGTTTGAAGTCCGGCGGGCTCCACGGCTAAAGGGTTCGTTTGAAGTTTTGACAAAGGTTTTGTTATATATTTTATTTTATATAAGACACGGTGGAATAGTTTTATTGTTTGTTAAGGTCCCACACTGGTTTTGGTAATATTTTGTTTTAAATGCGACATATATATGTTTTATATATATATATTTCATATATATATTAAAACATTTATAAATTGTGGACCCCAGGAGCATTTTAATAGATTTGTTATTTGCATAGTTTTGTTATGTTTTTAATATATGCGTTGCATATAAAAGAAAAGGGTTGTGAGCCTGTTTTGGAATGTAGTTGTAAAGTTTATTACTAGCAATTGCACCAGGAGGTGCAAGGGAACGCCGAAAGGAGGAAATAACATTACTTGAGCTCGCATTAGTGAGGCTCATTGACCTATTTGAGTAGAAGGATACAGAAATGGTTTTCAATCCCTCTCAAGCCTCTAGAAATGGAATTGATATTGGTTGCCACAAACTGAAGCTTGTGTTGATTAACATCACTAAATTTTGAGGCATGATAAACCAAGATACCCAATATTAGTGCTACAAATTCAAATCGGGGATTATTGTTAATATAAAGAAAATAAATTGGCCGATTTTGATAAACCAACACTAATCTCTGCACATAAGGCTGCTTTAGGACTCTCGAGGGGATATGAAACTCGGCATGTAGATTAATTTCATTATGAAAAAATTCAACGCATGCCATGTTCACTGGACAAATAAAATATGGAACACTACACAATTAGAAAATTACATTGCAATAGCAATTCAAAAGAAGGTCAACACATGCGCGGATAGGTGGGTGACACTGTTCAAGATTATGTTAGTGATGACGAATCGGAACAGTGTCCTGAACATAAACCCAAAAATTTTCCATTTCCTTTTAAGAAACCAACACAAATTATGCAACACCTATACAATTGGGTAGGGATAGAATAATGTGAAAGAAATATTAAGGGAAACTTTGAATTTCCATATACACTATTCAAATAAGGAGATACTTCAAAAAAAAAATATGAAAGCAATAACAAGAAAGCCATTCAAAAACTGTCAAATTTGGAATTTTAGAAAGAATGCCCTCAATTGAAAAGTCAGATATAATCCATCTACATCTTTAGGCTTCCAATATAACAAAAAAAATATCTTAAGCATATCCAAATTTAAATATATTTAAATATGTATCAGGTGGGAAACCTAAAACAACTCTAAACTTGGTCTGTAACCTAAACTTCTTCCACAACAGGTTCAAGTGACTCCCAAATTCAAATGCAGGATTCTACAAGATCATGGTAGTGCTTGGCATATTTTCTTTGTGCAAGGAAAATAAAACAATAGACCATTTTCTTTGAACCATGCTTGAGAAACATGCTGAAAAGATGCCTTCCACAGGTTTGTATCATAGTCTAAAAGATGTAAATATTTTCAAAACCACTGTCATGGTCTTGTAGGCAAAAAAACAATGGGCCATTCTCTTTAAACCACGCATGACTGAGAAACATGTTGAAAAGGTGCCTTCCTCAGGTCTGTATCTACCTCTCAAAAAAATTAATATGATCAAAATCACAACCACGGTCTTGTATATCCCCAGAAACCTACAAAGAAACTGATATCTGCCAAGGAATGAACCGTCATTAGCTAACCCAAAAGAGTGCCACAACTTACACAATTATTAGGATAACAACTTGTTTGAGGGCCAATCAACAAATAGCATAGACAATTCTTCACTGTGAAATCACTGTAAAGATGTAAGAGGGTTACATGAGTATTGGTTGACACCTGAAAGGCATTAGATATGTGTAACAGGAGAAAAAAAAACATAAAATGAAAAAGAAAGGCAGAACAAAAAATAAGAATGCATTTTCAACTTTTTTGTGTGTTTTTTTATAACAATGACGAATGGATTTGAATTTTATGAAAATAAGAGCAAAGAAGGAAATATTAAGGAGAAGATAAAATAATGTGATAGAAAATGAAAGATTTAGGTTAATCAAACTTGATCACCCACCTTGGATACACTACATAAGAGAGAGAGACGAGCAAAAGGACCTCCTAAATGAGACAGTAGAAATAGGAACAAAAGAACTCAATGAGGATGACATGAGCTAAGTAGATATAAAAATTAATATGTTTCCATCCTCAAATCAAATACAAGTTCTTCTTATTAAAGCATATCCTGAAGATGAGTATTTATAATGAGATCTCCACGCCGAAAACTCCACGAGTGAATTCTATGAAAATTGGAAACTATTGGCTTGCCACTAACTGCCAAAACAAAAACACTTACAACCCATGACTTAACATGTTATATTACCTAGAACAAATGGAAGGTTGTGAAGTATCACAACACAGTGATTTACTCAATGACCTAAACAACAAAAGTCTAACCAAAATGCTAATGAATCTGGCATACATGTAGTCAATGACCTTTGAGGATAATATATTATAGATTCAACATGTTAAAGTTTTAATTGTCTGCTAAACAGGGGCATGAAATAAAAACTGCAGAACAATGTAAAAAAAATCCCCTATGCATTTATAGATATGTTTAACGAAAGAAAAGGGAGAAACACATCAGTCAGGGTTACCCTTTAGGTTGATGCCTTACGAAAAGGTTAAATGAAAAAGCCGTACAACTTTGTAAGACTACCTCTTGAACAATAATGTTGGTATAATGCATTAGGTGAGCTTTACAGAATCTGTATCAGGGAAAGTCCAAAGCCTTCCAAGCCATATTTTTCAAGAAAATTCTAAATATGCTCACAGGCATGAAATATTCATCGGATTTTAGTTAAGCTGCTATAAAAAAATAGATAGTAGAACTCAGCTTGAAGAGATCTCTGCACCTCAGAAATGGTATATTAACTCTATTACCAGAAAAAAAAATTGCTATTTTTTGAAAGTGCAATCCGAGATCGAGAATGTGGTTTAAATAATGAAGAAAAAGAGATTAACTCATGTATAGGATATCCAAAAGGAAAATTTAGTTTTAATGCTAAGAAGAACAATACCAGATGTTAATATACACAGCCAAATGATTATAACCACTGTTGTAACTCACCATCTGTTTATAATCAGAGGACTGCTTCACACTACTTGATATGTCCTCAATAACTTCAATTAAGACTTTTCTATCAAAGTCACTTAAAATAAATCATAGTAATCTGCTTATTGTAGGCTATGTGCTAGTTCACAGTTAGCAAGACCTTGGTCGATATATAAGCTTATTTTAAGCAACGATTTGACAGATATCAGTCCAAAAACCAGAATCTATGGATTTGTTCCTAATTTATTTCAGCTTAATGCATAAATTAATCTAGAAGTGAAAAATTGCCTTTAATCTATAAATTTGCATTCTAAGTCTTATTAAAAACTCGGCATAAAGACAACATTGTAGAAACGCAGTATAAAAGAGAAATCCAAAAAATGATGAGAATGATACAGAGAATTACTGTGCAATATACAAGGTTTCCTTAAACCTTAAACCTTCCATATCCTTACGCTAAATGTTCGGTCATTTCACATATAGCTAAAGAAAATCAACCATGCACTCAGGGTGTCAGAACTGTACAAAATACATAATCACCAATAGTTTCTATACTAAAGAAAAATAATTTCTGATTATTTGTTGCATCAGTTTGGAGATATTCTAGTTAGATCGAGGTGATAAACTCTGCAAGGACAACATTAAAAGTGGATTACTATGGAAATTATCTATTGTGGGAACAAATAAAGACCTTGATCTGTTTAACATCTGTTTCACTTTACTTATCATGATTCATGGTGTAGACATTTAGGAAATGAATGACTGTATTGTGAGATATTCAATCCACAGGCAGATAACTCGGGTTGGGAAATAGAAACATCACGTTGTAACAGAGGTCTTGGCATATAACAGGGGACTTGGGTTTTTTGGAATCAAAATTCAGGTTAAGATGCTCATCTGAAGAATGGCACAGTGAGCCTTAGCATGGAGTTGGGAGTACCAATTTGAAGTGCAGGTAGGGCATTGTACAATAGACCAGTTAGATTTCTGGAACCTAATACAAAAGTTTCTTCTTCTTTCAAAATGTGTTTCGTTTTCTCACTACAAGAAAAAAGCACATTGGTGAGGGTCATGCTTGTGACAGACCTTTAAGGTCCGTCACCAATGTCACATATGGTGACGGTCATTAAAAAACCGTCACCGTAAGTGTATATAGTGATGGTCCT
Source organism: Pinus albicaulis (assembly GCA_034641835.2). Classification (NCBI taxonomy): domain Eukaryota; kingdom Viridiplantae; phylum Streptophyta; class Pinopsida; order Pinales; family Pinaceae; genus Pinus; species Pinus albicaulis. The sequence continues at coordinate 276,643,174 of CM076583.1, forward strand.
TTATGGTCCGTCACCAAAGACATTTTCAATGACACTTTTGGTGAGGGTCATTAAAGGCCCATCACTAATTCTCTCTTTGGTGACACTTCTAGTGACGAATTTTTAATGACCCTCACCAATGCTCTTTTTGTTACTGGTGACTCGTCAAAAAAAAGTGTCATCATTGGATCACAAAAACCGTCACTGTAAGTGTATATAGTGATGGTCCTTATGGTCCGTCACCAAAGACATTTTCAATGACACTTTTGGTGAGGGTCGTTAAAGGCCCATCACTAATTCTCTCTTTGGTGACACTTCTAGTGACGAACTTTTAATGACCCTCACCAATGCTCTTTTTGTTACTTTTGGTGACGGTCAAAAAAAATGCCGAGTCATCATTGATCATTCCAATGATTTTTTGATGACGCTATTATTACCTATTAATGTTTTGTCAAAAAGATAATGATTTAATACAATTATTATGGAGTATTTTTTTATAATATGTCCAAGGCCATAGTGGTTAGGGTCAGTCAATTTTTGTAGAAGTAGTGAGTGTATCATTTCCCTCAAGTAATGGTAGTCGAATAGAGATTTCCTATGAGTCAACATGATTCATATCTATTAAGTTTATTATCTAGCAAATTCCCTTTAGATAAAGTTCCAATATTGTGTGTAGGAAATATATTATTTAATACATAATCAAGCTTTGACAAATATATTAATGAAAGACCCTAACAATCCTCAACAATGCAGGCATACCTTAAAATTAATTCTTTGTACACACTAACATTTCTTATTTATATCTTGGAACATCTTTGTACCTAGAACATACCATGTATTTCTTGACGCCCAAGCACATGGTGGCATGCGCTAGCACAACATGGAACTCTCTAGCATGTGTTGGCATATTGCATATAGTCCCTAGCATATACCTAATGCCACCAGTTGAATGCATTAACATACATTTAGCACTTGGTACACAATGCCACTTGGCATGTATTGGGACCTATTATTAGTGTGCCTAGCATGCCCCCTTTTCAAAAAAGATAAAGTCACGACTTATTAACCCTCTTAATATTGGTTCTTCCTTTTGTTGCCTTGACACATATTGACATACCACCTGGGACCTGCGCTACAATATCCTTAGCACCTAGCATGTATTGGCATATCTTGGCACTATTGAGTGGCACATGATATAATTAGCACACCACGGAACTCCCAAGCACACTTTGGGAATTCTTGACATGCTGATATTCCTAGCACGCCTTACCAATTCTTAGCATACCTTGTCACTCCCCTCCTTGGCATGACAGCTAACACTCATTAACACTAGTCTCTGGCACACGTTCCTCATATTGTTGAAAGCTTCCATGAATTTTTACCTAGTGCTCCCTTAATTGTTTTTCCTGGTAATCCTTAACACTCATCAACATGCATTATCACTCTCTAGCACACCTTAGCACTCTTCAACATTCCCTTCCACTTCATAACATGCATAACATAGTCACGGCACATATTGGCGGCTTGGAAAGTATTAGCATTTTATGGAATATGTTGAGATGCCTTAGTATGATTTGGCATGGTTGTACACCCACACTAGTTAGATTTTCTACATGGTATCGAAGCGAGAATTTTTTTGACGACGAGTTTGCGAGAGAATATCGAAGATTTTGGTGTAAAATTTTTCAAAAACAAATAGAATATTTGGAATCCTTGTGAAAATCTACCCGAATGGATCGGTCGAATCGAGCTCGGATAGAGGGAGATATCATCGATTTAAAATCAATTCTTTTTTAGAAACTTTTTGTAACGTCGAGACAATTACATTATGCGCGAGTCAAGAACCTATATGTACTTTAGGTACGAGATACATGCAAAGCTTTGAGGAGAAAGGCGGGGAAGTTAGAGACTTGGTGGTTTAGAGCATAAATTACCTCTCAAACATGCTTTCTCATGAGAAGCGAGTCTCGAGAGGTTGTGGAGTAAGTGCCACAATTGGAGAAGTAGAGAGAGGGCCAAGTGGAAGCATCCACTCAGCGAGAGACCACCATGAGGGGGGAATTTTGAGCCGGATAGGAAGAGGGAGCAACCATACCCTGAGGTGTAAGGTGGGGTGATGTGTAGACATAATCCCAAGATAAGAAATTTGGGCAAGGTCCATTGAGATGGCGTGTCTCATGGATCGAACACAGCTACGAGGGGCCCACGGTACAACGATAGTAGGAAGGATCAATTAGATTGATGTATTCGGATGTCGACAAGACGAGAAATCGAGTGACGGATGTCCAAATCTTGGAGCACAAATCAAAGTTAGCAACGGTTCAAAGGGCACGGATGTAGATGGACGGCACGGAGAATCCACTGCTAGACGGGTACGGTAGCTAGCGGCTGACCGAAGACTGCGATGTTAGATGCATTATCTTGATTCGAGTTGTTCGGAGGCTATTCGAGTTTCGGGATTTGCGAGTGCAAACAACACTAGAGAAGTGTAGCATACGAGAACATTCCAAAAGGTACGTGGGGATTGATTGAATTCCTTTCTTATTGAGGAGGAGTGTTGAAATTTGCAAGAAGAAACGGTGAAATTGGAAAATAGAAAGGACAAAAAAAATGCACCCTGCCGTTGAGAATTTTGATGTACCAAGAGTGAGAATGTAGGGTGTCTAATTTATTTTTCCCTTAAATAAATTGGACAATAAGTTGTAATTTCGTCTCATAACAACTTGTGTCGAGTTAACTAAGTCATGATGATTGAGTTAGCTCGAAATTCGATTGACGGTGATCGAGGTGGATATTTGTGGCCACCCGCCTATTCCTTGGGCCCTCGCCATTGTCTCTTTCGATTTTCGGTTTTCCTTAATTGTAGCACAATTTACTATTTTTGTCAATTTTCGGGTCACGAACTTCCCGAGCCGTTTTGAGGCCCCAAACAACATTTTTTGGGCATGAAAGGTTTGGAAATTTCATATAAATTGCATTAGTTGTTGTAGTCCTCGGAGAGATCTTTCCTGAGGTATCATGTGCGTCAAATGAAGATCATATGACCAAGTTACGACCTAGGAAGTTAGGCTGGCAACTAACCCCAATGGGGCCCATAAACTCTTGGTGTTACATCTCCCTCGGGTTAGGGTTTTGGTTTTTGGGGTTTTATCTTATTTTTAAATGATAAAGACCCTTTAATCCTTATTGTAACACGGTTCGAAGGAACATAACTATCAGTTGTATTTATGAAAATTTCCCATGTGCGATTATAAAGTCATTGGGATGCCATGATGGATTGCGCAATCAAGGAAGGTTGATTTAATTTCTTAATTAATATGGAGATAATTCCATAGGAATTGCGTGAGCAAAATGAATAAGGAAAATGAGAATTGGCTAAGTATTAGACCAATTTTGCCTAGATCAACGGAGATAATTGGCGAGTGTTGGAGAATCTCGAGAGAGATTAAGCATTGTATTGTTTCATGATTCCTTGACTTAATACACAATAGAGATAGATGTGTTTGAGCGATTTGCTTTCCCCACAATAGAGATAGATGTGTTTTGAGCGATTGCTTTCCCCGGATACATCTTTTGTTGTGCGATTGATAATTTCTTTCTCTTACTTATATGTGATTGTGCGATTGTGTTTGTGAAGGATTCAATATCTTGTTTTAGTACATTACAAGATCAGATTGAATCGTTGGTTAGATTTTATACATGAAATAGAAGAGAGGATTGATACGATCTTGTCTTGTGGTGGTTATAAAGATAAACACGGAAATGGAGGATGGCTTGCTGCTGGCAATTTAGGACAAAACAAAAAGTAGACGCGGCGTAATATTGGCCCAGGCTAACCCTAGTTTGAGGGTTGACATTGAGATCTGAAGTTCATGTCAAGATTCGGTCAAAGAAATGCCCAAAATCTATGGATCCATGTGAGCTAGGTTGAGTCTCTTATGGGCAAGAGTTTTGGTTTTTTCTATGGGTGGATAGGGTTTGTTCTACAACAATTAGAAGTACATAAGTATAGTGCCCTAGTTACCTAGCATGTTTAATTCATAAGGTATGCCCTTAAGGCTGTGAAAAATTTGCGATAGAAGAAGAGCGATTTAATGACCCTTAAAGCGAGGCTTATTTCTGAAATATAGACCGCATATACGGAAAGATGGCTTGTAAATTCATTATGTGTGGAGATAGTAGATCCAAAGGAGGGTGGAACACGAGCGAGAAGATTGAGCATGCAGAAGAAATGTGCCATGTGAAGAATGGATTGACATGTTGAGGAGTTGATTTGGTGGAATATCCATGGATTTTTTGAAATGAGATATGCGAAACAACCTATAAAGTGGTCGATGGACTATTAGTGGTTGATTTGTGACCTAGTTTAGTCATCTACGAGATTGTTAGAAGGATGATAAGAGGGAGGAAAGCGAGTTCAGATTTATTCATAGATTGGACAACAAAGATCAAATTATCGATACACAAGAACAATGATTTTGAGAGGACTCAAACCATTGTTATGTGGAAAATTTGAAGAGCCCTAGATGAAGAAAAATATTGTGAGCCCTAGATCGGTAAAAATAATTGACTATGGTTGGGCAGATTGATGCTAGTCAGTATAGTTGGAGGTTAGGCAAGCTGTTGTCAAATAAGAACCCTAACTCTTGTACTTGTGAAGGACAACAAGATTGGTAGAAGGGAAGGTGTATAGGGCCTAAGGATGTGCATAATTTGAAGGACTACGGTATGAGTCAAGTGGGCCAACCAACTAGCCCTATTTCACTATATTAATGAAGGATCAATTCAGTGAGAAGAAGGGCAACCTCCATAGCCCTAGACTTCTCATCTTGGAGCCGTAGTATGGAAAAAGTGGGCATACCAAAGAGTTGTTCACAAATGGGTTGTGAACAACTGCTACCACTCAAACTAGTAGTGGACCTAAAATGGGTTCCTAAGAGGGAAACAACTAGGACAAGGGAAACGATGGAGGCTTAGCCCATTGTCACCAGTAAGGCTCCTTTCTCTTCACGAAATTTCACACCGATGGGAGGAGTCTTGGTAGTTTTGGAAGTCACTCGTATATTATAGGTCAATGAATAGGTGGGAAGTGACCCTAGAATCCCTTTCCCTAAGATAGAATATAGAGTGGGACATGCTTTCCTTTTAAGCAAGGGACCTGATCTTCTAGGGAGAGAGGAGGAGAGTTGAAGGGTTGAGGAAAAAGAATAAGACTTATAAAGGAAGTTACAAATCCTAAAATCCTTTGGGAACTTGGATTCCCAAATGGTGCTTGATGAAAGGCCTTTGACACGAATGGGACCACATGGGATGGAATTTAGCAACCAATGATGTTCCTATCTTGGAAAATGTGAGGGAAAGGATTAGGCAATATTTTTTACTTCGATGGGTCAAATTGATCCTGTTTAGGCTCTAGCCTTGGGAACACCTATGAAAAACTTGATCCTAGAGCTAGGGCTTGAGGTATTGAAGATTCCATCGCCGGAATTGGCCCAAATTACGAGGAGAGTGAGAGCACCCACCAATGTCGGTGCCTCTGGGGAGATCAAGTTTTCCTCTGGCTATATTCTTGGGAAATTGATGCCCTAGGTGACCTAATGGGGCTAGACCTAGGGAAAAATGGAAAATTGTGAAAAAGGCGTGGAAATCATCACCCTTTTTTGAGGTACTAGTGAATAATTCACTTGGGGATAGCAAAAGGTCGTGATAATGAACAATAGTCAGTTTCTTGATCATGGAGGCCCGAAGGAGGTCAACTTCGTCCAATGTTAGAGGAAAGAAAGTGACCTTCAAGAATTTATACTTCATACAAGTGGTGCAAATTTATTGAGATAAAATGATTTCTAAGATATTTCATTCATCCAACAATGGCCCATACATTAAATAAGATAAATAGACACATAATTTCACATTTCCATCATGTGACGATTAACCCTAGTTATAGTGAAATTCAATAGTATGCAACAACAAGAATATCGTTAAATTTTCACTCACAATGTTAGAGAGTATATCCAACCAGCTTCACAATTGCAAAATCAAATCTCCAAGATAAAAATAGCCCAAATCCATACATCGAAAATGCATCCATCATCCAAAATAGTCCTCGAGAGAAAAATGTGAAGTTCTCTAAAGATAGAGAGATCCCAAATCAAGTGATGATACAAATGAATCCAATTAACTCCGAGAGATCCCAAATCGAAGTGATGATACAAATGAATCAACTATCCTATTTATACATTGATTAGGAGTTGATCGAATTAACTTATGGGCCTACATTAGCCCCTAAACATAAAAATATTATGCAAGTAACCCTAAATTTTGGTGACAATCCCACCAAACTATCTCATACATGGAATAATAAGCCTCATAAGAGGTCAGGCGATGTCTTAGGTCCTTCTAGGAGGCATCACAAGGGTCCATGAGTGCCATAATGATGCATGGGGCCCATAAAAGTGTTGGACAAGGGGGTGGCCTTGTTCTCCAAACATTAAACTTGTTGTGCTCTCATTAAACTTGTGGTGAAAGGGGTTGTGTGTGGCCATCAACAAGTAGGTCAAGTGTTGTCTTGTTCATGATAGATTGGTTGTCAAAGGATTAACACCAATCCCTAGTTTTATTCCTTGTATCAATGTGATTGTAAAGGGTCACGATCCATGGTACAAGAGCTCTAGCTTTGTTGTATAGAAGTAGTTTGTAATATAATGAAGAAGGAGTTTTCACACTAACACTCCCCGAAGCATGCCACGGCACTCTAGCATACCTTGGAATTTCCTAACATGTAACCTTGCTAATCCCTCCTTATCACACGAAACTCACGACACTCCTATCGGACACTCTTATTCATTTGTTACCGGCATTTTGAACTAGTTCTCCCTTGTGTTTCCATGGCACTCCTAGAAGGCAGCATTGACAAACCTAGCATTTGGCACATCCTAGCATGTCGCTAGCACCCTAGCATTCCTTGGCACTAACTTACATACCTTTAAACTCCCTCCTTAGCACACCTATAACACAAGTTGATACTCCTGTCACACACTCTTATTCATTCATTTCCATGCATTTTGACACTAGTGCTCCCTTGTTTTCCTTGGGCACTCCAGTACTCCATGCAGCATGCATTGGCACACCACGGCACACGGCACATCTTGGCACGTTTCCCTGGCCTTTAGCATGCCTTAACCTTTACCCAACATGCCTTGACGTCACTCCCTCCTTAGCACACACGAAACTCAACGACACTTCCTGTCACAAACTCTTATTCATTCATTTTTAAATATAGTTTTATCTGTTAATAAGTATGATGAAGCATCACAATAGTGGAATATCCATGATAGTTTACGAATCACCCCAACATATATCCTTTATGCAAGTCATATGATGATATTTCTTCACACTTATTTATCTCTAGTTGACCCAACACGGTGCGGGTCATCACCACCACCCTTGCAAAATTGAACAGTAGGCTCGTGGTCCTATCTAAGCTTGGAAGAAAAAATTCAAAACTTAGTTACACAGCATGATGGAAGATTATTATTATTAGGTTTCCCATTCTTTCTAATCGATAATATCTAGTGGGATTGGAACAAAAACACATCCACGATAAATATCCATGATAGTTTACGAATCACTGACATATATCCTTTATGCAAGTCATATGATGATATTTCTTCACATTATTTATATCTTGTCCGGAAGCCACAGTGCGAGGTCATCACCACCACCCTTGAAAAATTGAACATGATAGTCTTGTGGTCCTATCTAAGCTTGGAAGAAAATTTCAAAACTTAGTTACACGACATCATGGAATATTATTAAAAAGGTTTCCCATGCATTCTAATCAACAATATCTGGTGGCATTGGAATAGAAACACATTTGTTCACGAGAAATATCCATGATAGTTTACGAATCACCCCAACATCTATCCTTTATGCAAGTCATATCATGATATTTATTCACACGTATTTATCTCTTGTCCCAACACAGTGAAGGTCATCACCACCACCCTTGCAAAATTGAACATGATAGGCTTGTGGTCCTATCTAAGCTTGAAATAAAATTTCAAAACTTAGTTACACAACATCATGGAATATTATTAAAAAGGTTTCCCATGCATTCTAATCAACAATATATAGTGGGATTGCAACAACAACACATTTTGTTCACGAGAAATATCCATGATACTTTATGAATCATCCCAACATCTATCCTTTAGGCAAGTCATATGATGATATTTATTCACACTTATTTATCTCCTCTCCCAACACAATGCAGGTCATGATCACCACCACCCTTGCAAAATTGAACATGATAGGCTTGTGGTCCTATCTAAACTTGGAAGAAAATTTCAAAACTTAGTTACTCAATATCATGGAATATTATTATAAAGGTTTCCCATGCATTCTAATCAACAATTTCTAGTGGGATTGGAACAACAACACATTTTTTTCATGAGAAATTCTAACAAAGATCACAATTGAATTGATAAAAAACAGTGTTTGGAAGACAAGATTCATCCTAAACCACAAAAATAATGGATTCTTTTAATTTCTCAACTCCCTCTTGGATGCCCTTGTGACTTCTTTGATAGTGTTGCACAAGTTATCCCACCTAGTTGCAAAGTGGGTTTGGTACTCTTCCTCTCCCAGTCTTATAGAAAGAAAGTAAGGTATACCCAAAATTAAGGCTCCAACAACTGAGTTATTCAATTTCTCTTTGTACACTTCTGGAAATTACATCCATCAAAAGATTCAAATCCCTATAGATCATGGGGGATTCAAAAACTATGATCAATTGGGTCAATAAGTCATGATAGAAAACATCTACCTACATCCCATCCTATAGGATATCATAGATCCCCACAACTATTTGGACTAGCTATCTTTCAGACACATTATCAAGGAGCTATATACCACAAGACACAAGCTTTCAAAATAATCTCTCAAACTGCTCATCAATACATTTGTGATACTAGATTCCATCGATAGTATGGACTATGACCAAATGATTATTCATGTCTAAGCTCGAAAAACAAGCCAATGTAGATTGATGCATGCACATTCCAATCATGACAATCAATTTCTACATCTTCTCAAAAGAGAAAACAAGTAAATTTTTCCTATTTTCACTTTTCAACATAAACACCAATTTCACCCATAATGTTAAGATAAGTTGAATGATATGACCAAAAATGTGGGAGGAGTATTTTGTGGTGTATTGAACAGGACTAGGGAACACACATGTAGCACGGATGGGTAGAAGTGGGATGTCCAAGCATGGTTTAATAAGATCTATAATACATGCATTAGAGAATGAGAAGGGGGATTAAGACCTAATTTCTTAGGGGATAGGGGGCCTGAAGGGAAGGTAACAAGAGGAATTGAAAGAGGAACCCCCAATAGTGGTGACAAGGGGATTAGGGGCCCCATTATCACAACCAATAAGCCATTAACCCATAACCACTAAATTCCCTATCCCTTAACCCCGAAGCCATAATCTCTTAACCCTACAGTCATAACTCATAGGCCATCAACCTGTTGATGCATTAAACCTTAAGCCATTAACTCCTAACCTAGAATCCATGAACCCCTTAAGCACTAACCCCTTATTCTCTTAACTTGTGACCCTTAAACCTTAATCCATAACCTCTAAACACCTTAAAACCCAACCCCTTAACCACTAACACCTGAATCCCTTAATCGCAAAATCCCTTTCCCCCCAAGCCATTAGCCCTTAACTCTTAACCCTTGAAGCCCTTCACCACTTAGTATCCAAGGAAAAAAACAACACATCAAACCAACAAAATAACCTCTTAGGAGAATCCTTCACCTCCAACTAAGAATATTGGTACCATTTTATTTTTAGAGAACTAGGTATTGGTCTCGAGGGTGTGTGTTTGTGGGTAATGCCCTTATTAACATGTATACCAAATGTAGAACAACTGGATAATTTGCAAAACATCAATAAGAATTTCTCACAATATCTACACTTCATGTTGACATGGAGTTTGTAGTGCTCTCCCACATAAGGAGTTGGCAATGAATATATCACTCATAATGACGCAACCTCTTCAACCCTAATTAACAAGGAGCTAACCCTTGATAGAAATATTTTTTTTGCTAAAAAAACACAATTGTGTCAATTTAGAATACTATACACAAGTGAAAATAAATTGATATTATCCACATCAATGCTTGAAATAGCCTCACATTTTCCATGAGTGGTGAGCCAAGGGGTGAATGTAGGGTACTATTAAAGTTACATCATGTTTAAATCTCTTTTGCATCATGAGATTTTTCTCCATTAGGGTTGATGCATCATCACAAGGGAGCATGACACCTTTCTTTGGGGGAGCGATTAAAGTTGTAACATGATTCAAGTGACATACACCTCTAATGTAAATGACATCATTATATGTGTGCCTCAAGTTGTTAAAGAGGTTATTTATAAGCAATAAATTTATATTTGAACTTCATATTTTCATGGCCTTGACTCTAAGATGGATTTGTACTAGGAACACTTCATGCAAATAACAGGGGACATTAATTTTTAACCCTCATTCGTACAAGAGCACTAGATTTTTCCCTTCAGATCCCCCTTGGTGGTTTCAAAGTAGGTTTACAATAGTGTCTAGTTGAAACTAATGACATCATGATATTCCTCTTCTCAATAATATATTATATTTTCCATATACACAACATTGAGTTAGAGGATCACCTCATATGTAGATGCTCCATTTATTATGGGATTCAACGGATGTTTTATTTTATTTTATCAAGATTTAGATGGTCATTACCTACTTTCTTTCAGTACATGTCTAACTACTTTTATGAGGGAGGTCCGGATTTAGATCTTTATATAATACCTTATGTGGCCTTCCCCTTTTGAACTTTTCCAAGGGGATCACCTCCTTCCATGTTGCCTTGCCTACTTAGGGCCAAAATTGACAAGCCAATATTCAAAATTCTTCAACTATCAAATTGGTGGGGACTCATACCTCTTATTGAACCCCATAATGAGACATTATTTCTCCAAAGAGACTCTCGAGGATTTCCCATTGCAAATCACAGGTTGGATGTCATAGGACGTGTTACCCCACTTTCTATATGATTTTTTAGAAGATAATTTTAAATTTTGATTGACATATCAACCCTTGTGATTCTTGTGACATTAATAATTTTCCAATTGAGATATACGAATGACTATATAATTGGTTTGATGACACCTTGCCTTGGCCATCTAGGACACTAGGTGTAGGAAGATGTTGCTTTAGCGATCACTTTAACTTGATATATATGATCCATGTATATATCTCTAATGTGTATTATTTTTATTTTGATCACTTAGAAACTCTATTCTAACTCTTAAATGTTTTGGCCATAAATCCTATGTTTAATTATTCCATGGTATTTTATAATTTTACTCATAAAAATGTGTCACCTTAATAGTTTAAATATATAATGGTGGTTTGAGTAATTACTACATATCCTATCTTATTATAACCTTATTTCCCTTGGTCAAATTTTATCCCGCATAATTTCAAAGAATATTCATTCATTTTAATCATGATGTCCCACCCTATGATTCTCTCCAGTAGGAAATCAATTATTTGATTCATAAAACTAACTACGTAAACTACTCTATTTCAATTTTATCACCGTGCTTTCATGTCAAGTTTTTGATCTATCAATTGTGCAAGTTCATACAACGAGCTTCAGGTTCTTTTTCTACACAAGCTTAACCCAACTAGCACAAGCACAAGCTCAACTTGACCCTGACATCAAATGACAAGAAAAAGAAATTAAATTTATGATGAATCACTTGGCAAGCAGATTACATGGTCATGATATGGTGGCCCACTGTTGATGATGCTCTCAGAATCACCCATCTGGATGACTTTTTGAAGGGGGCTCGCAATTTATTCTATGGGGGATTTTTTATTCTTCCATGGATGTGGTTCCTCAATTTATTTTAATTTTGGCCTCTCCTCAGACATCGCTCTTGTTACCTTAAATTTTGACCACATATGTACAAAATTTCTCTAAATCCTCCTAAATGAAAATGTAATTCGATTTTTTAGGGTATATGAAATTGCAAAGATTTTTCTTTGCTACTCTTCGAAAATGAATCTTAATGAATGTCGTATAAACTCAAGATTTCGATCTTTAATATTAATTGAGGGATCTTTGCTGACGGCGGTATAACTATTCCAAAGTGCCATGCACTTTTTATCCAATCAGTTCTTCAATATTGAAAGCTTCAAATGTGTTTTAGTTTCTTTTCCCATAGAATCCTTGTCACTTCTTCTTAGACTGACATGGTATCGTTCATATTGCACGATGGAAAGGATAACATAGAAGTGCCATAGAGGAGCTGATATAATCAAGCATCTCTGTTGTGCAGACTTATATTCCAGATCTTTCAAACTTCCAAGTTCGTTACCTTTGAGATACCCAGGACTTATATGACTAACATGACTCCAATTGAACCTCTGCTCTAAACGAATATTAATTTTGTTAAAAAAAATGAAAACATCTCCATAGCTTGATGCCAGAAGTTATATTTCTTACGAATGTAACCCAAAAAAGTATATACTCAATGTGTACCCACTGTAACTAAAAGAAACTTTAACATGTTGGCTAAGAAGTGTATGAGCTGATGTGGATTGAGCAAATCAAGGGTCTCATACAGAGGCATATATTTTGTATAGATGCATTCTTATGCTATTATCCAAAATAAATGATGAGCCTTGATGATTCATTGTCCTATGAATCCTTTCCTAGCCTCGTTTTGTATGGAGAAGATTGTCAACATATAATCTATGGCCATGAATTTTCCACAACTTAGATTATGAGCAAGCCTTATCATCAGAACTTCCAAAAACTTTGACAAAATGCCTTGACTGATTTGAATAACAATGCCTATCTCAACTTCTTTCAAGGCTGACTCAATGTATGTATATTAATAATGGTCTACCTGAAAATATTATTTCATGCCAATTGAAAACTATATTGAAGAGGGATAGGAGGACACACTTAGTGCATAATATATGATTACTCAGAGTCATAACAGGAGTGAATATAGATCAACTTACATGTGTGAGATGATTTTTATAATATCTCGAACCTATACCCTGATTTCCATAACTTGTATATATATATTGTGCATCCATAATTTTCACGTGTTGAGAACTTGAGATTGCAAAGGGATAACAATACAAGATGTTCACATAGACTGTGGGGCCGTTTCAATTGAGAGTAAACTAGTAGGAACCGAGATATAAGAGATTGAGAAATTCCTTCTTCAAAGGAACTGAGCTAACTGAGTGATACAATATATGATATTGCAGTAGGACAAATATTTCCTTGTCATAGTGACAATTCTTAGAGGATGAGATCCATTCAAGGATCATAGAGAAACAAGGTCTGTTGATGATATGACTTTTCCGAACAATTAATTTAACCCTTCAAGAAGGGAACCATAGTGGGAAGACCTTATCACATATGATTTCTTTCTTCAAAACAAAGTATTCTTAAAGGCACACTAAAAGAGTCAAACTAAAGAGAATACTAAACTGCTGATAAAAATAGTGATCATAGTGATCATGCCCAGAAGACCTAGCATTTGGTATCCATGTGTTATGCCTAGGATTGTGATTTCATGGTCGAGAAAATATGCTTCAACTATAATGAAGATACAGTCTGAATGGGATTGATAAATAATCCCTAGAAAATATATTACTGGAACATACCTTGATTACTTTCAGCTTTTTCTCATGATATTTGAGTTGATCTTGGATTGGAGCCCATATCCACTGATTAGGGCTAATAGAAGGCCTTAAGAAAGTACCATATATTTGAAATTCTTCATCCCTAACACATAGGGATAGACGTACCAATGAAATTCTTCAGATGCTACTAAGTTATTGAAATCTCTTTGAGTTGGGATTGTCCTCTCCCGTGCTCTAATTCCATGTTAATTTTGGAAACATGTTCTTTTATTAGGATAGTTACTTCATTCAATCATGAGCCCATTAATCCATTATAAATTACATTAAACAATATATGATAGTAACTAAAGAAATAAAATTAATGAGAAATATTGAATACAAGCAAAGGTAGAAGAACAAGAGAATATGGCACAAGCGAGGGAAAAACCCCAATATGGGAAAAACCCTTGAAAAATTCTTCTCATTATTCAAATCAAATGTAAAAGAGAGAGAGAGAGAGAGAGAGAGAGAGAGAGAGAGAGAGAGAGAGAGAGAGATCTGATAGAAACATTATTGAATTTCCAAGGTGAAGATTAGTATCACTGTCCAAATGCCAAATACATGATTCAAAATTCTGCCTTTAAACATCAACAATCATATTTTGTCTAGATTAGTGGTAAAATGTAGTCAAAGCTTTTCCTCAGTGCTGACCTGCTTTAGATATGATCTGAGTTCTGGTTAGGGTTTGTTGTCATATGAGAAAAAACCCTTTCCACTCCTCTAAACAGTATTACAAGGTTGCGGCTCCCCCTTTTCAGTCATTGTCCACAATCTAAGGCTAGTTAGGGCTATAGTTACAACATTCCACAACTGGTTTGGGATAGATGCAACCCTTTGCAGCTTCCTGATGGTAGTGGCATAACTGTGACCCAAGATGTGGCTTGTATAGGGCTGTGGCCTGATTGAAATAACTTCCTTGGAGTTGTAGAAATCCTTCTCTAGAGGATTCGCACACTAGGCAGCTCTAAGCTATCCACAAGTCTACGATAGGCTTGATGATGGATCTTGGACTATGGGAGAGGGTTAATGATGCCCATATTAAGCATCATCTAACCCAAATCTGCTCGATATCATGTCTAAGGAGCTCGGTCTATATGGAGGAGGGAAATCATGTCATGAAATGCCAATACATATACTGAGATTGTCCTGAAACTACCAACAATCTACCCATAACTTCCTTGGCAGTGAAACAAGCACATAGACTCACTCAAAACAGACCCAACCTCTATGTTTAGCCATTATCCCCACTTGGATGCCTCAGATATGCAAGAGATATTTTTGATGCCTCAAATGGGTTGGGAGAGTTTTCTTATATACAATTTTGAAGAGAAGCCGACTTTGATATTTTTGAGGCAAATTCAAAAATAAACAAATATTATAGAATTTCTTTTTGAATAAACAAATATTTTCATTATCCAAATTTGATGATATTTAGATCGATTTTGGTCCTCTCGAAAAGAGGAATTCAATGGGATTATAATCTCCATCAACTGAGCAGACCAAAGTGGAATTTGGCCCTAGTTTCCAATTTTAACAGAATAGAATGAGCAACAACTTAAAATAATCAAGAAAAACTGTTAAATTGCTTCTACCTCCTCTTTCTTAAAAAAAAATGCAACGATCCTCCACTTGAAAAGATTTTTTGGACAAGAGGTCTAATTGTTGATTCCATTCTCTCAAGATTTGATTGAAGAAAAAACTTTGAAAGAAACCTTTGAGATTTTGAATGCATTCCATCCAGTGCTTCAGTGAGAGGACCCTCATATGGCCCTTTCTAGACAACCAATACACCACACACTTTGAATCGAAAAAAACATGCATAATGGATATATTCAATGAGGCTATAAAAAATAATAGTGCCCAAGCATCCACCACTTCTGCTTGAGTATTTTTCCTTGCACTTGTAGTCAACCAGATGTAAAAGGAAACATTGTTAGGAAAGAAACCACTTCGTAAACCTCGTCTTGATACGCTCCATCAAAGAAGCCAACATTTTAAAATATAGAACTAAGTGGAAGGTAGAAGGATCTACTTCTGGGAGGCTTCCAAGGCTTGACATAATCCGAAAAGAATCCCAAAATTTGGCCCATGATTCCAATGATATCTTTGGGTCTGCTTTCAAAGATGAGATTATTTTGGGCTTTCCAAATACCCCATGCAATGAAAATATATAGTGCTTTATAATTTCCCCCATTTTGATCACACTAGAAAATACAATGGTCCAATGGCGACATCTATCCATTAACCTATAATTGTAATACCCCTAAGATATATGACCAGAGGGACCTGGAAAAGGCACAGTTAAAAAATAAACGACTAACATTTTATGAATCTTTTGTGTAGAGAACACATACATTTGGCCCATGAAAAATTTTCCACAATAGGAAGTCCCAAGTTTGAATAAAATTATCCAAGGCAATTGAGATAAACCATTTTAGTTTAGGGGCAATAGGCTAATCCCATAATTTTGAATGCCACCAACTAACCCTTTGCAAAGGGTAGCTTTATGATATAACACAATAGGCATGACAAGTTGTGACATGCCTCGGTGAGGAGTTCCAGGCCCATTCAAAAGAATCATCCTCCTCAGATAGTGTAAGACTATTGACAATTAGGGATTTGGTGAAACTGCTCCACTCCACAACAAAAGAACCCCGCAAGCCCAAATCATGGGTGCTTTTCCATCTTCCAGCTGTGAACAACTCTGAAGGGAACACATAAACCCAATGAAGTCTGGTAAAAACTTGAGGACAAATATGGTTGGAAAGCTTAGGGGAGCATCAATGAGAACACAAGAACACCTGTTCATGCATTTCATTTAAGTTCAAGATTTCATGGATATTTGTCTTTCAAATATCAAAATTGTTCATTTCTCTCGTTTATGAATTTCATTTAGGTTCAAGATTTCATGGATATTTGTCTTTCAAATATCTAAGTTGTTCATTTCCCTCGTTTATTTCCCTCATGTTGCAAGGTGTGTGTCCAGGGAAGGAAAAAGCACAGCCATGTTGTTGTAGGTATGATCTAATACATTTGGTTGAATCAAGAAATTGGATTCTTGGTTCCTCCAATCTGGTGATTTCATTCTACAGGGGAAATTTGCACAAGGTTCACCACATTCTTGGGTGATGGCTCATCTGCAAGCCTCGATCTCTCTTTTCCACTTCAAAATACTTCTAGACAAGAAAAACTAAGTGTTCAGTAGGCTATATGTTCAGGATTCCATGGAGGAAGATTAAGCTGAAGGCATGGGTAATAATGGCTTCACCAAAGAAGATGACGACATGTGCCTTTCTAATTCAAAAATTAACGAAGAAGTAGATAAGAGAGAAAGAATACATTGATTACAACAAGTAAATCAAATCTCCTAAGATCAGAGGTGCTCACCAGCCAAATGCACTAGCACAAATGGATTGTGATTATCCAGTCATCCCTGAAAATTCTAGAGACCCAAAATAGGCCAGGGATTTGCCTAAAAAAGGGCCTGGGATTTTTCAATATTCCCAAGAGTATCAAAGAAAATAAATTGGATCATAAAGAGATGATCGTGCACTCAGACGAGCAGGATTAAGGCTCTGTTCTAGAGAAGAAACTTCCAGAGGCTACTAAATCCACTCAAGAGGTAGCTAACAACATTTTATTTTTGTTGTTTAATTATAGGAATCGTTGCAAGAAACATTCCCATGAGGGACTTCCATTGGCTTAGGTGACAGGTCTGAAAGGTAAATATTCTGCCAAAATGCCCTAGGGCTTTCGTGTTATTCCATTTGGGTGGCACAGACCATAGTGACAATGAAACCTAGTGGTTGGGTTAAACTCTTCTGACCTCACTAGTGAACGAATATTACCTTCGGTTTCCTAGGTTGATCAATTAGGCTTAATAGCATTCTCATTTGCTCACTATTTTAACTATTTCTTTTTTTTCAAACCTTATTTCTTTGCCTTTTCTCATAATTGTAATTCCTTGCTGCCCTATTAAAATTTATAGTTACTAGTGGAGTGTATTTTTTCTTTTGGTGTCATTAATCTAGGATGTTGTAAACACATCTTTCTTTCCATATGTGAATTTTATTTAGCATGAAACAAGTGGAAAATAAACATTAAAATGGCTTGTGCCCTAAACTTTGTGCATTATGTGGCTTGACCTTTCAGGCATGGGAAAAGTAGATAAAGGATTAAATTGACTATAGTTGATGTTGTTTTTGTGATTGATGATCTCAAGTTGAATGAAATGTATATATTTAGAGATGGCATCATAGATAAAATGAAAATGCGATCTCAAAAGCTAAAATAAAAGTTGATAGACTCAACTTAGAAAGTGGAGAAATCAGGCAAGAGTGTAAGATTTTGACCAATATTTATTTAAAGCTATGCAAAACTATGTTAATAGTGAATTCACCAAGGTTTTTTTTTCCAACGTAGGATCATGCTTGAGATAGAATCACCACAGGAGAGTTCTTAGGAATTCATTCTTCAAATTCTATTAACTTGCTTTTACTCACACTATAGAGAATTCTAGGATGATGTTCCTTCCATGGAGCACTCTTTGATGCTCCATAGACATAAAATGATTCCACACTTAGGTTCTTGCCTAGCCATCTCGGTCAAATATTTGTCATATTCACCCAAAACAACATACTTTCCCTCAGGGCATCGATCAATAAATTTTTTTTGAGACTTATGAGTTGCTCATATAACACTTATGAGATTCTTCAAAGAAACTTCAATATTATAAACAAATATTTTTGAAGCAGTTTATATCACGTGAATTCAAGAAGTAAATTTTCCATAGACCCAAAGGAATCTACATATTCTTTCATCAAATTCTCTTTCTCAACTATTTAATGTTTACTCTCTTTTGCCACTTTTGGAGTTGATACCACTACTCCCTAATCCATTTTTGTTTTGCATTTGGGAAATTGGCACTATTATTTCTTGTTTCTAAAACAATAAACTGTGTATTCTACTCTTTCTGCAATTTTTGTTGCTCCTTTTTTGCAATCCTAAATGCATGTCCAAATTATGAGCCTTTCTATAGTTTCAAATTCTCATCTAAAAAAAATTCCAAATTATTTGCAGCTTGCTGATGCACCTTCCCTATTTTTTTCCACTCCATCTCATTCATCCTTCAACATCAACAGGGTAGGTTCATAACCCACTGATATCATGCAGTGCTTCCTCACCGTAAGCAGGTTCAACATATATAGTAATCATTTTATTTGAGGAAAAGTCCCTCTATTCAAACATATTATCAAATACTAACCATGCCTCTTCTATGCTACCACATTTGCCATACGGTTCAACAATATACTTTGGCATACAGGTCAACAAGAGAATTCTCCACAAAGATATTTGAGTCCAGCCTAACTTTAATGATGATTATATGGAATTGCATCCTAAAATAGTGCATGTTGCAAAAGCAGTGTAAAAGGTGAAATTATCCACTTTCATCCCATTCAGTTGCATCTGATTGAAAAATTTTAGCGACTCCTCACAAAGACCATTCTGAGAAACAATTTCAGGGACTCCTCATAAAGACCATTGTCAGCGTATTCTTCGTCATGGAGAAGACATTAACAAGTTAATACTTCAACATAGATAGCATTTCCATATCCAACCTATGAGAAACATACCTCTAAGTTGACATTTCTATATCCAACCTCCGAACATCAAATTGGATAACTCTTGATAATTGCCTAGTGGTAACCCTATGCCAAAATAGAGGGTAACACAGGCTCCAACTCAGAGATGGTCTCTTCTTCGGAGTGCATGAGAGTAATAGAATTTTGTCATGTATATATGAGAATGGGCTCCCCTTCTAGTAAAAGCACCACACAATTTTGTCTTTTACAAAGCAAAAGACAAGTCCTCTATTTATGACAACATGAAATCAAATTTAGTGATCAAGGGAGTTTATTCATGCCACACTATTGCTCAAAGGATTTTATTCATTTCCTACACTACTATAGCATGTGCAAAATGAGGGTGCTACTTGAAATTATTGATCCAGTGCAATTATTGATCTATGGTAGCATCAGATGTGCTCTAGCCTTGTAATTTTGTATATAGGCTAAGACACATGTATTCCATAAAACCCAGAAATGGTTTTGGAAAATTCCACTTAGAGATCATTTAATTAAATTAATTAATCATTTTTAATGTTTTCCAAAGTCTAAACTTAGGGAATTTGATTAATTGAAGTGTATTAATTAAATCAAGTGTGAATCTTCTAGATAAAGTCATAGATCACCTCCAAGTTAATCTTAGCCCTTGATTATATTTTAATCTGGACCGTTGAAGAGTCAAAGGAAGATTATAAGAATGAGGATGAGGGGCCTATGTAAAATACACTTGACACTTGAGCCATTGAGCATTTTCGAATTTGTGTGAGGAGACATAGCTTTTGATCAAGAACAAATCAATAGGGCTGGGTTTTCTAAGTGATTTGATTCAGTGATCAGATCTAGAGAGGGGTAGAAGCAGAGATTGGTCAAGAGGGCCAAAAATACATTTCAGAGAGAGTAAGCATCAACACAGGAGAGATACATCGTAGCTTCTAGCTAGGTTGATGCAGTTACTGCAAAAATCACGTAGAGCCAGCACAATGTCTCTTGGAGTCAGTCAGGAGAAATATAGAGGTTGGGGTTCTGAGCTGGGATAATCAAGTTCTAGCTTCAGATTAGCTAGATCAGCTATAGGAAGGGGTAACGCAGTCCCCCTAGCTTTCCTATGCAGGCTTACGCAGATCTAATGTAAGAATTCATGCAGAGGTAGTGAGGGCTTCATCAGCACTGTTTTTGATCATTCGGAGACTTGGAAAGTGAGGTATATCTCACTAGTATATTTGTTGTCTAGATTTCTCTAAAGGGTTTTCCAGATGTTGGCACCCTAGTTGTATTCAAGATTTTGTTGCTTAATAATACAAACCCTCAGATCTGCTGCACTGGTTTTCCCAAGTTGGGTTTTTCTAGGGACTTATTCCAAAAAATAACAGTGTCAATGTGGTTGTTTTTCATTGAGTTTTTTCAGATTGTTTCAGCACTTAGATTTATTCTGCAGTATTATTTGTGTAGACTGCTTCAGTAATTACTTCGGTATTTCAATGTAATTAAATAATTATCAAATAATAGGAGAAGTAATTCATATTTTTTGCAGTAGCAATCCAGATCTAGGATTTTTCACATCGATGAACTTAAAACTTCACCAATAGAATGTTTTCTTTCCCTATGCTTAGTTATCATGAAAAATAATGAAACATTAAAATTCCAACATTCATAGGCTGGGTTTTTTATCACTGATGGGTTGAACAAGAATTTGGGTACCTACAAATCAGCGATACCTTCAAATTTTAAACACATGTAAGTGTTGGCATAAGCTTCTACAAGATTTGTCCATCCAATATTGCATAGGACTGTAATAATTATTTCTCACGAACTTTGCATGATGTCATAGGACCTGTTACTCCCTTATTTGCATGATCAACTACTCGATGAATCATATTCATTCCTAGAGTTTCGATTTGAAGGAAATCTGCATGTTAGTCGATTTTCTCAATATGAGAAACATCATTGTGCAGAGATGGATAGATAATTGTTTCTTGAGAGTTATCATTCTGGAATTTAGGTATTCAATTCCCTCTCTATTAATAAGATTTATACAACTACAATTAACTATTTTATTAAAATTTTGGATAATTCTTGTGTCCACACCTCTATATGATTTGCAACTCAAAACATGTTTGAAATTCCCCTGTTTCCATGATAAAAACACATAAATTTCATTAACTATTATGTTTTCTTGGCATGCATTTCAATTATTTCTGGTCTTTGGGTTTGATTTGGAATTATCCAGAAAAACAAGAATTTTGAAAAACACAGTGACTAAATCTCTCCTGAATTTTTGCAATATGTGTCTGCTTTCAAACCTCACCCTTCCTGGATTCAAGAAAGGTGTTCTGGAGAAATTAAAATAAGCAAAGAATATGTTAATTATTGAAACAATTTCTTTGCTTAGGATAGTTACTTCATTCAATCATGAGCCCATTAATCCATTATCAATTACATTAAACAATATATCACAGTAACTAGCGAAATAACATAAATGAGAAATGCTGAAGACAAGCCAAGATAGAAGAAGAAGACAATATGGCACAAGCTAGGGAAAAACCCCATTATGGGGAAAACCCTTGAACATTTCTTCTTATTATTCAAATCAAATGTAAAACAGAGAGAGAGAGAGTTGATAGAAACCATTTCAGGGACTCCTCATAAAGACCATTGTGAGCATATTCTTCGTCATGGAGAAGACATTAACAACTTAATGCTTCAACGTAGATAACATTTCCATATCCAATCTATGAGAAACATACCTCTAAGCTGATATTTCTATATCCAACCTCCCAACATCAAATTGGTTAACTCTTGATAATTCCCTAGTGTTAACCCTATGCCAAAATAGGGGGTAACACAGGCTCCAACTCAGAGATGGTCTCTTCTTGGGAGTGCATGAGAGTCTTAGAATTGTCTCATGTATATATGAGAATGGCCTCCCCTTCTAGTAAAAGCACCACAAAATTTTGTCTTTTACAAAGAAAAAGACAAGTCCCCTATTTATGACAACATGAAATCAAATTTAGTGATCAAGGGAGTTTATTCATGCCACACTATTGCTCAAAGGAGTTTATTCCTTTCCTACACTACTATAGCATGTGAAAAATGAGGGTGATACTTGAAATAATTGATCGAGTGCAATTATTGATTTATGGTAGCATCAGATGTGCTCTAGCCTTGTAATTTTGTATATAGGCTAAGACATGTATTCCATAAAACCCAGAAATGGTTTTGGAAAATTCCACTTAGAGATCATTTAATTAAATTAATTAATCATTTTTAATGTTTTCCTAAGTCTAAACTTAAGGAATTTGATTAATTGAAGTGTATTAATTAAATCAAGTGTGAATCTTCTAGATCAAGTCATTGATCACCACCAAGTTAATCTTAGCCCTTAATTATCTTTTAATCTGGACCTTTGAAGAGTCAATGGAAGATTATAAGAAGGAGGGTGAGGGGCCTAGGTAAAATACACTTGACACTTGAGACATTGAGAATTTTCGAATTTGTGTGAGGAGACACAGATTTTGATCAAGAACAAAGCACTAGGGCTAGGTTTGCTAAGTGATTTGACTGAGTGATCAGATTCAGAGAGGGGCAGAAGCAGAGATTGGTTAGGAGGGCCAAAAATACATTTCAAAGAGAGGGAGCATCAACACATGAGAGATACAGTGTAGCTTCTAGCTAGGGTGACGGAGTTACTGCAAAAGTCACACAGAGCCAGCGCAATGTCTCTTGGATTCAGTCTGGAGAAAGATAGAGGTTGGGGTTCTGAGCCAGGAGGGTCAAGATCCAGCTTCAGATCAGCTATATCAGCTACAGGAAGGGGTAACGTATTCCCTCTAGCTTTCCTACGTAGGCTTACGCAGATCTAGTGTAAGCATTCATGCAAAGGCAGTGAGGGCTTCATCAATGCTATTTTTTTGTCATCTGGAGACTTGGAAAATCAGGTATATCTCACGAGTATATTTGTTGTCTAGATTTCTCTAAAGTGTTTGCTAGATGTTGGCACCCTAGTTGTATTCAAGATGGTGTTGCTTAATAATAAAAAACCTCAGATCTGCTGCACTGGTTTTCCCAAGTTGGGTTTTTCCAGGGACTTAGTCCAAAAATAATTGTGTCAATGTGGCTGTTTTTCATTGATTTTTTTTTTCAGATTGTTTCAACACTTAGTTTTATTCTGCAGTATTATTTGTGTAGACTGCTTCAGTAATTACTTCGGTATTTCAATGTAATGAAATAATTAATAAATAATAGGGGAAGTAATTCAGATTTGTTGCAATAGGAATCCAGATCTAGAATTTTTCATAGCGATGACCTTAAAACTTCATCAATAGAATGTTTTATTTCCCTATGCTTAGTTATCATGAAAAATAATGAAACATTAAAATTCCAACATTCATAGGCTGGGTTTTCTATCACTGATGGGTTGAACAAGAATTTGGGTACCTAAAAATTAGCGATACCTTCAAATTTCAAACACATGTAAGTGTTGGCATAAGCTTCTACAAGATCTGTCCATCCAAGATTACATAGGACTATAATAATTATTGCTCATTAAATTTGCATGATGTCATAGGACCTGTTACTCCCTTATTTGCATGATCAACTACTTGATGAATCATATTCATTCCTAGAGTTTCGATTTGAAGGAAATCTGCATGTTAGTCGATTTTCTCAATATGATAAACATCATTGTGCAGAGATGGATAGATAATTGTTTCTCGAGAGTTATCATTCTATAATTTAGGTATTCAATTCCCTATCTATTAATAAGATTTATACAACTATGATTAACTATTTTATTTAATGTTTGGATAATTCTTATGTCCAGACCGCTATATTCTTTGCAACTCATAACATGTTTGAAATGCCCCTGTTTCCATGATAAAAACACATACATTTCATTAACTATTATGTTTTCTTTGGCATGCATTACAATTATTTCTGGTCTTTGGGTTTGATTTGGAATTATCCACAAAAACAAGAATTCTGAAAAACACGGTGACTAAATCTCTCCTGAATTTTTGCAATATGGGTCTGCTTTCAAAGCTCACCCTTGTTGGATTCAAGAAAGGTGTTCTAGAGAAATTAAAATAAGCAAAGAATATGTTAATTCTTGAAACATGTTATTTTCTTAGGATAGTTACTTCATTCAATCATCAGCCCATTAATCCATTATCAATTACATTAAACAATATATCACAGTAACTAATGAAAGAACATAAATGAGAAATGCTGAAGACAAGCCAAGATAGAAGAAGAAGACGATATGGCACAAGCTAGGGAAAAAACTCATTATCGGGAAAACCCTTGAACATTTCTTCTTATTATTCAAATCAAATGTACAAAAGAGAGAGAGAGGGTTGATAGAAACAATTTCAGGGACTCCTCATAAAGACCATTGTGAGCATATTCTTCGTCATGGAGAAGAAATTAACAGGTGAATACTTCAACGTAGATAACATTTCCATATCCAACCTATGAGAAACGTACCTCAAAGCTGATATTTTTATATCCAACCTCCCAACATCAAATTGGTTAACGCTTGATAAATCCCTAGTGTTAACCCTATGCCAAAATAGGGGGTAACACAGGCTCCAACTCAGAGATGGTCTCTTCTTGGGAGTGCATGAGAGTCTTAGAATTTTGTTATGTATATATGAGAATGGCCTCCCCTTCTAGTAAAAGCACCACACAATTTTGTCTTTTACAAAGCAAAAGACAAGTCCTCTATTTATGACAACATGAAATCAAATTTAGTGATCAAGGGAGTTTATTCATGCCACACTATTGCTCAAAGGAGTTTATTCCTTTCCTACACTACCATAGCATGTGCAAAATGAGGGTGATACTTGAAATCATTGATCCAGTGCAATTATCGATTTATGGTAGCATCGGATGTGCTCTAGCCTTGTAATTTTTTATATAGGCTAAGACACATGTATTCCATAAAACCCAGAAATGGTTTTGGAAAATTCCACTTAGAGATCATTTAATTAAATTAATTAATCATTTTTTATGTTTTCCTAAGTCTAAACTTAGGGAATTTCATTAATTCAAGTGTATTAATTAAATCAAGTGTGAATCTTCTCGATAAAGTCAACGATCACCTCCAAGTTAATCTTAGCCCTTAATTTTCTTTTAATCTGGACCGTTGAAGAGTCAATGGAAGATTATAAGAAGGAGGGTGAGGGGCCTATGGAAAATACACTTGACACTTGAGCCATTGAGAATTTTCGAATTTGTGTGAGGAGACAAAGATTTTGATCAAGAACAAATCACTAGGGCTAGGTTTTCTAAGTGATTTGATTCAGTGATCAGATTCATAGAGGGGCAGAAGCAGAGATTGGTCAAGAGGGCCAAAAATACATTTCAGAGAGAGGAAGCATCAACACAGGAGAGATGCAGTGTAGCTTCTAGCTATGGTTACGAAGTTACTAGAAAAATCATGCAAAGCCAGCGCAATGTCTCTTGGATTCAGTCTAGAGAAAGATAGAGGTAGGGGTTCTGAGCCAGGAGGGTCAAGATCCAGCTTCAGATCAGCTAGATCAACTACAGGAAGGGGTAATGGAGTCCCTCTAGCTTTCATACGCAGGATTACACAGATCCAATGTAAGCATTCACGCAGAGGCAGTGTGGGCTTCATCAACGCTGTTTTTTATCATCTGGAGACTTGGAAAGTGATGTATATCTCACGAGTATAATTGTTGTCTAGATTTCTCTAAAGGGTTTTCCAGATGTTGGCACCCTAGTTGTATTCAATATTTTTTTGCTTAATAAGACAAACCCTCAGATCTGCTATACTGGTTTTCCCAAGTTGGGTTTTTCTAGGGACTTAGTCCAAAAAATAACTGTGTCAATGTGGTTGTTTTTCATTGAGTTTTTTTCATATTGTTTCAGCACTTAGATTTATTCTATAGTATTATTTGTGTAGACTGCTTCGGTAATTACTTCTGTATTTCAATGTAATGAAATAATTATCAAATAATAGGAAAAGTAATTAATATTTTTTGTAGTAGCAATCTAGATCTAGGATTTTTCACAACGATGACCTTAAAACTTCACCAATAGAATGTTTGCTTTCCTTATGCTTAGTTATCATGAAAAATAATGAAACATTAAAATTCCAACATTCATAGGCTGGGTTTTCTATCACTGATGGGTTGAACAAGAATTTGGGTACCTACAAATCAGCGATACCTTCAAATTTCAAACACATGTAAGTGTTGGCATAAGCTTCTACAAGATCTGTCCATCCAAGATTGTATAGGAATGTAATAATTATTTCTCACTAACTTTGCATGAAGTCATAGGACCTGTTACTCCCTTATTTGCATGATCAACTGCTCGATGAATCATATTCATTCCTAGAGTTTTGATTTGAAGGAAATCTGCATGTTAGTCGATTTTATCAATATGAGAAAAATCGTTGTGCAGAGATGGATAGATAATTTTTTCTTGAGTGTTATCATTCTGTAATTTAGGTATTCAATTCCCTGTCTATTAATAATATTTATACAACTACGATTAACAATTTTATTAAAAGTTTGGATAATTCTTGTGTCCACATCTCTATATGCTTTGCAACTCAGAACATGTTTGAAATGCCCCTGTTTCCATGATAAAAACACATACATTTCATTAGCTATTATGTTTTATTGGCATGCATTTCAATTATTTCTGGTCTTTGGGTTTGATTTGGAATTATCCAGAAAAACAAGAATTCTGAAAAACACAGTGACTAAATCTCTCCTAAATTTTTGCAATATGGGTCTGCTTTCAAAGCTCACCCTTGCTGGATTCAAGAAAGGTGTTCTAGAGAAATTAAAATAAGAAAAGAATATGTTAATTCTTGAAACATGTTCTTTTCTTAGGATAGTTACTTCATTCAATCATGAGCCCATTAATCCATTATCAATTACATTAAACAATATATCACAGTAACTAACGAAAGAACATAAATGAGAAATGCTGAAGACAAGCCAAGATAGAAGAAGAAGACAATATGGCACAAGCTAGGGGAAAACCCCATTATGGGTAAAAACCTTGAACATTCCTTGTTATTATTCAAATCAAATGTACAACAGAGAGAGAGAGAGTTGATAGAAACAATTTCAGGGACTCCTCAGAAAGACCATTGTGAGCATATTCTTCATCATGGAGAAGACATTAAAAAATTAATACTTCAACGTAGATAACATTTCCATATCCAACCTATGAGAAACATACCTCTAAGCTGATATTTCTATATCCAACCTCCCAACATCAAATTGGCTAACTCTTGATAATTCCCTATTGTTAACCCTATGCCAAAATAGGGGGTAACACAGGCTCCAACTCAGATATGGTCTCTTCTTGGGAGTGCATGAGAGTCTTAGAATTTTGTTATGTATATATGAGAATGGCCTCCCCTTCTAGTAAAAGCACCACACAATTTTGTCTTTTACAAAGCGAAAGACAAGTCCCCTATCTATGACAACATGAAATAAAATTTATTGATCAAGGGAGTTTATTCATGCCACACTATTTCTCAAAGGAGTTTATTCCTTTCCTACACTACTATAGCATGTGAAAAATGAGGGTGATACTTGAAATAATTGATCCAGTGAAATTATTGATTTATGGTAGCATCGGATGTGCTCTAGCATTGTAATTTTGTATATAGGCTAAGACACATGTATTCCATAAAACCCAGAAATGGTTTTGGATAATTCCACTTAGAGATCATTTAATTAAATTAATTAATCATTTTTAATGTTTTCCTAAGTCAAAACTTAGGGAATTTGATTAATTGAAGTGTATTAATTAAATGAAGTGTGAATCTTCTAGATAAAGTCATTGACCACCACGAAGTTAATCTTAGCCCTTAATTATGTTTTAATCTGGACCTTTCAAGAGTCAATGGAAGATTATAAGAAGGAGGGTGAGGGGCCTATGGAAAATACACTTGACACTTGAGCCATTGAGCATTTTCGAATTTGTGTGAGGAGACACAGATTTTGATCAAGAACAAATCACTAGGGCTAGGTTTTCTAAGTGATTTGATTCAGTGATCAGATTCAGAGAAGGGCAGAAGCAGAGATTGGTCAGGAGGGCCAAAAATACATTTCAGATAGAGGGAGCATCAACACAAGAGAGATACAGTGTAGCTTCTAGCTAGGGTGACGGATTTACTACAAAAATCACGCAGAGCCAACCCAATGTCTCTTGGATTCAGTCTGGAGAAAGATATAGGTTTGGGTTCTGAGCCAGGAGGGTCAAGATCCAGCTTCGGATCAGCTATATTAGCTACAGGAAGGGGTAATGCAGTCCCTCTAGCTTTCCTATGCAGGCTTACGTAGATCTGGTGTAAGCATTCACGCAGAGGTGGCGAGGGCTTCATCAGCACTTTTTTTTATCATCCGGAGACTTGGAAAGTCAGGTATATCTCACGAGTATATTTGTTGTCCAGAGTTCTTTAAAGGGTTTGCCAGATGTTGGCACCCTAGTTGTATTCAAGATTTTGTTGCTTAATAATACAAACCCTCAGATCTACTGCACTGGTTTTCCCAAGTTGGGTTTTTCCAGGGGCTTAGTCCAAAAATAATTGTGTCAATGTGGTTGTTTTTCATTGATTTTTTTTTTCAGATTGTTTCAGCACTTAGATTTATTCTACAGTATTATTTGTGTAGACTGCTTCAGTAATTACTTCGGTATTTCAATGTAATGAAATAATTAACAAATAATAGGAGAAGTAATTCAGATTTGTTGCAGTAGGAATCCAGATCTAGGATTTTTTATAGCGATGACCTTAAAACTTCATGAATAGAATTTTTTCTTTCCCTATGCTTAGTTCTCATGAAAAATAATGAAACATTAAAATTCCAACATTCACAGGCTGGGTTTTCTATCATTGATGGGTTGAACAAGAATTTGGGTACCTAAAAATCAGCGATACCTTCAAATTTGAAACACATGTAAGTGTTGGCATAAGCTTCTACAAGATCTGTCCATCCAAGATTGCATAGGACTGTAATAATTATAGCTCATTAACTTTGCATGATTTCATACGACCTGTTACTCCCTTATTTGCATGATCAACTGCTTGATGAATCATATTCATTCCTAGAGTTTCGATTTGAAGGAAATCTGCATGTTAGTTGATTTTCTCAATATGATAAACATCATTGTGCAGAGATGGATAGATAATTGGTTCTCGAGAGTTATCATTCTAGAATTTAGGTATTCAATTCCCTGTCTATTAATAAGATTTATACAACTACGATTAACTATTTTATTTAAAGTTTGGATAATTCTTATGTCCACACCTCTATATGCTTTGCAACTCAGAACATGTTTGAAATGCCCCTGTTTCCATGATAAAAACACATACATTTCATTAACTATTATGTTTTCTTGGTATGCATTACAATTATTTCTGGTCTTTGGGTTTGATTTGGAATTATCCACAGAAACAAGAATTCTGAAAAACACGGTGACTAAATCTCTCCTGAATTTTTGCAATATGGGTTTGTTTTCAAAGCTCAGCCTTGCTGGATTCAGGAAAGGTGTTCTGGAGAAATTAAAATAAGCAAAGAATATTTTAATTCTTGAAACATGTTCTTTGCTTAGGATAGTTACTTCATTCATTCATGAGCCCATTAATCCATTATCAATTACATTAAAAAATATATCACAGTAACTAACAAAAGAACATAAATTAGAAATGCGGAATACAAGCCAAAATAGAAGAAGAAGACAATATGCTATAAGCTAGGGGAAAACCTCATTATGGGGAAAAACCTTGAACATTTCTTCTTATTATTCAAATCAAATGTACAAAAGAGAGAGAGAGGGTTGATAGAAACAATTTCAGGGACTCCTCATAAATACCATTGTGAGCATATTATTCATCATGGAGAAGACATTAACAAGTGAATACTTCAACGTAGATAACATTTCCATATCCAACCTATGAGAAACATACCTCTAAGCTGATATTTCTATATCCAACCTCCCAACATCAAATTGGTTAACTCTTGATAATTCCCTAGTGTTAACCCTATGCAAAATAGGGGGTAACAGAGGCTGCAACTCAGAGATGGTCTCTTATTGGGAGTGCATGAGAGTCCTAGAATTTTGTCATGTATATATGAGAATGGCCTCCCCTTCTAGTAAAAGCACCACACAATTTTGTCTTTTATAAAGCAAAAGACAAGTCCACTATTTATGACAACATGAAATCAAATTTAGTGATCAAGGGAGTTTATTCATGCCACACTATTGCTCAAAGGAGTTTATTCCTTTCCTACACTACTATAGCATGTGCAAAATGAGGGTGATACTTGAAATCATTGATCCAGTGCAATTATTGATTTATGGTAGCATCGATGTGCTCTAGCCTTGTAATTTTGTATATAGGATAAGACACATGTATTCCATAAAACCCAGAAATGGTTTTGGAAAATTCCACTTAGAGATCATTTAATTAAATTAATTATTCATTTTTAATGTTTTCCTAATTCTAAACTTAGGGAATTTGATTAATTGAAGTGTATTAATTAAATCAAGTGCGAATCTTATAGATAAAGTCATCGATCACCTCTAAGTTAATCTTAGACCTTAATTGTCTTTTAATCTGGACCGTTGAAGAGTCAATGGAAGATTATAAGAAGGAGGGTGAGGGGCCTATGGAAAATACACTTGACACTTGAGCCATTGAGCATTTTCGAATTTGTGTGAGGAGACACAGATTTTGATCAAGAACAAATCACTAGGGATAGGTTTGCTAAGTGATTTGATTCAGTGATCAGATTTAGAGAGGGGCAGAAGCAGAGATTGGTCAGGAGGGCCAGAAATACATTTCATAGAGAGGAAGCATCAACACAGGAGAGATGCAGTGTAGCTTCTAGCTATGGTTATGGAGTTACTTCAAAAATAACGCAAAGCAAGTGCAATGTCTCTCGGATTCAGTCTAGAGAAAGATAGAGGTTGGGGTTCTGAGACAGGAGGGTAAAGATTCAGCTTCAGATCAGCTAGATCAGCTACAGGAAGGGGTAACGCAGTCCCTCGAGATTTCCTATGCAGGCTTACATAGATCTAGTGTAGGCATTCATGCAGAGGCAGTGAGGGCTTCATCAATGCTATTTTTTATCATCCGGAGACTTGGAAAGTGAGGTATATCTCACGAGTATATTTGTTGTCTATATTTCTCTAAAGGGTTTTCTAGATGTTGGCACCCTATTTGTATTCAAGATTTTGTTGCTTAATAATACAAACCCTCAAATCTGCTGCACTGGTTTTCCCAAGTTGGGTTTTTCCAGGGATTTAGTCCAAAAATAACCGTGTCAATGTGGTTGTTTTTCATTGAGTTTTTTTTTCAGATTGTTTTAGCACTTAGATTTATTCTGTAGTATTATTTGTGTAGACTTCTTCAGTAATTACTTTGGTATTTCACTGTAATGAAATAATTATCAAATAATAGGAGAATTAACTAATATTTGTTGCAGTAGAAATCCAGATCTAGGATTTTTCACAACGATGACCTTAAAACTTCACCAATAGAATGTTTTATTTCCCTATTCTTAGTTATCATGAAAAATAATGAAAAATTAAAATTCCAACATTCATAGGCTGGGTTTTCTATCACTGATGGGTTGAACAAGAATTTGGGTACCTGCAAATCAGCGATACCTTCAAATTTCAAACACATGTAAGTGTTGGCATAAGCTTCTACAAGATCTGTCCATGCAAGATTGCATAGGACTGTAATAATTATTGCTCATTAACTCTGCATGATGTCATAGGACCTGTTACTCCCTTATTTGCATGATCAACTGCTTGATGAATCATATTCAATCCTAAAGTTTCGATTTGAAGGAAATCTACATGTTAGTCGATTTTCTCAATATGAGAAACATCATTGTGCAGATATGGATAGATAATTGTTTCTCGAGAGTTATCATTCTAGAATTTAGGTATTCAATTCCCTGTCTATTAATAAGATTTATACAACTATGATTAACTATTTTATTTAAAGTTTGGATAATTCTTATGTCCACACCTTTATATGTTTTTCAACTCAGAACATGTTTGAAATGCCCCTGTTTCCATGATAAAAACACATACATTTCATTAACTATAATGTTTTCTTGGCATGCATTTCGATTAATTCTGGTCTTTGGGTTTGATTTGGAATTATCCAGAAAAACAAGAATTCTGAAAAACACAGTGACTAAATCTCTCCTGAATTGTTGCAATATGGCTTTGCTTACAAAGCCCACCCTCGCTGGACTCAAGAAAGGTGTTTTTGAGAAATTAAAATAAGCAAAGAATATGTTAATTCTTGAAACATGTTCTTTTCTTAGGATAGTTACTTCATTCAATCATGAGCCCATTAATCCATTATCAATTACATTAAACAATATATCACAGTAACTAACGAAAGAACATAACTGAGAAATGATGAAGACAAGCCAAGACATAAGAACAAGAGAATATTGCACAAGCCAGGGAAAAACCCCAATATGGGGAAAACCCTTGAAAATTTCTTCTTATTATTCAAATAAAATGTACAACAAAGAGAGAGAGAGTTGATAGAAACAATTTCAGGGACTCCTCATAAAGACTATTCTGAGCATATTATTCGTCACAGAGAAGACATTAACAAGTTAATACTTCAACATGGATAACATTTCCATATCCAACCTATGAGAAACATACCTCTAAGGTGACATTTCTATATCCAACCTCCCAACATCAAATTGGTTAACTCTTGATAATTCCCTAGTGTTAACCCTATGCCAAAATAGGGGGTAACACAGGCTCCAACTCAAAGATGGTCTCTTCTTGGGAGTGCATGAGAGTCTTATAATTTCATCATGTATATATGAGAATGGCCTCCCCTTCTAGTAAAAGCGCCACACAATTTTGTCTTTTACAAAGCAAAAGACAAGTCCTCTATTTATGACAACATGAAATCAAATTTAGTGATCAAGGGAGTTTATTCATGCCACACTATTGCTCAAAGGAGTTTACTCCTTTCCTACACTACTATAGCATGTGCAAAATGAGGGTGCTACCTGAAATCATTGATCCAGTGCAATTATTGATTTATGGTAGCATCGGATGTGCTCTAGCCTTGTAATTTTGTATATAGGCTAAGACACATGTATTCCATAAAACCCAAAAATGGTGTTGGAAAATTCCACTTAGAGATCATTTAATTAAATTAATTAATCATTTTTAATTTTAGGGACTCCTCATAAAGACCATTGTGAACATATTCTTCCTCATGGAGAAGACATTAAGAAGTTAATACTTCAAGGTAGATTAAATTTCCATATCAAACCTATGAGAAACATACCTCTAAGCTGATATTTCTATATCCAACCTCCCAACATCAAATTGGTTAACTCTTGATAATTCCCTAGTGTTAACCCTATGCCAAAATAGGGGGTAACATAGGCTCCAACTCAGAGATGGTCTCTTATTGGGAGTGCATGAGAGTCTTAGAATTTTGTCATGTATATATGAGAATGGCCTCCCCTTCTAGTAAAAGCACCACACAATTTTGTCTTTTGCAAAGCAAAAGACAAGTCCTCTATTTATGACAACATGAAATCAAATTTAGTGATCAAGGGAGTTTATTCATGCCACACTATTTCTCAAAGGAGTTTATTCCTTTCCTACACTACTATAGCATGTGAAAAATGAGGGTGATACTTGAAATCATTGATCCAGTGCAATTATTGATTTATGGTAGCATACGATGTGCTCTAACCTTGTAATTTTGTATATAGGCTAAGACACATGTATTCCATAAAACCCAGAAATGGTTTTGGAAAATTCCACTTAGAGATCATTTAATTAAATTAATTAATCATTTTTAATGTTTTCCTAAGTCTAAACGTAGGGAATTTGACTAATTGAAGTGTATTAATTAAATCAAGTGTGAATCTTCTAGATAAAGTCATCGATCACCTCCAAGTTAATCTTATCTCTTAATTATCTTTTAATCTGGACCATTGAAGAATGAATGGAAGATTATACGAAGGAGGGTGAGGGCCTATGGAAAATACACTTGGGACTTGAGCCATTGAGCATTTTCAAATTTGTGTGAGGAGACACTGATTTTGATCAAGAACAAATCACTAGGGCTAGGTTTGCTAAGTGATTTGATTGAGTGATCAGTTTCAGAGAGGGGCAGAATCAAAGATTGGTCAGGAGGGCCAAAAATACATTTTAGAGAAAGGAAGCATCAATACAGGAGAGATACAGTGTAGCTTCTAGCTAGGGTGACAAATTTAATGCAAAAATCACGCAGAGCCAGTGAAATGTCTCTTGGATTCAGTCTCGAGAAAGATAGAGGTTGGGGTTCTGAGCCAGGAGGGTCAAGATCCAACTTCAGGTTAGCTAGATCAGCTACAGGAAGGGGTAACGCAGTCCCTCTAGCTTTCCTACACAGGCTTACGCAGATCCAGTGTAAGCATTCACGCAGCGGCAGTGAGGGCTTCATCAACGCTGTTTTTTTATCATCCGGAGACTTGGAAAGTGAGGTATATCTCACGAGTATATTTGTTGTCTAGATTTCTATAAAGTGTTTGCCAGATGTTGGCACCCTAATTATATTCAATATTTTGTTGCTTAATAATACAAACCCTCAGATCTGTTGCACTGGTTTTCCCAAGTTGGGTTTTTCCAGGGACTTAGTCCAAAAATCACTATGTCAATGTGGTTGTTTTTCATTGAGTTTTTTTTCAGATTGTTTCAGCACTTAGATGTATTCTGCAGTATTATTTGTGTAGACTGATTTAGTGATTACTTTGATATTTCAATGTAATGAAATAATTATCAAATAATAGGAGAAGTAATTCAGATTTGTTGCAGTAGGAATCCAGATCTAGGATTTTTCACAGTGATGACCTTAAAACTTCACCAATAGAATGTTTTCTTTCCCTATTCTTAGTTATCATGCAAAATAATGAAACATTAAAATTCCAACATTCATAGGCTTGGTTTTCTATCACTGATGGGTTGAACAAGAATTGGGGTACCTACAAATCAGCGATAGGTTCAAATTTCAAACACATGTAAGTGTTGGCATAAGCTTCTACAAGATCTGTCCATCCAATATTTCAAAGGAATGTAATAATTATTTCTCATTAACTTTGCATGATGTCATAGGACCTGTTACTCCCTTATTTGCATGATCAACTGCTTGATGAATCATATTCATTCCTAGAGTTTCGATTTGAAGGAAATCTGCATGTTAGTCGATTTTCTCAATATGAGAAACATCATTATGCAAAGATGGATAGATAATTGGTTCTCGAGAGTTATCATTCTGGAATTTAGGTATTCAATTCCATGTCTATTAATAAGATTTATATAACTACAATCAAATATTTTATTTAAAGTTTGGATAATTCTTATGTCCACACCTTTATATGCTTTGAAACTCATAACATGTTTGAAATGCCCCTATTTCCATGATAAAAACACATACATTTCATTAACTATAATGTATTCTTGGCATGCATTTAAATTATTTCAGGTCTTTGGGTTTGATTTGGAATTATCCAGAAAAACAAGAATTCTGAAAAACAAAGTGACTAAATCTCTCCTAAATTTTTGTAATATGGCTGTGCTTTCAAAGCCCACCCTTGCTAGACTCAAGAAATGTGCTTTTGAGAAATTAAAATAAGCAAAGAATATGTTAATTCTTGAAACATGTTCTTTGCTTAGGATATTTACTTCATTCAATCATGAGCCCATTAATCCATTATCAATTACATTAAACAATATATGACAGTAACTAATGAAATAACATAAATGAGAAATGATGAAGACAAGCCAAGACAGAAGAACAAGAGAATATTGCACAAGCCAGGTAAAAACCCCAATATGGGGAAAACCCTTGAACATTTCTTTTAATTATTAAAATCAAATGTACAACAAAGAGAGAGAGAGAGAGAGAGAGAGAGAGAGAGTTGATAGAAACAATTTCAGGAACTCCTCATAAAGATCATTGTGAGCATATTCTTCGTCACAAAGAAGACATTAACAAGTTAATACTTCAACATAGATAAAATTTCCATATCCAACCTATGAGAAACATACCTCTAAGGTGACATTTCTATATCCAACCTCCCAACATCAAATTGGTTAACTCTTTATAATTCCCTAGTGTTAACCCTATGCCAAAATAGGGGGTAACATAGGCTCCAACTCAGAGATGGTCTCTTCTTGGGAGTGCATGAGAGTCTTAGAATTTCGTCATGTATATATGAGAATGGCCTCCCCTTCTAGTAAAATCACCACATAGTTTTGTCTTTTACAAAGCAAAAGACAAATCCTCTATTTATGACAACATGAAATCAAATTTATTGATCAAGGGAGTTTATTCATGCCACACTATTGCTCAAAGCAGTTTATTCCTTTCCTACACTACTATAGCATGTGTAAAATGAGGGTGCTACTTGAAATCATTAATCCAGAGCAATTATTGATTTATGGTAGCATCAGATGTACTCTAGCCTTGTAATTTTGTATATAGGCTAAGACACATGTATTCCATAAAACCCTAAAACGGTGTTGGAAAATTCCACTTAGAGATCATTTAATTAAATTAATTAATCATTTTTAATTTTAGGGACTCCTCATAAAGACCATTGTGAGCATATTCTTCATCATGGAGAAAACATTAACAAGTTAATACTTCAACGTAGATAAAATTTCCATATCCAACCTATGAGAAGCATACCTCTAAGCTGATATTTCTATATCCAACCTCCCAACATCAAATTGGTTAACTCTTGATAATTCCCTAGTGTTAACCCTATGCCAAAATAGGGGGTAACACAGGCTCCAACTCAGAGATGGTCTCTTCTTGGGAGTGCATGAGAGTCTTAGAATTTTTTCATGTATATATGAGAATGGCCTCCCCTTCTAGTAAAAGCACCACACAATTTTGTCTTTTACAAAGCAAAAGACAAGTCCTCTATTTATGACAACATGAAATAAAATTTAGTGATCAAGGGAGTTTATTCATGCCACACTATTGCTCAAAGGAGTTTATTCATTTCCTACACTACTATAGCATGTGCAAAATGAGGGTGATGCTTGAAATCATTGATCCAGTGCAATTATCGATTTATGGTAGCATCAGATGTGCTCTAGCCTTGTAATTTTGTATATAGGCTAAGACGCATGTATTCCATAAAACCCAGAAATGGTTTTGGAAAATTCCACTTAGAGATCATTTAATTATATTAATTGATCATTTTTAATGTTTTCCTAAGTCTAAACTTAGGGAATTTGATTAATTGAAGTGTATTAATTAAATCAAGTGTGAATCTTCTAGATAAAGACATTGACCACCACCAAGTTAATCTTAGCCCTTAAATATGTTTTAATCTGGACCTTTGAAGAGTCAATGGAAGATTATAAGAAGGAGGGTGAGGGGCCTATGGAAAATACACTTGACACTTGAGCCATTGAACATTTTTTAATTTGTGTGAGGAGACACAGATTTTGATCAAGAACAAATCACTAGGGCTAGGTTTGCTAAGTGATTTGATTCAGTGATCAGATTCAGAGAAAGGCAGAATCAGAGATTGGTCAGGAGGGCCAAAAATACATTTTAGAGAGAGGGAGCATCAACACAGGAGAGATACAGTGTAGCTTCTAGCTAGGGTGACGGAGTTACTACAAAAATCACGCAGAGCCAACGCAATGTCTCTTGGATTCAGTCTGGAGAAAGATAGAGGTTGGGGTTCTGAGCCAGGAGGGTCAAGATCCAGCTTCGGATCAACTATATCAGCTACAGGAAGGGGTAATGCAGTCCCTCTATCTTTCCTACGCAGGTTTACGCAGATCTAGTGTAAGTATTCACGCAGAGGTAGTGAGGGCTTCATCAACGTTGTTTTTTATCATTCGAAGACTTGGAAAGTGAGGTATATCCCACGAGTATATTTTTTTTCTAGATTTCTATAAATGGTTTTCCAAATGTTGGCACCCTAGTTGTATTCAAAATTTTGTTTCTTAATAATACAAACCCTCAAATCTGCTGCACTGGTTTTCCCAAGTTGGATTTTTCCAGGGACTTAGTCCAAAAATAACTGTGTCAATGTGGTTGTTTTTCATTGATTTTTTTTTCAGATTGTTTCAACACTTAGATTTATTCTGCAGTATTATTTGTGTAGACTGCTTCGGTAATTACTTCATTATTTCAATGTAATGAAATAATTATCAATTAATAGGAGAAGTAATTCAGATTTGTTGCAGTAGGAATCCAGATCTAGGATTTTTCATAGTGATGACCTTAAAACGTCACCAATAGAATGTTTTCTTTCCAGATGCTTAGTTATCGTGCAAAATAATGAAACATTAAAATTCCAACATTCATGGGTTTTCTATCACTGATGGGTTGAACAAGAATTTGGGTACCTACAAATCAGCGATACCTTCAAATTTCAAACACATGTAAGTGTTCGCATAAGCTTCTACAAAATCTGTCCGTCCAAGATTGCATAGGACTGTAATAATTATTGCTCATTAACTTTGCATGATGTCATAGGACCTGTTACTCCCTTATTTGCATGATCAACTGCTTGATGAATCATACTCATTCCTAGAGTTTCAATTTGAATGAAATCTGCATGTTAGTCGATTTTTTCAATATGAGAAACATCATTGTGTAGATATGGATAGATAATTGTTTCTCGAGAGTTATCATTTTGGAATTTAGGTATTAAATTCCCTGTCTATTAATAAGATTTATACAACTACGATTAACTATTTTATTTAAAGTTTGGTTAATTCTTATGTCCACACCTTTATATGCTTTGCAACTCAGAACATTTTTGAAATGCCCCTATTTCCATGATAAAAACAAATACATTTCATTAACTATAATGTTTTCTTGGCATGCATTTCAATTATTTCTGGTATTTGGGGTTGATTTGGAATTATCCAGAAAAACAAGAATTCTGAAAAACATAGTGACTAAATCTCTCCTGAATTGTTGAAATATGGCTCTTCTTTCAAAGCCCACCCTTGCTGCACTCAAGAAAGGTGTTTTGGAGAAATTAAAATAAGCAAATAATATGTTAATTCTTGAAACATGTTCTTTGCTTAGGATAGTTACTTCATTCAATCATGAGCCCATTAATCCATTATCAATTACATTAAACAATATATGACAGTAACTAACGAAAGAACATAAATGAGAAATGACGAAGACAAACCAAGACAGAAGAACAAGAGAATATGACACAAGCCAGGGAAAAACCCCAATATGGGGAAAACCCTCGAACATTTCTTCTTATTATTCAAATCAAATGTACAACAAAGAGAGAGAGAGTTGATAGAAAAAATTTCAGGGACTCCTCATAAAGACCATTGTGAGCATATTATTCATCACGGAGAAGACATTAACAAGTTAATACTTCAACAGAGATAACATTTCCAAATCTAACCTATGAGAAACATACCTCTAAGGTGACATTTCTATATCCAAC
Source organism: Pinus albicaulis (assembly GCA_034641835.2). NCBI lineage: Eukaryota > Viridiplantae > Streptophyta > Pinopsida > Pinales > Pinaceae > Pinus > Pinus albicaulis. The sequence continues at coordinate 276,683,032 of CM076583.1, forward strand.
CTCCCAACATCAAATTGGTTAACTCTTGATAATTCCCTAGTGTTAACCCTATGCCAAAATAGGGGGTAACACAGGCTCCAACTCAGAGATGGTCTCTTCTTGGGAGTGCATGAGAGTCTTAGTATTTCATCATGTATATATGAGAATGGCCTCCCCTTCTAGTAAAAGCACCACAAAATTTTGTCTTTTACAAAGCAAAAGACAAGTCCTCTATTTATGACAACATGAAATCAAATTTAGTGATCAAGGGAGTTTATTCATTCCACACTATTTCTCAAAGGAGTTTATTCCTTTCCTACACTACTATAGCATGTGAAAAATGAGGGTGCTACTTGAAATCATTGATCCGGTGCAATTATTGATGTATGGCAGCATCAGATGTGCTCTAGCCTTGTAATTTTGTATATAGGCTAAGACACATGTATTCCATAAAACCCAAGAATGGTTTTGGAAAATTCCACTTAGAGATCATTTAATTAAATTCATTAATAATTTTTAATGTTTTCCTAAGTCTAAACTTAGGGAATTTGATTAATTGAGGTGTATTAATTAAATCAAGTGTGAATCTTCTAGATAAAGTCATCGATCACCTCCAAGTTAATCTTAGCCCTTAATTATCTTTTAATCTAGACCATTGAAGAGTCAATGGAAGATTATAAGAAGGAGGGTGAGGAGCCTATGGAAAATACACGTGACACTTGAGCCATTGAGCATTTTTGAATTTGTGTGAGGAGACATAGCTTTTGATCAAGAACAAATGACTAGGGTTGGGTTTGCTAAGTGATTTGATTCAGTGATCAGATCCAGAGAGGGGCAGAAGCAGAGATTGGTCAGGAGGGCCAAAAATACATTTTAGAGAGAGGAAGCATCAACGCAGGAGAGATACAACATAGCTTCTAGCTAGGGTGACGTAGTTAGTGCGAAAATCATGCAGGGCCAGCACAATGTCTCTTGGAGTCAGTCTGGAGAAAGATAAAGGTTGGGGTTCTGAGCGAGAGGGTCAAGATCCAGCTTTAGATCAGCTAGATCAGCTACAGGAAGGGGTAACACAATCCATCTAGCTTGCCTACATAGGCTTACGCAGATCCAGTGTAAGCATTCACGCAAAGGCAGTGAGGGCTTCATTAGCACTGTTTTTGATCATCTGGAGACTTGGAAAGTGAGGTATATCTCACGAGTATATTTTTTTTCTAGATTTCTCTAAAGGGTTTGCCAGATGTTGGCACCCTAGTTTTGTTCAAGATTTTGTTGCTTAATAATACAAACCCTCAGATCTGCTACACTGGTTTTCCCAAGTTGGGTTTTTCCAGGGACTTAGTCCAAAAATAACTGTGTCAATGTGGTTTTTTTTTATTGAGTTTTGTTCATATTGTTTTAGCACTTAGATTTATTATGCAGTATTATTTGTGTATACTGCTTCAGAAATTACTTCGGTATTTCAATGTAATGAAATAATTGTCAAAGAATCGGAGAAGTAAATCATATTTGTTGTAGTAGGAATCCAGATCTAGGATTTTTCATAGCGATGACCTTAAAACTTCACCAATAGAATGTTTTCTTTCCCTATGCTTAGTTATCATGCAAAATAATGAAACTTTAAAATTCCAACATTCATAGGCTGGGTTTTCTATCAATAATGGGTTGAACAAGAATTTGGGTACCTACAAATCAGCGATACCTTCAAATTTCAAACACATGTAAGTGTTGGCATAAGCTTCTACAAGATCTGTCCATCCAAGATTGCATATGAATGTAATAATTATTGCTCATTAACTTTGCATGATGTCATAGGACCTGTTACTCCCTTATTTTCATGATCAACTTCTTGATGAATCATATTCATTCCTAGAGTTTCGATTTGAAGGAAATCTACATGTTAGTTGATTTTCTCAATCTGAGAAACATCATTGTGTAGATATGGATAGATAATTGTTTCTCGAGAGTTATTATTCTTGAATTTAGGTATTCAATTCCCTGACTATTAATAAGATGTATACATCTACGATTAAATATTTTATTAAAAGTTTGGATAATTCTTCTGTCCACACCTCTATATGCTTTGCAACTCAGAACATGTTTGAAATGCCCCTATTTCCATGATAAAAACACATACATTTCATTAACTATTATGCTTTCGTGCATGAATTTCAATTATTTATGCTCTTTGGGTTTGATTTGGAATTATCCAGAAAAACAAGAATTCTGAAAAAAATAGTGACTAAATCTCTCCTGAATTGTTGCAATATGGCTTTGCTTTCAAAGCTCACCCTTGCTGGATTCAAGAAAGGTGTTTTGGAGAAATTAAAATAAGAAAAGAATATGTTAATTCTTGAAACATGTTCTTTGCTTAGGATAGTTACTTTATTCAATCATGAGCCCATTAATCCATTATCAATTAAATTAAACAATATATGACAGTAACTAACGAAAGAACATAAATGAGAAATGATGAAGACAAGCCAAGACAGAAGAACAGGAGAATATGGCACAAGCCAGGGAAAAACCCCAATATGGGGAAATCCCTTGAACATTTCTTCTTATTATTCAAATCAAAAGTACAACGAAGAGAGAGAGAGTTGATAGAAAAATTATTGACTTGCCAAGGTGATGACTAGTATCATTGTCCAAATGCCAAAGACATGATCCAGAATTCTTCCTTTAAACATTAACAATCATATTTTGTCTAGATTAGTGGTCAAATGTAGTCAAAGCTTTTCCTCAGTGCTGACCTTCTTTACATATGAACTGAGTTCTAGATAACGATTTGTTTTCCTATGACAATAAACCCTTTGCACTCCTCTAAACATTATTACAAGGCTGCAACTTCCCCTTTTAAGGCATTGTCCATAATCTAAGGCTGGTTAGAACTATATTTATAGCCTTCCACAACTGGTTAGGGATAGATGCAGTCCTTCACAGCTTCCTGATGGCAGTGACATAACTGTGACCCCATATCTAGCCTGTATAGGGTTGTGACCTGATTGAAACAAATTCCTTGGAGTTGCAACAATCCTTCTCTAGAGGAATCGCACAATAGGTAGCTCTAAGCTATCCACAGGTCTACAACTGACTTGATAATGGATCTTGGTCTATGGGAGAGGGTTAATAATGCCCAGATTAAGCATCATCTAACCTAGATTTTCTCAACATCTTGTCTAGGGAACTCGATCTATATGGAGGAGGGAAATAATGTAATGAAACCCCAATACATCTACTGAGACTGTCTTGAAACTAGCAACAATCTACCAATAGCTTCCTCTAAAAAAAGACCCAATCTCTGTGTTTATCCATTATCCCCACTCGGCTGCCTCAAATATGTAAGAGAGATTTTTGATGCCTCAAATGGGTTGGGAGAGAATCCTTATATACAATTTAGAAGAGAAGAAGACTTTGATATTTTGGAGGAAATTCAAAATTCGAATTTTCAAATTTCCTGCATAAATAAAATCATGATTTATAGAATTTCTTTTTGAATAAACAAATATTTTCCTGATCCAAATTTGATAATCTTTATATTGGAAAAAGGAATTCAATGGAATTATAATCTCCATCAATTGAGCATACCAAAGTGGAATTTGGCTCTAGTTGCCAATTTTAACTTTCCCTCTCTAGGGAGAATTCCACCTGCCAATCCATCTGTTACCATAGGTCATCATGCCATCTTGAACCATATTTGCTATGCTCTACTCTGATCTACTGAAAAAAGTTGTGAATAATAAAGAAGAATTGATCGAGAGTGAGTCATAAGACCTTGCCACTCTCCATTGATAGAAGTTAGTCCGAAGGTAGAACCTGAATTGATCCCAAATCAAGTAGATAAAAATCATGCATCCTAGCATAGGGAGTACGACAGTACGCAATGCATCCGTCGGTAGTGCTATGGTCCCTAACCACCTTTCCAAATCGTTAGCCATATGAGAGGTATGTCCCTTGTGTCTCGGACTACATGGGTAGGATGTTGTAGCAACACCAGTAGGGAAAGAATATATCACATCCTAGACGCAATCACAGATACAGAAAGGAGATTCCACATCCTACAAACACACATCACAATCATATGTAGGGAAATGATGAACCACATCCTAAAAAAACATATCACAAACATATGTAGGGAAAGGCTGAACCTCATCCTACACGGATGCAAAACACAAAGTGTAGGGAAAGGATGAACCACCTCCTACATGCATGAAAAAACACCGAGTGCATGCAAAAAAACAATAGTAGGAAGAAATCTACCTGTGGGGAAACGAAAAACCACATCCCACCAACATGTCAACTATCAATCGTAGGAAATGAGCATCCTACATGTGGGGAAAGGATGAAACACATCCCACTGACATGTCAACAGATGCCTATATGCATATCTCTCACTAGGGTATCCACAGGAGAAGGTGAACCACTCATCCTGCTCATATGCCATAGGAGAAGGTGAATCACTCATTCTATGCATATGTCACCAGCTGTAGGGGAAGGTGAACCACTCACCCTACACACATGTCAACCGTCATGGGGTATCATAGGGGAAGGTGAACCACTCACCCTGTACACGACGCACCACTAGGGGAAGGTGAAACACTCACCCTATGGTCGTTCATAGATCAATAAGTACCCCAAGCCCCAGGAACTCTTGGAGCTCAATCTTCAGCCAAGAATTCCTTCATATAGGGAATGGTGCCAAGCTGCTCTCTGAAAATCAAAACTAAATCAATGGGAGCCTCATAGCTCCATACTATAGCCTGCAAACATATTGACTTACAACAGAGATCTAGTCAACATTTAGCAACCTTCAGCTTCTTGTACATATATATAGAGAAGATATTTGGCTGATCTTACTCCCTCTTACACAGGGAGATCATAGCCTATATTTTTCTTTCTAGGGTGCATAATGTCCATCAGATAATCTATGAGATCTGACCACTCAAACATGTGATAAAACAGAAGTGTCCTCTGTTGAACCATATACAGTGATATGTGAAATATTTACAATATATAATGATAGTGAGCACAAAATGACTTACTGCAATAGAGTGGCTTCATAGAAATTCATGCTTGTTGTTTTATACATTCAGCTGCACTGGTGCTTCCTGAGAACAAATATTAGTCTTTCATTTGTGACAAAAAGAAACGAATATGGTCACCAGGAGATATAGTAATTTTCCTTTTATTAGACCAATAGTGAACTTCATATCATACTTCATCTTTAATGAAAAACTATCCAATATATATGTATGAGGCTTATCCTTAAATTGTCTTAAATCCTTTATATAAATTCATACATCAACTATCCAATATATATGTATGAGGCTTATCCTTAAATTTTCTTAAAGCCTTTGTATCAAGGCATAAATCAGAGTTGACTATGACTGGGTTCAACAGCTACTCTGTTTTGTGCTTAAGGATAAATCCAGGTCTTCCATTAAATCCCTCTTATTTGGACAAATGTTATCAATAGATAAGCCCAATCATCATAGCTCCCTCTGAAGCCTTGCATTGGTAATCATCATGAGCTACCTAGATTAGAGATGAGACTTACATGAGGTAATTGCAACATTAAACTTTTAAGAAGCTTTAGGTCAAAGAAGAGAATGCGGAAGACCTTCTTCAATGATAGAGAAGAGATATCTAACAATATATAAAATTACCAAATTCATGAAGAGGAGGGGTCATTTTATATTGAGACCATTCATTATAAGATACTTGCTTAGAGAAACCAAGGATGTCAGGGATCTGTAGTGCACATTTTTTGAGGCACCTCTATTGACAGGGTTATAATTGTTCCAAAGTGCTATGCACTTTTTCTCCAAGCAGTTATTGAAGATTGAAAGCTTCAAATGTGCTATAGTTTCTTTTGTTGTAGAATCCATGTCACTTCTTCTTCGACTGACATAATATTGTTCATATTGCACAATCGAAAGGAGACCATAGAAGTGCCATAGAGGAGCTGATATAACCAATCATATCTACTGTGCAGACTTATGTTTCAGATCTTTCAAACTTCCAAGTTCGTTCCCTTTGAGAGACGCAGGACTTTTGTGATTGAAATGAATCCAGCTGAACCTCTACTCTGAATGAAGATTAATTCTGTTAAAAAAAATGAACCTCTGCTCTGTAACTCTTCTCTTACGAATGTAACATAAAAAAATCTATACTCAGTGCAACCACTGTAACTAAAAGAAACTTTAACAAGTTGGCTAAAAATTGTATGAGATGATGTGGATCAAGCAAATCAAGGGTCTCATACAGAGGCATATATTCCGTATAGATGCATTTCTATGCTATTATCCAAAATAATGATGATCCTTGATGATTCATTGTTCTAAGACTCCTTTTCTAGCCTCCTTTTGTATGGATAAGATTGTCAACATACAATCTATGGCCATGACTTTTCCACAACTTAGGTTGTGAGCAAGCCTTATCATCAGAACTTCCAAAACCTTTGATAGAATGCCATGACTAATTTGAACATCATTGCATATCTCAATTCTTATTTCAAGGCTGACTAAACGTATGTATATTAATAATGGTCTGCCTAAAGATATGATGCCATGCTAATTGAAAACTATATTGAAGAAGGATAGGAGGTCACACTTACTGTAGAATATATAATTACTCAGAGTGATAATAGGAGTAAATATAGATCAAGTTACATGCCTGAGATGATGTTTATAATATCCCGAAGCTATACCCTGATTTCCATAACTTGTATATATATATGGTGCAACCATAATTTTCACGTGCTGAGAAATTGAGATTTCAAAGGGAGAACCATACAAGATGTTCACACAGACTGTGTGGTAGTTTCAATTCAGAGTAAACTGAATTATGTATAGTAGGAACCGAGATATAAGAGATTGAGCAATGCCTACTTTAGAGGAATCGAGCTAACTGAGTGATACCATATAAGATACTACACTAGGATAGATATTTCCCTGTCATAGTGATAATTATTAGAGGATGAGATCCATTCAAGGATCACGGAGAAACACGACCTGTTTATGATTTGATTTTTCTAAAAAATTACTTTAACCCTTCAAGCATAGAACCGTAGCGGCAAGACCTTAGTGATCAAGGGATATTATTCATGCTACACTTTTTCTCAAAGGATTTTATTCCTTTCCTACCCTACTGTAGCATGTTCAAAATGAGGGTGCTACCTGAAATCATTTCTCTAGTGCAACGACCTTAAAACTTCACCAATAGAATGTTTTCTTTCCCTATGATTAGTTATCATGAAAAATAATGAACAATAAAATTCCAACATTCATAGGTTGGGTTTTCTATCACTAATGGCTTGAACAAGAATTTGGGTACTTGAAAATCAGCAGTACCTTCAAAGTTCAAACACATGTAAGTGTTGACATAAGTTGCTATAGTATCTATCCATCCAATATTGCATAGGACTGTAATAATTATTACTTATTAACTTTGAAAATTATCCTTTGCTACCACTTGGGAGTACATAATGTTGTTATGTTTTGTCCCTCATGAAATATTGGCTCCATGGGATAATATAGCATGTTGTTCCGGTAACTTCATATCAGGGAGCGTGAGTGATAGACACATATCAACCATTGTGGGATTAGATCTTGTTGTCTTGGGCACATAATTTATTTTGAAAATTTGCATCCATGCCTCTATCAATCCATGCATTGCCATTATATATTGCATTAATTGTATAACATCCAGTGGAAAATTTCCAACCCAATGGTTGTTGAGACTATCTATTCATTGTTTTTCTGGAGCTGGAAGGGTTTTGAAAGAATTTGTCATGAATAGAAATTTTCCCAAGTAACACCTACACACCAGGAATATTTCTTCTAGTAGATAATTCTGTCATTGTCTTCAATAATTTAGAACCAATTTCCTTCACATTGAATACATTACTCCAATATAAGTCTATTATAAGAACACATATTTCACTAGCCAAGATCACGAAAATGGCATCCAATATGTCAATGGTGGATATTCGAAAATTACAAACTATTGTTTCACTAGGATACTCACATTGTTTTAGATTGTATGAAACTGAAATTCCTTCAATGCAACAGAATTGGTAGCCCCTGCCTCTTGCAATCATGAAGACAAAAATTCAAGATGGAATTGAATCTCATGATATTTTCCATACACATATTCTTAAGATTAAGTTTGAGAAAATACTTAATGATTAGTTAACTTTCAAGAATCAAATGTTGATCCCTTAGATTCAGAGAAATTCTCAAAAACATATGCTAGTATCACTTGTAGTGGTTTTATATTAAACCCAACCTCTAGGTCTATAGTGTCACCATTTTTATCCTTTATAGATGCAAAGACAAACAACCATTCCAATGTTTTCTTCAAAGGCTTTCATCACTCCAATATATTTTTAGTGTCAATTTGGCAAGGTCTCCTATGCATATGTGGAAGTCACGGTGCTTGCAAAAGGAGGTGAACTAGAATGCATTAGTTACAAGATTGGCATGAACCATATATCACTTCCTAGAGGCCAAGTGTAATATAGATAGAGTATATAATAAAGGATGTATATAAATCATTCTAAAATTTTGTTATACTAGTCTACCTTGTTCTACTATGTTGAATATTATAAATGTTTCTTTATTTAGCTATCGAGGCTAATTATTATTGTTTACATCTGTTTCCTCTTTACAAATAAAATTATATTGAGAATTTGAACTCCAATTTATGTGGTTGCATAATCATTGAAAATGTGTACCATAATGCATGCATATTGTAGTATAGGAATGCCATTAATGTGAAACAACAACAATAGATCACAAAATAGCAATAAATGAATGACTTCAATACAATGTGTCCTTTAGCTGTGAAGAGCAATCATTGACATATTTTTTTTGCATTGATTTCTTTGGTGTAATTGTACTGCAAATGGGATTATTTTGTCAATATAATATAGTGGTTGGAAAATGCCTAAAAGATCTCATGCTACTAGGGATTATATTCTTTAGAAACCAATAAAATTGGTGTTTGAGATGAACTCTTCAGTTGTTGGCATTGTCATGCAACCCTCAGGTAAGAATGTTGCCACTACACCCACTAGGAATTTTCATTCTTCAGGTGACATGCCTTTATAAAGAAAAACCTACATCCATATTATGATTGGATAATACTATGATGGTGCCTTCCCTGAGGGAAAACTTATATATCAAAGTGCTTTTAAAGACAACTTGGCTCCATTCATCCTCCACTCTATTCCATGTGATGGTTTCGTGGTCCAATACACCGAGTTATAATTAATGAGGGGCATAGTTGTTGTAGCTTACTAATAAAATTGCATGAATACTTCAAACAAAACCCCAAGCTCTAGCACTTTGCAATCCTATACTTTACTTTCCCAAGCATACAACTAGGAAAAGGAATTCCTCTAAGAATACTAGTAACTTTTTGATGGCTAACATCAAAATCCACATGCAAGTTGTAACCACATAAAAAGAGATTTAGTGAATAGCTTCATTTTAACATTAATAAGCCCCAAACCTCTAATTATTAGTCTATTGAACATGTTGAAAACATTTCAAGGTTCTGTTATATTTGACCATGCTTTATATACACCACCTTTCTCATCACATAATGTAGCCAATACAACCAATCCGTTCAATGACAGACAACCTTTCCTTGCAATCAACTAGTTTGAAAAAGTTAACTTGTATTAATATTATTAATTTCCCTACACTTGAGCTTCATAAATTTAGAACAATAGGAAAGCTTCACCCTCCCTAAAGCTCTTGACCAAACTTCGCATCACTACTTTGAAGTGAAAGGATATCTATATTAGGTTTACACCATTGTTGACTTAATGTTACAAAATTGCCCCTTGTTACATTAATCATTGCAAGGGATTTTTTTTGGCATTGACTGAGACTGAATTGATTGTTACCAAATTTGGCCTTACAGGTAGTTCCTAATAGAACTTCAGATAGATACAACCATATCTTTTTTCCCATATAATTATGATATGGACCAAAAAAATGTCTATATCTTTCTTCAACAATAAATACGAAATTGTATCTGTTTGAATGATAGGAGACAAAAACAAATAGTCCATGTGAAATTTTTTGTCTTCTTTTAATAATGGATTTAGTTCACTATTGATGTCTAAATCAAACCTATTATCAATGGAATCATTAGCTAATTGACTACACCCTAGAGACAGTCATTCCCAATTATCAATAAGCAATAACACTCTTGCATCTAAAAAAATGTACAATGCAAGGCATCATTCTAGTCACGCAACTATCTGTGCAAAATGAAATGATGGCATAGCTATATCAAATTTTTTTTTATGCTATTAAACCATTCCCAAGAGTGAAGGTTTTAGAAGAGAGTTAAATAAATAAATGCATCTTTTTTCCCCATATCCCTATACTTGTGCAACATGATAGAGTCTTTAGAGTCTCTCGGCATCCATATGTCACCATTGTTTTCATAATCTCTCTGATTGGTATTTATCTTGTGCATCATTCCCTATATGCCACAAATTTAGCTGATCTCCATTTCACTAGATTTCTATTGAAATTTATCTTCCTCCTCGATATTGTCCTTAGCAAAAAAATTCCAAAGCTGCTTCACCATCCCCATTAAGCACGCAACATGAAACAATAGTGTTCAAGGTTAGAAAACCATGCATTGACGTTTCATCAAAAAATTACATTCAATACCCAAGCTCCCACCAATTGATTTTTGTTGTGGGATGATGGGGATGAAAACCCATATTTATTCTTGCTTACAACACCCATAATTTTTTTTGTACCAGGACACCAAGTTCATAGATGAGTACTCACATGTTTTGCTATTAATCTCGTGTATAAGAGAGATTTTCCCTTTCTTGTGCATTGGAATTCACAGAAATATTATTATACAACCCACTTTGAAGAGCCATTAACTGATGCAACTATGAAGAACCTTTCAATATTTTGGCTTCTTGATTTCTCAAAGAACCTAAATTTATCAAGGATTACATTATCAACCTTTATTTTTTAGGATGTTTTCAAAGGGCTATGGTTGATTATAAATCTATGCTGTGAATTTAAGTGAAATATTCCGAACACTAAAATTCCTAGATGACTACTTCGATAGAACTATGCACTAGAGAACACACACCATACATTCTAATTTCCCTGAAATTGAGGTAGCAGGTTTTAATTTTCTAAATCTATGTCCCAAACTTGGTTTGTCAGTAGTGTAAAAGTGAAATTTTAATGTGGAAACCAATAATTAATTTGAAAGGTTATGTCAAACTTTCTATTTTCCATAAATAGAAACCAACAAGGAGTCCTTCATTAATCTGATAGTGGGTAAGATACTTGATCATGGACCGTAGTTATCCAGAGATAATTATAATTCCATCCCACAAGGGGTATGTATGATATATGAGATCCCGGAGTCAAGTAAAATGAATACAAAAAAACCCACACCATGGCTGAAATAAAATTATTAGTATGTCTCAAATAAAATAATTAGTATGTGTGGATGGATCAAGCGAGCATGAGCTCAATCATCTTGATGCCAACAATCAATTAAGACTTAGGTGCATAGTCTTGCAATCACCCTAGTAACTGAAGTACAACCACCAATATTCATAGCTCTACTAAGGTAAGGAGACAAGTTGCAACTACTAGCTTAGTGAGTAAGAATTACAATGGTCTTAGTCATCCTGGTCATGTGGCAACTATATTAGATGTACAACAATTTGTGATTAAGAAAAAATTGCAACAAACATATTAATTTATTATATCATACATTTTCTAAAATATTTTACAATATTTAAGACTTCCAACTATTAGTCAGCATACTAATGGAGTTAACCACCTCTTAACATCATTTTTTTATCTAAGCTGCATTAGAAATAGGCAATAAGTAGCACCAATTCATTTTTTTTGGAAAATTTGCAGAGACCTTCACAATAATGATACTTGAATTCACATAAACAAAGGCCCACTTACCAGCTCATATGATCCTTAATGAACACATGAATATTTGGTTTCTTTTCATCTACCATAGTAACAAAGAAGCTGTAATAACCATAGACTCCAGAATCCTAGAACTCCAAAATGTCAATTATTTATTACTGGAAGTTTGGTGATTTAGAAAAGTGCATTAATGCTATAACATTTTTTTGTCATTTCCTTGAATAGTGGTCTCATTTGGCTGGAGTTTTAGTTCCTGGCGGAAGCTACTACAACTAATGCATACTTGAGATCCATAATCCCTAGTTTTTGATAATTCATTTTCATATCTACATGCATTGTTTCTACAAGCCATTGAGTTATTGAGCCTAATCATCTGATATATTATCTAGATAGGTGTGTAACTCTGCCAATCATTTATACAAAGTATTTAGAAGGTATTCTTATCTACTCCAATATAATGAACATGCCCAACTTGTTGTAGTCGTTAATTACTTTGTATGCCTTTAACCGTGGTGCCTATTTTAGCAACAACAATTTAAGTTTCACAAAAGTTTCCTTCAATACATCAACTTAGCAAATCAAACATCTTCCATAGTTTGTTGGAGTACTAAAAACTAGGAATGTAGCAGAAGATGCCTCAAGCTATGAACTTCTAGTGGCTACCATAGTAATGGAATAGACCACCTATTTCTACCAGATTCCATTTAAGACACAAGAAATGGACAAGAATCAACAATGGTGGTGCAAAGTTTCCAACCATCATGAGGGTGATATTGAAAAAAAATGAACAAAGATATTTAAAGAAGGGAAACGAGGTATTATGAGCCTTTACTACATGCATTTTGGTATTCTACACCATTTGCGTTATACACAAAAATTCACAACATGATTATGTGATTGTTATGATACTAAAGTGTATTAGTAGTTACAAAATCTCAAAACTCCAAAATGCATGTATTTTACCAAAATTTTCTTTCATTAACCTTAATATAGCTCCTTAGTTTTCTTAGGCTGGAGTGGTCACTTGGGGGCGAAAGTCCACTAGCGTTTTTGACTGGAATTCATTTATGCACTGTTGGTTTAAAGAAGGTGAACTTAGTAACCCTGACCAAGTTCTCCCTCTTTATGCAGTATCTGACAGGTTTTCTTATTCCATGAACCAATCCCCAAGCCTTTTGAAGGCACTCTTCTCTAATGCAATATATTGAATATGCCAACATGTCCCAGAATTGGTTACCCTAATGAAGTTACCCTTCTTTCTGGAGTATTTGACAAGTTTTCTCATTTTTTTAATCGATCCCCAATACTTTTGAAGACACTTGTCTCTAATGAAATATATTGAATATGCCAACATGTC